>JAOWCC010001634.1:116591003-117791003 GCA_030867875.1 Actinernus sp. WN-2022 | reverse complement strand
CCCCTGTCAGTACTACCTTTCGTTACCCCTACACTGTCAGTTAGCAAGTGGAGGACTTGGAGAACTATCCGATCAATGCAGTGACTGTTTTCTAACTCGACGTTAATTACAACAATAATTATGTTTCTTGTCCTGTGGAGGGACTGGAGTTATGTCTTGGCTCCACCCAGATTTCCTATCTTTTTCATCCCAAAGGGTTTTAATAGGTTGTTTCTGGCCTCCCTGACATTCTCCTATGTGGCATGTAGATGTGCCGATTTAAATAGTTATTCAAGGCATGGAATTGACACACCAATTATTCACGGTACACTGTTTCAAGCAACATCCCGCACGGCTTTTACGACCACCACCACGGGTCTACAATATTGTGCAAACGGAGCCTGCATTAATTGCATTTTAACCGAGGGTCGGAAATATTGGTCGGACATGGGCCGAATTTATGGATCGGAAATAGGTGAAATTGTAGACAGGGGCTAGTTTCACCTATACCGGTATTTCTCCTGAAATTTGTTTAATTAAGACACTATAAGTACCTAATCAGTTAATTCTATGCATGATTCAATTTTCACGTTCTTGGATTCATCAGTAAATGTGGAAATACGAGATATTGTAGACAAGTTGCCAGTTTCTCCTGATATTATTATTTTCGGACCCGTTAATTTAGTCCATTACGTGACATTAGTACTAGTCGGAATAGAAATACGAGCAATTCCAGACAGGAGCTGATTACTCGTATTTCTCGTCCCGTTTACAATTTAGTTTTCGATATCTTCATTCATTCGCTATCTTAATTCATTAGCTATATAGCCGGGAAACGATGAAACATATGTCTTTAGTCTCCGTTATGGATCGAAAATAGGTAAAATTATAGACAGGGGCTAGTTTTACCTATTTCTCTTCCAATTTGTTGAATTAAGACACTAACATAATCAGTTATATGCATGATAAATGTTCCCGTTCTAGGATCGTATGTCGAAATACGATTGCGATTTTTCCCCCTGATATTACTATTTTCGGCCCGTTAATTTATTCCGTTACGTACATTAGTTTTTAGTAACAAACGAATAACTTGCCGAACGGTTTCGGGACAGAAATAGGAGCAATTCCAGACAGGGGCTGATTCCTCGTATTTCTCGTCCCGGGTACAATTTAGTTTTAGATCTTGAAGACGTTTGTCCTGCTCTCACTAGCTATATAACGGGTGAGCGAAAGACGGATGTCTTTAGTGTCTCGGGGTTTTCAAGTGCTTTGCGTGCCCGCGGCTTCGGGTGGGGCTGTCACAAAGTGTGACTTGTGGCGGTTGTCTGTTCCCACCTTTGTTGAATGACATTTATCTCTCAACACCTCATTGAGATAAACGGATTAGTGATTATCGCGATACTTGAATAAATGGCCACGCTCGTGGCAAATTAATCCCAAGCTGGGTGGTGTCGCGTAGTTGATGTCTTCATTCACCAAACTGAGCTTGACGCTGGCATACAAAGCACATTTCACATATCGAGGCTGTGATTACACAGTAGCTTTTCGGGGCGCAACATAAAGGTTATTTCTGAAAGTGAAGATTTTTTGTGTGGGAACTGATGGGTTTTTAGGTAACAAAAATCCAGAAGTTTTAAGAAATACCTCCGGCCCGATTCAAACGTCAAACTTTTCATACGCCGAACGCAATTGAAACAAAAGATAATTAGGCGGCTTCTTTTGATGTAATTGGGTTCGGCGCATGAAAAGTTCGACGTTTGAAACGGGCCTGAGGTATTTCTTAAAACTTCTGGATTTTTGTTACCTAAAAACCCATTTTCCCACAAAAAAAATCACTTTCAGAAATAACCTTTGCCTGCTTTACATCTGAACCAATACCTGATCTAGCTCTGTCTTTCATTTGAAAGTTAAACGCAGAATTCAAATTCTTAAAACTACAACCCCGTTTATCCCTTAAGAGTAATATTTCGCTTTACAATCGCTTCGTAAGTATGCTTGTATAGAGCTCACCATCTCAGTCGTACAGTGACTTGCCTTCGGTCTTTCGAACTTCAGATATGAACTTTGCCAGAACATCATCCAGCTCAGCATCAGACCTATTTTCCAGCGCTTCATTAATCACAGCTTCCCCAAGATAAGGTTCACTTCAGACAATTTAGTTCCTTCGCTCACGCCATTCTTACTATTCTTCGTGTACCTTCAAGACCCAGGTCCACTTCCTTTGACTGTTATCAACAAACCAGCTTCTTCCAAACTCGTTGATGTTCGATGTAGTCAATGGTTTTCTGAAGCGTTGATTTTCTGAAACAGAATTGACGGTTGAACATGTGAAATGACTGCCTAATTAAATATTTCGTGTCGAAGTAAAGCTACAAAATGCGTTCTAACATGTGTTTCGAGCACAAACATGGCCAAATAACTTACATTTACCTTCTCTCTCAGCAACTGTTTGCCGAGTAATGAATATGACCCACTCGTCCTCATCTTCCAAGGATGAAATACTGCTTCACTGCTTTACTGTCGATAATCGTTTCAGTTTCATCAGCACTCATACTTTTGTTTTTGGACTCAACCGGTCAGACTTCAGTTTTTAAGGTCGTATCCTATTGGACTTCACTGATAAAGAATCCCATTGTTTTAGGGTTAGGGTTGTGTATTGTTTTAGGGGTAGGCTATTGTTTGGGTAATCAATAACATTTCAGTTGCAAACGGTGAAGTCTGCCCCAACTCAATGGCACTCATTACGTAGAATACAATTTCTCACTCGAGCGTAGATTTTATAGAATTGTTAATAATAATAATGAACTTTATTTACCCTCGGTAATTATTAATATATAGCACACTGGGTGCTGGTTTGACCGAGCCAAAAATTCCAAGAGAAAAAAGCGATAAACAGAGCATACTTTATCAGGACTCTATTCATGAATAAATATCTGTGAGTTTTCATTGGTTGATGTAATAACTTTTTCTCGAGTTACGTAAGCCTATTGTTGTTAACTGAAAAGAGCAATCATACTATTTTAAGACTCTTCATGAAAAAAATTAACGGTGACAGAAACCACATACCAGAATATCTTTTAGTATTTAAAAACCCAACATATTTAAATAGAATATTCTTACTTTTTATTAACTAATTATTATTAATCTTGTTAATATTACTATTGTTGTTATTAGCTAGAACTAAACACACGGCTCTCTGGAAGAGCATCTTTGTAATTTTCACGATGAATGTACCCTGGGTACCAGAGGTTCTACTGTCTCCATTCGCGAAAGTTAGGCGCCGAGGAGCGAAGCGACGAGAGTCGAGGCCTAACTTTCGCGAAAAGAGACAGTAGAACCTCTGGTACCCAGGGTACGATGAATGAGACTCCGTGTATAAATAAAGAGTATGTAGGTATGTAATACCATAAACCTCTGAGACAAAGAAAAACAACTAGCGCGTCTTCAACCGTAACACCGACAAGAATCCGCCGATTATTGTGCAAGAGAGAGAACAATGGGTCGAGGCACTGAATAATAATTATATATATAAGTCGATAGAAAAAAAGAGTGAGAAATGTAATTGTTTAGCACCGTTCTATCAACTTAGCTATCGAGAAAACTGAAGAAACACAAGAAAGCATGTTTCTTAGTCATTTTCGTTTTCAACGCGCGTATGGTCGACTGTCGATCGATAAACTGGGCCTAGCTAGTCAATCCGATGTCGAGTTTGCCAATAGACGGCGGCTGGGTTATGCTAATGTCAATAACTGAACCAGTGAGTAAATTTAGCCAATCAGATCGCAATATTTGTAATGGAACACTAATTAGTACTAAAAAGATACAATTTCCGCTATATATTCGACCCAATTTGTCATATTACGCAGAATCTTTCATTTGAAGCCTACAAGTCTAAACGTTTCTTAACAGTCTAAGAAATAACCGAACAAAGGTTGGCTTAGCTTCAGTCAAAAGTAGTGAAATTTAACCACAATTTAAAGCAAAAAGAGATGACTTAACGTTCGTGGTTTTCCGTCACATTCATCAAGGGTAGTCGTTGATTATTAATCTCACGTAGTGCTTGTGCAGGCATACAAGTTGAATACGGCAAGAATATTTACTTCAAGTCGACCGGCTTGTTGTTTTGTTTATTCTGGCAAAAAAAAATCACACGCTTCACGATTACCAAGCACAATATACAAATCACGCTTACAGGTGAAATTGACGACTCATTGTGCGTGTGTAACAGTTTGAACATAAATGTGAGTGGTACAGGCTAAATGAAACGAGGCTCACAATGTTAGCCGGTGATGCTCGGACAAAGAACGGTAGCACTGAACGGCATGGCATGTAAAAAAATGTTATATTTTTCATTAGATAATATCGCCTGCCTAACCATGAACTCGTTCTGGTGTTTTGCGCAGGTATCAGATATGTCTTAGAATGGAACTTCTCCTGCTTTGTGTGCGCTTCCAGAATATCAGTACAGAAGAAGGCATTGCGTATCAGTTTTTCTGGTATGCAATATAATGATGCTTTTAGTCAGGGTTCCCTCCCGTCGAAGCAAAGGAGGGAGGAATCCTCTATCAATTTATGAATAAGATAAGTATACCAAGCCTCTGGGTTGCCTGGTGCCTAGCATTCCGATGTAGTTACAATCTTCGCTCTATTGTTCAGTATAATTGTCGGCAGGATAAAGCGTTTCAATGACTTCATTACTTTAAAATACCAACAACATGTTATCAGTATGTAAATAATTGTGCGTTTTGCTATTATAGTTTGCTTATGCTTAGTGTATATGCTTGTAAACAGCTCATTATTGACCAACCGTTGTAATTCAGCTATATAGCTGCTAAAATGGTTTAACAAACAAGTATTATTATTACTACAAGTAGAAACCGCTAACAATATATAATCAAACATGATAAATTTGTCAGCAAATCACCTCCGGAGATTATCATTTCTTACTCTAAAACCTCAACGCATTGAGCAGAGGAGTAGATTGTAGTGCTGACTTGTACAAATTTTACTGAAATTTCGACTGTTTCATTTATAATGATGAAAATATGTGATAGACCTATTTTAAAATACCTTTCGAAATGTCGGCCGCACACAAGAGGACATTTTGTATTGGTCATCGCTTTGAAGTAAATGCAATTTTATTTGAGAGAGATAACTTCAGTCACATTACAAGTTTATAATGTGGTTTACCTGTTGATACCGGTACTATACGAAGGAGAATTCTCTTCTTTCGTTTGGACTCTACAAAATCTCTCCTACCGCAGCTACCGCCATACCAAAGGTCCGACACAAGAAAAATAGTACAAAAATGGAACATTAACAACAATTTGACCCACTCTAAACTCGAGAAATCTCGATGATCTATACATCAGAATGCTGAAAATGTTATGTCCTATTTAAATTCAGTTCAGATATGCGTCTTCAAGCTAAATCCAGGTTTTCTCTGCTTTGTCGTCCATAAACCTGGAACGCCTTGTAAGCAAATCTAAATATAACCCGTTGAAATCTTAACATAATCACTCCAAACAGTTACCAAACGCAGATTTGATGTCACTTAACTTACACTCGAGGGTAAGAAGAAGTTATGAATCATTTTATTTGTTTTAGAAGGCAAAATAGCTACCAAAACCACGTATTTTCGAGTGAAATGTGTTAGCCGATACCGGAAGTCAGTCACCGGATATCGATATGTAGGATCTTGTACACAATGACTTTGATATGGCTGGATTTAACTTTTCAACACAATGATGTCAAAATTCGAGCTCTACTACAAAAACGACTTCAGATAACATTATTTGTGTTTCTTTATCCGTAGTTGTTATTCATTTTATTGTTACAAAATTTAATATGCACGTCAATAAAGCTGCGTACTTATGGTCACGTCCGTTATCAAGAGGGAATATATGCTATATATACGATGTTCTACCCTCTCCTCATTTATGCAAGGTTCGCAGATCTTACCCCAAATTCACAACCAATATGTTTCATTGATCGAGTTTAGTACCAGAACTATGATTTTGTTCAGATGCAACCACAAACAATCCTAGGTATACCTCATTTGTGAAAGCAAACGTCTTCGGAATGTGATTCACGGTTTCTAAGATTTCAAGTTCTGAAAAGAACAACAACTTAAAATTAAGTGTTACCCAGGCCCCGCTCGGCCAAGACAAAGGGCGATGATTTTTTACGGGTAGAACACAACGTCATAGAGTCAGGATTTTCACTAAAATATTACCCATACAAAACTGCAAGGGGTCCTTTTAGTTTGAAATCCACGTTCACGAGGAGAAATGAGAGCCGACGGAAAATTACAAAACGACTTACCCCCATGAACTTCGTTTGCGCGAGTGAAATTACATAAGATAGACTGGTTTTAATACCTTTACGTATTCGCTACATACCAAACATTAATTATTTAATGATTATATTATTTCTATGATTATCGTTAGGAATTATTATTATTATTATTATTATTATTATTATTATTACTAAGATTATTATTATTATAACTATGGTTTGATTTCAATGAAAATCAAATGTGAGGAAAGTTGTCACATTTGTGATTCAAATATATTTTGTCTTCCCCTTTCCTATTGATGGTGTGAACCACACTCGCGGGAAACACATTTTAAAAATAACCCGGTCTATAAAAATGCTGCATCACAGACGTAGTATGGGAGATGGACACTCCGAGCATTGGGCTTCTGGCTGGTTATGGCACCGAACTAAAGTCTCGTAAGGAACAGTGACAATAGCCATGATTGATGGCTTACGCGCGTGCATCAATATATAGGTATATTCATAACTGTTGTCAACCATGTCATTCTTCATCTAGAAATATTGACACAACACATCAATAAATTTCGCAATAACACTTTGAAACTGTAACTAAGGTTTCAGTTTTAACTGCCAC
Source organism: Actinernus sp. WN-2022 (assembly GCA_030867875.1). Lineage (NCBI taxonomy): Eukaryota > Metazoa > Cnidaria > Anthozoa > Actiniaria > Actinernidae > Actinernus > Actinernus sp. WN-2022. Next base: position 117,784,111 of record JAOWCC010001634.1, on the reverse strand, counting down.
ACACAAGCTTGAGATAATGTTATCGCTGTGTGTGATTCCACTAAGAATAGGCCATTTTGACGATGTTGCGCACGCAGCTAGAACAATGGCTATCTGTTTTAAATAACGAAAGGCTGGTGAACCAGAACGAGTCTTAGCAGCTCGCGTCTATTGTTCTACTGATGCGTGCGCAACATCGTCAAAATGGCCTTTACCATGCACCTGTAGATAAGTACTACGCAGTTTATTCACGATCCGCACAAATAATTTTAATATTGGTTTCAACATCTCAGCACTTATGATTCGTGAAAGGTAAAGAAAATGACATTAAAATGAGCAGTACTTCCACGCCCAGGAATATAATGATATGACCGCGACTTGTCTTCCACATAAAACTATTCAAGATAAAAATGAGTCAGCTAAGAGGTTCCTACTTACATAAAACAAAAACTAGAAGGAAGTCAGTTCAAAAATATCTTAAGTATCTTTCATATCGATAATCTTGAAAATAAAACTCACGAACTAGCCGGACTTTAACGGTGTAAGTAGCTGTGGCCGCTTTGTAAGAATAATATATTGTGCAGTGAACATACTATTCATATTTATCAGCAATATTGAGAATGAAACAAGACCTCGCCGGACTTTAATCGTGTCAGTGGTCGCTTTGGAAGAAAAGTCGTTCATAACAGGTTGTAAACTGAATAACAACAGCATTACACCAGGAACAGAAATGAATGTCAGCACTGGCAATGAGATTAATCGCCCTCTCGAAGTCTTCCAGTCCACTGTAATGGTGTTAATCATTGTCACCGCTTTGTTCACTTCGCGCGGCAAAACTTATCCCCCGCTCTTCTTAGGGGTTTTCTCCTACCTACTTCCCCACTAAGAAGAGCTGCGGGGAAGGCTATCCAAGATAGCCACGGCAAATTGATTTTGCGGTGATCTTTTACTTTTACCGATTTAGCTATTTACCCAAGGTCTATTGAAATCTCTTAACGAGCTTTGGGATTTCAGTTAGTCCCATGACGAGATAGATGACAGTAATTGACAGGTCAAAGAGCCAGCATGGGAATGAGGTATTCCCAGATGGATTTCCTAGCAGCCAATCACAAGCGCTTGGCCGAATATCTAATAATGCGTATCATAATTATTCATATCTCTCTTCTCATTAGCGGTCGAGAGTCGATGTCGCCTAAAACAATGGGATTCTACCCGATGCGGCCCATGCTGCGCAAACGCAGTGCTTCAAGTGTTTCAAATGGGGCCACGTTGTCCGTACGTGCCGTAACCCAAGGCGCCCGTTTACCCGATGTCGTGGTGGACTATCCCAGTTTTTATAGACTGAATGTTCAATGATTAAATTGTTGCGTTATGGAGTCTAGCAGGAGCCCATTACCAGGAGCGTCCATCTTCCCCACTGTGTCTGTACCCCAGCACAGAGGTAGATGAGGCTATTTTTAGAATTGCGTTTCGCACGAAAAAGAACAAAGGTAGGCTATTCTTAGCCAATCAGATAGCTAACGTTACTTTCATTATCATTCTTCTCACTTTCAACGCGGGAATTCGAATTGCTGGTTTTCACTCAATCCCCAGAGATTCAAATGTTGGTGCCCCAACAAAAGAAGCTAACGAGGGATCTATTGTTTAACGGCACCAACATGGCGGCGACCTCTTTTCGCGGGAATTTCGAATCTAAAAATAGCCTCATCTACCTCTGTGCTGGGGACCCAACCCATAACAGAGGAACGCTCCTGGTAATGGGCCCCTGAGTCTAGTCGTTATTGTTTGTTTTTGTATTAAAATTCCCCCTTCTCTTCCCTCTTTCTTCGTTGACCTTGGGGAGGCCTGCTCTGTGTCTTAATTCCGGACTTTGTTCGGAGCTCGGGGTCAACGAAGGGGTGGGTCCCCGTTTATTTTTTCGGATCTTTTGTTCACACAGTCTCTCCCTTTTCGCTTCTAGGGTCCCATCTCATTTTACTCCAGAGTTGCTGCCATTGCCGCGTACCCTAGATCCTGCGATATTCCTGGGTGTGACATTACGCTGGGGACCTCCCCCTTCGTTGGCCCTCTTCCTTAACCAGGTATGGTTGCCGCCTACCCCAGCCTGGGTGCCCTGAGCCAGTTACGTTTCTTCGACCCTCGGTCTTTCAGAGCGTGTGAAATTCACAACCATTTGCCAACGTGGGAATGGCTCTTAAATGGTCATAGTTCATCTCAGGTGGACTTGATGGTTATCATACGGGAGGGTGTTCAAATGGATCATTTTTTTCAGACCTTTTAACGGAAACCTTAAGGGATCATCGTACAATTCGCCCAAACCACCCTCTATTCAGCTTCGGAACTCCAGAGTTTGTGAGCGTCACCGGGATGTTATCACCGATACGATTATTGACTGGGTATCTGCTGGGGTACTTACGGTTTGGGGTAAGGTTGGCGAGGTGGTGCCCCCGTATTTGGTGCTCCCTCTAACTGTGGAACCCACAAAGCCGCGTATTTGCCACAATGAGAGATTTTTGAATTTGTGGACTAGGGACCTTCCATTCAAACTCGATCACCTCCCAGACCTGCCCAGGTATGTTCTCCCTGGCCATTTCCAGACCTCGTTTGACGAAAAACAGCGGCTATCAACACGTACGGCTTCATCTTTCATCGCGTACGTACTTTGGGCTCGAATGGAACGGTGTTTATTTTGTATTTTCTACTCTTCCATTCGGTTGGAAGGCGAGTGCTTTCATATATCATAATCTGGGGCTGTGACAGGTGCGGTCCGCTCGTTGGGGGTCCCGGTTTCCCAATATATTGATGATCATCACGTGGGTCAACTTTTTCTCCCTCCAGTCCAGAACAGTGTTCCCCCTAGCCCAGTACTCGCCGAGGCGTCCGCCTATATTATGTGCTTCCTGCTTTTAGAAGCCGGTTACTTCATCAACATTGTAAACTCGCAATGGATTCCTTCGGTAACAGTCCGTTTTCCTGGTTTCATCTGTGATTCACCATCACCATCCCCGAGGATAAAAAGTTCAAATTTAAGTCCTTGGGGAAAGCCATGTTGGCCTTCCGCTATGTGGACGTCAAAATCCTTCAAAGATTTGCAGGAAAGGTAGTGTTATTCAGTTTGGCCATCCCCGGTTGCAAACTATACATTAGAGAAGTCATTATTCAAAGCTACTCTCAAATCGGTCGTTCCTCGAAGCCGTCGCTCCGTCTAAAGGGAGATCTTCGCGCGGAAGTTAGGCACTGGCGGTTTTTAGATGGTTGGACGGATTGCCTGCCGTGGCGTTCTGAGCACCACCTGACGGTTTCTTTTTTCTCTGATTCGTCTACGCGCGCCTGGGGTGCGATCCTATGCCAAGATGGCGAAAGACTGGTTTCCAGGGATTACTGGCCGTCAGGGTCATCTGAGGACATAAACCTGTTGGAAGCTAGGGCCTTGGCTGAATGGCCTCACTACATTTAGAAATCGAATATACAATGCTCGGGTCGATGTCCATATCGATAGCCTAGTCCTCGAGTCCGCCTTGGATAACGATGAGTGCAGGAGCTCTGCAATCAACAAGGTCGTTAAAAAAATCTATATCTGTGGTCAGGGTTATCATGGTGCATTCACGTTGGTTGTGCCCGGTATAAGACCTAGGCCGTTCTGGTGGGCGACTCTTCAGGCCTTAGTGGTTGGTCGTTTGTTGTTGGGTAGCAAAGGTTCGCCCTCGGTGCTGTTTTTTCCTTCCCGACACTCTCGAGAATGGATCCCGCGTCCCCTGCAATGGGACCTCTGGGCGTTCAGATGCATCTGCTGGAGTGAAATGTTTATCTCCTTCTTGCTTCTAGGTTTCAAGACTTTGGAAAGCTGCTCGACGTTGTCCTGCGTGCCTATACCCGAACGACTTCGATGCTAATTTTTGTCAAGCGTGTGGTTCGGAAACCCACTTGCAACAAACACGAACACCCGCAAGACACGTTGATTCTGAAGCTATATCCAAACGCTTCAACGAATTCTGTCGCGCTTCCAAGAGCAAACCTTATGCACGGCAGAAATCCGCCTTGGAACTACAACTCTCAAGCTTCTTGGCCGCCCTGTCTCCTTCGAGGAGCATTCGGATGATATTATTAAGTTTTTGATAGATAAGGACAAGTCAGGCAGAACCGTAATACATGATCCGCCATGTTCGCAAGTTAGGTGTAATTGCCGTTCTCGTTTGGCCGCGGGATCGGGGGATTCCCTGCTAGGGAAACTCCGAGCCATTTTCAACGAAACAGGCTCGTACAACTCGTGACAAAACTGAACACGGCTGGAACGTTATAAAATTTGTGCGGTTGACAATACAATGCCAAATGCTTTTTTGCGTTTTTAATTGATAATCCATATTTGTTTCTGTACCTGTATATGTCACCGCCTTCTTCTGTTCACTCCTGTAATTTCTGGATACACATTTGAAGTCGCCTGTCCCCAATCGCTTTACATCGCTAAGTACATATTTTGGATGTTGTAGCTTGGCATTTGGTAGAATTGCGTGAATATGTGGTGACGCAATTCATTGGCCACCTTCACAAAGCAATTCATGCAATCTTCCCCAACGTTCTTAGAATAGTTTCTTTCTTTTCTTCAATGTACCAAATAATTGAAAACCCATTAAAGTACAACTACAACGAAGAATAGTATTATTATATCATTGGAAAGCTTTCAATGCATACTATCCCTTTTAAAGTGCCAATAACCCCCCAAAAAATATTTTTAACGTCTATTCTGTATAGCGCCCTGACAAAGAATTCGAAAAAATAAAAGTGAAAAAAACTAAACTTCGACGATTTTACTGGCGTCAAAGTTAGCGAAAACATCCGTTTTGGGTTTCCTGTTTCCAGTTGGAAGTCAGCGCGAGTCTTGGTGAGGGCCTGGAATTATGACGTCAATCGGGCGCCTTTTACTACAACTACCAGAATTCTTTGCACGGTTTCTTTTGTTCCTTTAATTTAGACTATTGTCTTGGTATTCTCAAAGGAGTTGGAAAATCTGAATAAGAAAAAGAATTCAAAAAGGAAAAACGTCCTATTATAGTCTAATCAATAGGAAATAAACTCCATCACAAGAAAGAGCACAACGAAATTAGTAAATTTACCAAGTTTGGTGATATTTCATTGGATATTTATCATGTGGTGAGCTTGCAAGAGTCGCAGAAATAAGAGACGTTTGTATGGGATTGAACGAACGCCTGACTACATACACGTCACAGGCCACTGGTCTCCAGGCTCCCAAAGGGAATTGAAAACTGACGGCCACATGTTCTGGTTCTCAACTTTGAAACGCCGTAAAAAAAGGACTGTTGAGTTTTAGCCTCCTATTTTTGCCTTAAGTTCTAAATAATGGTTTAAAGTTTCAATTCCCAAAAAATAATTTTTGGGGTTATAGGCACTTTAAACCATTTTAGCGAAGCGGACAGACTTTATAAATCTTCACTTCACAAGTTATCTAACTTCTAGCACAATTAATACACTGAAACTTGTATCATTTGAAAGCTTTCAATGTATACTATCCCTTTTAAGCCATTTTAGCGATGCATTTTGAAGAGAGCGACTCAAATCCGGCGGCGCACCCGCGAGTTAAAGCTACTTTAAGTTTATTCGTGAGGAGCAGGCTAGGAGGGCGATAATACCCCTTCACAAGCAGTTCCTCTGTTTTTCGCAAAGTTTGCAAAGCTCATAGGTTTTCTTAGGAGTTCCATAGAAGACAGCGCTCATCTTTCGGTGATTAATAAGTACATATTAGCGGGGGACGCTGTTTTCTTTGTGGTGGATTTTTTCACAGGGGATCGCGCCTCGGATTTGGGTCGTCTCTTGGCCAGTCAGGTGTTCAGGCTTAAAGACCGCGAGGGTTTTTTGCTCAAGTTTACCCTCACTAAGAATTTACGTGGGGATACCCCTCGCCCTTTTATTTTGCAACCGTTCGGGAAGCACGAGATTTGTCCTGTTTCCTGGATCGAATATTATATATCGGTATGTCAGTTGTTGGGCATCGAGTTAGCTCAGAGATTTTTCTTTCGGGCCACCGACCGCGTTAAGGGGGTCAGTCTAAGACCTTTCATTGGGTCTGCCGTTAATAACCGGCTGCGGAAACACCTCACAGGGGCTAAGATAGATTGTGGTGAAACGCCCCACAGCTTTAGGGTGGGTTTTTCGAACACGCTTGATATGTTGGGGTGTTCGCCAGAGGAGATTTCTCATTATCTAGGATGGCGAAACGGAGACACGGTCAGGTGTTGCACCAGAATGTCTCGTACGGCGAGTTCCTTCCTTCTTACCGGGAGAATCTCTGCTGGTGCTGCCGCCATTGACCAGACCCCGGTCTCGCACCCTAGTAATCTCCAGTGTATTGTTTATATTTTGGTAATCCAGCGCTTAGCACTTAGGTTAGGGTTTTGGAAGTTTATAATTTATGTCCGACGTAAGAGGCACATGTAATTAAATAAAGAATCTGAGTAATGGAAGGAGAATATAATGTTGTATGTGGTCTTTTGGGGTTTTATGTCTTGGAGCACTGGCTAGTAGGTTACTGTACGCTTATATGGCGTAGTGGTGGGGCAGGAGCGGACTCTCCCCATAACTTATTTCTATGCGACGAGGTAATGAGTATGCAGTGAGGATGTGTTACTATGTTGAAGAGCGTTGCGCTCTGTAGCCCATTCATTCCAAACATTCAGAGCTCGATTAGTTACTTTCTTCGTATTCTCTGGAACTCGGTCTTTGTTCAGCTATAACATTAATTCATCTTCAATAGCTTCAATATTTTGTGGGCCATTTCCCTTCGCACAACCAGCACTTGAGTTTGTATCCTTAATCCGTTTGTGCCAATTCTGCAGGACATTTTCCGAAATTAAATAAATTGTCGACTATTTCTTCTACCGTAAGATCCACGTTTTCGTTGGCTTTCGTGCCGTCAATTTGAAACAAGGCTTCCAGGTCACAGGACGGGTTAATTGAGCACTGAAACCTATTTTGAGTGAGAAAAATATCCTCGTCACTATCAGCCATAACGAAATCGGCGCACTGCTCGAAACGAGATCAAAATGCAAATAACGCCATACTAGCCAACGGTCTCATCAAACACACTCAAGTGTAAATTCCATGAAGACATTCTATTCTATTCATTCTTCCACTTCTAAATTATACCCTGACGCTGTGCCATATAAGCCTCTGGCTTTGGCTGTTCACTTTGTAATTCTATATATTACTTATTACAATAAATTATTATTATTATTTCTATTCTATTATACTTCTTCTATTCTTCGCCAAACTCGCCACACTGGAAAATAAGCCAGTTAACGTTTGCATGTGAATTCTTTGTATCCTCGTGCAACTGAAAAATAAACCAGTTGTTTTGAGGCACCTCGGGGGTATGTGATTAAGTCACCTCGGACGGAACCCTCGGTGAATAAATCACATACCCCTCGGTGCCTCAAAATAACCCTAACTTAGTTTCATTCCATTTTTATGAACAAATTCTCTTCCAACCAATAAGAACAGCAAAAACAATAGCTACGAAACAACGCGATTGATAAGATTCCAAACATGCTATTTGCTTTATAAACGACATTTGGAACCGCAGTGCAAATAGTAGTTTTAATATTTTGAAAACTGGCAGGAAATTGGACGTCTTCCTAACCTTCAACCAATGAGATCAATAATTTCCACAATACAAAATTAACACCTTGCTCCATCTGAATGCCGTTCGGTGCCGTACTTCTCACACGAATCATTACTTAATCATCAACTAATGATTAAACAATTGTTTTAGTATACGTTTCACATGAGCCGCCAGACAAGTGCAATCGACCGATTTAGTTTGTACATTTGTTGCCCCAATTCAGACCATGTGACAGCTCTCCAGAGGATTCAATACTTTGTTTTTCAATGTTTTCCTATTGGGATACAGAAAAACAAGAAAACATTACTGAAGGGAAAACTGAGGTGACCTGAATTGGGACAACAAATGTACAAGCTAAATCCGTCAATGTGGAACAATTTTCAAATATTATTATTAACTGGTATTACGTGTTTATCATATGACTGAGAATAAATTCGTGCAGCTCATTCGGAGGTTACGTTTCAAGCTCGTTTGTTTGCAGAATTGGCCTTTCGCAGAAGTGCAACTACATGGTTGTACCACTGAGGAGCCCATTACCAGGAGCGTTCCTCTGTTATGGGTTGGGTCCCCAGCACAGGAGTAGATGAGGCTATTTTTAGATTCGAAATTCCCGCGAAAAGAGGTTGCCGCCATGTTGGTGCCGTTAAACAATAGATCCCTCGTTAGCTTCTTTTGTTGGGGCACCAACATTTGAATCTCTGGGGATTGAGTGAAAACCAGCAATTCGAATTCCCGCGTTGAAAGTGAGAAGAATGATAATGAAAGTAACGTTAGCTATCTGATTGGCTAAGAATAGCCTACCTTTGTTCTTTTTCGTGCGAAACGCAATTCTAAAAATAGCCTCATCTACCTCTGTGCTGGGGTACAGACACAGTGGGGAAGATGGACGCTCCTGGTAATGGGCTCCTGGTTGTACTGGGTGGCAAAAGATCGTAATGATATATTTAAAGACACTTGTACGAGATCGGTAATGTTTATTACTAAAACCTGTTTGTAAATGCTATTTTCCACCTCCAATTGATTGTCGATCTTTCTAAAATAGCGTTTTTAAAGATAGCTTGCCATCCAGCATCCATGGCAACGCCTTTCCCATGGGGATCACGAGCTCGATTCATTCGTTGACGAAGTATTATATGAGCACGTGACTGTTTCCTGCAAAATTGAGCCAATTTGACAATGCGCCTACTGAAACTGGGGCTACTACTGAAACAGGCATTTCGACTTGTGCGAGCTTCGACCTATAACTAGCGAGCTCTGAAGTCAATAAATAAATAAATAAATAAATCGATCGATCAGTTCATTTATCATTAAAAAATTCAATACGTATCCAATACAATAGAGTAACTTCTTTCAAACTATTTTCCCGTTTTTCCAAACTAAAATTCTATATTGAAACTGTAATGAGAAAGCCATTGCATTGCCTTGTTTAAGCTGCGATTCGAAACCAATGGCTCAGTTCTTTTAAGGATACTTGCCACAAGGTTTCATTTGTCTCACTGAAGTGAAATAGTTTGGAAGAGGTTACACTAGTTCAACAGGCCTCTCAGAACGGCTACAAAAAAACTTCAAAACAGATGCACTAGATAAAAGAACAAAACTCTGGACGTATATAAACCCCTTCACCAATAGACTGTTACAGGGCCTACGGCCCTCGGGATGTTTAGGGCTAAGAACCTCGGTTCTCGGTATGAAACTCTTACTTTAAACTATGCTGAACACTGATTCGCAATAAAATTTATATTTTGCAATGCGAATCCTTGGGGATTTTTTTCAAAGTCCGCGCTTTAAAGTCATCATAACTATAGCGAAATAGTTTTGATAACGTCCGTATTGTGCTAGAAAAATATTTTGTGTTGAACAATAAAGACAATAGAGTGTTTGTCTCAGGTCTATTAGTCTCCTTCGCAGCCGTTATGGACTCTGTCACGCAACGCTCTGAGCCCCATCAACGGCTGCTCACATTCGAACCACATGCCTTTCCCTGACTTAGCCAATTACAATTTGGTTCCTATTTTCTGGGAACCGTTCCCGCGTTTGTAAACTAACCAATCACAGGTAGGTTGATCATACTTGTTATGCGGTTGAATGTATTAGCGAGAAGTGGTGAAACGTTGCTTTGAAACGGAGAATGGAGGAGGGGATGGAGGAGAAAATGGGGGGTCTTGTAATTAAAAAAATGGAGAAAGGGGGGTCCCAAATATTTTAAGGTACCCTAGAGGGCTGTCTTGAAAATTTATTGAATACCTAAGGGGGGATTGAATAAAATAAACAATTTCTACTCCAACCCTCAACCCCCCCCCAAATCCAAGTTAAATAATAACTGACTGGTCCCTTAGATACTCTTGATTCCCGTGATACCTTTTATTCGCGATACCCTTGATTTGAGTAATACACATGATTCGCTTGATACAGGTTTGATTGTATAATAGGGCATTTGCAATGTCCTTGTGGAAAATAACAAAATCTCCACATATATGTCCTAGATGGGATAGACTGGCTTGGGATTTTTGAAACATAAGGTTTAGGTGTTGTTCTCTGATTGCAAATACATGTTTAAATCGAAATATAAGCTTATTGAACAGAGGTTTTGTCTTCATGTCATTAATATATTAGGGGAACATCTCAAGACAGCAAAACGGCAGCATTCCGTGAATCATATGGCAAACTACATGAGTTGCGAGCACTAGCTCCTGAAGCCACAATCATTGCCTTAACTGCTACTGCAACAAAGCTAACAAGAGATACCATTTACAGTATTCTACTGATGACAAATCCTGTGGAAATAAAGGAAAGTCCAAACAAGTTGAATGTTACCTATTCTGTTACATGCATGCAAAATGACAAAGATCTGGACATGTAATTTGGATGGATAGCAGAATAATTAAGAAGTAACAAGAAGCTCTGTGATAGGACAATAATATATTGTCAAACAATCAAACAATGTGGAATTGTCTATGCCACAATGAAAGGGCTCTTGGGAAAGGTCATGTTTGTCAGTAGTAAAAGCAATGCAAGAAATGCACTTGTGGAAATGCTCCACTCCTGTACACCTGCTGCAAACAAGGAGCATATTCTTGACTCCTTCCAGGATGAGAAGGTACCATCCGTGTATTAGTGGCCACAATAGCTTTTGGCATGGGTGTAGATTGTAAGGGAGTCCCCCGAATCGTAGACTATGGCCGATCTAAAAGCATGGAAGCCTATGTGGAAGAAACTGGGCGAGCTGGGAGAGACGAGCATCAAAGTGTGGCATACATATTGTATCATGGGATTCTTTTGAATCATGTTGATGGAGACATTAAGACTTTTGTGAAAACAAAAGAATGCAGAATGAAGACACTACTTACGTATTTTGACTCTGATCCTCAGCAACCACAAAACCAGACTGTGGGGAATATGGAAAGTACATGTATCCCATGCCTCAAAGTGAAGACAATGAAGTGTTTTTGACTGAGAAAAGAGAAGTGCTTCCACAGCAAAAAAAATTGTAGAGGAGTGGTCAGTTGATAAGGTATCACAAATTACTCTTAGTAAAACTGGTGGACACAGCGGCAAGTGGTGATGTCAAAACGCTGACAAATTTGCAGTTTACGTTAGGATTTTCAGAACACCAAATTTCACAAGTTCTGGATAACTTGGAAAGGATTTTTACAATTTGTGATGTTTATAAAGTTGTTGAGATATGGGATAAGAGGCATGCCCACAAAATTATTTCAGTAATTAATTATGTATTTCAAGATATTAACAGTGGCAGTCATTCAGGCGACCTTGCACAGGAGGACAACAACTATGACTTTGATGATGATTTATTGGATGACTGGAGTGAAATACTTCAGGATAATGATCTGTTTGATTTGATCATGGAGAACTTGTCATTGTCTCAAATACAGAGCACATTACTGGAAGAGAAACAGAATGATTCATTTGAATTACTTGATGATAGAATGCCAACAGCTGTTATGGCTACTATCCAGGCTGTGGATTTAGATGACAATTAACCAAACAGGAACCATTGAACAATATACAGAGTTTCATAATCTTTTCTTATCCTTTAGAGCCAGCTATAGTGATTATAATGTGTGGGACGATACTAAACTGTTGCATTTCCAGTTTTCTGTCTCCACATGGATTGAAATTACAGTTAAAGTGCATATAAGCCCTAGCCAGTTATCTTTGATATCGATTGTACATGAAGTGTGTAGTCCAACGGTACAATATTTCTTGATTTAGGTGTTGTGTCTATGAGATATAAAGGTTTATATTTCCAATATGCTAATGATGTGATTTGCTGAATTTCTTTGTGCTTTCAAGAGAATGAAGCTATTTTTTAATTTAGGTAATTTGTAATTTTTAATTTAGGTAATTTGTCTCTACCAGCGTGCTTTTGTATAATAAGTGATGTATAATAAGTGATTTGCTAGTAGCAAATTGGAAATATAAACCTTTATATCTCGTAGAAGCAACACCCAAATCAAGAAATATTCTACCATTGGACTATCCACTTCATGTACAATCGATATCAAAGATAACTGGCTAGGGCGTATATGCACGTTAACATAAGTTATTGTACTTCTGTTTGGTCTTATTTAGTCTGACTGAATATCTTGTAACAAGATCCAGGGGCATATGCAGGTTAAATGTTTGATAGCTGTTTTTAAATTGACACTTGCCCTGTCTTGTATTTATTTTCTGTTTCAACATATTTGTTATTCTTTTCTTGACTAGTCCAAAGGGGATCGGAGTGGCTAGCCACCCGATCACCCCCCCCCCCCCTCCTAAATATGACCCTGAGGTCTTGACACAAATTTATAACATAACAAGTGTGCAATTTACAACCCACATTCTTATTACATGTAAGCAGGAGCCCATAACCAGGAGCGTCCATATCTCCTATATAGCTGTCACAGCGTTTTCACAAGTTGGGCTATTTTTAGATCATTTTTGCCGCCAATTAAGTGGGTTGCACCAGTGGCGAAACAAACTGCCTCATTAGCTACTTTTGTTATATCAACAACATGGCTTCTATGCTTTTGTGATTTTATTCCCTAAGGAATGATTGAAACCCAAGAATAGTGGGAAACCGTTCTAAAAATAACCTAACTTGTGAAAATGCTGTGACATAGGCCTAATATGCGGGATGGACACTCCTAGTTATGGGCTCCTGATGTAAGTACATGTATGAACTTACATGCATACATGTACAGTTTATACTGCACATCAGCAGTTGATATGAAGAACTTCACCAGTGCAACATTCTTACTTGTAACCACAGAAGGAGCAAAATATTGCTTCACCTAATTCAATCTAAACTTGAGTTTTGAAGAGAATACCATCAAATTCTACTGGTATAAATCCTTGGGGGATGGGGTCTCCCTATATGGAAGTAATAGGGGTAATTGGCCATTGTCTTATCATTGTCCCCTAGGTAAACATCATTCCAGCAAGAATATAAATATGTATAATTTTTCCAATTCACATGTTCATCTGCTACATGTACGTATATTCTATTGTTCATTTGTGAATAATACTCATTTAGTCCTGATGCCCAAAATGACATTCTTTTTGTGCTTGTTTATCCACTGGTAGAGACTCGAGATATCCAACTCTTCTAATCTGTCCCTCCTAAAACCGCTGAAATGCTGGTAGGTCCGCCCCTCAATTTCTGAGAATATATGGAATTCAACTGCTCTCTTGATAAGCTCTTGCAGATCCCTATCCAAAGATGCTTCTGAGTGTTTGCCAGAACATGTTTGTCGTTTCAGAGTTTTATCACGATTCTCTAGAATAGATCTTGTTGCACTCTCTGCTTTGTAGAGTCGAGAAATGGCAGCCTCTGTGAGATTTGGCCCAAGGTTTTTAATACCTTGCTTAATAAAATTGTTGCTGTGTTCAGTGACTTCATCGAGTGGAATGTTTGTACCTTTCTTACTATGATTGTTAACCGATCGGTTCCAAACAAACCGCTCACTGTCTCGTTTTGACAATAGGGCATGAACAATAAAAAACTGGTACAAACATTCAAGAGCGTATTTGGTGATGTGAGACCCATTAGCCTTGCAATATAACATAAAGTATTTATATTGCCTCACGACTCTTGTCCCATCCCCTTCTTTGATGGCATCAAGAAAATTGAAGAAGAGCAGTGCTTCAGTCAGGAGTGCACAGTTATAGTTGAAGATGTCGTCACCTTGATTTATGTCTTTAGGGGGTGATGAGGGCTTGGTGGTGGTAATTTCGATGGGGAGTTCATGAACTTCAAAAGGTGGATTATGTGTAAGTTCATGGGTTCTGCTTTTGCCATTTAATATCTAAAAGATCTATGACATCCAAGAAATCGACATGGAAACCTTCCCTCGGGTATTAGCTCTTGCTGTTGTATAGTAATGCCTCCCTCTCTTGTTCAATAAGGATGCGATCAACTAAGGCTGAACTGTCTTGAAAACAAACTCATCAACAACCTTAGCAGATAGTTCATGGAGCAAGTCGAGCTTTTCTGATTTTCTTAATGCATCCATTCCATGAGGAAGAGTAACCTTTGATGGCATCCCAGACTTACTTTCAAATCCCAATACATTCATGGCTGCTGCAATGATTCTTGACTTCAATAGTACTGACAGAAAGTCCCTATCTGCTCGATATGATGACTGTACATCACTGGAGACATTTCTTCTGTTAATAACGGAGCGGTCTGCAAACATGGTACAAGGGTCAATGGCAGACTTTCCACTGAAGAATCTAGAGGAGATCATCTGGTATAAAGAAACTAATAGCATATTTAAGTTACATTTTGTTAGCAATCCTCCTTTGGAATTTATAATCAATTTTGAAAAATAGAGAGGGCTTAAAATAAGAAGCATTTTAGAGCAGTTTTCACATTGGTGCCATAAACGTTTCTGGTTTTTGTGTTGGTTTAAAACAAGTACCGGTAATACGCTCTTTGCAGGACTTGGTCACATGACCTTGACAATAAAAAAATGGCTCCTAGAACAAAATGGATGCTAGAAATGCAAATAGTGAGCCAAAGTTAGTAAACATTCTAAAATTCAGGTTCATATCTTTAAAACTGAAGGAATGGCAAATTTTTGAAAACTCTAAATTTAACAGAGTTTATAAGGCTGGTTAGCATGCTAATTCAACAAGCAACATAAAAAAAAATGATTCCTTCAGTTTTAAAGATATGAACCTAAAATTTGGGCGGTTTACTAACGTTTGGTTGCTCTTTCCATTTCTGGCATCCATTTAGTTGTAGCTCGAAATTATTATTTTATTTATAGGCTAAAAATGGTCACATGACCAGCTCTACAAACAAAAGAATAATCACAGCTAAATGAGAATACACTTAAAATGTTGCATTGTTTTCTGGAATGCATCATACTCATCATCTATCTAGCATGCGAAAACAGCCGCCTCTCATCGCGGTCATTTCAGTCCCCCAAAAGAGACTCGGGGGGGGGGGGTTGAAATAACCGCAATGAATGAGAGGCAGCTGTTTTCTCAGACTATCATCTATCCATAGCAATATTACTGCCATGGTTGATAATGCCTACCAGATTAAAGGCAAAACAAACAAAAAGATAAATACATACACTTAGCAGCTTGACAGCAGCATGCCAATCACCAAGTTGTAAGTTGATTCCTTCCAGTCTATCTTGTGGAGTAAAACCATTTGCTACTGAGGCGATGATGTTGACTGCCCTCTCCACAGTAAGCTGGTCACCAGAAAATAACTGGCCATCCACACCACCAGAGCTGTTCACTGGTAGGTAGGAATGGAATGTTTGAAGGATTCCTAGCATATCCTCATCGACATTTTCATTCTTGAAGATCAAGCCAAGTGGTACCTAAAAAGAAAACAAATGGGGAGGATACTGTATAATGATTTGTTAATGCGAAATCACTTATGTAAACAATAATTTAGAAAGTCAATATTTGAAAACACGAAAGACGTTATAGTTGAAGTAGTTATCTCGCTTTGTATATATACATTTTTATTGTACACAGCTACGAGGTTGTCATTGTATTTAGTCATGATGAATATGCAATGATATATATGTAAATTTATCAACATTGCCACAGATAACTGCTGATGAATTAATTAACTGAAAATAATTATTATTCTAATACCATTTTCGTAAACTAACCTAGTTAGTAACCTGGTATTGTTAATTTTAGCTGTAATGATTAATACACCATAAATCCTCTATTAATTCCCCTCCCTCTAATATTTAAAGCCCCCCTTTTTTATGGCACAAATATTTATTAAGCCCCCTCTCTTTTAAGCCACCCCCTCCCCCCTCAAAACCAAAACAATAACAGTACATCACTTACGTATATAAAATATACACAAACTTTAGAGAAAATGTTACTTGTACTCAAGTAATGAATCATGTGCGAAAAATGTTGGTGATAATAAATGTTTATTTCTATACTGTAATAACAAATGTCATAATTAAGTTTTGTATTAAGAACTTCTTGCTATCCGATCTGAGTTTTTGACATTTTGATTAAGGGAAGGTACTCATGGCTTGTATGTAATAAAATGAGTACACTGATAACCTATTGAAGTTTGACTTTTTTTAAATAAATAAGCCATGCTTTTTATGCTTTTTATGCTTTTTATGGTAATACAGCTTATTATAGGGGGAGGGGAGGGAGGGGGGGTAGGGAGGGGGGTTGTGATCAGATGGAGATGCCAAGTAAAGTGAGGGAGGGGAGGGAGGGAGGGGGGTTGTGATCAGATGGAGATGCCAAGGAAAGAGAAACATTCATGTATTGAGCTTGTCCCTGTTTGACATGCTACTTTTTTGGTGAAATTGCATGTCACATAACTCCTTTGCCACCCTAGCTGTTATTAGTTGAAAGGGAATAATAACCTCTCTATGTCGTGTAGTTCCAGAAAATATCTCCAGGGAATTTTGAATTTCTGGAAAAAAACACCAATATGTAAATTCCAGAGGGGTGGAGGGGTCCTAAATTAAATTATCTACATGGTGGAGGTATGGATATTTTCTGGAACTACACATTACAACTTTTCATAAACAAGCCTTTGTTGATTTCTGTGACAGTTCATTGGTGTATTTATGTGGGATATGCTGGATGCAGGCATCTGCTGAGGGTCCCAATGCTGTGAAGTACTCAACTAAGATTCTGGAAGTTAGGATGGTATAGTTTAGCCTCTGTCGCTGCTGGTCTTCAATTGTGGGTAGAAACTTAGCATTACAAACTTCAAGGAGGTCTGCTTTTGGGTCTGTGTGATTTAACAGAGCCCCTGAAACCCGGTTTTCAATCATTCGGTGGTTGACCCAGTGCAAGTCCCGGTTCTGTGACTGCATAGTCATATTTTTTCGATCAAGGTGAATGTCCAGATTGTCAAATGAAATAACAAAGCCAGGGTGAGCTACATTTACTAACTCCTGTTTTTCCTTGACAGCTGCCTTTAGCTCCTCAAGACACTCAGCACAAGATCAGCATCATAGTTCTCACCAAGGTTGTCAAGCTTTCTCAATATACTGTCATTTGAGTTGGTCATTTTTAACTTGTTAAATCTTGACAGATTTGCCTGTATAATAAGGAGACAATATTGGTTACTATCATTAGCATTGTTGTTTTGTATAAACGTTGAGTTTTTACTCCTCAGGGTTGTCAATAATGTGCAGGTGATGATGGATCCATCATCACCTAGGTGCACATTATTGGCAATTCTGAGGAGTAAAAACTGAACATTTCTCAGGCTGGAAACAGTACACCTTTAATTCGAATATTGCCACTAGCATGCTAATCCGGGTAGGGATTTTACCAAATCCGATCCCGTTCAAAACAAAAATAATTACCATCATTGCGATATGGCATGATATATGACTGGAATACAGAAAGAAATGCAGATATCAAATTGTTGATGGGGTCTATTGTTGACAGGTCTATCGGCTGACAGTTTCATTAGAAATATGATGTTCTTACACTATCGTAAAGGCCCGTTCAAACGGATGCAACATGTTGACACAACATCATGCAACGTTGTTGGATGCAACATGTTGGATCCGTTTGAACACCCTGTTGGACGATGTTGGATGATGTTGGACAATGTTGCATGAAGTTTGAAACTAGTCAAACTTTTCATCCAACATTTCTTTTGTTATCGTGATCGACGAAGCATGTCCCAACATGTTGTCATAAATAATCACCTCGAAATTTCTAATATAAATTTATTATAATTAGTATATATGCATAGTTTAATATACATTTTTAATATTGTAATATTTCAAGACCTCGTAATATTTTAAGACTTTTTAATACTCTTAAACATCAAGGCTATCTAAACGTTTTAAAATTATAAGCTTGTAGGTATTTTTTATTTACCTATCGTTAGTTCACGTTCACGTTTAAACGAGTTGTATAAGCTCCTAGGTGACACGTGGTTAAATAAAGTATTGTATTGTATTGTATGTTGGATCCGTTTGAACAGCTTTCCCAACAATGTTGGACTCGCGAACTTCATTCATCATTCGCGCTGTATCCATGGAGATTTGATTTCGTTTACTAACAGATGATAATTTCAATTTGCACAATGATGGCGGAGAGGGAAGTACTTTCAGAAGATTTTGAGCAGGAAAACAGGAGCAAACCTCCTAAAAATGGAAAAGGAAGGCTGTAAACACAGGGAAAGAAAGTGCAAGACGAGAAAGTGGTCAGATGCCGAAGTTGACGAACTGCTAGATCTGTTAGAAGAGAGAGTTTGCCTTTGGGACGTTTCAATCAACGATTAACACATCATACAGGAACAAGAGAGAAAGGGCCTACGAAGAGATGGAAGAAAGACTAGATATAACTATCTCAGACATAAAAGCCAAAGTAACAGGCTTACGAGGTCAACTCGGCCGAGAAATCGCGAAGACGAAGGCGAACGTAAACACTCAGCTGCACCGGAATCCTTTGCGATATCACAGTACTATCCAACATGTTGGATTTATGTTGGATCCGTTTCAACACCCCCGTCCAACATCGTGTAACATCGTGCAACAATGTTGGATCCAACATGTTGGACGATGTTGCATCCGTTTGAACAGGCCTTAAGCCCTCAAACTTCGCTCTCGGGTTTATATTTGATTTAAGAACACATTTCTGCAGGCAACTATCAACTATGACACACTATTTGATAATTAGTGTTAAGTGGAGGCCGGACGAACGCTATCGAGTCATTTGATCGCTTTTGGCCAATGAAAATGAGCAAAACATTAACTCTAACGTCTAGCTCGTCAACTATCACCCATAGAAACTGAGAGCGAGTAGTCTAATTGGTTTAGAAGAAACCAACTAGTTGTTCAAATTTAATCCTAAACTGAAACAAGAAGATTTTGACGAATTACAGCCATTGTTTTGTATTTGAAAACCGTCTCTTTCGCTACTCGCTATATCTATTGCTCAATAATTAATTGTAAATTAGCCAATAGGATTGCAAGATTTGCAATATAATACACTTGGTCCTAAAAAGATACGGCATTTTTCGATATAAATTCAAACCAATTTTGTATACTAACGCAGAATAAAGAACAATATATTTCAGTTGCAGCCTAAACATTCTTAACAAAGATTGGCTTAGCTTCAGTCAAAAAGTTAATAGTGCAATTTGACCAACAGTTTACAACAAAAAGAGATTAGTTAACGTTCGTGGATTCCCGTCACATTCACCAAGCGATGTCGTTGGTTATTCATCTCACTTTTGCAGGCTACAAGTTGAAGAAATTGAAAATGTCAGCGCAAGAATATTCACTTCAAGGGTAAGCGTTGGGCGACTGTGGCTTGTTATTCTGTCTATTCTGCCAAAAACAATATTCCCGCACGCTTTACGATTACCATAGATAATATGCAAAGTACGCTTTATTCAGGTGAACTTGACGACTCATTGTGCGCGTGTGACAGTTTCAACATAAATGTGACTGGTACAGGCCCTGTGTGTCAAAACGAGTCTAACATCTCCGTCCAACATCATCCAACATTAATTGTTGAATAAATGAAACGCAGATCACGATGTTTGTGTGATGTTGGACGGCGATGTTGGACTCCTTTGGTAAGTTGTCAAATTCATTATCAAATTATTGAACTTTAGGTCTTAACTGGTGTCACAGCCAGGCGTTTTAAAATAATTTATGAGAAAAAAACGCACTAAACATACACTACTCCAGTCTGAGAGATAATGAGCTCCAGTCTCGAATTGTTTTTGTTGGATTCTAGTGATCATAATAAGAGCTGTTCTACTCTATGTGTTGGCCATGTTTTTCTTTGGCAATCTATCGAACACAACCAATCGTTTATCTTCAGTACTACGACTAAACAGTGATTTTATGGTTAGACAATCGAACTAAAAATTACCCTTAACTTGGTTTAGCTTAATCGGGCTTTGAGGAACCCGGCCACCAAGAGTTTCGTGTGTATTATTGATATTGGTATTTTCCGTGAATTATCAAGCAGACTGGATTCGAACTAAAATCTTGTAAAGAATAGCCTGAAATACAGCCGCCTCCTCAGCTCGTTCCAGGGTCCACTCCCCGAGGAGACGGTTGTATTTTCGGCTATGTAAACAACAGTGACAATAGCCATTACAGAAAGCTAACGTGCCTGCACCAATGTAGTTATATTTTTAATGTTTTCAACCATTTCATTCTTTATCTAGAAATATTAACAAAACAGGTCAATAAATTTCGCAACAAAGGTCTGTGGTTTAACTGCCACACACAAGCTCGAGATAATGTTATCGCTGTGTGCGATTCCTCTAAGAATACCACCTGTAGATAAGTACTATACAGTGTTTATTCACGACCGCACAAATGATTTGTAATATTGGTTGCAACATCCTCAGCGCTATTCGTAAAAGGTAAAGAAAATGACATTAATGAGCAGTTCTTCCACGTCCATGCAGGAACACTTGCCTTTTACAGAAAGCAATTCAAGTTAAAATGATTCGGTTATAAATAACAGGCTTCTTACATTTTTGACATTGGCGTTCGGAAAGGGTGTCTCGAATAATTTCTGCTCTTTAAAACATACTTACAGAAAACAAAAGCTAAAATATCTTAATCATCTTTCATATTTATCGGCAGCCTTGAGAATGAATCAAGAGATCGTCGGTCGTTAATGGGTGTCAGTCACTGTGACTGCTTTGGAAAGAGTCTCTCATTGAAGTGAACAAACTATTCATATTTATCGGCAATCTTGACAATGAAACAAGAACTCGCCGGTTTTTAATGGTGTCAGTGACCGCTTTGGAAGAAAAGTCGTTCATAACAGGTTGTTAACTAAATAACAACAGCATTACAGTAGGAACAGAAATGAATGTCAGCACTGGCAATGAGATTAATCGCCCTCTCGAAATCTTCCAGTCCACTGTAATGGTGTTAATCATTGTAACCGCTTTGTTCGGTAATGGTCTGGTGTACGTGCCTGAGTATGTACAAAAATCATCGCCTGCAAACACCGACGGGATTGCTTATTGCTGCTCTCGCTTTCGCCGATCTACTCACAGCTCTGTTTGTGATGCCTCTATTTAAATCGCTGCCGCATTGATCGGGGTAAAGAATGGTAAATTATACTGGTTTTCTAAACATCGTGTAGCACCAGCGAGTTTTTACCAAGGGTTTTTAATGTACGGTCTTACAAGTGTCTCTCTATGTACTATTGCTTTATCGGCTATCAACCGCTATTTCTGCGTTGTCAAGCAACGCCTGTATTCTAAATACTTCACGAAGAAGACAGTTCTGCGTTTGATCGCTACAGTATGGCTTAGCATTTTTCTTACGGAGGGAATCATCGTGTCGTTGGGTTACACAGAATTCCGGTTCAGCAGATCGAAAGCAATCTCCATTTTCGTCGTCAAAAAAGAATACCGCAATAAAGCCATCGTAAACTATTTGTGGTGTTTCATTTTCATTGTAATGCCACTTTCTATAATAATTGGTTGCTATTCTAAAATATATTGGACGATTAGACGGCATAACCGAACCGTCACAACCAACCTTCGACGCAGAAATATCACAACGACAAATAACATCAACGAGGAAAACCAGAATCGGGACATTTCGAACTGGAAAAGAATAAGGAACAGATGCAAAGTGAGCAGCCCCATTGAAGAAATTGTGGACTTCGAAAAACAGAAAAGAGAGATGAGAGATGTGGATAGAAAAGTCCTGCAAATACCAAACCATGGAATTCAAACGATAGCCTTAAAAAATTCAAAGGAAAATATTGTTGAACCTGACAACATTATTGGCAAAAATATCAAATACGAAACTGCAATTGACGAAAGCTCGCTGTCTCATGATGTGGAAAACCAGTTACAAGCGAACTTTTCAAACATTGTAATCGAAAAGGAAACTGAAAGGAAAGTTCACAATTTGTGTCACACAACAACTCAAGATGATACAAACATTGGGCATATCAGCCAGAAATGTAAAGCTACAACAAGCGAGGAGATTAACAACCAGTCAAAGGTATACCAGGTAAACAAAACTGCAAGGGAAGTTGACAGTTCATATCACACATCTAAAGATCGTGCAAACATTGAACATATCAGCCAGATATTTAAAGCCACAACAAGCGAGGAGAGAACTAACCAGTCACAGAACAAACCGACAAGAACACGTCTTGACCAAATATGCCAACCAAACAATGGAACAACATCTACACCAACGAAATCACCACCTAACGAACAATGCATAAATGTATGCAAACGCACTGCTTCTAAGTTTGCAGAGGCTAAAGTGACCAATACTTTGCTAGCCGTTTTTGTAGGGTTTTGTTTCTGTTGGATTCCAGTGATATTAACGGCGATAATAACTGATTCTGCGAGGGCCAAGAATCGTCATCTTCAGTTGATCATTGTCTTCTTCACAGCTCTCTCGAGTGCAATCAATCCATTCATTTATGGTGCTGCTATTACAGAGACTTTAGAAAGACCTACGTCAAAATACTAAGAAAACAAATGACTTAACTAAAGTCTAAGTTTCTTTATTACAATACAATACAATAGAATACAATACTTTCATTCGCATTCCACAATTTTCTTATTTGTTTACATGTTTCCATATTTAGAAATAAATTTAGTATATAGTTGATCATATAACAGTAACATTCAGTTGCTCCTGCTAACTGCTTCTTAGGACTATATGGGAAAATGCAGTTGCCCCTGCTAACTCTATAAATTTCATAAAATAAACTATGACCAACTTGCTATGAGCTATTAAACTTACTGATGAGTAAAAATAGGAGAACTACTGCCCTCGCTAATCAGTCCCATAAATTTCGTAAAATAAACTATGAACAACTTGTTTTGAGCTGTTAAAATTATGATGAGTAAAAATAGGAGAACTGCTGCCCTTGCTAATCAGCTCCCCTATTAATTCCTAATCAGCCAATGAACACCAAGTAGATGGTGACTGCTGCCCTTGCTAATCAGTCCCATAACTTTCGTAAAATAAACTATGAACAACTTGTTATAAGCTGTTAAAATTATGACGAGTAACAATAGGAGAACTGCTGCCCTTGCTAATCAGTTCCCCTATTCCTAATCAGCTAGCTTGAACACCAAGGAGATGGGGACTGCTGTCCTTGCTAATCAGTCCCATAAATTTCAATCATAAAATAAACTGATAATGAACAACTTGCTATGAGCTATTAAAATTATGATGAGTAAAAATAGGAGAACTGCTGCCCTTTTTAGTCAGTTCCCCTATTCCTAATCAGCTAGCTTGAACACCAAGGAGAGATGGAGACTGCTGCCCTTGCTAATCAGTCACATAAATTGCATACAATAAACTATGAACAACTTACCATGAGCTAGGGAAAGCTGGTCAACAAAATAGGCTCTTGAAACTTGACTTCTATCAACAGTAACGAAAATAGGACCTGTGCCAAATAATCCAGCATCAACTATACTGGACAAACATGAATTGCTTGCCGGTTTTTAACCATAGAAAAGGATGTTGATTGTAGCTGTGTTTATAGTACAGGAACATTTAAGGAAACTGTTACTTTAGATGCATCAACAAGCTTAACCATTTGGTTTGGCCACACTCCTTGAAAAGTTTAGTGTAAAAATTGGTAAAATTATTAGATTCCAAGCCCATTTGTAAGTTGGAAGAAATGAAGGTCCAAGGCTTGATCTCATAAGAGAAGCCACCAAAACTGCGGTAAATGTCTCTATACTGTCTGGTAATAGAAGACTGGGAAAGGACGGATACAACTGGACTCGCCTCTGTAACAATCTGCGAAGAGGGTGGAGTGCTAGCCAAGTAAGAGTTTCATACCGAGAACCGAGGTTCTAAGCCCTAAACATCCCGAGGGCCGTTGGTTCGAGGTATGAAAATGACTTATATCACATTTGGCGAGGTTTAATTTCTAATAGAAAGGAGGTTTAAAACTGAATTTAATTAGTCTATTTTTCAACGGGTTTATACCGGTTTCACCCCTATGAAGAACAAAGAAAACCGTGTCAAGTGTGATATAATACCATATCTGTACCTGCCACTGTTGTTGGGGCCAGCCTGAACCAATCGTTAGTGATCTCATCTGCCACTTGGGAAACTATCTGATCCAGAAGACCACGTGGAATATTGAGGCCTTGTGCTGGTTATTGTGGCTGTTGCACTGTTGCTGAGGCTGTCATATTTTGACCTGTCTTGAGCCTTTTGCCCTCTTGGTCAGAGGTTGCTCAGCAACTTTGACTGAAGAGCACCTCAATCTCTTAGAGCATTTAGGTGGCATGATCTTTCTGCAAAACAAAGAACACTTTGCAGAAACTGAATGCCCTCACAACTGATTTATAAAAACTAACTAATCTACCAAGTTATGGGCAGCAAATTTAAAACAACATGTCAGGAACAAGCCATATCGACAAATTGTCGATGCACTAGCAAGCCCTTGAATTGCCAACAAAATAAATATAAATGTTGAGGCAAAGCTCTCCATAACAGTGCGAGGACCATAAAGCCTCAACAACAACAGTGGACAAAGCCACAACAACAAACCTTGAGGGCGAAACCTTGAAGGCAACATGCTACCATACATAAATAGTACGACTAGCTAACTGATGGACGAAGCCACCAAAGCAAAGATCATAAAATACTTGTGCATTAGTCACAAGAACAACAAAACCATAAAACGTCCCACAACTACATGTACATGTAGCAATAAATAAAAGAAAATCCAGTATATTTAACATACTCTACAATGGACAAAATAATCAAAAAACAATGGAATTGTGGAGTAAAACAGAAAAATTAATATGTTGTATAAAACGTGTGCAAATTAAACCGGAAACTTAAAGCATGCCCCAAGTTTGAAGATGACACCACAATAACTTTGATACAGGAAATATTGCCCTGCCGAGTTAACATGAATGCCTTCTGCTAAATATAAGTCCTTACATGTAGCAGGACTTCAAAAATATTTGTGGGACCAACTGAGACAACATGAAAAATTCAGGTTACAAAACAATGCTGAGGTACTGGTTTAAAGTCTTAATGCAAAGTAAAAGCATGGGTGTAAAAATGCTGCATGGTTAGAAGATCCAACAACCTCAGGTTCAACTAGCGAAAGATCGTTTGTGCCTATTTCCAAAATGATCACATCTGGAGCAAGGCTTCTGACCACGTGTAGGCCACATGTTTAAAGCTTGAAATGGTGCGACTGCCAGCACCTAACAAAAACACAGAAGCAATGCTCTGAAGCTTAAAATTACTGTCTGCATGGCAATCAAAACCAGCTTCTACGTCATGCTTAAAGTGCAAGTATCATGTCAAAAAATAAATCCTATATAATAATACGCTAAGTGTATGTGTGTGTGTAACGCTCTTTCCCGTGGCGCCAAAAAGTGACGGCCACAGGTATCCCAACGAAGTCGACGAATCATGCGAAAAGTTGCTCTCTGTCTTGGTCTTGGTTGCATTTGAGGAAATATTCTACACTAAGTTGGGCGAGCAAGCCATCGAATTTACGGGAATCTGTTTTAGGGAAAACCTGGGCGAGCAAGCCATCGGGGCGGGCGAGCAAGCCATCGGAGTTTACCGGAATCTATTTTAGGGAAAATCTATGCAAGCAAGCCATCGAGTTTACAGGAATGTTAAAACCTATCGCCAGGCGAAGCGGCCGAAGTCAAACGACTGAACACAGTTAGAAATGTTGTCCGTGGAAAAGGCTGTTCATTTTTTTATCTTAGAACTCTATCAGTCTATGGTGTGTCTAACAGTAATATATTTTGTCCATGACTGTTCTCTGTACAAGACTGTAGTTTCTTGCGTTCTTAGATATAAAAACAAACTGTTTCCTCGCCCAGCTATAGATCGATTTCATGTGACGTCATCAAATTGCTAACTTCGAAACTATGAACTCTACCAAGTTCTGCTTTTGATACAGTTTAGAGCTTACCTAAGCGAGTCTTCACACCAAATTTCATCGGTTTCTTTCACTTTTTTCCGGACATATCGATGAAGCGATTTGAGTCACGCAACACCCAGTCACGTATTTTGAGGAGTCAAATTAGTGCAACTTTCAGCTAAAATCTTTCTAAATACAAACCAACATGTTGAATAAGTGAATATCTATGCAAATAGATACATTTTAGGTCAGAATTCTTGGTAATTATGGACTTTAATGAAACTTGGTAATCTGGCCGCCATCTTGGTGTACCTTAGAGGTACACCAAGATGGCGGCGCCATACATTTTACTGTAAACATGGCGCACATTTGATCGCTTATATTTTGGGCGGGAAATATCCTAGATTGATAAAACTTGTCAAAAATACGTAATTTTTAGTTCTCTTTCAGAAAAACGCACCTTGATTCTATTAGAATCAGCAATAAAGATTTTTAGAATTCACGTGACCTAAGTGAAATCGATCTATAGTAGGCTCTTCAGACCATAAATTCACTACAACCAGACATATAAATAACTGGGCTTTTGATTATTGTTTTTATTCCGTTTTTCTGCTTCGATCAATGCTCTTTCGGCGACCATATTTGTTTTCGTCACACGAATCCATGGCTCGAGCTGCCTGTGACTGTCAGTTTTGGCACTTTCTCTACAATAGGTATAATTGTGTTCATCGGTTTGAGAAATTAACTGAGATCCGTAAGATATTATTGCCTTTTTTATCAAAATATAACTTACGCTAAATATAAACACCTCCAGTACACACGCCATTGCATTGTGTCAGGAGTCGGTTAGCCGGTTAGACTATGCTACTATATCATATTTGTTGATTTCATGTAAGGGATGGACCGTTATATTGGGGAGTTTGGGCAATTATTTCTGGATTAATTTTTTTTTCACACCGTTTGCTTGCACGAATTATTTTTACATGAAAAAAAAGAAGTTGTAATAGTAATGAAGTTTGCACGATATTTGTTTTCCTTCAGTTTATTGTGCACGATTTTTTTCCCTTTTCAAATCCTGTGTTCGAATTTTTTTTGGGTAAAACTAAGTTAGACAACTGAAGTATATCAGAAATAGAACTTGGGGCAAAAATATGGCCCTACTTGCACTTTAAGCCTTTTCACGAGAGAATGGCCTAAAATGAGAACTCTAGGAATGCCGGTGCATGCCATACTAAATTTCACAAGTTGAAAGAACGCTTTTCGCTTAATCATTGCAGTAACAGACTCAAAAATTGCATGCTTCGAAAAGAAATTGAAGCTGAGAACGTCTGGGAGGCATCTGAATTAACTTAATAAAAATCAGATACTACAACCCAAAGAAAATATCTTGTTAAAATATCATAGTACACAATGTATGAGCCAGGAGAGCAAGCATAGCTGGCAATAATAAATTATTATTGTTGCTGCAGCAACAAGTCCCATGATTGTTTCCAAAATATAACATGAGGAACAATGCCTCAATAAACATAAAATTATTGAAGAACGAGTCCTCAAATTATTAAACATAAAATTCATGAGGAACAAGGCCTCAATAAACATAAAATTCCTGAGGAACAAGACCTCAATATTAAATATAAAATTCCTGAGGAACAAGGCCTCAATATTAAGTAATGGTTCGCATAAGAACAGCACTCAACGGCCAGGAATGCACAAAGGTGTTATTTTTTTGTTATGTTGAAATTTGACATCTCATTGGTTAAACAGATATAAACCTCCTAAAAATAGGAAAGAACTCTGATTTCACAATATATTTTAAAGAAAATGATTGAAGCGGACAATCTGTAACTATGTAAAAAGAGAGAAATAAATCCTCTTTGGGGAACATTGAAATATTTTATAATATATCAGCTTTTGTTTTAGTGTCTTTCTATTGGCTGAATTTGTTTTGGAATCAAAAACATATACACAACGAGCGATTCATGCATTTTAATTTCAGAACATTAATACCACTAGTCAAAAGATATTTTTAGTATGCAATTGAACCATTTTCTATTTGGGATTAATGAAACATTTATGCCGCCAACTGAAAACGTTAGGAAAGGCTCCTAAGACCACGCGAACATACTGGTTAAGTAATGTCGCCGACTCGTCGAAAATTGAAGCCTGAAAATATACTTGACCTCATGGAATTACCTCGCACACACCGATCACACAAACAGGAAAAACTTCACGTAACATTTAACGAGCTACCTCGATCGCCGAGTCGACTACCTCTGGCCTACCAACAGACAAGTCATTGGTACCTATTTCTAAAATTACAATGTCGGAAGCTAGAGAAGGAACAACGTGAAGCCGTGAAGGTCAAGTTGTCGCAATTTTTTAACAGTGTGCTCTCCGACACCATGCAAAATTATGCACGAAGGCAGGTCTGTGAAGGTTAAATGTCACGTCCGCGCGGGACTCCAACTTTAAATCATGGCATAACCTTCTAACAAAAGAACGACCTATTATAAGAACTGGGAGGCGATTGCGTGCTGAATCGATACTAAAATGAACTTAAACGACACATTTATGGCGTCGGGAACATAGCGACTGACCACGTGCAAATCACAAACAACTGATTTAAAATAGATAGAGAACTACCCACGCACAACGCGTGTAAGATATACATTCACTCACAAATAAACTTATTAAGGATCCTTTATTAATCAACACAGAATGTCAAAGAAGGGAAATATATCTACAAACTACTTCAGCTTATCTCAAATATCAAAAACACGTGTCGAGTCGAAGCTGAACGGAGACGAGTGGCAAGCGTGTGACTTAGTTGATCACGTGACAACCGAATGTGATAAGAGGGGCGTAAGCAATTCGAATGATCTCCTCCCCAGATCCCATTCCCCCTCATAAATATTTTTTTATAAAAACACTGAGCGGAGCAAAGACATAAAAATCCTATTCACAAGCAAATATTTTATTTATATCAATTATCTTTAGATGCGTACCTGGTGTTGTAGGAGTGTATGTCTCTGGCGTATCGAAAATAATTATCAAATATACTTGGCAATTGTTTTTTGTGCCATTGGTGAACGAATTTTAGTGTTTGTAATGGTGGACTCGGTTTCATTAAAATAAATAAACAAAAAATAAACAACTTTATTTACGTGTTTAGTCTTCTCGCTGACCCTGGAAAGGGTCTACTAATCGGGACACGGATTCCTCGATCGAATTGGAATGAATTTGGGTTAGTTTTTGTGGAGACAGGAAAACCGGAGAACCAGGAGAAAAACGGCGCTCGAGGGCAAAACAGCAACAAACTCAACTCGCAAATGACGCCGAGTGCGGGAATCGACTTTGGACCACAGATGTGAGAGGCAAAGTGCTTAACCACTGCGCCAACAAAACTCCCCATTCCCTTGTTTCTTGTGAAATGGTTTCGAGATAATTGTTTCTGAAATATTGAAGACGATATCATCTCTGTTCACTGGTCTGTTAACCCACGAGCAATTCGCTAGCATGGTTCCTTCACAAACTAATCTTCAATGTGAGCCCGCCATAAATCTGGCCTTTGGAAGTTACGTCTAGCGTATAGGCATGCGCATTAGATATTCGATTCCATCACCACTCCCAGCGGATATAATTGTTCGCAGAGCGTTCGTGCAACGTCTGGATTGTGTTCGTCGCATGTGCGCGATCAAAAGGAGGAGAAAGTTAACTGTCACTGGCGAAGTTTGTATCACACTTTCAACCTACTTTAGCCACATTTATCGGATCTTCATAGCCTTAACTGAGTTGGTTATTTGCGAAGAAAAGTTGTCACGAAGGTTAACGTCGAAATTAACATGAACTAACACGGGATATTTTGACTTTTGAATAACAACTGAACTACAAGAAGAACCACTGTCAGAATTTCGCATTCTCTCACCATTCTTCAGAGGAATCAGATGAAGTTGGGACTCTTTTCTGATCTGATGGAGAAGATAACCTTTTTCTGGATTAAAACTTCTGTGATGAAAGGTACTTCATTTTCAGGCGTTTTCAATACAACGGAGTATCCAAGTCGAAGTTCTGGCTAGAAAGTGTTCCGATTTCATAGGCAATACGATGGATAGCTTGAGGAAGAGTTGCGAGACAAAACTGAAAGCTATTCAGTTTTGGTAACGTTCTTTAGAGACTGCTTCACACTGGAATTTTATTCGACCGAATTTTGTTATTAACAACTTTAGCATTGTACTATAAATGTCACTATATTGTGGCTTTGTGGATGGAAAACTGTAAGGAGAACCATTTTAACATATGTAAAAATATATTTTACTTTACACACTGGGCAACATTGTTGTAGTCGGATTGTCGTTGCTGATGGCTAACACCAGAATATTTCATCATTTCTGAACAGGTATGAGGCCCTCTCCATATCATGTTAGTTTCTTTTAAATTCTGTAATATGCAAATTATCATTTGCTTGTGTTTATGAGTTTTACACGCGCGATTTATGCCACAGACATTGTAAATATTACTAAATTTTGGTAGCTGCGCTGATTGTGATATTTAGTGTTTATAGTTTGATTATTTATTTTGTCTGTCTCATTCATTAATTTTGTTGAAAGCTAAACAACACATTCTTACTATTTGGCGTGTCAGTTTACAAAAAAAATGACCGCCAGCCAATTTTTTTATGATTTGATTTCGCTTACCCTGCGAGCAGAGGTTTCACATCTCTTTGCCATTGCTGTCCTTTCCCTTTCTTTCGGCGGACGGGACAGGCAAAGAGATGAGAAACCTCTGCTCGCAGGGTAGATTTCGCTGCATGAACACAATTTGTACACCTGCATGCTCTTGGGCAACATGCACATATCATGTATGTTGATATGAAAATGAAAAGATTCAAACAAAATTCAGCTATAATTGTTTTATCCGAGTATTGAGTATTCTTAACAATATCTGAGTATTATAGAGTGATTTTCATAAACCTGTGAAACAGATACTAGAATATTTAGTGCAATTAAATGCTAATTCTATTTTCTTTTGTGTATATTTGACTGTTAGATATTAACAAGCAATAAATGTTTCACAGGTTTATGAAAATCACTTTAACATCAGTAGCACAGTCTTTGTATGTATTTTTATATTTTGCTATTCTTTAAGCAATAAACATTTTTTTAAAGGAAGCATTGGCTTGTTTACACTTAAAAAGATGACTTAAGTTGCTGTATTTGGAACATTTCCTCTGTTTTCTTCAGATTTGGCACTGGGATTGCTGTGAAGCTACATGTACTGCTACTGAGCAGTTTATAGTGACATATGAGCTTCTTTTTCTTGAATGGTGGCATATATACACCAACTGCATTCAATTATTTAGACCTAGGCCATTAGAGCTATGTGACCCTGTGAACAGGATTAAAAAACACTTAAGTTTAATAAGCCTTGAAACAACTATAATGGCTAATCAAAGTCTGCATCTCATTTATCTCAAACAAGAAAAAGAGGTGGAATAGAGCTGGATTCTTGCAACTATAACTCTGTTTAAACTTCATTTGTTCTTGCCATTAGAGTTTCAAGCTTTTGTTCAGGTACATTCTTATTTTGATATTTTTGAATAATTAGAGGAGCACGAGGTATGCCTTAAGGCACATCTGATAGCCAAGTGAGACCAAGTAGCTGGGCTATAGTCTCCACTAAAACAGCATTTGCTGACAACAAAAATATTCAGTTGATTCAGATTGTGTTGTTGGTCTCAAGATCTGTTTGCAATACTTGCACAAAAGTCTTTGAATTTTATTGTTTGAATCTAGATGCATTTAAGGTAGTTTTTGGTTTTATTTCTACAGGTCTTTAGTGCTTTCTTGTACTAATTTTGCTTATATTAGCAGTTGCTGGCTAGGGAGTGGGGCATGGAAGTTTAATTATAGGACAAGAAGTCCTTCAAAAGTTCCCAGTATTTTATAGCTCTCTTTATAGACTGATGTTTCTTTGTATTATTAAACTGTAGGAGAAGTTTTGTTGATGTAAATGCCTTTGTCACCACAAATTAGTAAACTCAAATGTTGATGGCTGTTATTTGGGATATATCAGTAGAAGCACCATTGTCATTTAAACTGAAGTTCTTTCGAAGTCGGTTAAATTTTATAGCTACATCTGTCTTTGAAATAACTTCTTTAATATCAGTTATTCTCAAAAATTTAGTTACAATTAATTTTCATGGAACCTTTTGAATGAAATATTTTTGAGGCTTTCATAAAATCATTTCTCTTTTCCAAAAACAGTTTGTGATATGTTTCTCCAAGAGTATCTTTAGACAAAATATGAAGAGTCAGGGTAAGAATATTTACCATTTCTTTCCCAACACAATCAAGATATATAATGCTGTACATGTTTTATAACAACCACTGTACCAGATCTACAAATACATCAAGACGACTAAAAATCACCACTTTTTCTGGAGGTATAAATGACGACCACTTCAACTGCTGGCGACATACTGGTAACAATTGCAGGATGATCCATCTCCTCAACCTGCGTTCCGTAGCCATCTCTTCCCGTACACTTCTCCTTGCACCAAAACTCGGTTACCTTAGCCCTACAATTTGCGTTTTACTGACCGAGATAATCGACAAAATGACTGAAGTCTAAGATTATTTCCGAGCGATCGAAACAACTAAACATCGCCAAGTAAAGCTCCTCTACAGGAAACGTTGTTAAATGTATGAACCTAGAGCTACTTAATGTTTGACAGATAACACGTTTTACCTTATATCGTAAAGAAAAACTCGATATATAACTACAAACCGGCCGGCAACGCGGCTTTGACCACGAAAATAAAGAATCAAATAATAGCGCACGCATAAATTACTTCACAAAATGAGCCCGCATTACATGCTTGAAATTTTGATTAGATTGGCGCACGAAATGCTCGTGAACCACGCACGCGATTCGTATTTTGATTGAAATTCCCGAGTGTACTTTGTATTTGTGTTGTAACTTGAATTTGTTCATTTTCTGATTGTGTTGTTATCGATTGTTCACAGTATGGATTGAATATCATAAATAAAACCAATAGAGCATAAGTAATAGAGAGATTCTACAATATGAGCGCTTGCTGCGCTTGTGCGTTGATAATGTCTAATAAAATCTTTTTCTAGTAAAAGGAAGCAGCTGAAGCAAGTGC
Organism: Actinernus sp. WN-2022; assembly: GCA_030867875.1. Classification (NCBI taxonomy): domain Eukaryota; kingdom Metazoa; phylum Cnidaria; class Anthozoa; order Actiniaria; family Actinernidae; genus Actinernus; species Actinernus sp. WN-2022. The sequence goes on along the minus strand of JAOWCC010001634.1, from coordinate 117,750,971 downwards.
CAGTGCGCGCGGTAAAATATTTTCGCGCCCTTTTATTAGACATTATCATCGCCCACCGCGCTACAAGATTCCCTCTCTTACTTATGCTCTAGATCCCTTGATAACTAACGCTGATTACCTCGCACATTCTGCACCGCTTTTGCTCAACTAAATATTCTTGACATCTTCAGTATTGCCTCTCATAACATTGTTAAATTTATGTTCTTTTATCATAACCGTTTGCTACCCTCGTCATTTCTCAACAATGATCTATTCACAACTAATAAGCAGTATCACAGTTAGAATACCATAAATGCATCACAATACAGAATCCACCCTTGTCGCACTAATATCAAACAACATACAATTCTATTTCAAGGACCAAAAATATGGAACTCTCTTTCTACCAGTATCTCATCACTATAACGACAATAAGTTCTTTTAAAAGAGTCTTCTCAAATATTTGATCACAAACCAATGCCGAATGCAAACCAGTTGTTAATTTCTATCATTACTTGTAAAGTTATTAGCTCACATAAAATATCACATTTATGATTATTTAAATTAATGTCGTACTTCGCAATTGTAAAATTAAAATTGAAAGAAAAACGACTACGAGGAGATCCTTCAGAGATAAGCCCTGTGGTGTCATTGGGCCTCCTCGCCACTCTTTCCTTTCCCCTTATTTTTAATTTCTTCTTTTACAGTACAAGTATTCAATACCTTATCTAGACCTTATCTATCTCTGTAAGCTAAACTTAGTGCATTCACTTTAATCTTATCCATGTTTGTAACTGTTATGTACTGTAGTCAATTATATATGGTGAAATAAATATTAATAAATAAATAACACTGAATGACTCACCTACAAGATCAGGTTGAAGTGTTGAACTCCTTATATACATCCATTTCATCTTCGAGTTAGTCGTATTTCTAACTCTCTTTCTCTCTCTCTCTCTGTATTCCCTCAGCAACGTGCGTTGCTAAACTAGGTTGCCTCTTCCTCAAAAGCGAGTCTTTATTGCCTTTAACTGGTTTCAACTGCTTTCAACCGGTTTATATTATAGTTATTATAACATTATCAACGCATTCAGCTATGCAATCGATACGGTTGCCACGGTGGCAGATTTTTCTATCCCCGAGTCATTATTTCAAACTTTTTTTAAGTTTTGGATTTACGGACATTAGTAAAGAACTTGCAAAGCAATTTGTCAAGCGCCGGTGAAGGTATGCTCTCAATTTCCATTTCACCTTTATGAACACTCTGTAGGTACTTCTGTAGTATGTTAAGGTCGGACCTTGCTTTTTTTACTGTGTTATTGGCATTCTGATTAGTTAAAAAGGCCTCTATTTCTTCTTGGCTACTTTAAAGCTGGTCGCCCTCTACTTCTTATTGTTGTTCACAAAAAGTTGCAGTTTCCTCGCTTACTTCGCCAGGATAATAAAATTCAATTTCAGAATGTTCGTCTTCACTCATTTTAGAGCTCCTCTGTCGGCCTTGTGTTTCTTGTATTCGAAATAGGTATATTTGTTTTTCTTATTGCGAACCGACGTTTTCCGCTCGATGTATCACTTTCACTAAAAGTAGACACAAATTGGAAACTGGTCCATTATCTTACATCAGGTCTTACATCAAGTACTACGCCCGTCCGAATACGCAAAAAGCCGTATGGACCAAGGTGCGAATACGCAAAAAGACGGACTGCGCGTCGACCACTCAGAATGCAGGAAATCGCAAAGCCATATAATAAAGTTGTTTAGTAAAGACTTTAGGTGCTACTTTATGACTGTTTACGAACTCTGTAGCCCTTACTAAGAAATTTACTATTCATGTGTTTGATTTGAATGTTGCGCGATAAGCAATCAGTAGCGAACACTCAAGCAGAGCATCAGAGAGATGTTCACTCGACGAAGGCTGAGTGACAACTGAAGGTGTCAGTGGCCTGTCCATGGCCCTTTTATACCGGAACTTGTTGTTTCAAGGGATACGCACAAGCTGAAGTTTACAGCCTTTATTTCTCAAAAGCATATGGTCAAAGCGCGCTGAAACTCGGTAAGGTACTTCAAAATATGCTACTGTAAGTCATATTAGGAACTTAAGGTCTCGATAAAGGTTCGATGTGTCGTTTCGGAAAAATGCCCTTGCAGCGTCCCAAATAAAGCCACATAGACGTACTATATACCATTTTAAAGGTATTGAATTGAAGAAAGTGTTCATTTAATCCGTTTTGAACAAAAGTTAAAAACGCAGATGTTGTATATTTTTGAACGCGAAATGACTCCGTCTGCCAGAAGGAGTTCAGCCCTTCAGGCTTTGAAACCATCGCCCAGAATGGCTGGACATATCGTTATGCACATCTCATTAACTGCCGAATTCGGTGATACGAATTATTTTCTTAGGCCTACGGTAAACGTCGAACTTAAGTCACGCCGATCCTATTAAAAAATAGGTTCGGTAGAAGATCGACTTAGGGCCGACGTGGCAGCAAACGTCGAACCGTTATGTCGATCTTAATTCACTTGCGCCTAATTAAATCACGGGAACTAACACGTGTCCTGGCGGATTTCACGTTTCGCCCGCGGTTAGTGATATGGCGAAATACAGCGCTCGGTCGAATATATTAAAGAAAGGCCTTTCTGTGGAAAATGATTGTCCAAAACAGAAACAGAAGAATGGCGTTCTACACAGCACTCGGTGCCGTGTATAGGAGACGATGGTTGTCACTGCAAGTGGCGTTATTGGCCATGTTTCTAGCGGTTGCGATTCACACATTGAAATCGCTGTGATAGTCGATCATGCCGCAGTTTTCAACGACATTCTGGATGGTTTGACTTCATATGGTAGAAGCGTTTCAAAGCAAGCTATATCGCTAAATACGTAATAGCCAATGCTTCTGCCGGCATTCCAGCCAGGCACGTCTTCATTACTTTCGAATACTGAGCATTTATTACAAAAGGGCATTTCGCATTTAAGGCAAATGTATTTTGTGACGTTAAAGCACGAACTACACATTTCCGGCAGAGCGTCATGCGGCAATCACTTCCGATAGGATGTCATTTCGCCTTCGAAATCGCCTTCGTACAGCGCATGCTCACCAGGGGGGATCAGTGTTTGGGAGATTGGAGAGATGTTGTTTTCACGGTTTTGGCACAATCCATACTATTTGCATGATTTATTTATTATTTTTAATAATTTACGAATTTAGTTCGGCGCGTGTTAAGCACGACGTTTGCCGTAAAGTCGCACCAGAGTCGTAATTCCCGACTTGGCTACTCGAACCTCATGCTGGACTCGTACCTATTGAATAGGTCGAGCTCTATTGCGGCAAACGTCGTACCATCCATGAGCCTATTTCAAACTTAATAGGTTCGACTGAATTAAGTTCATGGCTAGTTCGACGTTTGCCGTAGGCCTTAATTATCCGTTTCGAATCCCAACTAAATTGTCTCATATACTATGTCGGGCTTTTTTGATATTAATATTGCGTATTACAGATTTTATCCCATATCAAAGTCTAAAAAGTAGTTTTTCATCTCATTTTGATACAAACCAGGTCATAAAATCTGAACGAAAAAGAATTTCAAAATTCCCCGACACAGTATTTGAGAAACCGCTGTTTTCTACAACTCGTGGACAAAACGCGATAAGGTTGCACTTAAACTTCTGTGTTTGGTCGAAAAGTGGAGTCGATAAACAGCCCGATAAAGCCGGTTTTCGATTCATTTAACGGTTGCCTAGAAAGTCACGCCTCCACGGGTAATCTCATTAACATTAGTATAAACTAACTAGTCCCATACGGCTGCGCCTCATGGGCTATTGCTGGTTTTCACTCAATCCCCAGAGATTCAAATGACAAAGGGCATGGCGGCCATGTTGGTGCCCCAACAAAAGAAGCTAACGAGGAATCTATTGTTTAAGGGCACCAACATGGCGGCTATGACGTCACATGCAAACCAGCAATTGACTCGTAGCCCATTCGGGCTGCGGGTCTAATTGTTAATTAGCCAATCAGAGCGATTGATGTTGTGTTCAGTCTCGAGCTGCAGAACAGAGAAAGCTGTAGAGTTTTAATACCGATGCCCGATACTATTCTCAGTACAGAAACTACTGTCGATTCCAATTTAATTTCAAGAAGAAAGTGCAGAAAAATGGCACCACAGTAAGCAAACAATTAATATCAGGCAGGAAAAACCATTGAAGCGCTGCTCGACCACACGATGTACACGGTAGACTGTTTATGTAATTTTAATTTCATCGCGATGATCAAACACAACCGGCAAATAAACCTTAGCTTCCTGCATTGAATTCTCTGTAAATGTTTGGTCGATTGAAGATAACAAAACTGTATTGCTTGATTATTTGTGGACTGTCGGTCTTCGATGATTCTAACTTCTTGGAACTTGACTATAACATATAAATCCCTCCAGCCCTTGTTTGTCCTAAGAACTTTACACCCGCTGCCAAATTTACTCACAAACTAAATTGTGCTGCTTTTCTCTTTTTTTTTGAATACGGCACCAAGAACGATTTACTTTTACAGTACACTTTTGGGCATTTCATAAACGTAGAAATCTTTACGAACGAAAAGTAGCGCAGAAAATCAGAAGTTAGCGAGAATGAAAGAATGACAGCAGCTGTCAATCATTTTTCGTGACATCAGAAAGTCGCATTTTCAAGGCTTTGAGTTTGAGATTTTTTGTGATGCTATACTTTTTAGAGCTTTTAGATTTAGAATCCGCGAAAAAACGTATTTTCCAAACTTTTCCATTTTGAACCTTTATCGAGACCTTAATAAAAACAAAGGAGTGAAAGTTTACGCCGAAAGAATACAAATTTCTCGATTTTCGCAAATATTCAGCAATAACCTTTCTTACTACGTTAGTTGCAGTTTTCCGATCTTCTTGACTTTGGTACAGAAGTTTCAAGTGGTATTGAACTTCCATATGGTATGTACAATTTAATTAGTACTGTAATATTTCTCCGGCAGTTGAACCAGATGCATGAGCATAATATCTTAAGGTTAAAATTGATCAGCCGTTTGCTTAGAAACTTGTATGGTGCCGATTAACCTGAAACTTACCTTTCACAGGCCTGGAGGTTGGGCACTCGTTGAAAGTAAAATGGAACAAATCCATCTTTTGGGTTTTAAATATACGCTCTTTCCTAAAAAACGTTTTCGAAAATCGCTTGCTTATATCTTCAGCAATTCTTTGTTAATCACTTTCTAATTGTACTTTTTATCAAATTCGAGGATTCTTTATCTTGACGTCATATAATTAATTCGTCTTTGCAATCATTTGAAGAAATACTTGACATGTTGACTAAAATGACTTTTTCTTTACTAACAACTCAAAAACTGTGTATATTTTCTATGCATCGATGTTGTTGTGATAAAAAGGCGCCATGGAGAATAATGTATCAATGAGATGACGTCTACCCAGGTTTCAACCCAGGCTTTTACTTACGCGGTTATGGGTCAGGAAAGGTCACATTTACACGATTTGAAACGAGCGTAGAACATAAAGTATTCACTTTAAACCAAAACCAAAACCTTCTTCACAGAAATCCTCAAAACATTTCGGAGGGTCATAAGCTATCAAAATTGCAAAAGGGTGATAGGCACTTTAAGAACAAATTTCTGCAGGCAACTATCAACGATCACACACTATTTGTCACTTGATCGCTTTTGGCCTATGAGAACGAGCAAAAAAATACTATAACGTCTAGCTCGTCAACTATCACCCATAGAAACTGAGAGCGAGTAGTCTAATTGGTTTAGAAGAAACCTATAAGTTGTTCAAATTTAATCCTAAACTGAAACAAGAAAACTTTGACGAATTACCGCCAATGTTTTGTATTTGGAAACCGTCTTTTTCGCTACTCCCTATGTATTGCTCAATAATTAATGGTAATTAGCCAATAGGATCGCAAGATTTGCAATAGAACACAGTTGGTTCTAAAAAATATACGGCCATTTTCGATATAGAGTCAAACCAATTTTGTATCAGTCTAACGCAAAATAAAGAACAATATATTTCATTTGAGCCTACAAGTCTAAACATGCTTAACAGTCTGAGTAATATCCGAACAGAGATTGGCTTAGCTTCAGTCAAAAAGTAGTGAAATTACAACAAAAAGAGATGACTTATCGTTCGTGGATTCCCTTCACATTCACCAATGTCAGTCGTTGGTTATTCATCTCACTTTTGCAGACTACAAGTTGAAGACCTTGAAAATATCAGCGCAATAATATTCACTTCAAGGGTAAGCGTTGGGCGACTGTGGCTTGTTCTTTTGTTTATTCCGCACGCTTTACGATTACCATATATAAGATATGCAAAGTACGCTTTTTTTTTCAGGTGAACTTGACGACTCATTGTGACTCATTGTGCGTGTGTGACAGTTTCAACATAAATCTGAGTTGTATTGCTGGTTTTCACTCAATCCCCAGATATTCAAATGACAAAGGGCATGGCGGCCATGTTGGTGTACAGAACAAAAGAAGCTAACGAAGAATCTATTGTTTAAGGGCACCAACATGGCGGCTATGACGTCACGTGCAAAGGGTCTATTGGACCAAACGAGTCCAACAGTGTTGTCGTCCAACATCACCAGCATTGTTCGATAAATGAAACGAGGCTCACAATGTTGTATGATGTTGGACGGCCATGTTAGACTCGTTTGGAAAGTTGTCAAATTCATTATCAAATTATGAAACTTTAGGTCAAAACTGGTGTCACAGCCAGGCGTTTTTAAATAATTTATGAGAAAAAACACTAAATATACACTAGTTCCAGTCTGAGAGAGAATGAGCTCCAGTCTCGAATTCTTTTCGTTGGATTCTAGTGATCATAATAAGAGCTGTTCTACACTCTATATGTTGGTCATATACTTTTCTTTGCCGGAAAGTCTATCAAGCGCAATCATTTTTTTATTGTCAGTGCTACGACTAAACAGTGAGTTTTTGGTTAGCAAATCGAACTATTACATAGGTACATATATACATAAACTTTATTTAATTTCGAATTTACAGAGTAGCATTAAGATGCTAATACCTCCGAAGGAAATTGAAATAAATAACTATAAAATAATACACGTACTTGTAAGTATCAGTAGATATAAATATAACACTAATACAATTCATTTGAATATTTCGATACAAAATGTACAAATCTTTCAGATTTATGGTGGTTCTAAGTTGTTCCGTTAGGTTGTTCCAGGTCCTGGCTGTCGTGTAGCTAAAATAATGAAGGCCATCAGTTGTAGAGTTAACCTTAGGAATAACTACCCTTTTTGACCTACGTAGCCCAAACGCAGCAGACCTCAATTCAAAAATATCCTTTAAATATGTAGGCGTGTAACTGCCATTAAAGGCCATAAAGGCAACTATTGAATACACTTATGTCTTAAGGATGTAGATCCTATTTTGTCTAACAATTTAATATTGGTGTTTCCCGTGAATTATAAAGCAGACTGGTAGATTCGAACTGAAGTCTTGTAAAGAACAGTGACAACAGCCATTACTGAAAGCTAACGTGCCTGCACCAATGTAGTTATATTTTTTAACGTTTTCAACCATTTCATTCTTTATATAGAAATATTGACAAAACAGATTAATAAATTTCGCAATAACACTTTGAAATTGCAACTAAGGTTTGTGTTTTTACTACCACAAACAAGCTCGAGATAGTATTATCGCTGTGTCCGATTCTACAGAATACCACCTGTAGATAAGTACTATAGTCTTTATTCACGACCGCACAAATGATTTTAATATTGGTTGCAACATCCTCAGCGCTATTCGTAAAAGGTAAAGAAAATGACATTAATGAGCAGTTCTTCCACCTCCATGCAGGAAGACTTGCCTTTTACAGAAAGCAATTCAAGACAAAAATGATTCGGTTAACATGTTCCTTACAGTTTCGATAATGGCATTCGGAAAGGTTAATCGAATAATTTCTGCTATTTAAAGCATACATACAGAAAAAGAAGCTAGAAGGAAGTCAGTTCAAAAATATCTTTCTCTTTCATAATTATCGGTAATCTTGAGAATGAATCAAGAGATCGCCGGTCGTTAACGGTGTCAGTCATTGTGACTGCTTTGGTAAGAGCCTCTTGTGAAGTGAACAAGCTATTCCTGTTTATCGGCAGTCTTGACAATGAAACAAGAACTCGCCCGGCGATTTTTAATGGCGCCAGTGACCGATTTGGAAGAAAGGTCGTTCATAACAGGTTGTTAACTGAATAACAACAGCATTACACCAGGAACAGAAATGAATGTCAGCACTGGCAATGAGATTAATCGCCCTCTCGAAGTCTTCCAGTCCACTGTAATGGTGTTAATCATTGTCACCGCTTTGTTCGGTAATGGTCTGGTGTGCCTGAGTGTGTACAAGAATCATCGCCTGCGAACACCGACGGGATTGCTTATTGCTGCTCTCGCTTTCGCCGATCTACTCACAGCTCTGTTTGTGATGCCTCTAATCGCTGCCGCATTGATCGGAGTAAAGAATGGTAAATTATACTGGTTTTCTAAACATCTCGTAGCACCAGCGAGTTTTTACCAAGGGTTTTTACTATACGGTCTTACAAGTGTCTCTCTATGTACTATTGCTTTAACGGCTATCAACCGCTATGTCTGCGTTGTCAAGCAACGCCTGTATTCTAAATACTTCACGAAGAAAACAGTTCTGCGTTTGATCGTCACAATATGGCTTAGTATTTTTCTTACAGAGGGAATCATCATGTCGTTAGGTTACACAGAGTTCCGGTTCAGCAGATCGAAGGCAATCTCCATTTTCGTTGTCAAAAAAGAATATCGCAATAAAAGCGTTGTGAACTATTTGTGGTTTTTCCTTTTCATTGTAATGCCACTTTCTATAATAATTGGTTGCTTTTCTAAAATATATTGGACAATTAGACAGCATAACCGAACCGTCTCAACCAACCTTCGACGCAGAAATATCACAACGATAAATAACATCAACGAGGAAAACCAGAATCTGGACATTTCGAACAGGACAACATTAAGGAATAGATGCAAAGTGAGTCCCATTGAAGAAATTGTGGAGTTCGAAAATCAGGAAAGGGAGACGAGAGATGTGGATAGAAAAGTCCTGGAAATACCAAACCATGGAATTCAAACGATAACCTCGAAAGATTCAACGGAACAAATTGTTGATCCTGACAACATTATTGGCAAAAATATCAAATACGAATCTACAAATGGTGAAAGCTCCCTGCCTCATAATGTTGAAAACCAGTTACAAGCGAACTTTTCAAACATTATAATCGAAAAGGAAACTGAAAGGAAAGTTGTCAATTCGTATTTCACAACAACTAAAGATGATACAAACATTGGGCATATCAGCCAGAAATGTAAAGCTACAACAAGCGAGGAGATTAACAACCAGTCAAAGGCATACCAGGTAAAAAAAACTGCAAGGGACGTTGACAGTTCATATCACACATCTAAAGATGGTACAAACATTGAACATATCAAACAGATATTTAAAGCGACAACAAGCGAAGAGAGAAATAACCAGTCACAGAACAAACCCAATATAACAAGTCTTGACCAAATATGTCAACCAAACAATGGAACAACGTCTACACCAACGCAATCGCCACCTAACAAACAACGCATTAATGTACACAAACCCACTGCTTCTAACATCGCAGAGGCCAAAGTGACCAATACGTTGCTAGCTGTTTTTGTAGGGTTTTGTTTCTGTTGGATTCCAGTGATATTAACGGCGATAATAGCTGAGGTTGCGAGGGTCAAGTCTCGTCATTTTCAGTTGATCATTGTTTTCTTTGCAGCTCTCTCGAGTGCAGTTAATCCATTCGTTTATGGTGCTGCTAACAGAGACTTTAGAAAGACCTACGTCAAAATACTAAGAAAACAAATGACTTAAGGCTAAGTTTCTTTATTACAATACAATACTTTTGTTTGCATTCCACATTTTTCTTATATGTTTACATGTTTGCATATTTAGAACGAAATTTAGTATATATTTAAAGTTATAAATAAGCTAAATATATTAGTGTCATAAGGAAATGTCTAGCGTCTAAATAAACCAAAACGTTGTCGAGTCAGACACTAGACGTTTTAAGTAAAATTTAATTTGTAGCCATCGATTATTTTTGAAAGAAGAAAATTGTAAAAAGCACACAAAATCTAGAATATCAATGACAACTAGTAACGGATTAAGAGAAATGAATTGGCTTAACGGCAAATCGCCGTAAAAATCTTACTGGTAGCAAAAGCATAACTAGCTAAATTTTATCAAATAAGCTCATATAATTTAGCATACACACTATAATATCTTAAAGAGAAGCATCAGTAGATTGCAATTGGGAACCACGAGAAATCAAGAAGTTCAGTGAAGGTGAAAGAGCATGGTTAGCCAAAGTAGTTTAGGTTAATTAAATTAAGTAATTTTGTTTCAGTTATAAGTAATGTTTGGCCTTTTTAGGGAATGTAATGTTGGTGAGCTGTGTTAGATCAATTGGTAATGTTTGCCACAGTTCTTTTACCATGCCGGGCGGAGATGGTTTGTTTGCCAACATTTGTTCGAAAACGTGTTTGATATAAATTATCTTTAGATGCGTACCTGGTGTTGTAGGAGTGTATGTCTCTGGCGTATAGAAAATAATTATCAATATACCTGGCAATTGTTTTTTGTGCCATTCGTGAACGAATTTTAGTGCTTGTAATGGTGAACTCGGTTTCATTAAAATAAATACACAATGTTAATGTACTTGTACAAGCAAGCACCACCAAATTCTTACTTATTTTTTAACTTATTTAGTATGGTGTTAATGTACCTGTACAAGCAAGCACCACCACTGTACTTATTTTTTAACTTATTTAGTATCAGTGAAGTTGTTAAAAAGTATAGTTATTATTATGAATAATAGAAGGATTATGAGTGAAGGTGTTAACTAAGTCTAAGTTATATGAGTGAAGGTATTATACATGTATGTAATTATAAGTGTATATGATATGTGGAGTGATGGTGTTAACTAGGTATACATTATATGAGTAAGTATTATGGATAACTTATATGAAAGTTATTTAGTTAGAGAGTTATAGGAGAGGATGGTTAAATATTATTTATATGTTATGTGATGTTTCAATGACGATATTGGTGGTGTGTAATGATTTTTAAGGGTTTATGTTGGCTTTGTAAAATTTAATGTTGGTAGTATTAGGATAGTTTTTTGGTTAGTTTTTGTGTGTGATGTGTTAATGGTGTTTTTTTGGTGTTTCTTGTTACTGGTGTAGTGTTATTGTTGTTTAAAAATTATCATTAATTAGAAAATGTTGACATCTCTAGGTTTGACGAAGATTTGACGAAGATGTCATATACAACCATTTGTGAGAGAAAAAACAGAACTAAGTTACAATGACCATGATAATACTATCACAATCTACGGTGTTCTCTTAAAAAATGGGATAAATCTGCAAGTGGATGGAGCTTAGTTGTCACTGAAGATAAGTCTTTCCAGGAAAGTAAGGTTGGATATATTTTGTGGAGAACAACAAAGAAGGAATGGAAATCAAACATAACTAGAGATTGATTGATTATAAATTATAGAAAACCATTCATGTCTATAACGTTTTGGTGTATTTGTGGGTATACGAGTGACTAAGGACAAGATTAGAAATGGAAGGCGAACACTCACAGAAAAAGGAGGCTGGTATTAACTTGATACATAATTTTTATTCACTTGTTACAATGTATAATTTACAGAAATATTTAAAATGCTTTAGTGAAATAAAAGCCTTATTCTGAAAGTTTGTAGTAATGAAAATGTAGTAGTCTTAATATTTAACATATCAATCTTGCTTTTAGAGGGGGCAATCTGTGCTATGGCTTTTTATTTTTTGTAAAATTGTGTTCCTTCGTTACGTCTTGCTTTCTAGTTTTTTGTCAACATCCGTTTTTTGTTTTTAAAAAAAATCCGCTTCATCAAACCTTTTTTGAATTTCTGATCTTTGTCTTTTTAGGCTGTTTATTTCTTTCTCAATGTTCCCTTCAGCTAGTACCAAAGTCCCTATTCTCCTTATCCATGATCTGCTGTTATTTAGGGTTTCATCCAAATATGAGATGTCTGTATCTGAGGCTACAGTAATTTCCTTCTCGAAACCATTTGTAAAATCCTCTTGAAACTCATTTGCGAAATCGTCTGGAAATTCATCCATGACCTTTTAAAGGATTACAGAGGTAAATTAAATATGTTTGATTAGTGTAATTACAATAAGTGGTCGGGGGAGGGGGTTGGTGGTTGGGTGGTTTTCTTTTGGGGGGAGAAGGGGGTGGGGGTGGGGGTATGAGTGGGAGTGGTGGGGATGGGAGTGGTGGGGATGGGATGGGATGGGATGATGTTAGGCGTGGGTTTTTAATGGTTCTGGGATTTGTTCTACTAGGTTTCCTCTTTGGGTTGTTTTCTCTTTACCACAACGCCACTATATCTAAAGTATTTTTAATTTATTTCTCTACAATATTAAAATAGGAAATATGTGAAAAATAATTTTATATATATTTATATAAAATATTTAATATAGGAAATATTTGAAAAATACTTTACATTATGGGGCTGCTTCAGAATTGAATTACCAAGCGTGTATTTCTGATAAACAGACCCCTTCTTCGGGGATTAGGAAGTCTGTTAGGACCTAAATCTCAGAGGTGCTCTGAGACGGTCGCGTGTTTCTGCCTTGGGCCGAGGCCTAATCCAACACTCAAATACACACGGTCAATTCTATATGTCAGCCATTTTGTTTAACTTTATAATTTAGTAAACTTGTTAGTTAGATTGTCGACTTGAACCGGTAGGGTTATTAAGTTCTATCAAGGTGGACAACTCAGTTGTAACAAGGTGGACAAGGAGGACTGCGATGACGAAGGAGGCAAGGCAAGTAGGCGTTCTATATTGTTTTTACTTACTTCCAGGTGTTTGTTGGCTGTCATTGTTGCTCGAAGTTGAACTTGAGCAGTTGTGGTTGAACTTCGATAAGTAGTATAGTAATTGGCGGTTCTGGCCCACGTTGTATTTTTTTTTTGTTTTTTCATCTAATGGACATCCTCACTTCGTTCAGCCCTCACTTCGTTCGGGGTCCATTAGATGAAAAAACAACAACAAAAATACAACGTGGGCCAGAACACGCCAGTTACGATACTACTATAGTTTATTTATTGTATTTATAAATTATATTAAGTAATCGGTTTCTACCGCTTTTTTCCGGATTGGAGCAGTTTTGTTGTACTATTTTTTCATTGTATTTTTTACATTTTAACACCTATTAAAGGAATGATTAGTTTACAGTATATCCATCCATGGTACTGCATATGTTAACATTTATTCGAACACTTGGTTTATAGTGAATTTATTGTATTCTAACACCCTATTAGAGGAGTGTTGTTAATAAGGTATTATATCATGGCTGAGCATACACCAACATTTGTTCGAGTACGTCCTTTAAAGAACTATTTACGTGGATGGAAGATGGATATTCCTGATGATAATCCTATGGGAGCGGATCCAGCCGTTTTCCTTGCCGGTGTACGTAAACAAACTACCGAAAAGTTTAAGGAAGAACTACGAAACCACAACACCTTTAAGGCCCAATTAGCTTTAAACATAACTTTCGTACTTGATAAACCTGATGGTTACGTATACGAGACAGCTACATTTTATAGCAAACAATCTGTTTTGATCGATGATGTTGGTATCCGTGGTGTAATAGTAGACGCACATGCTCAGATATACAACCAAATTGAGAAGTGGATCAGTCGTGGATCAAATTGGGTCATAGATAGAGTCAATATTCTATGGTTAAACATCGCTAGATACCAACCACTACGTGGAGGTTCGTATTTACCACTACCTGAAGAAATAGCGAATAAGAAAGCTGTGATCAATGTAAACAACAAAGACGATCGCTGTGCACTTTGGTCGATATGTGCAGCAATGTTTCCAGTTAATAAGCATCCTCAAAGGACATCAAAGTATCGAATAGATATGGTGAAATCCAACGGGGTGGACTCACCAACACCAATCTCACAAATACCACTTCTAGAGAAGCAAAACAACATTTCTATTAATGTATATGGATGGGATCCAAAGGAAAAGTGCTTAATCATATATCATATCTCAAAGAAGACTTTTTCGAAGTACATCCATCTACTACTTATAGAAGACCCAAAGAGTGGTAAACAACACTATTGCTGGATAAAGGACTTCAACAAACTCCTATTCGATCAGACAAAGCACGAACATAGGAAACACTTCTGCGAACGATGTCTGCATGGATATTCCAATGAAGCTCTTCTTGAAAAGCATATTACAGAGTGTAATGGTATCAATGACAAAGCCATACGCATTGAAATGCCTACCAATAAGAACAACGAAGTCTCATTCCAGAATATACACAAGCAGCTCAAAGTAACCTATATTATCTATGCAGATTTCGAGGCATTAACCACTAAGATCGAAGGACTTGCTCAAGACTCAAAGAAGAGCAACACGCTTAAAACGGAAGAACATATTCCATGTGGATTTTGCTATATAGTTGTACGTTCTGATGGTTATAGTGAACCACCAGTACTATATAGAGGTAGGGATACTATCGAACGTTTTCTACAATGTATGCAAAAGGAAGAGGCGAAGATCAAAGCCCAAAAAGCTAAACCACTATGCATGTCATGGGAAAACTATAAGGCTTATAATAGCGCAATAATTTGTCATATCTGTCAGAAGCCATTGGTTGGTGATAAAGTACGTGATCATTGCCACATCACAGGCGAGTTTAGAGGTGCCGCACACAATACCTGTAATCTAAAATTACGTGCTTTTCCTACCATCCCAGTCGTATTCCATAATCTTCGTGGATATGATGCTCACCTAATAATGCAATCCATATCCATAACATTAGGTAAGATATCTTGTATTCCAAACAATATGGAGAAATATATTTCATTCTCACTTGGTAACCTACGATTCATTGATAGCTTTCAATTTCTACCATCATCTCTTAGTACATTGGTATCGAGTTCAGAATCAGACACATTTCAACAAATTGTAAAATATACATCTAATCAAGAGAAAGCCAATCTATTAACTCGTAAAGGAGTATATCCATATGAGTACATGGATGCGTGGGATAGATTTGCAGAGACTTCTCTACCACCTAAAGATGCGTTCTATAGTAAACTAACTCTAGAGGACATATCCGATGAAGATTACGAACATGCAATAAGAGTTTGGAATGTATTTGATTGTAAGACATTAGGTGATTATCATGATCTTTATCTACAAACTGATGTACTTCTTCTAGCAGATGTGTTCGAGGACTTTCGTACAACATGTATGCAAAACTATGGATTAGATCCTGCACATTATTATACGAGTCCAGGACTTTCATGGGACGCTTTATTAAAGATAACTGGAGTGAAACTCGAACTATTAACTGACTATGACATGTATCTATTCATCGAGAGAGGTCTACGTGGTGGTATATCCATGGTATCACAACGTTATGCCAAAGCGAATAATAAAAACGTACAGGATTTCGATCCAGAAAAACCAAATAGCCACATATTATATCTAGACGCGAATAACTTATATGGATGGGCCATGAGCCAATATTTACCAACAGGAGGATTTGAGTGGTATACACCAACAGAAGAACAAATAACCAATCACGCAATAGATTCAGATAAGGGTTATATCCTTGAAGTTGATCTCGAATATCCTCGAGAACTTCACGATACGCACAACGACTATCCACTAGCTCCCGAGAGAATTCAGGTGAATAAAGATTTGTTCTCAGAGTATCAGACCGATCTATTTGAGGAACTATATAAAGGTAATGGATCTTTGAAAGTAGAAAAACTTGTACCTAATCTATATAACAAAGAACGATATGTGCTCCACTACCGTAACCTACAATTGTATCTATCTCTTGGTATGCGTTTGATAAAGATCCATAAGGCACTACGGTTTGACCAATCACCATGGATGGAACCATATATACAAATGAATACTGAGTTACGAAAACAAGCGAAGAGCACCTTCAAGCAGGATCTATACAAATTGATGAACAATAGCGTATTTGGAAAAACGATGGAGAATCTACGTAAGCGTGTAGATATCCAATTAGTGCGTGCATCAGAAGGAAACAAACTACAACGTCTATTGAATAAACCTAGTTATGCTCGATCCACAATTTTTGATGATGATCTTGCCGCGGTACATAACTACAAAAGTAAGCTATTGCTGAACCGCCCCATATATGTTGGAATGTCAATTCTAGATCTATCAAAGCATCTGATGTATGACTTCTACTACAACGAGATCAAGAAGCAATATGGGCAACGATGTAATCTACTTTATACCGATACCGACAGTCTATTACTACACTTTAAAACTGAAGATATCTATGCAGATATGGCAATTCATAAACATCTATATGATACTAGTAACTACAGCAAAGACCATCCGCTGTATAGTATCAACAACAAGAAAGTACTTGGTAAAATGAAAGATGAATGTGGAGGTATTCCTATAGTCGAATATGTTGGACTACGATCTAAGCTCTATTCTATATTGAGAGTAGATGGCGATGAGATTCGTAAAGCTAAAGGTACCAAGAAGGCAGTAGTGAAACATCGTATTCGTCATGAGCAATATAAAGAATGCTTGATGGATAAGAAAGTATTCAAACATGGAATGAATATGCTTCGAAGTGAAGGTCATAAGATGTATGGTATACATATGAACAAAGTATCTCTATCACCATTCGATAGTAAGAGATGTATTTTAGCAAACGGAATAGATACAATAGCCTACGGTCATGGAGACTTTTTTCCAGATAATGAAGAAGTAGCCGATTTTATTAGCAATATAATATCGAACGCAATCGATACACTATCCTACAATCGTAAAAACGTCATTACAGAGGATGAAGATATGGACGACTTTATTCGTGACTTGCTTCTATCTTAGAATACCTTTTGGTGGTAGTTCTGTATCTGGTGGTATCACTTGTATCTCTTCACGAACGAACCCTCGCTTTGGTGCATCTTTCCCTAAATAGTATAGAACAGGTTGATTCGATGATACCACACTTCGAGAAATATAATATGTCTGTAAACTCCATACAGGATCAGTTGCTCGTTTTACTCCACCTTCCAATTCTCCCGGTGAGTATAGATATCGAACTAAAACATCGAATGGTAGTCGCTTTTCTTTCAATCCAATAATTCGAGAATATGTAGGAGTCTTTATGTTTACTTGTTGTGCCTCTATAGAATTTGAAGGTTCCTTACCTGTTAGTCGAGTAACTTCATTGTTCATAGCCTTGATAACATCAGGAAGCCTCAATACCCATTCTCTACTACGCGCATCCGATCCTTCAGATCTAAGTACCATCTCTTTTGCATATTGATATCCAAATAATCTTTCAGCTATCGTTCTATTTGCTCGTTCGACAAAACTTTGTGCCCTATGATGACCGGCTTCACCTCGTTGAACTTTTGTACCACGTAGTTCTAATGTTTCAGACATACGTCCCATGAATTCTCTACCAGGATCGACTTGCAATGTTTTTGGCCATTCTAGTGGACTACGTTTGTAGATCCGATCAAATGCTGCAGACACTTCACCACTATCTTTCGATGCTAAGGGTTCAGCCTCTTTATATCTAGAAGCTACATCGATTACCACCAAAGCATACTTATATAGTTTCCTTCCACGTCCAGGTCGATCGTGAGGTAGAAAGATCAAATCAGCTTGATGAACTTCATTAGGTTTCGATACAGTCCAATGTGGTCGTGGAATATAGTGTGGTGGTGATAGATATATTTGCCACATGGCTTGTTTCTCTAACCAACCCTTAGCTACATCTTCCGATACCTTTGCAGCCACCGATAACTTACCAATTGCAGCATAACCTTTCCAATAGCCCATAGGACCATAGAAGATATTCGCAAGTTTAGCATCCATTATATATCTATGTATTCTAACCTTCAACAAGAAGAAAAAAAAAAAAAAAAAGGAATAAGAACTTATCTAACCAACTAGTTCTTATTCTTTTTTTCTTTTTTAGTATCTCGTCGATCGTAAAAATTCTCGTTTTTTAAAAGGCATATCGACTAATAGCGTATCCAGTGACTAGCATTCCACCACCAACATAGATCAACTCACCAGTTTTCTGTGCGTTAGATGGTCGATAGTAGTCAGAGAAACGAGGTTCTTTCATTGCTTCGAGTCGTTTCAGTGCCTGACGTAACTTATCGGATTGTATGAAAGCTCGGTTACTATCGAGTTGATTATTATGAGAATCACGTTCAACAACTTCCTGTTTATGCGCCCAATCAGACAATGTTTGACGTTCTTCGATATATGCCTCCCTATCAGCATCGAATTTTTCCATTTCCCTATCATGTCTCTCTCGTTCTACATTAGCAGTTTCATCTTTCCCACCAAACATCTTAGCAAGCACTCCACCACCAGTAAATGCCGTTGCATTCAAAACTGCTCCGAAAATGGACATTCCAATAGCTGCTAACGTCGCCATTATGGTACGATCTTTTGTTTCTCGAGATATTGTTTTGCATATATGCTACCAGCTATTACAGCAGTCCACTTCACGTAATTTATGATAGAAATAGAAGGATCACTAAGCATAGATTCCTTGGTAGCCTTTTTTACGATCCAACCAATACCAGTAGCTATTCCAGTTATCATAGCAGCATCGGTCGCTGTTTTCATCAATTCCTTATCCATCCTAATATATATCGTATATCTCTAGTCTTTAATTGTTACTCCATATCTGGTACTGTAGTCTTTACAGGACTCGCGGGTCGTCGTATCGTACTAACGTTTTTAGAAGTGTCATCTATATATATTCTGTATTGATAGTATACGCCAACTAATGCAGCACCCATACAAATAACTGCGATAGTAGTATTGATAGACACATTTTTCATCCAACTTTCATCTTCGTCTATTTCTTTAGATAATTCACTTTCACGCGAAATCTCTCTCTTTTGAGCCTCTCTAGCAAGTTTATTACTTAGTGCTAATGCTTTCCCAGCAGCAACCCTCTTTGGATCTTTTACTTTAGTTGGTGTTGTTTTCGGTGGATTCGCAGTTATCTGATCCGTCTGTTCCTCCATCTCGATTCGATATAGTAGTTACTTGCGAATGTTTAATAGGAGTACTAGGAACGACTATATGATTAGCTACATGGAACGAAGCACTAGCTAGAGCCACTAATCGAACTGCTTTAAGTGTTAATAGACCAGCCGCAGTATATATCTCATTGCGGACTAGTCGGTCTTCTAGTAGATCCTTAACCAGTGCTTGTTGGTCATCTAGTGGAACTACGCATGCGACTGCGCGAGTAGCTAGACGTAGTGCACCATTTACTAAGCATCCTCTTATTTGGTGGCATACGCCAAACAATACAGCGCCCATACCAATAACTGCTATAGTAGATACGTTTTTAGTCCAACTTTAATCTACGTCGATTTCTTTAGATAATTCACTTTCACGTGTAATCTCTCTCTTTTGAGTCTCCGCAGTTATCTGATCCGTCTGTTCCTCCATCTTGATTCGATATAGTAGTTACTTGCGAATGTCTAATAGGCGTACCAGGAATTACTATGTGATCAGCTACATTGAACAAGACACTAGCTAGAGCTACAAATCGACCGTGTTTAAGTGCTAATCGACCAGCCGCCATAGATATCTGATGACGGGCTAATTGGTTTTCTTGTAGATCCTTAAACAGTGCTTGTTGGTTGTCTAGTGTAGCTACGTGTGAGAGCGTAGCTACGTATGAGACTGCGCGAGTAACTTGACGTAGTACACCATCTACTAAGTGTACTGTTATTTGATTTGCTACTACGGCCTGGTATCTACTATGTAAACGTTTTACGTCCTTCTCAGATAGTTTAGTTATGTCTGTTAGGGAGAAATTCTGTCCTAGACATTCTTTCGTTTTACCTAATACAGCTAAGGTCTTAAGTACTTCCCGATATTCTTCGATATCCTCCAATTCGGTTGAAAATTCCAATTTAGGTGGTGGACCCGTTAAATCCTCACCTTCCAGTTCTTTGGTGTATTCATCCATGATAATATGTTATAGGTGCGGGTATCTCTAACACTACTGCAAAAGGATGTCGCAAACAGAAACATATGCGAGCAAACTTATGAGATCGAAGTATCATTCGTAATTCATTACATTCTTGTGAGCCTCCGTAATCATCAAATATCTTTTTACCATCTATAACTGATGCCGTATGAAATGCTACTACGATAGCTACGTTCTCACGAAAAGGTTTACATATACTCGTTAATTGTTGGGATAGTACCCAAATAGATAGTCCTATATGTCGAGCAGAGAATGCTAAATCTACTAGTTTGTCAGTTCTTCGTTTTACATCTTTTGATGCGGCGCAATCATCTAGAATCAATAATGTATTGGTACCTGACCAAAAGGTTGCACAAATATTTGATGTGGTATCGATAGCATCCTGAGATGGTGATATGACATAAAAATGCGGATCTCGATTAGCAAACCCATGATATGTTTTGTTGTGGGCATACGTAGGACAAATTAATACTATATAATCGAACTTACCACGAAATGGTCCACGAAGTTGTTCTATGAGAAATGCAGTCTTTCCACAATTCGTTGGACCTACTATAAGTGTGTTGAATGGAATGTGTTCTACGAGGGAATCCATCAGTATGTTATACTATCTAAAGATCTGTTCAATATCTTGAGCTGAGCATCAGCAAGGACATAGATATGCATGTTTACGTTTCCACTTCCTTTTAAAGTTCTATGTATACGAATATCGATATCTTTTCCACCACCAGTTTGTGCCATTCCATCGCCATGAGCAGAGGAATCTTTTGCCGTACGACAATCGACTAGGATGGCAAATCTGTTATTGTAAAATTTGGTAGGAGTCATGGAAGTATTGGATGTACCAAACCATCCTTTTGTGGACTCCCAAAAATCTGGTGTTAACATACCTCCTGGAAAGAATCTATTTGGAACTCCATTTACGTCTATCTCTATCTTTGAAATATCAGGATTTACGAATGCTTCGCTATCTCGTGAACCGGCGGTGTGAGGATCTACGAATAGAAGAAGTAATCCAGCAAATGATCGTCGTGGAACATTGACGTTCTGAGATATCAAAGTTTCTAATGCCTTGGCGATAGTTACCGTCTTAAAGTGAACTGCGTGATCGTATAGGAATGCAGTACCATTTTCATATGTGCGAAATGCTTTCCTAGCTAGCGTTTCATTCTTGATTGCTTCGTATTCTAACTGGATGTTGGTAAGCTTGTACGTACCTATCTTTGTCGAATCTGATCCAACGATTATATCGATAGAGTGGGCTAGAGTTAATTCGAATGAAATAGTGTCTTCTAATGCATGTGGATATAGAACTCCATGTTGTGTAAGAATATCAACGTCTAACGGAATTCTATATTTTGAACCATATGCAGCTAACAATGCATTCTCACCAACATCTGAAGTACCTGCATCACCAGCCTTAGATCGTAGCTTATTTGTGTTATCTGATTGGATACCTTGTTGTACTCTCGATTCTCTCTCTTGTGTAGATAGATAGATATCGGAATATGTTTGTAATAGATCCGATCGAGCAATGTCTTCTACTATTTCAGCTCCTATCTTACAAACTCGATGTATAACTAAGCAACGTCCAACATTTGCAACGACTCGATTATTAGCATGTCCACCAGACAATACGATATCGCCCAATAATGCTAAACTACCAGGTATTAATACGATATCTTCTCCCATCGTTGGAACTTCCACATAGAGCGTCTCACCTGGATTAGCAGATGATGGAGTGAAAGTTTTTCTATATAAGGTTCGTTGAGCTTTGAGTGCGAGTTGCGCTCTTAGTGCTTCCTTAGGAATTAACTTCGACGATATCATGTTGAATATACCATGATATATAGTTATGTTCAATATGGAAGATAGGGTCGACGTCGATGTGAGACATGAGGATAGTACCGACAGATACGAAGAACGAGATGAAGAACGACAACGACAACGAGATGAAGAAGACCGACAACGAGAAGCAAATGAGAGATACGTGGCTTACTTATTGAGTGACAATCAAGATGAAGCTGGAGGTAGTGAGACAATTACCATGGATGTTTTGCATGGTGATGACTCACTTCGAGGATTCACATTCGAACAAACCTTTTCAGATTCGGTAAAGGAAAGGCTGGTTGATGATGTAAAAGAGCATTATCCGGATGCGGGTATTCGGCATAACATCGAAATCTACTTAAATAATGGCCAACTCAACGTTCGTGAACTTGGAAGCAACGAAGACTATACGCGTCTATTCGCCGGTAATGAGAAAAATAAGAAATTACGTGTGAAGATGAGGAAAGATCTCAAAGATGCTTTAGGTCCAAATAATGAAGAAGCTACTAATGAAGTATTATTTGCAGAACGACAACTCGCCGAGCGGGAAGTAAATAACGAATCTATTCTTGGAGACTCCGAATCTACCGACGCTCAGAAAGAAATAGCTAATAAAGAGTTAATGTCTATCCGTAGGGCAAGAGAATTACTCGAACGTCAAGAAGAAGCTATACTAGAACGTACGTCGCTACGTGAGAGGGTTAAATACATTTTCAGAAAGTATGGAATGACCGTTCTTGCGGTGGTAACTGCTATTGGTGCTATCGTTAGTGTAATAGTTTCCCAGCTATCGAAAGCCGTACCGAAACCAGTAAAAGATGGTATCGACAAAGTGGCAGATACAGTAAAGAAGGGATTAAAAACGACAGGTGATTTGTTAAAGGAAATGGGAAAGAAACTTGGACAGATACTACCTGGAATGATTGGATCAATTGCGAATTTCATATTTACTATGGCCGGTAAAGCTCTAGGAGTATTAGCAGAGAACGTTTGGTTATTCATCGTAGCTATAGTGGTGATCGCAATAGAGCAATACAAACGACGTTAACGAAATAACGCCCACGCAATTCCAGCTCCTGCAATAGATACTATCGCTAGATTGATCTCATGTTGTGGAGTAGGATTCGGTAAGATACTATGTGAAACTCGTTGTGGAACTTGTTGTGGTAATTGTTGTGGAACTTGGTGTGGTAATTGTTTCTTTTGTTTCTTCCCTTTCATATCTGGTGGGGACTTGGTTTCGAGAATATCTGCATTAATATCGTTTACGCCTAACGCCATACCTTCTGTGGCACGCGGGATTGGATTTTTATAACCATCCTTCTTACCGAGGTAGTACTCGAGGTTGCTTGGTAGTAATCGTACCCCTATAGCTATTGCTAGATTTAATCTCTTATGTGTGTGTAGTATAGCTGTAAGATAGTTTCTATAGCTTACCACTAAACCATTTTCGAGAATAGCGTCTTCGACTAATCTCTTAAATTTTTCTTTGACATTGAAACTATCTATGATGGAATGGTTAAGATCGTTTTGAGCAGCTAGAACGCAATATCCAAAAGCTTCAACGGATCGATCCAATCTACCTAATCCAGCATCCGTTAATCCCTTACCGATTGGTGGCGTAAACCAATTGTATTGTCTTCCTTCGTGTTCATCATTCCGAATGAATGCTACAAGATCGCCCTGATCCACCCTGCCTCCCTCGTCTGCAAATAAGTTATTGTGGTTGGGCCACGTATCTGCTTTTTTGTCGTAGCCTCGGATTACGTGGACGTTTTTGTAGCCATCATCATACAAAAGGAATACATCTCCTAATCCGTTATTCCTACCTCCGTGCCATCGGAAATCTGGCGTTCGAGATATACCAAATTCGATGCATAATTTCTCAAGAGCTGATTTGCTATAGAGGTTATCCATTTGCTTGAAAGCAGAGTCACCAGGTAGAGGAACTCCATGAGCACCACCAAGTTCATGTAGAATTCTTCGTATCGTGAAATAAACATGAAATCGTAAGAACCCTTGAACAATAGGAGGATACGTTTTGAAAATAGGATCAAACAATGACACTCCACATCCGGAAGTCGCACACCACGTTGCGAAATTCAATTGTTGAGGCCAATATTTGAAATCCGGACCATGTAACCAATGGTAGGACTCATTTGCTGTCATATGCTTTACGACAGTCTCTTTGAATATGTTCGGAACGCCAGCTTTGAACTTCTTCGTTGGGGTGACGTATATCCATAGATTAGTTAAATCGATATCTTGTGCTTTTTCAGTAGGTGGGACCGCCGTAATAGGATATTTCACACTTTTATCTAGTGTTAACGTATGTGGAAAACCATCATGCACATCCCACAATGCGTCATCGATGCGTTTTTGAGTGGCTGCAGGTAGCTTGGAGACATCATCACCATAGACCACATAGCCATAATCCCCATCTCGAAACCAAATACTCGTCGAATATTTGCCTGGACCGTTCACTTCAGTAGAGACATAGAACTCGTGAAGATCTGCATGTGGGTATTTCTTTTTGAACTTCACCAACAGATTGGCATTCAATGTTGCGACCACATCTGCCATGTTGAAGCTATACGTATATATAGTTATGCCTTCAACATATAAGATGGTTCTCTTATATATCACCACAACGTCGGCTGACCATACTGTCTACTTCGACGACCCTATTCTTATACAGAACGTTTCACTACTCGAGGTCACTTTCGAGAACAGTTGGTGGAACCTAGCAGAGAATGCTACCTTCTGGTGGTCTACCGAAGGTATAGGGTTCCCGTACGACGTTCCTAAGGGAAACCACACTATGGCGAGCCTTCGACAATTCTTTGCGCCTGCAGTTGGTGCTGACATCGTAAAAATCGAGAAACCCCACCATAGGAGGTCTTGGAACCTAGAAGTCAAGCAATCGATTATACTTAGTGGAAATCTCTGCAAACTGATGGGTATTGATAAGGATGGGATCGCTACGCGACTAAAAGTAGGCATGCACGAAGTGTCCATTCAAGATGAAATCGACATAGCGTATATCTACTGCGACGTGGTGGATTCCAGATTCTCGATTCGAGATGGAAAGCAATCTAAAGTCCTAAGTAGAATACATATCCGAGGCGATAGATTTGTGAAAATGACGTATACCTCACTACAACCTCTAGCTGTCAAAGCTCTAGGTACGGCACGAAACAGCCTTCGCCTGACGATTCTTGACGAGAAAGGCAATACCATAAACTTCCATGGTCGACCTATACGCTACGTATTAAAGGTTGAGTAAATCATACATATATAGCATATACACATGATGGACGGCGATTCAATTCAACCCCTTTTTCCATCAGCACCAAATATCTATCCACCGCTTGCTAGTGGCACTGGAAAGAATTTTCGTCTGCAAACAATCCGAGATACGCTTTCAGATATCGAAACTCAAGAAAGACACTATGAAGGCGTGCGTAAGAAATATGCGCGTTCTCAAGGAATAGTTCATGGTATCGCAGTGGTAACAGGAGGTCTATCTGTGATTTTATCTGGATCTGGATTGGGAGTAGCCTTAACTGGTTTTGGAATAGTGATTGGTTTACCACTTGGTGTTATTGGTGGCTTGTGCGGGTTAATTTCAGCATCTACGACCGTTGGAGCTAAAAAATTAGGAATAAAAGTATCTAAGCATGAGAAAACCACTATGTTAGCAAAAGCTAAAATTAATACGATTCGTGATCTAGTATCGAAAGCCTTGCGTGATGAAAATATATCCGACTCTGAATACGGTCTAATCCTCGCTGAAGCAGATAAGTACGAGATTATGAGGTCTGAAATTCGTCATAAGACTTTGGGTGGTGAAAAAAACGTGGAACAGATTCGAATGGAACTCAAACAAGAAGTGCAAAAGGAAATGCGAGAAAAACTTGGCAGTCTAGTGGGATAAGAATCGAATGTGGCTCTTATTTTCACTTTACGAAATCAAACCCTATCACTAGTTAGACCGTGTTTTTTATAGATGGGCTCAAAGTAGGAATGGTAAGCAATCAACTCCTTGACAAAACGTATGATCGAACCCCTATGTATACCACACCGTTTAACAACGTTAATAAGAGACATACAAGATCCTGAACGACGTAGTACCTCGTAACTTGCTCCAACGACTTTAGTTCGAAGTATAGAGCTGGTACCTATATTGTTTTCTATTGCCGTATGAACAATCTCATAGACTATTTGTTGGACATTCTTATGTGCTCCTTGGGGGTCGAGTTTAACAAAAGTCGTTGTAATGTGAGGAGCTATTCGATCGGTATTTAAATCTATATCGATCTTATCGTCATCATGTAGAGAACGTATAAAGACATTTCCACGACATATTCTCTTATTGTTTAGTTGCATAAAACGAGCGACCTCTCCTGTAGATCTAACTAACCCACATTGTATACATGCTTGATAAAGTATAGCAGCTAAAATAGTTCGTTTCGCATAGCAACGTTTGATACAAACTTTCTGTGCTTGAATGAATGTATCGGCTACGATTACTAATACATTTGTGGGAAACGAGAGGGCGTAATTTTGTTTATAAATAGTGTTGTATGCCTGTAGTTCTCGCATAATCGTTGGTAGTTGTAATTCTTTGTTATCGATTTGCTTTGGGATTGTGCGGTCTAGATCATGTTGATGCTGAAAGCTATCCGGCCCTACTATGCGTAACCTAGTAGTAAGATTGGTAGTTGTTTCTTCACATGATTCGACCTCGGAAACAAGACCACAAGTGGGACATATGAATTCCATTCCTTGTAGTTCCATCGGACATAAACATTCGGAACATGATTCACCGGTGCTAATATGCGACAATGGTTCAATATGCGACAATGGTTTGATATGTAGGCTTGCACAAATTTCTGGACCAAGTAATCTAATAATGTCATCCATACTAGTTGTATACCATATGCCTATCAATTGTATAATTGCTCGTTTGTTAAAAAAAAAAAAAATGAAGAGAGGTCGCATAACAATTTCTCTTCATTCTTTTTTTTTTTTTTTTTTTCGTGTCGTGATTTCTACTTATCCTCCGATTCTACCGCATTTAGATCTTTCTCGCCGATAGAGAGGTCATCCAATGCATTATCGAGATCGTTAATGTCCACCACATTTTGATCTTTTTCCGATTCCACTACATTTAGATCTTTCTCCGATTCTACTACATTCGAACACGTGATATTCGCCGACTCGTTAGCTCGTTTCTTATCAAGGTTCTTCTTATTGCGAATGGTACGGCGTTGAGGTGCACCACATTTTGAACAAAGTTCATGAATAGTACGACAGCCTCGACCACACGTCAAACATGGAACGAATATGGCACATCCTATTCCTATCTGGAAGTTATGTTGAGAGCAATACTCTGACGTCTTTGAACACTTCCTTATACATTTCGTGGTCTTTCCTCGCATCAACCAATCACAAGTTCTTGTCTCAATCATCGTGCAATATACCTATATATGTTATATGTCTAATTGGTATCTTAGTTGTGACGTCTGCGTTGAGGTTCTTCAATTATACACACTTGTCTAATCTGTGTGGTATTAATACGTACTAAGATAACAGCATACGTTAATATCGTGAAGTAGAGAATGTATGTTAGTACCATAGATGGATATAACAACGTAAGCTAATATCGTGGAGTAGAGAATGTATACTAATACCATAGGTGGCGATATACGGTATACTAATGATATCTCTAACAGTTGCTCAAGTTTGGATCTTTAGGTGCAAGAATGCCTAGGGACAATTTGGACGTTGCGAGAGATCCTATGTGGCAGCATAAGCATTTATGTAGTAATCTAGTAGAGCGTTTTCGTCCTCTATGGTGAGCTGGGAGCGCTTAATGAGCCACTCAATGATCCATTTAGCGGTATTAAGATGATCATTGCTATAGGCGCATAGTAGAGCATGATGAACGTATTCATACTCTGTGGTTATCTGAAAGCGTCGAATGAGCCACTTAACGGTATTGAGATGGCCATTCCTACAGGCATCTAGTATAGCAAACCCGACGGCTTTATCCTCTTTGGTGAACTGGAAGTGCTTAGTGAGCCACTTAGCGATATCAAGACGACCATCCTTACAGGCAGCGCATAGAACGTAATCGGTGTGTCCATCCATTTTATCGAACCATAAGTGCTTAATGAGCCACTTAATAACGTTAAGATTACCATATTCACTGGCGTAGACAAGAGGAAAGCTATCATCGATGTAGTTTGCGGAAATACCGAAAGTCCCAGCCAAATTGTCTCGATCGTTGTCATTACGAGTAGACCTAAGACCGAAAGTGAGTACTCGTTTACGGAACTCTTGGTCTACGTTTTTGTAGCGCACGAGAGATGCGGTACCGTTTAGGCGTTTCGATGTCCTTGCGATGCTTGCGAATGATTCTGGGCCTGCATGCTCTACTATCTTGACTAAGATTTCTATGGGAAGGCACGGTATGCTATCCATAGTGGAAGAGATCGATATACTGCATAGTAATCACTTCTCTAATAGGGTGTTAAAATGTAAAAATACAACGAAAAAAATAGTACAACAAAACTGCTCCAATCCGGAAAAAAGCGGTAGAAACCGATTACTTAATATAATTTATAAATACAATAAATAAACTATAGTAGTATCGTAACTGGCGTGTTCTGGCCCACGTTGTATTTTTTTGTTGTTTTTTCATCTAATGGACCCCGAACGAAGTGAGGGCTGAACGAAGTGAGGATGTCCATTAGATGAAAAAACAACAAAAAAATACAACGTGGGCCAGAACCGCCAATTACTATACTACTCGATATGAAATAGTGTAGTAGCACAGTAAAGGTCTATAAGTATTACGTATAGTTAGTTATTTGTCTTAATAGGAAATAATAATTAGATCATTTTGTTATGAGATAGTTTAAGTTTAGAATTGTTTTCTTACCGTAAGTGGATGTCTGTTGTTGTTGTCTATCAAAGCTAAAAATGGCGACTATGAAATTAACCGTTATAACTGGCAAGTGATCACGATTAGATAGAGCGAGCAATATATACGTTATTTTTCGAATGAAAACTTAGCGTTGTTTTTATGGTTTAAAAATTGACGTAGTGTTACGGTTTAAAATTGACGTAGTGTTTCAATTTAAAACAACGATATTTTATAGGTTGAAAAACTGATCATAACTTCTATAAAGTCGAAAAAGGTATCGATTTAAATAATAACATAATGAATGTATATAAAGCGACATATAACTGGAGAGGAAAACTTTAAAGATGGCATAGAGGAGGAAATGTGTTGAAAACAGAGTTAGGAGTTATTGACAAAATGATGCTGGAAGTTAGTGATGTTTCTGTGTCTCTCTATGAGTTATGCACTAGTCAATTGAAACCCCGGCCCCCCGACCCCCGGGACACAGCGGGGCATTAACGGGACATGGCCGTGAAATAACGCACATTTAACGCAGCATTTCTCCGGTGGAACGGGGAAAGTAACGATTTGCAAAATTTGCGGGGATTTCAGCGGTGGTTGTAACGCCAGCCACGACAGAGCGGGACTGGTCTCGAGCATCAACAACGCTGGAAAAGGCAAGTTGCATCCTTTGAAATCATGACTTTTTTTACCCATCGCTATTTTTAGTCCTAAACGCTTGGTTTATTAATGCTTAAAGACTGTATTTTCCCGATTTTTTGCTCTCTATTTCCGTAAGCAATTCGTTTTCGACATGAATCATTCATGTAGTGATCAGTTTATAAATATTCAGTCATCATACATATTCAAACTTATGAGATCTCTGTCGCCATTATTCACGAACTTCGGTTGGAATGCATGTATTTACTTCTCATATCAGGTGCTTCTTCATTACAATAATCATACGAAAGTTGTGGATAGAAATTCCACTATAAGTGAGTTTTTGTCCCAAGCAAGCCAAGCGTTTGGTGTCCCGAGGGGGGGGGGGGGGGGGGGGGGGGTACTTACATGAAAAATGGGTATGTATGCGAGGCCAAGAGGCTCAAACCCTGACCCTGTTTGACCCAATCCGAGCTCCAAAACCCTAATTGCCCCCTTTTTGGAAAAAAAAAAACCTGATTGCCCCTTAAAATTGTTTTCAAAACATGGTCGGATATATATCCCGGCCGGTATACCGCGTACCGGGATTGCATGCAAAATACGGAACATTTCAAGTCGGGACGTGGCATTGGGTAAACAAATCAGCAGATTAAGTACATTGATAAGTACTGAAGTACGAATTAGCGACGTCACGGTGTATGGGAACCTCGGTGCTTGCATGTGGGCAGGCGATCAAAATGCGGCAACAGAATGTCTTTTTTTAGCATAGTAACTAAAAAAAATTAACCCTAACTGCCTAAAATATACCCCCCCCCCCCCCCCCCCCACAGACAGACAGACACATTTTATTGGTGTTTTGTACATGCAAGTACTTCGACATGGGTCCAATAAATTTCAATAAATTTCAGTTAAATTAGGTTATGCATATCTCTGTTAGTGCGGTGTTTTTGCAAAGATTTGACGAAGACTGGGGCGAACGGGTTGATGTCGACGATAGTAATAAGAAAATATAGTAATAGAAAGTGTGCTTCAGAAAATGTATTTTTTTCAAATAATGGAACAACGGATTAGGTACTTATCGACTGAGTGGGAAGGCCGGACGGGAAAATATTTGGCTCGAGGTCATGATAACGTACGGCCCTCGGCGGCTTTTTCCGGCCCGCTCACGCCATACACGTCCGACCCTCATCACGTGACTTTTGTAAATGGTTTTGAAAGGAAACCGGTCATATGATACTGAAGCTGACTATATTCAATTTCTCAATGCCTCCTGTTAATTGAAAATTCTGAAGCACATGTCGGGGCCATGGGGGCGGGTATTGTAACAGCCAACTGCCCCCGATGGGCGGGGAAAAGGTCAAAATGTAACACTGTATAAGTGTTACATTCCCCGCTATGTCCCGGGGGTCGGTGGGCCGGAGTTTCAATTGACTAGTGCATTACAGTTAGAAGAAAGCAATTCATTAAATATATTCAACGAGGAGCAGTCTGCACAAAACAAAGAGTTAAAAGAGCATTTACATGTAGAGGAGGGGTGTGATCAAGAAGTAGAAGTTCAAGAACGGGAGCCCAAAGTTGGGGGTCAAATCTATAGAGATGATATGAAGAAGAACGATGAGATTGGAAATTTGGAGATGAAGAGAAAGCAATTGGAGGATAAAATATTTGACATTATGAAAAGACGTACAGTTATTTTGAAAGAGTAAGTGAAGATGTGCAAAATAAAAGATGGAGAAAGAGAGTAAGGGGAAGACCAAACATTGACCTAAATGAGTTAAAGATGGAGAAAAACTAATTTGTCAACTGACCTTAACTTGCTGAAGTCTGCTAAAAACCACACCAACTTTCTTATGATTGAAGCTAAACGTAAGTTCTACACTGACTTTGTTAACGAAAATTCTTCTGATGTCGGTAGAATGTTCCGTGCTACTAAGCGGCTCCTGTTTGCTGAGAAGAAACTATCATTTCCTGACTATAAGGACAATAATGTGCTTGCTAATGACTTAGGAGACTATTTTGTGCAGAAAATTATCAAAATTCGTGATGAACTGGACTGTTCCGAAAACACTAATACTGCCCAGGCCGCGGTTTGTGTACCTGCCACGTCGGTGGAATTCACGGGGTTCAACACTATTTCTGAGCAAGGAATACTTAATCTTATCACAACAGCAAGTAAGAAGTCATGTACACTTGACCCAATGCCGACCTTACTCTTACTCCAGTGTAAAGATGTCATTTTACCGGTGATTAGCTCCATGATAAATATGTCTCTTGAGTACGGACACTTCCCTGATTTATGGAAAGAAGCACTCGTTTATCCTCACCTGAAGAATACAGACTTAGACACTTGTTTTCCTAATCTGCGACCAGTTAGTAATCTATCATACGTCTCTAAACTCACAGAGAGAGCTGTATTTAATCAACTGCATGAGCACATGTCACTGAATGGCCTGTATCCACCTCTTCAATCAGCCTACCGTAAAAACCATAGTACTGAGACTGCGCTGCTGAAAGTCATGAACGACATTCTATTGAATATGAACAAGCAACACTTAACACTATTAGTTCTCTTAGATTTGAGTGCTGCTTTTGACACGATTGACCACTCCATCTTACTAAATCGACTTCAACTGAATCTTGGAGTCTCTGGTACTGCTCTCTCCTGGTTTACTGCCTACCTGTCTGGACGATCCCAACGTGTCTCCATTAACAATGCTTCATCTAGGAAATTTGACCTTAACTGTGGCCTCCCTCAAGGTTCCTGTCTTGGCCCTCTGCTCTTTATCATCTATGCGAGTGATTTATTTCGCATAATTGATAAACACTTACCCCACGCTCATGCATATGCAGATGATACACAACTATATCTATCATTTAAACCGAAACCGGATACTAACCAGTACCAGTCAGTGACAGCTATGGAAGAGTGTATCAACGATATCCAGGCTTGGATGCACGAGAACAAGCTCAAATTGAACCATGGAAAAACTGAGTTCATGATTATTGGCACACGTCAACAGCTTGACAAAAACTCAATTAGTCATCTCTCTGTTGCCAACTCTGTTGTTACACCCACCCTCTCTGTCAAGAATCTTGGAGTCTGGATGGACCCAAGGCTGTCTCTAGAGACATACATTAATAAAACGTGTAAATCATCATTTTATTATTTACATAACATTAGAAAGATTCGAAAATTTTTAACCATTGAGTCTTGCACTATCCTTGTCCATGCATTTATTTCATGTCGCCTTGACTACTGTAACAGTTTATGTTATGGTCTTCCTGCTTACCAAATAGCAAAACTTCAAAGAGTTCAAAATGCTGCCGCTAGAATCATATGTAAGGTTTCCCGTTTTGCACATATTACTCCGGTTCTCATTAGCTTACACTGGCTTCCAGTCAAAACTAGAATAATCTTTAAGATACTTACTATCACTTTCAAAGCTATCCATGGTATGTGCCCTTCGTATATTTCTCAATTAATTAAAGTCAGAGGGCGCTCTTTTTATAACACTAGATCTAATAATGAGCTACGGCTGATCGTACCATCCTTTACATCACTGTCTACTATTGGCGATAGGTCATTTACATCAGCCGCACCTTTTCTATGGAATAAATTACCTGCTAGTATTAGGCAAATCAAATCCTATGACTATTTCAAGAAGCAGCTCAAGACTTACTTATTCAGAGAAGTCTTTAGCCTTTAGCTACTATTTACAACTAGTTTTATTATGGTTATTATCGACTAAATTTTATCATTACTCATAGTAATAGCATTTTATTGGACTGTTATTCTTAATGAATTGGTTAGTTAATTATTAGTTTGTTAGTTTATTTTAAAAGTAGAGACTTTGTAAAAGCGCATCTGAACATTTTCCATATGCTAATTTGCGCTATATAAGTGCATTATTATTATTATTATTATTATTATTAAAGGACACAATAAGAGTCTACAGGGATTTATTACAAGAAAGAGAGCAGTTACGAACTAACGATTATTTTAACAGGATTGGAGAGATAAGGAGGTGTCGATTACAGCAAGAGATTGACAATGAGAAGAAACCTAAGGAAGATTGTTTCCATAATTTTACTAATAAGGAGTTCTGTAAAGTAGAGTCAGAGGTACTAAATCAGAATCCTGGCTATGTTCCTAGTGTTATATCAGTAGTTGGGAATACAAATGAGTATTTAAAATTAATAAGTGAGGATATGTTTTTGGAATTTCTTAAGGTGTCATTAGGTAAGAATCATACTGATAGGACTAGGAGACTCAATATTTATGCTAAGTTAAGACGACGTAGGAGGAAAACTAAGATAAAATTAGATACAGTCGTTAAGGGTGATAAGCGTAAAGATGTAATGCGATTGTTACGGCATTCTTATATACCATCTATGGATAAGGGTTTTGTATTTAAGGTTTTAGATGCTTTAGATAAGAATCATAATGTATGTGTTAAACGTGAGGTTTATGACCCTGAGGATAGGATAAATATTGTGAACAAGGCAATTAAACGGTTGAGTAATTTGAAAGGGTTAGTGATAAGGGAGGCTGACAAGGGTTTAGGATGGACAGTGAATACTTTGGAGTGGTATAGACAAGAGTATAAGCGACAAGTAGATACTGATTTTTATGAGTATGTTGGATGTTTCGAGCATTGAATATTGTAACAGAAATAATAAGTGATTACAAATTAGCATTAATTGCTATTTTAGATAAATATAAGGTTCATGATGTTGATTTACGTAAGGTATTATTATCAACACCCAAGGCCGGTTGTGTGTTGTTAAGTATGAATTTAATGCCAAAAGTACATAAGTTGAAAGAGAAGCCTGTGCCACAAAATGAGAAGTATTTAACTGGTAGACCTATTATAACTGGTTATGGATTGTGTACCGTTGAGTTATCTAAATTTTTGCAAACAGAGTTAGTATTACTTAGTTCTAAGTTTAAAAAAAATTATGAGAGATTTAGGAATGGAAGTTGGAGTGTTAAATAGTACTGTAGATGTTTTACATAGAATTGGAGATTATGAGTTAAATGAAAGTAAGGAATGTTCATTTGTTACATATGATTTTAAGGATTTATTTACCAATATTTTAGATGTAGATGTTAAGAGTGTACTAGAGGGTCTGTATAACTTACTAGGTCATGAAAGGAGTCATATTTCTTTTTTTTACTAGAATTATATAGTTTATGTAATAGTAACAACTATTTTTACATAGGGGAATGTATTTATAGGCAGTGTAAAGGTATACCAATGGGTTGTTATTATTCAAAGGAGGTAGCAGATTTGTTATATTCGGAGTATCTATATCAGTTAACTACCGGAATTAACAGTGATATTATATGTTTGATGTGTAGGTATGCTGATGATGGGTTTCTTCTATGCGGAACTAGGGATATAGTTAAGATTAAGGGAGAATTAGACAGACTGATGTTATTTTACCCTACAAATTTAATAGTTAAGCTTGATGTAAATTATTTCAGTTGTATTTATTTCGATGTGAAATTATCTTTAATAGACGATGTATCTATGCGTTTAAAAAGAGTGCATAGAACGACTTTTTTTAAGATACATCATAGGCTTAATTATTTAAATTTTAATTATAATCATCCTCTTAATGTTTTTAGAGGATTGGTTCGTAATGAAAGTATAAGGTATGCACGGATATCTAGTACAATTGAAGATTACAATCATACAATGAAATTATATTATATAAGAATGAGGAAATTGGGTTACAAATTAAGTTTCTTAAAGAAAAACAGTATTTCTTACGATGTGTATGGTAACAATGTATTTGGTTGTCTAAAGAAGTTACCTGTTTTTGGTTTAGGAATTTGTAGGGTGCCTCATCTTGGTAATAAGTTGTTAGATAAGACATTAACAAGGATGGTAAACATGGCTGCTCGTTATGGTGGGAAATTAAGGCGAATAATGTTGGTAAAATACGTAATGCCTAAGTTAAGAGAAAGGATAAGTACAAAGGCTATGTTACATAGTCGTTTAGTTAATTGGCATACATGATCGTGATTTAGTACCTAAAACAGCTTATTGGTTAGTTTATAATTACATATTATCTCAGTATATATTGTAAATTAAAAGAAGAGCTTCATTATAATAAAAATATGTTCTTATTTGAAATATGTATTGTGTACTTATTGAATATGATGGGTAACTTTTTGTTTGATTAGTTGAGGTGCATGTAAGAGATATTAGGGTGATAAGATAGTTAGTGGAGGATCACGTCGGGCATAAAGTACGTCAAAATCGGCATCAGTGAGCGTGGACAAATAATTAAAATTAACACCATTTCTTTACTTATAGTCTCAATTTGAAGAAATGTTGGTGACTTGTTAACAAAATGAAACTACATATTTTAGGTGTTTTATGTTAGTATGATGACGTTGTTGTGACGTCATAAGTGATGCCTCCTTTTTTGGTAAAATTGCCCCTTTAATAGATGTTACAAACAGACTACACCATCAAAGAGCCTTCATGACACACATTCCTTTGACGCAAATTTGAATGTTCTACGACTATTATAGGAAATGTTATAGAGGAATGACTGTTGCCATGACGTCATAGTTAGTGACGTCAGGTGTCATACCTAAATCAAGCTGACTATTGTTAAAAAATCAAGAAAAGAAAATAATGTGGGTTTTGAGTGCCAGACTAGCGCATTTCATCACTAAAATTCGAAAATCACTCAGACGATTTTTTTCTAAGGGCATGTATAAAAAGGTATGACGTCATAATGACGTTGCCGAAAATATGACTTCAATTTTAAGCCGGTTATGGACAAAAAATCAAAATTCAAAAAACATACGATTTTAGCCACCAACGTGTTTTATGATTGGACAAAATGTCATGCAACAATATTTACAACTCTAAAAATTGAATGAAGCGATGTTTTCATAAATGCTTTTGTGGTGTTTATTTCCCGCCAAATTTTGGCGGGAAAATGGACAAAATTCAAACTTTCATAACTTTTGATTTCCTTAACCAATCGACATCGGGTTTTCGATTCCTTCATTCTCATAACGAGTAGATTTTAATAACATACGACATTTCGTTTTTAGAGATAATGAACATTTGCAAGAAACGTATTACAAATTGATAAATGACGTCATTGTGACGTCACGATGGTAGTAACATAGCTTAAAAAAACAGGTTATATTCATTTTTCGATTCTACATCCTTCTACCAAAATTCAATCGTCTGCATTGAAAACTTTTTAAAATATAGGACTGATGCCGTTTTTATGGTCGTTTGTGCCCACCGTGGATTGTTAAGATTTTTTGTAGTGGCTGATATTGTTATTGTATGACTGTTATGTTATAATTAGTGGATATTATTATAAGGTTTTTTTAGGTAGTATTATATAAGTATTAGTGTTATTGTAGTATTAGTATTATTGATAAAATAAGTATTTGAATATGGCATGGGTGGACTCTAGGGTTACCTGGTTCCTTCCTGTATGGATCAGTCGCAGGTTGTGCCAAACCCCCCTCGTAAGTGGCTAACCGAGCCAACCGAACCGTTCCAGGTTAGGTGGTACCGAACCCCATCATCAATGATGATAATAATTACAGTGTTAATGTACTTGAACAAGCAAGCACCACCAAATTCTTACTTATTTTTTAATTTATTTAGTATGGTGTTAATGTACTTGTACAAGCAACCACCACCAAATTCTTACTTATTTTTTAACTTATTTAGTATGGTGTTAATGTACCTGTACAAGCAAGCACCACCAAATTCTTACTTATTTTTTAACTTATTTAGTATCAGTGAAGTTGATAAAAATGAGTTATTATTATGAATAATAGAAGGATTATGAGTGAAGGTGTTAACTAAGTCTAAGTTATATGAGTGAAGGTATTATACATGAATGTAATTATAAGTGTATATGATATGTGGAGTGATGGTGTTAACTAGGTATACATTATATGAGTAAGTATTATGGATAACTTATATGAAAGTTATTTAGTTAGAGAGTTATAAGAGAGGATGGTTAAATATTATTTATATGTTATGTGATGTTTCAATGACGATATTGGTGGTGTGTAATGATTTTTAAGGGTTTATGTTGGCTTTGTAAAATTTAATGTTGGTAGTATTAGGATAGTTTTTTGGTTAGTTTTTGTGTGTGATGTGTTAATGGTGTTTTTTTGGTGTTTCTTGTTACTGGTGTAGTGTTATTGTTGTTTAAAAATTATCATTAATTAGAAAATGTTGACATCTCTAGGTTTGATGAAGATTTGATGAAGATGTCATATACAACCATATTTGAGAGAAAAAACAGACCATGATAATACTATCACAATCTACGGTGTTCTCTTAAAAAATGGGATAAATCTGCAAGTGGATGGAGCTTAGTTGTTACTGAAGATAAGTCTTTCCAGGAAAGTAAGGTTGGATATATTTTGTGGAGAACAACATAGAAGGAATGGAAATCAAACATAACTAGAGATTGATTGATTATAAATTATAGAAAACCATTCATGTCTTTAACTTTTTGGTGTATTTGTGGGTATACGAGTGACTAAGGACAAGATTAGAAATGGAAGGCGAACACTCACAGAAAAAGGAGGCTGATATTAACTTGATACATAATTTTTATTCACTTGTTATAATGTATAATTTACAGAAATATTAAAAATGCTTTAGTGAAATAAAAGCCTTATTCTGAAAGTTTGTAGTAATGAAAATGTTGTAATCGTCATATTTAACATATCAATCTTGCATTTAGAGGGGGCAATCTGTGCTATGGCTTTTTATTTTTTGTAAAATTGTGTTCCTTCGTTACGTCTTGCTTTCTAGTTTTTTGTCAACATCCGTTTTTTGTTTTAAAAAAAAAATCCAATTCATCAAGCCTTTTTTGAATGTCTGATCTTTGTCTTTTTAGGCTGTTTATTTCTTTCTCAATGTTCCCTTCAGCTAGTACCAAAGCCTCCATTCTCTTTATCCATGATCTGCTGTTATTTAGGGTTTCATCCAAATATGAGATGTCTGTATCTGAGGCTACAGTAATTTCCTTCTCGAAACCATTTGTAAAATCCTCTTGAAACTCATTTGCGAAATCGTCTGGAAATTCATCCATGACCTTTTAAAGGATTAAAGAGGGAAATTAAATATTTTTGATTACTGTAATTACAATAAGTGGTCGGGGGAGGGGGTTGGTTTTGTTTGGGGGGTTGGGTGTTTTTTTCGGGGGGGGAGAAGGGGGTGGGGGGTATGAGTGGGTGTGGTGGGGATGGGAGTGGTGGGGATGGGATGGGATGATGTTAGGCGTGGGTTTTTAATGGGTTGTGGGTTTTGTTCTAGGTTTCCTCTTTGGGTTGTTTTTTCTTTACCACAACTCCACTATATCTAAAGTATTTTTAATTTATTTTTCTACAATATTAAAATAAGAAATATGCGAAAAATATATTTATTATAATATATTTATATAAAATATTTAATATAGGAAATATTTAAAAAATACTTTACATTATGGGGCTGCTTCAGAATTGAATTACCAAGCGTGTATTTCTGATAAACAGACCCCTTCTTCAGGGATTAGGAAGTCTGTTAGGATCTAAATCTCAGAGGTTTTCTGAGACGGTCGCGTGTTTCATTAAACGTCAACTTTAATTACGTGTTTAGTCTTCTCGGTGACCCTCAAAAGGGTCTACTAATCGGGACACGGATTCCTCGGTCGAATTGGAATGAATTTGGGTTAGTTTTTGAGGAGACAGGAAAACCGGACAACCAGGAGGAAAACGCTCGTAGCGAGGGCAAAACACCAACAAACTCAACTCGCAAATGACGCCGAGTCTGGGAATCGAACTTGGACCACACATGTGAGAGGCAAAGCGCTTAACCATTGCACCAACAATACTCCCCATCATTCCCTTGTTTCTTGTGAAATGGTTTCGCGATAATTGTTTCTGAAATATTGAAGACGATATCCTCTCTGTTCACTGGTCTGTTAACCTCGCACGCGATTTGTATTTTGATTGAAATTCCCTAGTGTACTTTCTAGTTTTGTTGTAACTTGAGTTTGTTCATTTTCTGATTGTGTTGTTATCGATTGTTCACAGTATGGATTGAATATCAAATAAAAACAATAGAGCATAAGTAAAAGAGAGATTCTTCAATAGGCGCGCTTGCTGTGCTTGTGCGATGATAATGTCTAATAAAAACTATTTTTATTAACCGGAAGTAGCTGAAGCAATTGCGCGATTGCGCGGCAAAATATTTTCGCGCCCTTTCGCGCGATGAGATTGTTGTCGCGCGCTCGCACACTTTGCTTCAGCTGCTTCCGGTTACTAAAAGTAGGTGTTATTAGACATTAGTATCAACCAACTAGTGGACTATTACAAATGCTGCATTCTGATTGCCTACGCTACTATAGGTATATTTGTGATAGCCCATGGTAGAGAAAAACCGTACGCATTTTCACGAAATAATAAAAAAAAATCAACTTCAATTTGTTTCTTTCTATTATTTTCTACTGTCCGACTAATTAGTTTATACTAAAACAATTAGACCTCTCGCCCTCATGGGCTACGAGTTAAATAGTCCATTCGGCTGCGCCTCATGGGCTATTGACTCGTAGTCCATTCGGGCTGCGGTTCTAATTGTTAATTATCATCGCACATCGCGCTACAAGATTCCTTCTCTTACTTATGCTCTAGATCCGTTGATAACTAACGCTGATTAGCTCGCACATTCTGCAGCACTTTCTGCTCAACTAATTATTCTTGACATCTTCAGTATTGCCTCTATTAACATTGCTAAATTTATATTCTTTTATCATAACCGTTTGCTACTTTCATCATTTCTCAACAATGATCGATTCACAACTAATAACCAGTATCAGAGTTACAATACCAGAAATGCATCACAATACAGAACCCACCCTTGTCGCACTAATATCAAACAACATACAATTCTATTTCAAGGACAAAAATATGGAACTCTCTTCCTACCAGTATCTCATCACTAACGACAATAAGTTATTTTAAAAAGTCTTCTGAAATATTTGATCACAAACCAATGCCGAATGCAAACCAAACTTAATTTCTATCATTACTTGTAAAGTTATTAGCTCACATAAAATATCACGTTTATGATTATTGAAATTAATGCCGTATTTCGTAATTGTGAAATTAAAATTGAAAGAAAAACGACTACGAGGAGACTCTTCAAAGATACGCCCTGTGGTTTCACTGGGCCTCCTCGCCACTCTTTTCCTTTCCCCTTATTTTTAATTTCTTCTTTTACAGTACAAGTATTCAATACTTTATCTAGACCTTATCTATCTCTGAAAGCTTAACTTAGTATATTCACTTATCCATGTTATTAACTGTGATGTACTGTAGTCAATTCTATATGGTGAAATAAATAATAATAAATAAATAACACTGAATGACACCTTCAAGATCAGGTTGAAGTGTTATAATAATAATAATCTTTATTAATACTACACATCAGACGTGTGAGTTTACATGTAATAATGATATTTTATATATAATAATGTAGAATAGAACTATGTAAACAATAACTCGATAAATAAATGTATTGTAATGTAAAATATAATAATAATTGCCACAAATATTCTGCTAATAATTGTTGTTATATTAATTGAAAAATACATCTGTTAAACTCCTTATATGCATTTCGAATTCATCTTCGAGTTAGTCGTATTTCCATCTTTCTCTCTCTCTCTCTCTCCCTCTCTCTCTCCCTCTCTCTCTCTCTCCCTCCCTCTCGCTCTCTCTCGCGCGCGCTCTCTCTCTCTCGCTCTCGCTCTCTCTCGCGCGCTCTCTCGTGCGCTCTCCCTCTCTGCGTTCCCTCCGCCAGGTGTGTTGCAAAACTAGGTTACCTCTTCCACAAAAGCGAGTCTTTTTTGCCTTTGACTGGTTTCAACTGCTTTCAACCGGTTTATATTATAGTTATAATAACATTATCAACGCATTCAGATATGCAATTGATACGGTGGCTCATAAAAAAAGAAATTTAAATCCCCGAGTCATTATTTTCAAAAAAAAATTTACGTTTTGGATTTACGGACATTGACAGTGTTATTGGCTTTCTGGTTAGTTAAAAAGGCCTCCATTTCTTCTTGGCTGCTTTGAAGCCGATCGCCCTCTACTTGTTGTTGTTGCTCACAAAAATTTGCAGTTTCCTCGCTTACTTCGCCAGAATAATAAAATTCACTTTCAGAATATTCGTCTTCACTCATTTTAGAGCTCCTTCGTCGGCCTTGTGTTACTTGTATTCGAAATGGGTATATTTGTTAATCTTATTGCGAACCGGCGTTTTCTCGATGTATCACTTTCACTTAAAATAGACAAAACTTTGAAACTGGCGCCGGAGGGACATTATCTGCAGTCTTACATCAAGTACTGTACCGGTCCGAATACGCAAAAATACCGACCATGGTCCGAATACGCAAAAAGACGGACTGCGCGTCGACCATTCAGAATGCAGGAAATCGCAAAGCCATATAATAAATTTGTTAATTAAAGATTTTAGGCAGTACTTTATGACTGTTTACGAACTCTGTAGCCCTTACTAAGAAGTTTACTATTCATGTGTTTGATTTGAATGTTGCGTGATAAGCAATCAGTAGCGAACACTCAAGCAGAGCATCAGAGAAATGTTCACTCGACAAAGGCAACTGAAGGTGTCACTGGCCTGTCCATGGCCCTTTTATACCGCCGGAACTTGTTGTTTCAAGGGATACCCGAGTTCAAAATACATATGGGCTCAAACTGATCTTTAAAGTGTGCTGAGCACTGATTCGCAATATAATTGATATTTTGCAATGCGAACCCGTGGTGATTTTTTCAAAGTCCGCGCTTTAAAGTCATCACAACTATTGCGCAGTAGTTTTGATGACTTCCATCTTGTGCTAGAAAAACATTTTGTGTTCAACAATAAAGATAATAGAGTGTTTGTCTCAGGTCTATCGGCTGACAGTTTCCTTAGAAATTTGATGTTCTTACACTAGCGCATACAAGCCCTCAAACTTCGCTCTCGGGTTTATATACAACAAGCAAGCTTTATTACCAAGATTTAAATTAAAAAGTTACAATTTGATGACAAAACAGGAAGGTAAAAAGCCACTCAGAATAACTAAAAAGCTAAACAAGCTGAGTGGCTACATGAGGATTTTAGACAGAGTACGGGTTGGCAATAAAGTCTGACACACTAAATTAACACTAAATTGACAGTAATATAATATAAAGACATCTAATATAAATAATAATAAATTAAGCAAAAAAACATAGACCAAGATACAAAATGACATTTAGAGAAGGCACCAGCTTGAAACATTCAGAATTGGTGAGTGAGAAACAGGCTTTATAAGGAAAGTCTAATTTATATCATATGCTTGGATGAAGTGAGATTTAATCTGTGTCTTAAACGATTTTGGAGGGAGTATTTTAAGATGTTCATCGATGTTATTCCATAGAAGTTCTGCAGCAAAGTGGACATTGAACTTCCCATAATTAGTTCTTACTGATTTAATAAAATACGATGATTTTGAAGCAAGTCTAGTGTTGTATTGATGTTTGGTTGATATTGACTGAAAAAAATTGTCAAAAGCTTTGGAAAACAAATTATGATGGAACTGGTACATAAACATTAGATTATGGAAAGAAACAAGATCAATTAATTTGAGAATTTCAAGCTGATAAAAGAGAGGGTCTGAGTGTTTATCTGGTTTAGAAAAAGTAATGGTACGCAAGGCCTTCTTCTGCTGGGTTATGATAGGTTTTAGAGTTGATTTGTAAGTGCTACCCCACAGAAGTAGGCCATACGTAAAGAAAGGATAAATTAATGAATAATACAATTGGCATAAGATCCCAATATCAACATAATGTCTAAGCTTAGATAGGATTCCAACCCCTCTTGATGTTTTTTTACCTAATTCATGTATATGTGATTTCCAATTTAAATGCGAATCAAAAATGAGGCCTAAGTATTTAATTTGGCTATCTTTTCTGGTTGACTTATCTGAAATTAACAATTTCATGTTATGCAGAATTTTCTTTTGTGGGGGGTGGAAGACTAGTTTTATCAATGTTTAATGATAGCTTGTTGGCATTTAACCAGTCACTAACTTTTTCCAATTCAATATTAAGTACATGTTCAAGGTTCCGAATGTTTTTATCACTTAAGAAGATATTTGTATCGTCTGCAAATAAATGGAACTCTAGAATTTC
Source organism: Actinernus sp. WN-2022 (assembly GCA_030867875.1). Taxonomy (NCBI): domain Eukaryota; kingdom Metazoa; phylum Cnidaria; class Anthozoa; order Actiniaria; family Actinernidae; genus Actinernus; species Actinernus sp. WN-2022. Next base: position 117,707,194 of record JAOWCC010001634.1, on the reverse strand, counting down.
AGAACATTTGAAAATGTCATTAACATATAGTAGAAAAAGCAGTGGTCCAGGGACCGATCACTGTGGCACCCCACATGAAATTGTCTGGTAATCCGAATCAATACCTCTAATAGACACAAATTGTTTTCTATTGCTCAAATAGGAAACAAACCAATCGTGAACGACACCATAATACTCCAATTTAGACAAACGTATGCTATGATTAACAGTGTCGAAAGCTTTACTTAGATCTAGGAAGATGCCACAGGAATAAATGCCTTTGTCTATTGCACATTGGATTTTATCAGTTAGAAGAAGAAGGGCATGAGTAGTAGAATGATTTGATCTAAATCCAAACTGTTTATGATAGATAATAGATAATTTCTCTAAGTAACTTATAAGGCTTTGATACATTAATTTTACCATTATTTTATTAACAATTGATAGAAAAGAAATGGGCCTGTAGTTTGAGACAATGAAGCTAGAGCCCTTCTTATGAACTGGAATCACTTTTGTTATTTTGAGTTTATCTGGAACTGTACCAGAAGAAAACGAGTAATTGAAGAGCAACTCAAGAGGGTGAGATATAATTGACTTTAAAGTCTTTAAAAAACAAGCTGAAATACTATAAGGGCCACAAGCTTTAGCTGTATCGAGGGAGGAAATAATATCCTCAATTGCTATGGTAAAAACAGGAGATAGAAGAAAGCTAGTCAATTGAGATTTGTCTTAGTAATACTTAAAGAATGTAGCTGATATTGGGATAGTTGAAGCCAGCTTATTGCCAATAGTAGAACAAAAATTGTTAAATTCATTAACAATGTCTCTGGCATTAGTTATTTCCTTTTTATCTTTCACAAGTTTGCATGGGAGAGAAGATCCTGTTGATTTTAGAGTTATGGTCGATCTGTCTAATCCCCTTCATATTTCTTTGGTATTAGCCTTATTAGTTATGAAATATTCCTTGTAATAGTTTACTTTGCTAATTCTAATTAAATGATTTAATTTATTTCTGTATGATTTAAATTTAGAATGGTTGTAATTATTCCTTTTTCTCAGAAATTGTCTATACAACCTATTTTTTATCTTAATTGAATTTCTCAAACCAGCTGTAATCCAAGGCTTTTGATAAAATTTAGCTGCTTTCCTGGATAAGGGCTTTAGTGGTGCAGTTCTATCAATAATATAAGTGATTGTACAATAGAATGTATCAAACATTTGAGTTACATTTTGTGTTCCATAAAAAATGGTAGACCAATCAAGTGAACTGAATTTATTAATATTAAAGGATTCTTCATTGTAATTGGTGTAGTCTCGTTTGTATTTTTTTTCTTTGCGATGAGATATCCCTAGTTCATTTACGATGAGGAAGTTAGGTAAATGATCGGTTAAATCATACAGCAGATTGCCACTGAGTGTCTCAAAGTCAATTGAGTTAAAAAATATGTTATCTATTAATGTTGCTGAGAAGTTAGTGATTCTAGTTGGTTTGAGAATATGTGGTTCTAAGAAATATGTATTTAGAGTATTAATAAACTCTTCAGTAAGAGCATGGCTTTCATAATTTATTAAATTTATATTGAAGTCACCAGACAAGACACATAGTTTACCTGTCTGGTGAATTCTTTCAATAACTGAGTAGAGGCTAATCAAGAATGTCTCAAGTTTAGAATTTGGGTGTCTATATACAGTACCACACAATATATTTTTACCTTGTTTGCATTCAATTTCTATCCATAACATTTCATACTCAGTGGTACTGCAACTGAGATCATGTCTTACACTAAATTGTAGATCCTGTTGTATATAGAAACCAACTCCACCAGCTCTTTGTGTTGAGGGCTGGAAAACAAATGAATAGCATGGCAGTGAAATATTGGTAGTTGGACTACTAGAGACATTGAGCCAGGTCTATGTTAAGCTAATGGCACTAAAACTAAAATTTAATTCTTCTAGCATCTGTAATAAATGATCAAGGTTTGCTTGTATGCTCCTAATATTGCAATTTAGAATTGAAAAAGAGAGAACTATGAAAGTCATGAATATTAAAATAATTGAAATTGACTTTAGATGGGATATTATTTTCAGGATCCTTATCTGCTAGATTTGGAATATTTCTAATTTCTGATAGAGTTTGAAGGGTAGGTAAATTTTCTAGGTTGGCATTCACTATATTATGGGAACGCAAGCACACTTTATTAGAGTTAAAAAGAAAACTTGAAAGTTCTTGATTATCTATAGGATGAAATGGAAAAGTCGAAATACTACAAGGCTGGCAGAGCCAATCTAAATTACTGGCAGTGATGCGATTATAATCCTTAAGAGAAAGGGAAGTGCATTTTAAATGGAAGAACAATTGGCAGGTAGAACAATAAAATTTCCTGGCATTTCTCCTTATTAGCTTGCTACAGCAAGAGCAATAGATCCTACCTTTATCCTGCATTACTGGTACTTATCAGTCATGTGTTACGGGCTACCTGGCCATAGGCTTGAGAGCTGGAGCGAAACCTCTGTAGCTCCTTTAGAGTTGAGATCCGCACAGCAGGGCTTGACCCGTCCTTGCGCAAGAATATTGTGCCATAGCGAGTCCAAATTAACTTGTATTTTAGGTTTTTGCGAGTGTCAAGGCAGTCCGTCGCCAGCAATATGAGACAATTGAGCAAACAAACAAATTATTTCTCCATTTAAAAAAAAAAACTGATTTCTCTCTTCTCCGTCCTTACGGCTTTGTTTTCTAACTCGTCTCACTTTTCTGCTTTTTCCTAAAATTCGTTTAAGTAATTAAGATGTGCTTGCGACTAGTTTTATGACAATGAGTGTTTGCAGCACGTCTCTGTGTACATGTGATTATGTACGCGTACATGTCTGGTTCTTCGACTTAATAAAATTTGCAGTTATCTTCTACTGGCATGTCTGCATTCTTCCAGAGATTGACGTATATAATCATGATCAGAAGGATAACACTGGATATAAATAGACTTGGTAAAAAAGTACACTGACTATCGCAAAAAATCGACAAAGAAATGCAGATATAAACACGCAATGATTTCAACCTCACCGTACCTTAATTCATGACCTGACAAGACACTGTTCAGTTTCACTTTCCCTCTCAGCTTTGCTCTTGAGTTGAAGTTGAGTTTGGCTTTGTTAAAGACTTCTTATTCAGTTGTATGGTATTGTGATTTGAGTATACCAATCCACAGAGATTCAAATAACAAAGCCGTGGCGAAAGAGAAGCTTAAACGAGAAATATGTTGTCCTCCTAGAAAAACACAACATCTTGCCATTTCTATCGAAGAAGCCTTTGGTTTCAGCAGCAAAGCAACACGCTAAATTCCAATTCGATATGTGTGGATTAGCTGGATCCTGGCTTTGAGTTTCACAGATCATGCAGCTCGTCGGGCGTCGTGTCGTATATAAAATCACTGGCCATCTGGGTAAAAAACGCGGTCCTTCGCCTCCGACAAGAGCGCCAGTTGAAATATCCTGAGCCTGTTGGAAGGCTTTCGCACGAGTGAAGTTAAATAAAACATTAAACTCCTTACATTTGAGAGATGCGACTCCAAATTTGAGAGAAATTTCCTCGCGGATCAACCATCTTGATTTTACTGTATTAAATTATGTAAATAAATTAACCTGGCGTTGTTGCGTGACCAGCACAGTGCAATCTGATTGGTGGTGAACTTGAAATTTAATACATGGGTCAAAATTTTGCTGCATGAAACAAAACAAAAAATAACCGCTTGCAGATTAAGACTCGTTGCTGCCACAGGCAGCCCGAGTAATAACTCTATTATTGAACTCAGTTATTTAGACGTTAATTACGTTGTACCTCGATCGGTTCTCTCGTTGAACTCAGTTACTTAGACGTTGTACCTCGATCGGTTCTCTCGTTGAACTCAGTTATTTAGACGTTGTACCTCGATCGGTTCTCTCGTTGAACTCAGTTATTTAGACGTTGTACCTCGATCGGTTCTCTCGTTGAACTCAGTTATTTAGACGTTGTACCTCGATCGGTTCTCTCGTTGAACTCAGTTGTTTAGACGTTGTACTTCGATCGGTTCTCTCGTTGAACTCAGTTGTTTAGATGTTGTACCTCGATCGGTTCTCTCGTTGAACTCAGTTATTTAGATGTTGTACCTCGATCGGTTCTCTCGTTGAACTCAGTTATTTAGACGTTGTACCTCGATCGGTTCTCTCGTTGAACTCAGTTATTTAGACGTTGTACCTCGATCGGTTCTCTCGTTGAACTCAGTTATTTAGACGTTGTACCTCGATCGGTTCTCTCGTTGAACTCAGTTATTTAGACGTTGTACCTCGATCGGTTCTCACGTTGAACTCAATAATTTAGACGTTGTACCTCGATCGGTTCTCTCGTTGAACTCAGTTATTTAGACGTTGTACCTCGATCGGTTCTCTCGTTGAACTCAGTTATTTAGACGTTGTACCTCGATCGGTTCTCTCGTTGAACTCAGTTATTTAGACGTTGTACCTCGATCGGTTCTCACGTTGAACTCAATAATTTAGACGTTGTACCTCGATCGGTTCTCTCGTTGAACTCAGTTATTTAGACGTTGTACCTCGATCGGTTCTCTCGTTGAACTCAATAATTTAGACGTTGTACCTCGATCGGTTCTCTCGTTGAACTCAGTTATTTAGACGTTGTACCTCGATCGGTTCTCTCGTTGAACTCAGTTATTTAGACGTTGTACCTCGATCGGTTCTCTCGTTGAACTCAGTTGTTTAGACGTTGTACCTCGATCGGTTCTCTCGTTGAACTCAGTTATTTAGACGTTGTACCTCGATCGGTTCTCTCGTTGAACTCACGCGGCGTACAAAAAGGCGAAGATGCACAGAACAAGATATACTGACTAAGCGAGATTTACATGATATTTGAGACGAAAAGTAAAATAAACGATGAACAAAGAAAATAACTTAGTTACATATACAAGGTCGGAGCGAAGGTATGTGAACATAGGTTACGTCATTAAAACAAATTATTAATTAAGGCAGAAAAACAACATTACAATGAAAACGAAACGGCTGCAAGTACACACCGATCTACATTAGTATATGAATTGCGCAAACTTAACGGCAAATCGCCGTAGAAATCTTAAATAGAAAAAGCATAAATAGCTAAATTGTATCAAAGTATAAAGCATAATCTTATATAATTTAGCATACACACTGTAATATCTTAAAGTGCCACTACGACGAAAATTTACCATTTCGATTTGCCACTTTTTCAGTGTCTATAGGTCAATCAGTATTAGAAATATCCGAAATAATAAAAAATATTCCCAAATGGGCATCTTAAACCACAAATTTTAGGAGAGTTTACCGGTAAAATCCTGTCCGCCATTGCTGGAAGCCGTGCCCTTTGTTCAGCTTTAAACAAAGGTTTATTCACCGGAAGTGATGTCATACACTTAACACGACAACCTCGTGGCGCGAAATAGCGTGCATAAAAAAGTAGCCAACCTCGCAAAGATAAATATAACTTTCTTCTTATGTACGTGAAGACGTTTTTAGTAGAAATATGCCTCCAGGCGCTGTGCTCTGCAGGCGAGCGTTAAGTGTATGACATCATTTCCGGTGAATAAACCTTTGTTTAAAGCTGAACAAAGGGCACGGCTTCCAGTAATGGCGGACGTGTAGATTCAATATTCGGAGCTAAAAAAATAAGACTTCCTGTCGTTGTATCGAAAAACAATTTGAACTGGTAATAATATATGAACTCTACTTTATGAATATGCAAAAACATTGATATGTCAAAATTTGATCGTAGGGGCACTTTAAAGAGAAGCATCACTAGATTGCGAACCATGAGAAATCAAGAAATTCAGTGAAGGTGAAAGAGCATGCAAGGTTGACAAAGTAGTTTAGGTTAATTAAATTAAGTAATTTTGTTTCCGTTTTTAGTACGTAATATACTGTATGAAAGAGCATGGTTGACCAAATCAGTTTAATACGTTAATTAAATTGAGTAATTTTGTTTCAGTAATAAGTACAGTTTGACCTTTTTAGGGAATGTAAGGTTGGTTAGCTGTTTTAGATCAGTTGCTAATGTTCTACTGTTTTTCAGGAGAGAGGAAAACCGGAGAACCAGGAGGAAAACGTTCGTAGCGAGGGCAATATACCAACAAGCTCAACTCGCAAATGACGCCGAGTCTAGGAATCGAACTTGGACCACAGATGTGAGAGGCAAAATTAACCACTGCGCCAACAAAACTCTCCATTCCCTTGTTTCTTGTGAAATGGTTGCTCGATAATCGTTTCTGAAATATTGAAGACGATATCCTCTCTGTTCACTGGTCTGTTAACCTCGCAAGCGATTTGTATTTTGATTGAAATTCCCTAGTGTACTTTCTATTTGTGTTGTAACTTGTTCATTTTCTGATTGTGTTGTTATCGATTATTATTCACAGTATGGATTGAATATCATAAATAAAACCAATAGAGCATAAGTAAAAGAGAGATTCTTCAATACCCGCGCTTGCTGCCCTTGTGCGATGATATTGTCTAACAAAATATATCTTTCGTAACCGGAAGTAGCTGAAGGAAGTAGCTTCCGGTTACTAAAATAGGTTTTATTAGACATTATCATCGCACACTGCGCTACAAGATTCCCTCTCTTACTTATTCTATAGATCCCTTGATAACTAACGCTGATTACCTCGCACATTCTGCGCCGCTTTTTGCTCAACTAAATATTCTTGACATCTTCAGTATTGCCTCTATTAACATTGCTAAATTTATGTTCTTTTATCATAACCGTTTGCTACCCTCATCATTTCTCAACAATGATCTATTCACAACTAATAAGCAGTATCACAGTTACAATACCATAAATGCATCACAATACAGAATCCACCCTTGTCGCACTAATATCAAACAAATTCAATTTCAAGGACCAAAAATATATGGAACTCTCTTCCTACCAGTATCTCATCACTAACGACAATAACTTCTTTTAAGAAGAGTCTTCAGAAATATTTGATCACAAACCAATGCCGAATGCAAACCAAACTTAATTTATATCACTACGAGGACACCCTTAATTCAGTCTACAAGTTGAAGACCTTGAAAATATCAGCGCAATAATATTCACTTCAAGGGTTAAAGCGTTGGGCGATTGTGGCTTGTTCTTTTGTTTATTCTGCAAAAAACATATTCCCGCACGCTTCACGATTACTGTAGATAATATGCAAAGTACGCTTTACTCAGTTGGAATTGTCGACTCATGGGTTGTGCGTGTGTGACTGTTTCAACATAAATCTGAGTTGTATAGGCCCTGCATGTCCAAACGAGTGCAACACTGTTACCGTCCAACATTGTTGAATAAATGAAACGAGGCTCACAATGTTGTATGATGGTGGACGGCGATGTTGGACTCGTTTAGAAAGTTGTCAAATTCATTATCAAATTATGAAACTTTAGGTCAAAACTTTTTACCAAGGGTTTTTACTATACGGTCTTACAAGTGTCTCTCTATGTACTATTGCTTTAACGGCTATCAACCGCTATTTCTGCGTTGTAAAGCAACGCCTGTATTCTAAATACTTCACGAAGAAGACAGTTCTGCGTTTGATCGCTACAGTATGGCTTAGCATTTTTCTTACGGAGGGAATCGTCGTGTCGTTCGGTTACACAGAATTCCGGTTCAGCAGATCGAAAGCAATCTCGATTTTCGTCGTCAAAAAGGAATACCGCAATAAAAGCATCGTGAACTATTTGTGGTTTTTCGTTTTCATTGTAATGCCACTTTCTATAATAATTGGTTGCTATTCTAAAATATATTGGACAATTAGACGGCATAACCGAACCGTCGCAACCAACCTTCGACGCAGAAATATCACATGACAAATGATATCAACCAGGAAAACCAGAATCGGGACATTTCGAACAGGACAGCATCAAGGAATAGATGCAAAGTGAGTCCCATTGAAGAAATTGTAGAGTTCGAAAATCAGGAAAGAGAGATGAGAGATGTGGATAGAAAAGTCCTGGAAATACCAAGCCATGGAATTCAAACGATAACCTTGAAAGATCCAACGGAACAAATTGTTGATCCTGACAACATTATTGGCAAAAATATCAAATACGAATCTACAAATGGTGAAAGATCCCTGCCTCATAATGTTGAAAACCAGTTACAAGCGAACTTTTCAAACATTATAATCGATAAGGAAACTGAAAGGAAAGTTGAAAATTTGTATCACACAACAACAAAAGATGATACAAATACTGGGCATATCAGCCAGTTATCTAAAGCTACAACAAGCGAAGAGAGAAATAACCAGTCACAGAACAAACCCAATATAACAAGTCTTGACCAAATATGTCAACCAAACAATGGAACAATATCTGCTCCAACGAAATCACCACCTAACAAACAACGGATTAATGTACACAAGCCCACTGCTTCTAACTTCGCAGAGGCCAAAGTGACCAATACGTTGCTAGCCATTTTTGTAGGGTTTTGTTTGTGTTGGATTCCAGTGTTATTAACGGCGATAATAGCTGATGTTGCGAGGGTCAAATCTCGTCATTTTCAGTTGATCATTGTCTTCTTTACAGCTCTCTCGAGTGCAATCAATCCATTCATCTATGGTGCTGCTAACAGAGACTTTAGAAATACATACGTCAAAATACTAAGAAAACAAATGAATTAAGGCTAAGTTTCTTTATTACAATACAATACAATGCAATGCAATGCTTTTATTTGCTTTCCACAATTTTCTTATATGTTTACATGTTTGCATATTTAGAACGAAATTTAGTATATATTTAAAGTTATAAATAAACTAAATATATTGGTGTCATAAGGAAATGTCTAGCGTCTAAATAAACCAAAATGTTTTTGAGTCAGACACTAGACGTTTTGAGGAAAATTTAATTTGTAGCCATCGATTATTTTTGAAGGAAGAAAATTGTAAAAAGCACACAAAATCGTTGAACTCAGTTATTTAGACGTTGTACCTCGATCGGTTCTCTCGTTGAACTCAGTTATTTAGACGTTGTACCTCGATCGGTTCTCTCGTTGAACTCAGTTGTTTAGACGTTGTACTTCGATCGGTTCTCTCGTTGAACTCAGTTGTTTAGATGTTGTACCTCGATCGGTTCTCTCGTTGAACTCAGTTATTTAGATGTTGTACCTCGATCGGTTCTCTCGTTGAACTCAGTTATTTAGACGTTGTACCTCGATCGGTTCTCTCGTTGAACTCAGTTATTTAGACGTTGTACCTCGATCGGTTCTCTCGTTGAACTCAGTTATTTAGACGTTGTACCTCGATCGGTTCTCTCGTTGAACTCAGTTATTTAGACGTTGTACCTCGATCGGTTCTCACGTTGAACTCAATAATTTAGACGTTGTACCTCGATCGGTTCTCTCGTTGAACTCAGTTATTTAGACGTTGTACCTCGATCGGTTCTCTCGTTGAACTCAGTTATTTAGACGTTGTACCTCGATCGGTTCTCTCGTTGAACTCAGTTATTTAGACGTTGTACCTCGATCGGTTCTCACGTTGAACTCAATAATTTAGACGTTGTACCTCGATCAGTTCTCTCGTTGAACTCAGTTATTTAGACGTTGTACCTCGATCGGTTCTCTCGTTGAACTCAATAATTTAGACGTTGTACCTCGATCGGTTCTCTCGTTGAACTCAGTTATTTAGACGTTGTACCTCGATCGGTTCTCTCGTTGAACTCAGTTATTTAGACGTTGTACCTCGATCGGTTCTCTCGTTGAACTCAGTTGTTTAGACGTTGTACCTCGATCGGTTCTCTCGTTGAACTCAGTTATTTAGACGTTGTACCTCGATCGGTTCTCTCGTTGAACTCACGCGGCGTACAAAAAGGCGAAGATGCACAGAACAAGATATACTGACTAAGCGAGATTTACATGATATTTGAGACGAAAAGTAAAATAAACGATGAACAAAGAAAATAACTTAGTTACATATACAAGGTCGGAGCGAAGGTATGTGAACATAGGTTACGTCATTAAAACAAATTATTAATTAAGGCAGAAAAACAACATTACAATGAAAACGAAACGGCTGCAAGTACACACCGATCTACATTAGTATATGAATTGCGCAAACTTAACGGCAAATCGCCGTAGAAATCTTAAATAGAAAAAGCATAAATAGCTAAATTGTATCAAAGTATAAAGCATAATCTTATATAATTTAGCATACACACTGTAATATCTTAAAGTGCCACTACGACGAAAATTTACCATTTCGATTTGCCACTTTTTCAGTGTCTATAGGTCAATCAGTATTAGAAATATCCGAAATAATAAAAAATATTCCCAAATGGGCATCTTAAACCACAAATTTTAGGAGAGTTTACCGGTAAAATCCTGTCCGCCATTGCTGGAAGCCGTGCCCTTTGTTCAGCTTTAAACAAAGGTTTATTCACCGGAAGTGATGTCATACACTTAACACGACAACCTCGTGGCGCGAAATAGCGTGCATAAAAAAGTAGCCAACCTCGCAAAGATAAATATAACTTTCTTCTTATGTACGTGAAGACGTTTTTAGTAGAAATATGCCTCCAGGCGCTGTGCTCTGCAGGCGAGCGTTAAGTGTATGACATCATTTCCGGTGAATAAACCTTTGTTTAAAGCTGAACAAAGGGCACGGCTTCCAGTAATGGCGGACGTGTAGATTCAATATTCGGAGCTAAAAAAATAAGACTTCCTGTCGTTGTATCGAAAAACAATTTGAACTGGTAATAATATATGAACTCTACTTTATGAATATGCAAAAACATTGATATGTCAAAATTTGATCGTAGGGGCACTTTAAAGAGAAGCATCACTAGATTGCGAACCATGAGAAATCAAGAAATTCAGTGAAGGTGAAAGAGCATGCAAGGTTGACAAAGTAGTTTAGGTTAATTAAATTAAGTAATTTTGTTTCCGTTTTTAGTACGTAATATACTGTATGAAAGAGCATGGTTGACCAAATCAGTTTAATACGTTAATTAAATTGAGTAATTTTGTTTCAGTAATAAGTACAGTTTGACCTTTTTAGGGAATGTAAGGTTGGTTAGCTGTTTTAGATCAGTTGCTAATGTTCTACTGTTTTTCAGGAGAGAGGAAAACCGGAGAACCAGGAGGAAAACGTTCGTAGCGAGGGCAATATACCAACAAGCTCAACTCGCAAATGACGCCGAGTCTAGGAATCGAACTTGGACCACAGATGTGAGAGGCAAAATTAACCACTGCGCCAACAAAACTCTCCATTCCCTTGTTTCTTGTGAAATGGTTGCTCGATAATCGTTTCTGAAATATTGAAGACGATATCCTCTCTGTTCACTGGTCTGTTAACCTCGCAAGCGATTTGTATTTTGATTGAAATTCCCTAGTGTACTTTCTATTTGTGTTGTAACTTGTTCATTTTCTGATTGTGTTGTTATCGATTATTATTCACAGTATGGATTGAATATCATAAATAAAACCAATAGAGCATAAGTAAAAGAGAGATTCTTCAATACCCGCGCTTGCTGCCCTTGTGCGATGATATTGTCTAACAAAATATATCTTTCGTAACCGGAAGTAGCTGAAGGAAGTAGCTTCCGGTTACTAAAATAGGTTTTATTAGACATTATCATCGCACACTGCGCTACAAGATTCCCTCTCTTACTTATTCTATAGATCCCTTGATAACTAACGCTGATTACCTCGCACATTCTGCGCCGCTTTTTGCTCAACTAAATATTCTTGACATCTTCAGTATTGCCTCTATTAACATTGCTAAATTTATGTTCTTTTATCATAACCGTTTGCTACCCTCATCATTTCTCAACAATGATCTATTCACAACTAATAAGCAGTATCACAGTTACAATACCATAAATGCATCACAATACAGAATCCACCCTTGTCGCACTAATATCAAACAAATTCAATTTCAAGGACCAAAAATATATGGAACTCTCTTCCTACCAGTATCTCATCACTAACGACAATAACTTCTTTTAAGAAGAGTCTTCAGAAATATTTGATCACAAACCAATGCCGAATGCAAACCAAACTTAATTTATATCACTACGAGGACACCCTTAATTCAGTCTACAAGTTGAAGACCTTGAAAATATCAGCGCAATAATATTCACTTCAAGGGTTAAAGCGTTGGGCGATTGTGGCTTGTTCTTTTGTTTATTCTGCAAAAAACATATTCCCGCACGCTTCACGATTACTGTAGATAATATGCAAAGTACGCTTTATTCAGTTGAAATTGTCGACTCATGGGTTGTGCGTGTGTGACTGTTTCAACATAAATCTGAGTTGTATAGGCCCTGCATGTCCAAACGAGTGCAACACTGTTACCGTCCAACATTGTTGAATAAATGAAACGAGGCTCACAATGTTGTATGATGGTGGACGGCGATGTTGGACTCGTTTAGAAAGTTGTCAAATTCATTATCAAATTATGAAACTTTAGGTCAAAACTTTTTACCAAGGGTTTTTACTATACGGTCTTACAAGTGTCTCTCTATGTACTATTGCTTTAACGGCTATCAACCGCTATTTCTGCGTTGTAAAGCAACGCCTGTATTCTAAATACTTCACGAAGAAGACAGTTCTGCGTTTGATCGCTACAGTATGGCTTAGCATTTTTCTTACGGAGGGAATCGTCGTGTCGTTCGGTTACACAGAATTCCGGTTCAGCAGATCGAAAGCAATCTCGATTTTCGTCGTCAAAAAGGAATACCGCAATAAAAGCATCGTGAACTATTTGTGGTTTTTCGTTTTCATTGTAATGCCACTTTCTATAATAATTGGTTGCTATTCTAAAATATATTGGACAATTAGACGGCATAACCGAACCGTCGCAACCAACCTTCGACGCAGAAATATCACATGACAAATGATATCAACCAGGAAAACCAGAATCGGGACATTTCGAACAGGACAGCATCAAGGAATAGATGCAAAGTGAGTCCCATTGAAGAAATTGTAGAGTTCGAAAATCAGGAAAGAGAGATGAGAGATGTGGATAGAAAAGTCCTGGAAATACCAAGCCATGGAATTCAAACGATAACCTTGAAAGATCCAACGAAACAAATTGTTGATCCTGACAACATTATTGGCAAAAATATCAAATACGAATCTACAAATGGTGAAAGATCCCTGCCTCATAATGTTGAAAACCAGTTACAAGCGAACTTTTCAAACATTATAATCGATAAGGAAACTGAAAGGAAAGTTGAAAATTTGTATCACACAACAACAAAAGATGATACAAATACTGGGCATATCAGCCAGTTATCTAAAGCTACAACAAGCGAAGAGAGAAATAACCAGTCACAGAACAAACCCAATATAACAAGTCTTGACCAAATATGTCAACCAAACAATGGAACAATATCTGCTCCAACGAAATCACCACCTAACAAACAACGGATTAATGTACACAAGCCCACTGCTTCTAACTTCGCAGAGGCCAAAGTGACCAATACGTTGCTAGCCATTTTTGTAGGGTTTTGTTTGTGTTGGATTCCAGTGTTATTAACGGCGATAATAGCTGATGTTGCGAGGGTCAAATCTCGTCATTTTCAGTTGATCATTGTCTTCTTTACAGCTCTCTCGAGTGCAATCAATCCATTCATCTATGGTGCTGCTAACAGAGACTTTAGAAATACATACGTCAAAATACTAAGAAAACAAATGAATTAAGGCTAAGTTTCTTTATTACAATACAATACAATGCAATGCAATGCTTTTATTTGCTTTCCACAATTTTCTTATATGTTTACATGTTTGCATATTTAGAACGAAATTTAGTATATATTTAAAGTTATAAATAAACTAAATATATTGGTGTCATAAGGAAATGTCTAGCGTCTAAATAAACCAAAATGTTTTTGAGTCAGACACTAGACGTTTTGAGGAAAATTTAATTTGTAGCCATCGATTATTTTTGAAGGAAGAAAATTGTAAAAAGCACACAAAATCTATAATATCAATGGATTAAGAAAATGTATACACCGACCTAAATTAATATATGAATTAGCTTAACTGCAAATCGCCGTAGAAATCTAGCATAAATAGCTAAATTTTATCAATGCATAAACACCATAAAAAAGCATATAAACACCATAAAAGCATAAACACCATAAAATATCTTAAAGAGAAGCATCAGTAGATTGGGAACCACGAGAAATCAAGAAATTCAGTGAAGGCGAAAGAGTATGGTTAACCAAAGTAGTTTAGGTTAATTAAATTAAGTAATTTTGTTTCAGTTAGAAGTGCTGTTTGAAAGAGCATGGTTGACCAAAGCAGTTTAGGTTAATTAAATTGAGTAATTTTGTTTCAGTAATAAGTAATGTTTGGCCTTTTTAGGGAATGTAACGTTGGTTAGCTGTTTTAGATCAGTTGGTAATGTTTGCCACAGTGCTATTACCATGCCGGGTGGAGATGGTTTGTTTGCCAACATTTGATCGAAACGTGCTTTATATAAATTATCTTTAGATGCGTACCTGATGTTGTAGGAGTGTATGTCTCTGGCGTATCGAAAATAATTATCAATATACCTGGCAATTGTTTTTTGTGCCATTGGTGAACGAATTTTAGTGCTTGTAATGGTGAACTCGGTTTCATTAAAATAAATAAACAAAAAATAAACAACTTTATTTACGTGTTTAGTCTTCTTGCTGACCCTGGAAAGGGTCTACTAATCGGGACACGGATTCCTCGGTCGAATTGGAATGAATTTGGGTTAGGTTTTGAGGAGGGAGGAAAACCGGAGAACCAGTAGGAAAACGCTCGTAGCGAGGGCAAAACAAACTCAACTCGCAAATGAAGCCGAGTCCAGGAATCGAACTTGGACCACAGATGTGAGAGGCAAAGCGCTTAAGGGCCCATTGACATATTTCGTTGCTATGCAACACTGTTGCTATACTCGCAGCAGCAGATGCGATTTTAACTTCCGGTTTTTGCTAGCCTGAGAAAACAGCCGACTCGGGCTATATGAGTCGGCTGTTTTCTCAGGCTAGTTTTATGCCTGTTCACCGGCCACCCAGATAGTTTTAATACTTACATATGTTTGTAAGTTTTATTCGTGGTTTACCTGAAAGATTTTCATGAATGAGCTGATGAAGTAAAGTGTTCAAAAGTCGGAACAAGCTGTATAGCGGGGAAAATGAAAAGCTTGGTTTATCGTGTCAAAGAAAATAATACTTGACAAGAATCTCAATCCGATAAATTTGAAGGTATCGTTGAGGACTCGGAAGGCGCCTATTAAACTGTACTTGAACCTAGAGAAAGGGAAATAATTAATAATTTGTACCGAAAATCAGGAAATCGCCGATGTATGGGAAAGCATGTATTAGACTCTCCGATGTAGCCGAGCTCTTTCTACTGTTGATAGATTGAAAGAATATCTAGTAAATAGTATCTAAATTTGTCAAAGATACAGAAGCTGAAATGGCTGCTTCCAGCGAGAAAATGGCTTCTAAAAACACGAAGAAAAGTACGGCCACTCTTGAAAGAACACTGCAAGAAGTCAAGTGATTTTCGACCGGCAGGTTTTCAACTCAAATCTTCCACCAACATGAACACTTCTGTCTCCAGATAATGCTTTCGGGTTCCTGATTAAGTTGTGATTGAACCTCAGTGCAACTAATTAATATACAGGTGAGTTTTCATCCTTACAAAAAGTATTTTTGATGTCGGAAAACAAACTGTTGTGAACGAGATTCAACTTACTTCAACTTCAAGTCTCGGTCTAATTTTAGCTTGATTGCTATTGGCTCTTCGGTTTGCCGCGAAATGGGCAAAGTTATGGCTTTTCATTCGCCAAAAAAGCTATAAATTGGACTGAAAAGTGTTATAAAATCTTTATTTCTTGTTGTAACCTCGGTTTTATGCGCCTTAATTCGTAGGTTCGGAAAATATTCATAAATTACTAGTAGATTAAAAATCCTTGGAGAGTTTAGAAATGTTGTGATTTTGATGACGTCATCATGACGTCACTTAATGACGTCATCAGACTACAAGACTTTACCCTAGAAGTCACCTTCACAACAATCATTGTCCCCTCTTTAAGAGCGACTGCCTGTAAATATCGAGAATCGCGGGTCAACGGTGAAATTTCGGAATCCTTCATATTTTGCCAGAACATACCCTTGGGTGAACTGTTTTAGGAAATCATATCAAAAAGTTCCAGCGCTTTTTTAATTTGGCGATTTTTACAAAAGATTGAAAATACGGCCCCAGAGCGGTTTTTGGCTTGTCGGAACGACCGAATCATCACGCAACAACAAAGAGCAAGGAAAGTCTTATAAAAACTCCAATGGAATCATACTTCACACACGTATTAAAACAACTCTTTGACCTCAATATCCAGCAAGAATATATTCCGATAGTGTAATTTATTCTTTTTTCTCCGCCTTTTTAAACATGCATGTTTTGGATGCCAAAACATAAAACAAAATAATGGCCAAGTTTGACAGCCCTAAGCGACTCCTGGTATATGATTTTTTTAAATAAAAACTACACGGCATGGAAGCTTGGTTATTCTAGTTTAATCTAGCAAAGTTCCAACTTTGGAATCCAAACGCTTCCCCTCCGCAAAATAAAACGACCATGTACTGTAAGAGAGACGATTTAACCTCTAAATTTTACAGTGCTTATCATAAACACCCATTCAAAAAATAAACAAACGTCCAAAATCATTTTTCAACTACTCTTAACTGGTCTTTTAAAGCTCTGAAAGTGAAATGTTACCTTTTGTACCTTTTTATCAGTCGAGATTTTGAGCCTGAGAGCCGTTAATTGAATGGTAGCTATATATAGATTCCCGTGCGAATCCGATCAAACATTGAAACAACAACAGAGTTGTTCCAGTCATCGAATTGGCCGAAATTCACCAGGCTGTGCTCATTAAATGCCTACACTTACATCGGAAGTACATTCTAAACGACAAATATATCAGATCCTGCAGTTATTTCTGAAGCCAAACGAAGACATTTTCATTCTCAAAGATCTGACCTGTCACCTATCAGTAACGCTCGTGAAGCGCCGGCTCAACGAATACAACTCTAGTTTACAAGTCAAGTTATGAGAACTAAAATAAATTCCTGCACCTTCTTTATAAGCCAATAGAAAGCTTAATTCAGATACATGGAGATAAACTACTGACTCAACTCTGCATGATAACGATTTCCTCTAAACCTGTCTAAAATAGCCCGGTAAATATAATCACGATGACAAACAACTGAGCTGAAAATATACTACTCACCGACAAGAAGGCCCATTTCCACCACTTTTATTTATCCACCCGGACTATCCATTTTGTGGTACTCAGTATTTGAAAAGAAGTTAACTGCCCAAGGGTCCTAAACGCCAGGCTAAACGATATGCAATAACTTTGTAGTGAGTCAGGTCATGGTGAACATAATGAAATGTGACACTACTGGAATGTAACGCAACTCGTGTTACTCCGTTACTCGCATAAATTAAATACTTTCTGTGTGGAGAATAACGTGAACTTCGGATCCTATTATCGTAATTTTTCATGTTTGAATTCTAGCCGAAGCAAAAAAAATGAAAACTACAACAAATATTTCAAATTAGTTTTCTGTTTAGGCCATCCCAATAGAATGTTTCATTTCCCATCGCCCGACCGACCCAAGTTTTTTTGGAAAGTAAAAAAAAAATACGAAGCTTGACACCGACCCATTTTTTGGGATAAGTTAAAAAAAGGATTGAAGCCGGATGTTTTTTTAACTACACCTCTTTTCCGAGCTCGAGATATCTACGTATTAGTTTCTTGCCTTTCTCGTGCAAATAGGCCCTTTGCAGGACCTGGTCACGTGACCTTTTTAGCCTGTCAATAAAAAAAAAATGGCGCAAGAACAACATGACTGCCAGAAATGGAAAGAGCAAGCCAAAATTAGTAAAATTCCAAGTTTTAGGTTCATATCTTTAAAACTGAAGGAATGGCAATTTTTTGAAAAACTCTCGGTTTGTAAGGATATTTTTGCTGACTGGCAAGCCGTGCCTAAATTAAGCTGAATGCCTCTGCCTTTAGAACTGGGCAGGGGTTTCGAGATATATTCCCCCGAAACTGGTACAAAGAAAACCGAGCCACGTGAAAAATAAGCGGAGCTGATTCACCTCGGGTGTCGCCCTTGCTTGGGCGAAACCCTCGGTGAATCAATCCCATACCTCTTTGCTCCAGATCGATAACTCTTATATAATCCCCTGAACTAAGAGAGAATGAGGTAGCGAATGCCCATGCCCCATGATAACTATTTGAAATTTATTTTTAGTTTCCCAACACGTGATTTGAGTTATTTTTATATCGAACTGGTAGGCTACCCTCGTTAGTTGTTACCCATTGTATGTATCCTCTGGGTCCTCATAGCATCGTTATATAACTGAAACATGCACTCCTTAGCACAAATCGGGTGTATTTCCTAAAATAACCAGGCCTGTCCTGTTAATGTCAAATAGATTTCAAACAACTACCATTGGCATGAGACCCATGTATAATTACCATTGGCATGAGGCCCATGTATAATAAATTACCATTGTCATGAGGCCCGTGTATAATTACCATTGGCATGAGGCCCATGTATAATTACCATTGGCATGAGACCCATGTATAATTACCATTGGCATGAGACCCATGTATATTAAATTACCATTGGCATGAGACCCATGTATAATTACCATTGGCATGAGGCCTATGTATAATTACCATTGGCATGAGACCCATGTATAATTACCATTGGCATGAGGCCCATGTATAATTACCATTGGCATGAGGCCCATGTATAATTACCATTGGCATGAGACCCGTGTATAATTACCATTGGCATGAGACCCATGTATAATTACCATTGGCATGAGGCCCATGTATGAGAGATTCGTTCCCATGGACCTCGACGTATTCCCCTCGCACTTTCCTAGTACTGGGAGTAGCTACATCCGACGCCCAACTGAGGTCCGAGTTTCTAGACGGGCCGGGGAAAATTTTGAATTTCTGGTTCTCGGATGCGTATTTCCCTGCACTTGCTGGCACACTCCAATGCATTGTAGATACGACAATATGTACATACGATTTGAACAGTTTGGAGGGGGGGGGGGGGGGGGGGTATGGCTGGTAGGGGGTAGCTAGTAGGGGGTCGTCGGAGCTTTTCGATAGATACAGATACAGATATTTTTATTAGCTCCTTGCACAACAAATGGTACATTGGAATATAGCGCTAATAAAATATAATTTAGTGTAAACATTAACATTTAGATGCTAAATCGATAAAATTGATGATCTTAAGATCATGCTCTCATAGACATACTTTGCTGCAAAACGAGCTACTTCCATGGGTGGATTTATGACCAAATTAAATAAATGGTCATCAGACATATAACTTGTATTGTATTTTGTATTAATTTTAAGGGTGCAATAAAAATCGTTTCTTATCGTATCGTACGTTTCACATTTAACAATGAAGTGGAACTCGTCTTCTAAGTTTTTATTACAGGTGGGGCATATTCTATCTTCCAGTTTCGTGTAGGGCCTAGTATACCTCCCTCTTTCGATTTGTAGGCAGTGATTACTTATTCTGAGTTTTGTAAGAGCAACTCTATGATTTATATTAGGGACAGCCTTGAGATATTATTCTACTTTGTAATCCGTTTTAAACAATCTATATGTTCTAAGTTTGTTGCGGTGGTGGGGATTTTTTCTTTGGTCGTTAAATACGTCACTTAGCCAATGTTGGTATTCCATGTCTTGTAATCTCAATTTAATTTGAATTAAGAATCCCTCGTAATCAAATATGTCTTGTTGCGATAGCCAGATATGACCAAAGCCAAGTTTATAGATTTTGTCTTATTTTTTCTCCCCAGAATACAGGTTTTTGGGACTGGAGACAATCTATATAGGCAATTTTTGAAAGCTCAAAATTTTCCTTTGTTATTAACTTTGACCAATATTTAATGCTTCTAAAAGTAGATTCTAATTTAAATGGATATCTACCCAGTTCCGCTCTGCATCCATTGTTGGCAGATGTTTTACTGGTACCAAGCAACATTTTACAGAATTTTACATGTACGTTCTCGAGTGGGTCATGAAACCAAAGTAAATATCTAACCCCCCTCCCTCCCTACCAAACATAATACGGCTCAGTGGTGAAACCTTGACGTCCATCAGCTATGTCCCGAAATAATATTTTCAGTTTAATGATGTCTCAGAAATGCTATTTCTTTCATTTTGAGGGCATAACAGAGCCACCATGGGACTTGGGCCTATCTAGCCTCCTAGGCCTCCGCAGGCAACTCCTAATTAAAAAAAGAAGATGTGAAACCGGGCTTCCTGTTGTACTAGAGAGACGAGCAAGGGTCTGAGGATGAAACAAATTCGCCGCTCGGATCCGAAGCCTGAAACATATAAGAGTTGCCTGCGGAGGAGGCTAGGGACTATCTCAGTGGCGGATCCAGGATTTGAAAAAGGGGGGTGACTATTTTGACCGGTACAGTTTCTGGTGCGAAATTTCTTACAAAATTTGAACGAATGTATTTTATTTTTACGAATTCTTATACAGTATTTGTTTTTGGCCCAAAAGGGGCATGTCACCCCCGTAACCACCCCTGGATCCGCCACTGTATCTGTGTGCATGAATTTATTTCCAGCAATTCTGCCCGGCGCAAATTTCTTTTTCCTAGGCCATGCTTATAATACTAGTAATGCGCTCCTGTTTTGTTAGTGGTTTTCAAGGGGGCTTCAATCCATTTTTTTTTACTTATCCAAAAACTTGGGTCGGTGTCAAGCTTTGTATTTTTATTTACTTTTCCAAAAAAACTTGGGTCGGTCGGGCGATGGGAAATGAAACATTCTATTGGAATGGCCTAAACAGAAAACTAATTTGAAATATTTGTTGTAGTTTTCATTTTTTTTGCTTCGTCTAGAATTCAAACACGAAAAACAAGAAGCTGCACGCAGCTTGAACTCCGGCGTATCATTTACAACGCGGATGCTCTCATACACCTCAGTGCGTGTTTGGCACATTACGAACGCACAATTAGATGCGAAAGTAGGCAGAGACAGTCGATCTGATCTAAAACTCCACGAGTTCATTAGAACTCGAGTAAACACAAGTACAACACGAACACAAGTAGTACATGAGTGAACACAAGC
Source organism: Actinernus sp. WN-2022 (assembly GCA_030867875.1). Lineage (NCBI taxonomy): Eukaryota > Metazoa > Cnidaria > Anthozoa > Actiniaria > Actinernidae > Actinernus > Actinernus sp. WN-2022. The sequence goes on along the minus strand of JAOWCC010001634.1, from coordinate 117,686,054 downwards.
GAGGTTAAGTAAGCCAGGATACTCTTGGATAACATGCACAGATAGCCCAAAAATACTAGGATACAAATGCTGACGAACTGCATGATCTAAAACTCCACACGAGTCAGAACCCGAGTGCACTAGCGAATCATGATTTAATTAACAAAAAATTATAGTAAAAAAATCAATAGTAAAAATTGTGTTATCATCTTAGTTGTTTCGGGTTAACTGTTCTTAGCTTACCCATTCACCTGCGTGTTTGGCACTTTATGAACGCACAATCAGATGCAAAAGTACACACGCACAGCTGTCGATCTGACCTAAAACCCACATGTGTCAGAACACGAGTGAAGACGAGCGACTTCAAGTAAGCTAGGGCACCCTAGTATAACACAGCAAGCTAAAAACTACTAGGATCCAAATACTATGATGATCTGATCTAAAACTCCACATGAGTGCACAGCGGTTCATAATTATCAAAACATTATAATAATAATAAAAAAACATTTAATTGTTTTCTCGTCTTACTTGTTTCGGGTTACCTGTGTTATCAGTGGGTACCCGCTTTTTGTATTTTCGGGTTACCAGTAATGTAAGGTTATGTCGATTGACTTTTTACACTATAATAGTTGCGTGATGCGACCCATTGCTACCGGCGGAAGCTATATAGAGTGCGTGAAGTCCTTCAAGCTTCTCGGGGTATTTATCTCAGAGGAACTCACGTGGGTTGTCCACTGCGATTATGTAGTCAAAAAAGCCAATCGGAGGCTGTATGCCCTGAGGCAACTCAAAAAGTGTGGTGTCCCTTCTACGGACTTCGTTATTATTTACTGTACAGTAATTAGATCTGTCATAGAATATGCGTGTGTCGTGTATGCCAGCCTTCCATTATACCTATCTAATGCCCTGGAAAATATCCAGAAAAGGGCATTGTCCATCATTTTTCCGCGTATTGTTTACGGCGAAGCATTGGAAAAGGCGGGTATCCCCACTCTAGCCGATCGTCGACTAGCGGCGTGTAAGAAATTTATAAGCAACATTAAGCCGGGTAATCCCATCAGTACCCCCTAATACATAACAGAGTAATAAACTCATTGGCGCAGTACTCGCTGAGATCGGGCAAAGGCAGTTACCCAATGGCCACTAAAACTGACCGTTTTAGCAATTTCGTAACTGTGAAATTCCAAGGTATCTAAATTTAACTTATATCATATAGTACGTATTTATTTATTTATATAATCAGTATCCCATTATTATAAGTGTAATCAGCCTGTAATTCAATATACATTGCAAGAGGCGTGAATAAACTAATTATTATTATTATTATTATTATCTCTCCAGACAGCGCAGATCGAATGTATTACGTTGTTCATGATTGAGGCAAATTGAGTACTTCATGACGTGTGGTAGCCTTAAACCCTCTAAAGCTCTGAAACTGATCAAAAGTCTACAGGACAGAACAAAAATAATAATAATATTAATAATAATAAAAAAAGACACAGACTGCATTTTAAGACTCCGGCTGCTGCCATAGCAGCGCCGGAGTAATTACGATAATAGGATCCGAAGTTCCACACAGAAAGTATTTAATTTATGCGAGTAACGGGGTAACACGAGTTGCGTTACATTCCAGTAGTGTCACATTTCATTATGTTCACCATGATCACTCACTACAAAGTTATTGCATATCGTTTAGCCTGGCGTTTAGGACCCTCGGGCAGTTAACTTCTTTTCAAATACTGAGTACCACAAAATGGATAGTCCGGGTGGATAAATAAAAGTGGTGGAAATGGGCCTTCTTGTCGGTGAGTAGTATATTTTCAGCTCAGTTGTTTGTCATCATGATTATATTTACCGGGCTATTTTAGACAGGTTTAGAGGAAATCGTTATCATGCAGAGTTGAGTCAGTAGTTTATCTCCATGTATCTGAATTAAGCTTTCTATTGGCTTATAAAGAAGGTGCAGGAATTTATATTAGTTCTCATAACATGACTTGTAAACTAGAGTTGTATTCGTTGAGCCGGCGCTTCGCTAGCGTTACTGATAGGTGACAGGTCAGATCTTTGAGAATGAAAATGTCTTCGTTTGGCTTCAGAAATAACTGCAGGATCTGATATATTTGTCGTTTAGAATGTACTTCCGATGTAAGTGTAGGCATTTAATGAGCACAGCCTGGTGAATTTCGGCCAATTCGATGACTGGAACAACTCTGTTGTTGTTTCAATGTTTGATCGGATTCGCACGGGAATCTATATATATCTACCATTCAATTAACGGCTCTCAGGCTAAAATCTCGACTGATAAAAAGGTACAAAAGGTAACATTTCACTTTCAGAGCTTTAAAAGACCAGTTAATAGTAGTTGAAAAATGATTTTGGACGTTCGTTTATTTTTTGAATGGGTGTTTATGATAAGCACTGTAAAATTAGAGGTTAAATCGTCTCTCTTTATACAGTACATGGTCGTTTTAATTTTGCCGAGGGGAAGCGTTTGGATTCCAAAGTTGGCACTTTGCTAGATTAAACTAGAACAAGAGCCCATCTGGGCTTTCACTCGGGCCACATGAGATTGAAGATGAAATACACTTTCATTTGAAATCCTCTTAGTATCAAGTCGTGCTTTAATTCGCCAGTGAGAACGTCAAAAAAACAGACTGGTCTATTAATCGCTTTTATGGCATGACTATGAGAACGCAGGATTCGAACAACAGAATACTGGCAATTCAAGTGTATAAATGCAATACAATGACATATTCAGACTTTGAATTTGATTGAAAATAGATCAAAAACTCGGGGAAATGTCCGGCTAAAACTGTATGAATAAATGTGAAATGAAACATAAATTTCATAGCAAGAAAAACAATTGTAATTCCTATAAATACACAGACTGTTTCACAAAAAACATTTGCGCTTATCGACACAAGAATTCAGTTGACCTTTCAAATAATTTATTCTGAGGTACGCATACTCTAAATCAGATGTTAAATAAAGCGATAATTAGAAGGAAAAGTACATTAACAGACAAACTGAGAGGAAATTTATTCAAATCAAAAAGAGTTTACTTACAGTACTTACGTAACTGAACTTTCGTTTTGGATCTTTTGGTAGTGCACCCACCTTCGTGCACATACGGCACTGAATCGGAATGAAAGTCGAAGCCTACCTCGAACTTAACTTTCAGCTAACCTGTTTCCTTTCATTCCACAATGAATAATAATCTCATAAAGTAAGCCGGTAGCTTTCAATAAATTTGCCAGTGTCTGAATGAAACAGCTAGATCTTTTCCAATTTCTCTCACGAGTCACGGCAGAAGACAGTCTCAAGCTACAAAACTTGAATTTTGATCCTCTTCACAGTAACGTAATTTAACGTCTCAGATATTATATATATGCCCTATTTCAGCTAGCGCTGCTTGGCTCAATTGAGGGTTTCTGCCGTCAAAGTTCATTTTTTGTTTCAGTTTTCCCCATATTAGCCATATTTTCCCCATATTCCCCTCGAGCTCTCAATCCAGTAGAAAGACTCTTATTCTGTCGTAAAACATGCCTTAGCTGTACAAGACCGCCCACGATGGAATAGATTTCTGACAATGACTCGTTGAAAGTGATATCTCCTTGTCTCGCCTTGTCTGAGAGCTTTGAACTTTCTTATCTGAGCGCGCCTGACGAGATCTAACCTTTGATTATAATTCGATACCCGTTGATATCCAAACGTGTTTGGATATTGTATTTCGCTTACGTTTCTAAATGTACATTGGATCTGTCCAAACAGCGCTGATCGAATGTATTACGGCTCCTGGTTGTTCATGTATTTTTATGGTCAACAAGAGCGCCAGTTGAAATATCCTGAGCCTGTTGGAAGGCTTTCGCCCTCGCGGGTCGACCATTTTGATTTACTGTATTCACTTATGTAAATACATTTAACCTGGCGATTGTTGCGTGACAGGCACAGTGCAATCTGATTGGTTTGAATTTGACCTTTAACGCATGCGCAGAAGCCGTCTGACACCAATTAAAAAAAAAAAAAAACGACTTGCATTTGAAGACTCGGCGCTGCCACAGGCAGCCCGAGTAATAACCAAGCTTTCATGCCGTTTAGTTTTTATTTAAACTGAAAAATCATATACCAGGAGTCGCTTAGGACTGTCAAACTTGGCCATTATTTTGTCTTATGTTTTGGCATCCAAAACATGCATGTTTAAAAAGGCGGAGAAAAAAAGAATAAATTACACTATCGGAATATATTCTTGCTGGATGTTGAGGTCAAAGAGTTGTTTTAATACGTGTGTGAAGTATGATTCCATTGGAGTTTTTATAAGACTTCCCTAGCTCTTTGTTGTTGCGTGATGATTCGGTCGTTCCGACAAGCCAAAAACCGCTCTGGGGCCGTATTTTCAATATTTTGTAAAAATCGCCAAATTAAAAAAGCGCTGGAACTTTTTGATATGATTTCCTAAAACAGTTCACCCAAGGGTATGTTCTGACAAAATATGAAGGATTCCGAAATTTTACGAGGCTGAAAACTTTCCCTAGCAACGGCCGATTTAAATATGTCAATGGCCCTTAAAGAGAACTCCATCAGTAGATTGGGAACCACGAGAAATCAAGAAATTCAGTGAAGGCGAAAGAGCGTGGTTAACCAAAGTAGTTTAGGTTAATTAAATTAAGTAATTTTGTTTTAGTTATTAGTACTGTTTGAAAGAGCATGGTTGACCAAAGCAGTTTAGGTTAATTAAATTGAGTAATTTTGTTTCAGTAATAAGTAATGTTTAGCCTTTTTAGGGAATGTAACGTTGGTTAGCTGTTTTAGATCAGTTGGTAATGTTTGCCACAGTGGTATTACCATGCCGGGCGGAGATGGTTTGTTTGCCAACATTTGTTCGAAAACGTGCTTTATGTAAATTATCTTTAGATGCGTACCTGGTGTTGTAGGAGTGTATGTCTCTGGCGTATCGAAAATAATTATCAGATATACTTGGCAAATGTTTTTTGTGCCATTGGTGAACGAATTTTAGTGCTTGTAATGGTGAACTTAGCCTGCTATGCAGATGTATATTTTCACTCACATAAATTCGAAGAAAAAAGTAACGTCTGCTTACCCGAGCGCTTAATTAGTTTCCAATATGCACACCTCATTGTGTTATGGACCAATCAGATTTTACCTTACATATCCTGGAAAGTGACGTGATGTTACATTTAAAAGGAATTCAGACAATACATTTGCCATCGACCAATCATAGGAGAGTGTTCACTGGCGCGCCAATTCACTAAAATTCTAACAACGGCTTTGATTGGGCAGAAAAATAAAACAAACGTGCGACGTCATGCTTGCATATTGAAATTAATTAAGCGCTCGGGTAAGCAGACGTTACCTTTTTCTTCGAATTTATGAGAGTGAAAAAATAGGTCTGCATAGCAGGCTATAACCTGAGTATCAGGCTTACCTTTTGCGTCTTCGTTCAGACAGATCAGTCTCCGTATGAAATCCCTCTGCTTTGGCTTCAGGGATTTTACAGGAAAATGTTCAAGTGAATGCTGTATCGCCGTTTCAAATTTACACTCACTGTTTTTGGAAAACGACCGGAAGCTGATTCAGGATTAGCAATACGAATCAGGACAGTGCATTTAGACTATCATTGTATTTCGACCAATTAGGAGTAAGGGGGGGGGGGGGGGAGGGGTGAACTCGGTTGCATTAAAATAAATAAACAAAAGAGAAACAACTTTATTTACGTCTTTAGTCTTCTTGCTGACCCTGGAAAGGGTCTACTAATCGGGACATGGTTTCCTCGGTCGAATTGGAATGAATTTGGGTTAGGTTTTGAGGAGACATGAAAACTGGAAAACCAGGAGGAAAACGGTCGGAGCGACGGCAAAATACCAACAAACTCAACTCGCAAATGACGCCAAGTCCTGGAATCGAACTTGGACCACAGATGTGACAGGCAAAGCGCTTAACCACTGCGCCAACAAAACTCCTCATTCCCTTGTTTCTAGCCTGCAATGCAGGCGTTTTATTTGGGAAACCGAAATATATTTGGACGAGGGAAGAATGGCGCGAGGAAACGCCTGCATTGCAGGCTACTTGTTTCTTGTGAAATGGTTTCACGATAGTTGTTTCTGAAATATTGAAGACGATTTCCTCTCTGTTCACTGGTCTGTTAACCTCGCACGCGATTTGTATTTTGATTGAAATTCCCGAGTGTACTGTCTATTTGTGTTGTAACTTGAGTTTGTTCATTTTTTGATTGTTTTGTTATCGATTGTTCACAGTATGGATTGAATATCATAAATAAGACCAATAGAGCATAAGTATAAGAGAGATTCTTCGATGCGATGATAATGTCTGATACAATCTATTTTTAGTAACCGGAAGCAGATGTAGTAAGTGCGCAAGCGCACCAAAATATTTTCGCGCCCTTTCGTGCGATGAGATTGTTGTCGCGCGCTCGCACACTTTGCTTCAACTGCTTCCGGTTACTAAAAATAGGTTTTATTAGACATTATCATCGCCCACCGCGCTACAAGATTCCCTCTCTTACTTATTCTCTAGATCCCTTGATAACTAACGCTGATTATACCTCGCACATTCTGCACCGCTTTTTGCTCAACTAAATATTCTTGACATCTTCAGTATTGCCTCTATTAACATTGCTAAATTTATGTTTTCTTATCATAACCGTTTGCTACCCTCATCATTTCTCAATCTATTCACAACTAATAACCAGCATCACAGTTACAATACCAGAAATGCATCACAATACAGAATCTACCCTTGTCGCACTAACATCAAACAACATACAATTCTATTTCAAGGACCAAAAATATGGAAATCTCTTCTTACCAGTATCTCATCACTAACGACAATAAGTTCACAAACCAATGCCGAATGCAAACCAAACTTAATTTCATTACTTGTAAAGTTATTAGCTCACATACAATATCACATTTATGATTATTTAAATTTATGCCGTACTTCGCAATTGTAAAATTAAAATTGAAAGAATAACGACTACGAGGAGACCCTTCAGAGATAAGCCCTGTGGTTTCCCTCGCCACTCTTTTCCTTTCCCTTATTTTTAATTTCTTCTTTTACAGTACAAGTATTCAATACCTTATCTAGACCTTATCTATCTCTGTAAGCTTAATCATATCAATGTTTGTAACTGTTATGTACTGTAATCAATTCTATATAGTGAAATAAATAATAATACATAAATAACACTGAATGACTCACCTTCAAGATCAGGTTGAAGTGTTGAACTCCTTACATCCATTTCATCTTAGAGTTAGTCGTATTTCCAACTCTCTCTGTGTGTGTTCCCTCCGCCACGTGCACGTTCGTTGCAAAACTAGGTTGCCTCTTGCCTCTTTGTTATTGCCTTTGACTGGTTTCAACTGCTTTCAACCGGTTTATATTATAGTTATTATAACATTATCAACGCATTGAGCTATGCAATCGATTCGGTGGCTCATTAAAAAAACGATTTACCGACATTAGTAAAGAACTTGCAAAGCAATTTGTCAAGCGCCGGTAAAGGTAGCTAGGCTCTCAATTTCCATTTCACCTTTTTCCGCGGCAATACTCTGTGGGTACTTCTGTAGTATCTTAAGTTCGGACCTTGTTTTTTGACAGTGTTATTGGCTTTCTGGTTAGTTAAAAAGGCCTCTATTTCTTCTTGGCTGCTTTGAAGCCGATCGCCTTCTACTGGTTGTTGTTGTTGTTCACAAAATGTTGCAGTTTCCTCGCTTACTTCGCCAGGATAATAAAATTCACTTTCAGAATGTTCCTCTTCACTCATTTTAGAGCTTCTCTGTCGGCCTTGTGTTTCTTGTATTCGAAATGGGTATATTTGTTTTTCTTATTGCGAACCGGCGTTTTCTCGATGTATCACTTTCACTGAAAGTAGTCTCAAATTTGAAACTGGCACCGGAGGGACATTATCTGAAGTCTTACATCAAGTACGCAAAAAGAAGGACTGCGCGTTGACCATTGAGAATGCAGGAAATCGCAAAGCCATATAATAAAGTTGTTTATTAAAGACTTTAGGCAGTACTTTATGACTGTTCACGAACTCTGTAGCCCTTACTAAGAAGTTTACTATTCATGTGTTTGATTTGAATGTTGCGCGATAAGCAATCAGTATCCTATTTGCACCAGTTCCCTTCACGCTCGTCTAAATGAGAGTGGGAAATGGCGTCCGTGCTCGGAGGAATAAGGCCAACGCGAGAAGAAGGGGAGGGAGGGAGAGGAGAAAAAAAAATCGAGCACGGTCGACGCGGGGGGAAACGAACGAGAAAGGAACTAGTATACCAAAGGTCGCCTAATTCATCTAAGCTCCCAAGACAGCTTCCGGAATGAACTGTGTGCCTATTCCCTCAACACGGTATCTCCCTTAGATTGACTATTATCATCAATAGATGGTTTGCACTCAATCCCCAGAGATTCAAATGACAAAGGGCATGGCGGCCATGTTGGTGTACAGAACAAAAGAAGCTAACGAGGAATCTATTGTTACCTGTACACCAACATGGCGGCTATGACGTCGTGTGCAAAGGGTCTATTGTCAAAATCGCTAGAATTGATTATAATCGTCAATTTAACCTCGAGGTTAAAACCAGTCAAGTATAAAGATAAACAATTGTCGAATTCCGAACGGCGGTAGACGCGCTTAGTGTAGTGGTCGTGATGCCTGCATTACCAAGCACAAAACGCAAACGATTACGAGTTCAAGCCCGAGTAGGAGCGCTCAAAAAAAGTTTTTCTCTCGTTTACCTTCTCTTCTTGTTACCCGTGAACCCTAGCTCTAGTGAGTGAGAACCCGTCGTTTACCCGCGAACTCGTCCGATGGTTAGGGTTCGGTTTGTGGTTCGGGTTAGGATTTGTCGTAGTATTACCAATAATCGGTATTTCAAGCGTGTTTGCCATTTACTGATTATTGGTAATTGTAGAGCGAGGATGCGTTGAGTGGTCATGACGTCTGTACTACCAAGCACTACACGCAAACGGCTACGAGTTCGAGCCCGAGTAGGAGCGCTCAAAACAATTTTTTCTCTCGTTTACCTTCCTTTCTTGTTTACCTGTGAACCCTAGCTCTAGGTGGGTGAAAACCCGTCGTTTACCCGTGAACTCGTCCGATGGTTATTGTTTGTCTTAGAATGATGATTATAATCAATTCTAGCGATTTTGACAATTGATGATAATAGTCAATCTAAGAGAGAAGACGCGTTGATTCCCTAGTGCCCTCTCATTTATACTCGCTGTATCAGGGGACTGGTGCGAATAGGATACTATTCGCACCAGTTCCCTTCACGCTCGTCTAAATGAGAGTGGGAAATGGTGCCCGTGGGAGGAAACCTGTAACTATCGAAGCCAAATCCAAAGACCCTAGGGCCAACACCCACACTAAGATCAACACCCAAACTAAGTAAGATCCCCACTAGGATGAAACCCAAACTAAATAGGAAAGTGGCAGGCATGACAAATAACATTAACGCGACTAAATCCGATACTTGTGAGGCAAAGACACCAATACCAATAGCAACTCGACACACCCAATGTTAGTGAAGCAAATAACAGCAACACTATAATGTAACAAACCGACAAAGGTAATATAAAATCAGCAACGTATGAGGCAAATAATAATTATAGCAACTCGAAAAAACCGACATGTGTGATGCATATAACAGCAACTCATGAGGCAAATAATAATAGTAAATCGACAAGCGAAGGTGGATATGCGCGCAGGCGCATATAGAATGGTACAATGCCTAATGCAATCGAAAACTCTATATATGAAACACGGAAGAGGAAGTTGAGCGCACAGGTTTATATATATAAAAAATAAAAGTAAAAAACGACCCAAATAAATTATAAAATATAGCCTAAAACTAGAGGGAAACCGTGGACATAGGAGGAAAACTGTCATCCCCCTAAAAAGAACAACAACAAAAACCCTAAATCTATAAGAAATTAAAACGGGGGATGGCAGCCCTGGCGCCTAGTAATCCGGGAGAGTCATTAGAGACTCCTCCAGGCACCACCATCATAAAAGCGAACTAATAAAACGAAAAACAAAAGACCCAGGAGGGGTACGATAGAGACTATAGGAAACCCGCTATATCCTAAACTAAAGGAACCGTAAAACGACTGTAGCATGAGAGCAATCGAAACTGATGAATGGCTGGTATATGCTGAAAATAAGGTTAGCCACTGAACACATCTAATGCTGGACGAGAAACACACAACTAACAAACTAAAGGGTTGTGAGAAAAAAACAGCAATAAATGAGGCAAACAACTGACAAATCAACGAGACAAATAAATAAGCTGAGAAGAAATGATAATCGCGACCAGAGAATGTCATGAAACAACAACAAACCGGCGGTTGCATGTGAGGCAGGAATTCGACAAACGGCCAAATCAGCAAATAATGAGACCATATTACAGTCGTAACCGGATAATCTCGAAGTCTGCTTGACAATTGCAAATAACATAAACGCAACTATACATCAAATGTTGTGAGGTCATTAAACCAATACCAATAGCGACTCGACACTCTCAATATTGGTGAGGTAAATAACAGCAACACAATGATTACAACACCAACTCGACAAACCCGATGTTAGACTTTCTTAAAGTCCTATAGCCTCTCGCTTCGATTCTCGCGCTCGCTTTTTGACCCAGTAATCGCTAACCCAGTAACTCAGCTAGTTCGACTTGGAGTAAGTCTAACCCGATGTCTGTGAGGCAAATAACCGAGCAACGGCGACAAACCCGATGTCCGCATGTGAGGCAAATAACAGCAACTCGTGAGGCAAATAACATAGCAACTCGACAAACCCGATGTCTGCGAGGCAAATAACAGCAACTCGACAAACCCGATGTTTGTGAGGCAAATAACAGCAACTCAACAAACCGACGTTTGTTAGGCAAATAACAGCAACTCAACAAACCCGATGTTTTTGAGGCAAATAACAGCAACTCGACAAATCCGATATCTGCGAGGCAAATACCAGCAACTCGACAAACCCGACCGATGTCTGTGATGCAAAAACCAGCAACTCAACAAACCCGATGTTTGTGAGGCAAATAACAGCAACTCAACAAAAGGCCCGATGTTTGTGAGGCAAATAACAGCAACTCAACAAAAGGCCCGATGTTTGTGAGGCAAATAACAGCAACTCAACAAAAGGCCCGATGTTTGTGAGGCAAATAACAGCAACTCAACAAAAGGTCCGATGTTTGCGAGGCAAATAACAGCAACTCAACAAACTCGATGTTTGTGAGGCAAACAACAGCAACTCAACAAAAGGCCCGATGTTTGTGAGGCATTAATAACAGCAACTCAACAAAAGGCCCGATGTTTGTGAGGCAAATAACAGCAACTCAGCAACTGCAACTTACAGCAGTACACACATCCCGCATGCAGTACTTGCATGCGAGTAAACTGAACAGGATTATGAAGTAAATATAAATATAACCGCACAAGGAAATGTACGCAAATAGGTAACAGGGAATACGAGGTGAACAAGGCGCTTAAATAAACCAGCGGTATACAGAAAGCCAATGGTATGTAACTATAATGAGACAAATATTAATAAGAGGCGAAGCTAAAGAGGTACAAACAATAATAAATGCGGAATGACATAGCCCAACACAATAACATACCTGATAGGCGGCAGGGAGAAAGAATGATATAAAGATTGTGAAATAGGAATAGTGGTGTCGAAAGCCAACACGAGGTGGAAAGAACCGTGGCTAAACTAGAAGCAAAAGAAACCGCGAATGAACGAAATAATACGGCGAGACGACAGGAAAAAGGGAAATTAAGAATATAAATATAAAACAACTAGAAAGCGAGATATAAAAAGGAAACAATAAAAACCGTATAAATATGTAGAACAATAAATCAACATGTAAGATAAACTAGCCGAATTATGAATCGGTAATGTGGAAAGCCAACACGAGGTGGAAAGAACCGTAACTAAACTAGAAGCAAAAATAACCGCGAATGAACGAAATAACCCGGCGAGACGACGGCAAAAAGGCAAATGAATATAAATATAAGTCAACTAGAAAGCCAGATATAAAAAGAAGCAACAAAAACCATAAATATACATAGAACAATAAACCAACATGTAAGCTAAGATAGACTAGCCGAAATATGAATAGTAACGTAAAAGCCAACACGAGGTGGAAACAACGAAAACTAAATTAGAAGAAGCAGTAATAGCGAACGAACGAAATAACACGGCGATGCGACGGGGAAAAGGCATGTGAATATCAATATAAACAACTAGAAAGCCAAATATATAAAGCAGAAACCGACGAGAGATCTAGAACCGAACAGGCACCAAGCGAAGCGGATAAGAGCTGTATAAACCTAAATACGCTAATACCCTCAGAGAGGCAGACATAAAACATAAATTACGTCAGGCATTGAGCTGGCTGTAGGTCTGGTGGAATTGGTCGCAAAGATGGTGGAACTCATTCTCGCAAAGCTGGTGGAACTTGTGGTAAAGGAGGAGGAAATTGTGCCAAAGCTGGTGGCTGATATGAACTTCGCTACGGGAAACTGCTCGACGAAATTCAGAACGACTGCTCCTGACGGCTTCCTTAGTGCCCTAGTGATACTCGCTGTATAAGGGGACTGGTGCGAGTAGTAGCGAACACTCAAGCAGAGCATCACAAAGATGTTCACTCGACAAAGGCTGAGTAACAACTGAAGGTGTCACTGCCCTGGCCATGGCCCTTTTATACCGCCGGAACTTGTTGTTTCAAGGGATACCCGAGTTCAAAATACACATGGGCTCAAACTGATCTTTAAACTGTGCTGAACACTGATTCGCAATAAAATTGATATTTTGCAATGCGAACCCGTGGGGATTTTTTCAAAGTCCTCGCTTTAAAGTCCGTATTGTGCTTGGAAAACATTTTGTATTGAACAGTAAAGACAATACTGGAGTGTTTGTCTCAGGTCTATCGGCTGACAGTTTCCTAAGAAATGTGATGTTCTTACACTATCGTAAGCCCTCAAACTTCGCTCTCGGGTTTATATTTGTTTTAATTATATAAGAAAAAATTTCCTCAGACAACTATCAACGATCACACTGTATCATCGGATGGCTTATTTTTGAGCGGTTAGTGGGCGGATTACTGGTCTACAGTTCAACAGTTATGCGGGCCGCCATGTTGGTATACAACGAAGCTCCGGCACCCAAGTGAGGCTACACAGGTAGCCCACTGATACTACATCTCCCCTTCGGGATACAAGTATGACACTTACAGGTGCCTAACAATAATTAACATTGTTTTCCTGTGAAACTAACAATTTTATAGTTAATAACAAAACATATAAATGCATTAACTTAACGTCTCCTATAGAGTTTATGTCTCTTTTATGAGTCTCTTGGGAGGACGCACAATCCGACCACTTCGCGTAGTTGGTAGTCCTTCAGTCTGAACGGTTGGAGATGGACTTCCCTCTACTCCTAGAGTTGTCTGTGAAGATGGAAGTGCCTTTCCAGCCGAAGTCTCAGGCATGGAGTTAAGGTGTCGTCTGTTGCGACGTAACTGGCCTTTAGGGGTGGAAATGACATAACTCCGCTCGCCAGTTCATTCCTGTACAATACCTTCGGTTTTCACCAGAGGTACCCAGATTGGATCTCCTTTCTCCAGTGGCGGTAGTTCTCGCACTCGGTGACGGTCATCATAGTTGTCCTTCTGACTCTGCTTAATCTCGGCATTCCTCCCTTGGAAACATGCTACATCAACTACATTAGGTTTTAGTTGACAGGGAACTACTGGTACGGTTGTACGAAGGTTTCGTGACATTAAGAGTTGTGCTTGGCTGTATACCCTTGCCGTAATGGGGTGTTTCTATATGCAAGCATAACTAGGTAGGGATCTGATGACCTTTCCAATAATCTCTTGACTGTTTGCACTGCACGCTCTGCTTTCCCGTTTGACTGGGCATAACGCGGGCTACTAGTGGATTAGCCGGGACCTGGATTCGATCTGTGGATTAGCCGGGACATGGCTTTGATCAGCCCTCATGGTTGTTTCAGGTCTCGTTAGAAATTCAGAGTTTTTTTTTTCTAGTGACGTGAGTAAAGCCGTAGTCTTTAGCAAAGCTGACAAACTCTGACGATGCATACTGAGGACCATTGTCCGATATTACTCGTTCGGGAATACCGTGACGACTAAAGATTGATTTAAGGTACGAGATTACACTACATGAGGTAGTACTCGATAGCAAGGCAGTTTCAATGTACCTAGAGTAATAATCTACCACCAGTAGATATTTCTTACCTCGCCACTCAAACAAGTCAATCGCTACCTTTTTCCACGAGTAGTCAGGTAGCTCTGATGCTATCATCGGCTCTGTTTGGTTTCTACTTAGTTTCCTACACACTGGACAGTTCTCGACAAGTTCCTCTAACTGTCGACTCACTCCGAGCCACCAGACAGATTATCTTGCCCTCGCTCTACACTTGGTGATTTCCTGGTGCCCTGTGTGTAACTTGTCTAAGATATCCATACACATAGATGCAGGAATAAGTAAACAAGTCCCTTTAAGTAACAGTCCATGTTGTACTGTTAGCTCTGCTGCAAAAAGGAGCGTATAGCTTAATTGGACCCTTGCGGGTGCTCTTGTCAGGCCATCCCTCCATGCAGTACATGTAGGTCATTATCTATTTGCAGACTTCATCTTCTTCTAGATGGTCACGTATTTCATCAAGACGCTTACTACTAGCTGGTAAGTTCTGAACAACATGGTTCACGTAAATACTTGAATCTTCTTCGAGTAGATGATCTGTTGCATTCGGTTCACATACTGGCGCTCTGGAGAGTGCGTCAGCGCAGGTGAGACTTTTCCCTGGCACATGCGTAACGGTAAAGTGGTACTTCATAAGCCTCATCTTGAACCTCTGAATCCGTGGTGGGAGACAGTCAAGGTCCTTCACTGAGCTGAGGAGGTAGATTAGAGGCTTGTGGTCTGTGAAAATCTGGAAGGTCTTTCCTAAGAGATAGCTATTGAATCGCTCACAGGCCCATGTTGCCGCAAGGGCCTCCTTTTCGATTTGAGCATAACGTTGCTCACAGCTTGAAAGTGACCTAGACCGGTAAGCCACTGGTCGCCAAGATAAGTCGGGTTGCTGTTGCCCCAAAACTGCACCTAGACCATATGACGACGCATCTGCGGAAACTCTGGTTTCCAGTTGTGCATCATAATGAGCTAACACTGTGTCATCGCTAAGGATTTTCTTCATAGCGACAAATGCTTCTTGTTGTGGTTGTCCCCAGGTCCACAAATTCTTGATGCTGAGCAGATCTCTGAGGGTTTAGAAGTCTCTGCAAGTTTGCTACTGAGAACTTGCCAAGTTGGTTGGCCATTCCCAGGAATCTTCGTAACTCGTGTACATTCTTGGGTTCCTCCATATCAGCTATTGCCTTTAACTTGGCAGGGTCGGAACGTAATGATGCCTCCATCATCAACCACGTGACCCAGGAAGGTGACTCTGTCTTTAGAGAACTCACATTTATCTCTATTAAGTGTCACACCTGCTTTTTCTAGCTTACTGAGCACTTTCTTGAGGCGTTCGTCGTGTTCCTTTTGATCACGATCATACACTAGCGTGTCATCAATCATATTGATAGTTCCTTCAACACCCGTGAGAATAGCAGTCATTCGCTTTTGAAAGTGCTCAGGTGCCGAAGTTATTCCAAATGACAGTCTGTAATAGCAAAATCTGCCGAATGGAGTAATGAATGTTGTCAACAAGGCTGACTCCTCTGTTAGTTCGATCTGGTAAAATCGCATCTAGCTTGGTGAACACTTTAGCACCACTCAGCTGTGCCAACACATGATCAACTGAAGGTAACATGTGCCTTTCTCGCTTGACCTGTTCGTTCAGCTTTGTTAGATCAACACATAATCTCACGTCTCCGCTACTCTTAGGCACAACAACAATGGGAGCACACCAGTCGGTTGGCTTATCCACTTTTGAGATTACACCTTGTTGTTCTAATTGTTCAAGTTTGTCTTTAACTTTAGGCAAAAGTGGCAAAGCAATACGTCTTGGTGTGGTTACAGCATAGGGTACTGTATTATCAATTAACTGAATATGATACTTGCCTTCAAGTTTGCCTAGTTCTTGAATAATCTTGGGTGATTTTCTTGGACCTCACAACCGTAAGAATTTACTGACCGTATAACCGACACTAGGTTAAGGGCTTAAATTGCTGGCCTCCCAAGTAATGGAGTTTTCAGGCCGCTTACAACGTATACCTCTTGTACAATTTCCTGATTGTTTGCCTTAAGATGGGCAGTGAATGATCCACGTACATCGAGACTTTGTTGACTAGGTCCTTTAAGTGTCCTGTTGGTAGTGTTCAGTTTTGCTTGAACTTTTTTGGCTGCCGATTCAGAAATTACCGAAACATCGGCCCCTGTATCAAGCTTGAACTCCATTTTAGTACCATTAACTGATACTTGAACTTTCCAAGGATCTAAACTTAGACTGTCCACTTATTCGAAGTCCACGTATCCTAGGAAACTGTCCTCCTCCTCGTGCACGGCATCAATCTTGCCTGATTTGCATACTGCTTCATAGTGCCCTATCTTTTTACATCGATGGCACACTGCATCCTTTGCTTTGCATTGCATTGGGCTTTACTATGGGCTGGACATTTGCCACACCTTTATGGTGGCCGAAGGCTGCCATTCACTTTTTGTATCATAAAAGAAGAAAATTATATATTTCATATTAAAATATTTAAAAAATCAAAATGTCTTTGAAATAAAAAATAAATTTCAATCGAAAACGTTTTGAAACCAGTTTACAAACGAAAACGTTCTTCAAAGTAAAGCGAAAAGTAAATCAAACACGTTAAAAAATCAAAACGTTTTCGAAAGTAAAACAAAATTAAATAGAAATGCCAGTGTAAACGTGATTAAAATGAAAAAAATATTTTTATATCAACAATTTGAAATGCATTTCAAAGTAAAAAGTGGATCCAATGCAAAAGTAAAAGCAAATTAAAAATTGTCGCGGCCTATGACTGCCACAGTATCCCAGCATGCTTTGCTGGGACAAAATTTGCACAGCGAGCGGGGCCTGGAACGAGGTATGGAAGAACGCCTAGCAGAAAGTAAGACTAATGGCTTCGTGCACATACTTCCGTAATGAAGCTTGGAAAGAAGATACCGATCTCAGAAACGACTTGGAAACATACGTCCAACAAATGCTAAAGCGGAGTGAAATTCTAAGCTTCGTAAAAAGAGATTTTACTTGCTATTCTTGGAGCATTCGGTCTCTTGACCGGCGGCTCCGCCATTTCGGGATCTACTACAGCGACACCGATGTGACTGTGGAGGAAGTTAGACAAGCCGTTGCAAAAGAACTGGACGGCCAGGAAAACTTCTTGGATACCGAGCCATGCAGAAGAAAGTTCGACAAGAACATGAATTAAATGTACCAAGGGACTTAGTTCATGATGTAATGTATGATTTGGATCCGGAGGGTCTTGAAGCCCGTTCTGTCGGGGAAAAGAAAAAGAAGAAAAAGGGTCATTGTACCACCAAAGGACCAAACTTTGTCCACTCAGTTGACGGGCATGACAAGTTAATGGGATAAGATCAGATACAAACGTTTCCAAAAACAAACGTTTAAACCACTAAAAACTGCCTGTAATGCCAAATGTACAATGTTTCTTCAGAAGCCCATTATAAGTGTCATCAACAATCCAGTTTCATAGTTTAAGCTTCAACATAAGTGCAATAAAAGTTATATTGAAAATATTGTGTAAAATTATTTGAATTATATTTTTCCAGAAGGTATAATTTTTTTCCATCGCTTGATACATTACCAATGTCTTTTTGTTATACACCTGTTTTAAAAAACTGATCAAAATGAACAATGAACAACATGCCTTGAACAATACAATACAATGAAAATAAAGTTATCCTGTATTTGCATGATTTTAATAAAATCATTCTATTGTTCAATGTTTGTTCTGATCAATATTTTTTTAAACATGTGTATATCAATATTCAACTACATGTATATATTGTACTGCTACCAGTGATAATGCACATTCTGTTATCTTTACAGTTTTGGAAAATGTAATGTGAAGAAATTTTCAAATATCAGGGTGAGCCTAAATTTTGAATATATACAAAGTGTGGTTTCCTCCTTTATTAATGGGGTCCATATGTTTGTGCCTTATTGTTGAATTATGCTAAGAGGCAAAATGTAAACAACAATGTCAGGAAAAACCTAAAGATCCTCCTATTACAAGCCTGTTATCCATTCTCATTCCCTTTCTCTTCCTCACCAGACAAGGGTGGGTAATTTGACACACAATCTTTGGGGTAGGGAATTTTTCATTTGTTTTACTGTATGGGTGTGGGGTATTTACAACTCTCACATTAGCTGAGAACAATAATTTTACTACATGTAGATCAATGCCACACTCACACTCACTGATTGAGGATAGCAGGCTTGAAATGATACGGACAAGAAAGTATCCTGGCTAAACTACAGAATACAGGGCCATGGGACCAGGAGAAATTGGGGAGTTTTTTTTTCTGTATTTACTTGTGAAGGGTGATTGATTTTAAATTAGCTCCAAAGGAGGGAGGCTTTAAAATTATTGTCCATTTAAGTGGGGTGGGGATTTTCTAAAACAAACTGAATTTCTCCTCCAGCCCCCTCCCCCAGAATCTGTATGTTCTAAAGAACCACTAAAGAGCCACCTGGGGGGGGGGGACTCCCTATAATGGACTATATGGGAAGGCTCTGCCCAAAAGGGGTGCCTTTTCAGGGTGGAGGTATATAAAAGGGTAGGGATTTCACGAGTTGAAGTATAGAAAAGGGTAGGAAAAACTCATTTGGGTATTTCAAAATATATCGAACAGATGCACCTAACAGCTGATTCATCCAAGTATTTTAAGGGGTCACTTAAGTGAAAAGTTTAGTAAAAGGTATACAAAAGGGATACCTTTTCTGTCAAAAATGGTATATAAAAGGGTAAGGGTTTGAACCTTGGGGCGGAGCCTCCCCGTATAAAACTTTGTTAAGTACCCCCTCCCCCCGAAAAGTGTGCCAGGCTCTCACATTTCTGGCGGACAACTGAGTCCTCCCCACAGGTCAATCCATTGTTGTTCATGTACTTAGTGAACTCCCCATCTATGAACTCCTCTACTGTTACCCACTGGTAGTCCCCCAGTTCTTCTGTTAACTTCCCCATATATATACTGTTATATTTCAGGGTCTTGCCATAAAGTTCTAAATCCTTGTCTTCTTTCAGTTCTTGCTCAAGCTTCAAGCAGAAATTCTTGGCAAGCATGTGCATTTGCATAACTTTCTTGGTGTGTTGCTCTATGGTCTGGTTAGTTTGTTCTATAATGTCAAAAGCAGAGTTCAAGTACCTCTTGACTACCCAGTCACGATCCTGGAATCCAGGTGTCTTGCTTCTGGCTTTGAAAGCCAGGCGGAAGCCACCTTTTCCAAAAGGCTCTTTCTCGATGGAGAATTCTGCAGTTATTGGGTTGCTGCACCACTTCATATCATTAAGATCAAATGTGTAGAGCTCAATGTTTTCACACCTCTCATTTATGGCCTTTCCCAACTTAAGCATTTCAAGCACCGACAAACTTTTTGGGAAGGCATTACTTGGACCGCTTCCCCCTGCTAGAGGCAAAGAACTGCCAAGCGGCTTTATACATCTCTTTTTATTAGGTATTCTCTTCGGCTCTTTATCACCTC
Source organism: Actinernus sp. WN-2022 (assembly GCA_030867875.1). Taxonomy (NCBI): domain Eukaryota; kingdom Metazoa; phylum Cnidaria; class Anthozoa; order Actiniaria; family Actinernidae; genus Actinernus; species Actinernus sp. WN-2022. The sequence goes on along the minus strand of JAOWCC010001634.1, from coordinate 117,666,301 downwards.
CTTCAGCACCTTGTCCTTCTATAAACCGGATGTGAACAACTTTTAGGTCAGGGATCTGATCCAACATCGAACAAGGCGGTCCTTGTTCCCCTGCTAAAATATCACAGACCATGTGATCCGCAGCTCTTGTGAAGTACGTTTTACAGACATCTTTGATGTTCTCTATTGACAGTTCTTCGTATTCGTACGGGACAAATTCCCTCGGACCCATTCGAGTGTATTTCTGAGCTTTGCCAGAAACCTCTGAGCTCAGTCGTTGAATAACGATTGCTTCCTTTTGTAGTATATTATTTAAAACTGTTCCCTTTTTACCAGTTCGTTTCTCCTTCATAGAAGTCTTGAAGTTCTTCCAAGGAGCACTCATGTTTACACATCGAGCACTGAACTGGCATGTACGACGAGAAGCAACACCGAGAAGCAGAACATGTGCTCAGACAGTACTCACCAGGCCCCGCTCGCTGTGCTAATTTTGTCCCAGCAAAGCATGCTGGGATACTGTGGCAGTCATAGGCCGCGACAATTTTTAATTTGCTTTAACTTTTCCATTGGATCCACTTTTTACTTTGAAATGCATTTCAAATTGTTGATATAAAAATATATATTTTCATTTTAATCACGTTTACACTGGCATTTCTATTTAATTTTGTTTTACTTTCGAAAACGTTTTGATTTTTTAACGTGTTTGATTTACTTTTCGCTTTACTTTGAAGAACGTTTTCGTTTGTAAACTGGTTTCAAAACGTTTTCGATTGAAATTTAATTTTTATTTCAAACACGTTTTTATTTTAAAAATATTTTAATACGATATGTATCATTTTCTTCTTTTATGATACAACAAGAGCCCATCTGGGCTTTCACTCGGGCCACATGAGATTGAAGATGAAATACACTTTCATTTGAAATCCTCTTAGTATCAAGTCGTGCTTTAATTCGCCAGTGAGAACGTCAAAAAAACAGACTGGTCTCATTGAAAGTGATATCTCCTTGTCTCGCCTTGTCTGAGAGCTTTGAACTTTCTTATCTGAGCGCGCCTGACGAGATCTAACCTTTGATTATAATTCGATACCCGTTGATATCCAAACGTGTTTGGATATTGTATTTCGCTTACGTTTCTAAATGTACATTGGATCTGTCCAAACAGCGCTGATCGAATGTATTACGGCTCCTGGTTGTTCATGTATTTTTATGGTCAACAAGAGCGCCAGTTGAAATATCCTGAGCCTGTTGGAAGGCTTTCGCCCTCGCGGGTCGACCATTTTGATTTACTGTATTCACTTATGTAAATACATTAACCTGGCGATTGTTGCGTGACCAGCACAGTGCAATCTGATTGTTTTGAAGTTGACCTTTAACGCATGCGCAGAAGCCGTCTGACATGGATTAAAAATAACGACTTGCATTTTAAGACTCGGCGCTGCCACAGGCAGCCCGAGTAAAAAGTGAATGGCAGTCTTCGGCCACCATACACCTTCCACAGGTTGTATCTTTGGCTGTTTTATTTTTACTTGAACCATGTCTGTTAAACTGCCTTTGTCCCTTATCCTGTCCTCTTTTGAACTTTTGAACCTTTATGTAGGGCCTCAACACTTGCAGATTGACTTGTTCTCGCACCTCGAACGACTGGTTGCTGGGTTTTGACTGACTCTCTCTGACGTGCAGTATTAATAGCTTTGTCTAGTGTTAGTTCGGGATTCAACTGCAACTTTTCAGACAGCTTTTCATCCAGTAGGCCAACAACAAAACGATTTAAGGCCGCTCGTGCTTTTTCAAACTGGACGTCTTTCATAATGCTGTAGCCGTAATTCTTCTTCTTTAAATACCGTTCAAAACTGGCAATCATAGTACGCAACGAATTGGGTTCATAATCTTCGTTGTTTTCTTTCTTTCTTGCTGTTATGATAAATTCGCTGATGAATGAATTGAGCTCATGTGGGGGAATTTCTTCTACAGGCCTTGACTCATCTTTTAGCGTCAAAAATTCTTTAAGCAAAGTGACATTCTGTTCAGTTTTCTTCTTGGTATTTTCATTTACTTGTCCTTCGAAAAATTCCTCTACTTAAGTTATATCTGCAAACCTTGAATTGCTCGAAGAAGACGCCATGATTCACTTTTTGCCGTCAGTGAAAGGCGGCAAAACCGATACGATTTTTGTCACTAGTTAAAAAATTCGTCTGCGGCCTCTGATTGGCCAATCACATTGCTTGTAGTCTGTAACGGATCATTTTTATTTGACAATTTATTTTGGAGTAAATCTCAGTACATATATAATAAAATAAGGCATTTATCGGACTTTCCTCGTCTCTTGTATTCAACCCTGACGCAGCTAGAGCGAAACCTCTCGTACCTCCGGATCCATCTCGGCCATTCATTTGGCTTGGGAAAGTCAAACTCTTCCGGAGGAGAGATTTAGTACGACGCTTGGTTAACGATGGATGGTTGGCTTTTACTCGGAGGAGTTTCCGGAATCTTTTACTGTATTCTGAAACTGTATTCCTGGAAATTTCTTCTCGAAAGTTTTCCTTTCCTCTTTAAACCCCACTTCTGACACCATGTATCATCGGATGGCTTATTTGTGAGCGGTTAGTGGGCGGATTACTGGTCTACAGTTCAACAGTTATGCGGGCCGCCATGTTGGTATACAACGAAGCTCCGGCACCCAAGCGAGGCTACACAGGTAGCCCACTGATACTACACACACACTATTGGAAAATTAGTGTTCAGTGGAGAACGAACGCTATCGAGTCACGTGATCGCTTTTGGCCAAATTTAATTCAAATTTAATCCTAAACTGAAACAAAAAGATTTTCACGAATCACCCCCAATATTTTGTATTTGAAAACCGTCTTTTTCGCTACTCGCTATCTATTGCTCAATAATTAATGGTAAATTAGCCAATAGGATTGCAAGATTTGCAATAGAACACAGTTGGTTCTAAAAAGATACGGCAAAATTTCGATATAGAGTCGAACCAATTTTGTATACTAACGCAGAATAAAGAACAATATATTTCAATTGAGCCTACAAGTCTAAACATTCTGAACAGTCTGAGAAATACCCGAACAAAGATTGGCTTAGCTTCAGTCAATTTTAAAAACAAAACTGAAGAGATTAATAGTTAACGTTCGTGGATTCCCGTCACATTCACCAATCGATGTCGTTGGTTATTCATCTCACTTTTACAGGCTACAAGTTGAAGACCTTGAAAATATCAGAGCAAGAATATTCACTTCAAGGGTAAGCGTTGGGCGACTGTGGCTTGTGTGACAGTTTGAACATAAATGTGAGTTGTTTTGGCCCTGTCATTGTGGCAACACGAGTCTAACATCGCCGTCCAACATTGTTGAATAAATGAAACAAGGCTCACAATGTTGTATGATGTTGGACGGCGATGTTGAACCCCTTTTGGTAAGTTGTCAAATTCATTAACAAATTATTAAACTTTATATAGGTCTTAAGGTTACCGGATACCTTCGCGGGTCTCTCGTTAATAATTTTGTACGCGCGTTGTTTTAAAGAAAACTATAGAAACCTCAGGGGCGTAGCTAGGCATTTTCAAGTTATACGCACAAGTGCAGTAGCTACCGGTTTTAAGGGCCCCTCTCATAAAAAAATACAAGGCCAAACAGGGAATTTTCGTCTCAAAGTGTACGCACGTGCGTATATGCGTACAGGAAGCTACGCCCCTGAACCTATATACCTCTGTAAAGCTTATGAAGTGCAGAATACGCTGAATGGATTTGTTAAAAAAAAAAAATTGTAAAGCAATACTAAGCCAACCAACGCAAAACTGACAAGGTATATTAAAGTGAATTAGCAGCCTTCTGGTTAGCGCATTAGAACAATTCAACTGCACAATGTCAATCAGCATATGACAGCCTAAAAAAGGGTGTGAGCATTTGTTAATATGTTACTTCATTCAAATGCAATTCATTCCTAAAGTTTTAGTCTTCAATAATGTCCGAGTCACATTACGCGAGATACTCTACGAGGAAAAATACTTTGAATATTGCTAAACGCTCACGCCTTTTCTTTGTCAGTAACTTACATGTATCTGTCTTTTGGCTGAGTTTTATCAAAATCTGGCAAGTCTGCATACCCTATTAATTCATTCAAAGAGAGGGGATACGGAGAAAAACCTAGTCGGAGATTTGGCGTGTAAAGTTTTGTGAACATTTCACACCTTATCAAAGCAAATGTCAAAACTTCGAACCAACTAGCCAATGACTACGCAAGGACCCCTGGAGCTTCAACGCAGTAGTGAAATTCGCGGGAAATTGGTAAATAGGAAACCTTTCGCTCTCACAACAATTCAACAGTTTCGCTGAGTTCGAGAGCCGATAAGTTTCATTCCCAAAGTTCCACAACAACTGCAAGTTGATGTCCTCTCAAGTTCACGATTGAGAAGTCGAGGATTGACAACGGCCCAGGAGTGAAACTCGGATCTGAAATCAGACTCCGATGTGAACTCATCGCTGCTCGCGTCCTCAGTCTCTTCAAATGACTTGCTGGTTCCTGGTAAGCCAAACAACAGTTTAAGCCTGCTAGCGCTGCTTATATTTGGATTTGACCCTGATGTTGAGGGTTGTTCTTTGCTGCCTTTCGCACGTTCTTCGAACCACAAGCCTTTGTCGCTGTCCGCGTGCTCAATCCTCGTTTTACCCAATTCCTCCTTATCGCCGGTTTCCTTTCATTTTCGGTCCAGGGTTCGCTTTATGTTTTACCCAAGAACTTTGCTTTTCTCTTTTGGATTTCCCCATACAAACGATTGATAAAAGGACTCTAAATGCACGTTTGTTATTTCGAAGAAGGTAAGCTACAACAACAGTATGCAAATTACTTGGATAACAGCTCCCGCTAAAAGTCCACGGGCACGTAAAGGGTTATAACGCCTCGGTGATTTATTTAGTTCCTTCTAAATACGTTTTTTTTCTAAACATCTCGCAAACTTTTATATCTTTTGAAATGTTTTTTTCTAAATTGTAGAACAATCCATAAACTTTCCAAATAATCAATAAAAAATGTTTTTACAAAAAAACATGCCTTGAAGGTATCTGGTAACCTTAACTGGTGTCACAGCCAGGCGTTTTTAAATAATTTATGAGAAAAAAACGCACTAAACATACACTAGTCCAGTCTGAGTGAGAATGAGCTCCAGTCTCGAATTGCTTTGTTGGATTCTAGTGATCATAATAAGAGCTGTTCTACTCTAGATGTTGGCATGTTTTTCCTTGGCAATCTATCGAGCACAATCAATCGTGTATCTTCAGTACTACGACTAAACAGTGATTTTATGGTTAGACAATCGAACTAAAAATTATCATTAACTTGGTTTAGCTTAATTGGGCTTTGAGGAACCCGGTCACCAAGAGTTTCGTGTGTATTATTAATATTGGTAGATTCGAACTAAAGTCTCACAAAGAACAGTGACAATAGCCATTACTGAAAGCTAACGGCCTGCACCAATTATGTAGTTATATTCTTAAATGTTTTCAACCATTTCATTCTTTATCTAGAAATATTGACAAAACAGATCAATAAATTTCGCAATAACACTTTGAAATTGCAACTAAGGTTTGTGTTTTAACTGCCACACACAAGCTCGAGATAATGTTATCGCTGTGTGCGATTCCTCTAAGAATACCACCTGTAGATAAGTACTACAATGGTTATTCAACATCCGCACAAATGATTCTAATATTGGTTACACCATTCTCAGCACTAGTTGTAAAAGCCGGTAAATAAAATGACATTAATGAGCAGTTCTTCCACGCCCATGCAGGAAGACGTGACCCAGGCCTGACTTTTACAGAAAGCAGTTCAAGAGAATGATTCGGTTTAAGAGGTTCTTACAGTTTCGAAAATGCCATTCGGAAAGTGTCTCGAATAATGTCTGTTTTTTTAAACGTACTTACAGAAAACAAAAGCTAGAAGGAAGTCAGTTCAAAAATATATTAATCATCTTTCATAATTATCGGCAAACTTGAGAATGAAACAAGAGATCGTCGACCGTTAATGGTGTCAGTCACTGTGACTGCTTTGGAAAGAGTCTCTCAGTGAAGTTAACAAACTATTCCTGTTTATCGGCAGTCTTGCCAATGAAAAAAGAACTCGCCGGTTTTTAATGGTGTCAGTGACAGCTTTGGAAGAAAAGTCGTTCATAACAGGTTGTTAACTGAATAACAACAGCATTACACCAGGAACAGAAATGAATGTCAGCACTGGCAATGAGATTAATCGCCCTCTCGAAGTCTTCCAGTCCATTGTAATGGTGTTAATCATTGTAACCGCTTTGCTCGGTAATGGTCTGGTGTGCCTGAGTATGTACAAAAATCATCGCCTGCGAACACCGACGGGATTGCTTATTGCTGCTCTCGCTTTCGCCGATCTACTCACAGCTCTGTTTGTGATGCCTCTAATCGCTGCCGCATTGATCGGAGTAAAGAATGGTAAATTATACTGGGTTTCTAAACATCTCGTAGCACCAGCGAGTTTTTACCAAGGGTTTTTACTATACGGTCTTACAAGTGTCTCTCTGTGTACTATTGCTTTAACGGCTATCAACCGCTATCTCTGCGTTGTCAAGCAACGCCTGTATTCTAAATACTTCACGAAGCAGACAGTTCTGCGTTTGATCGCTACAGTATGGCTTAGCATTTTTCTTACGGAGGGAATCATCGCGTCGTTGGGTTACACAGAATTCCGGTTCAGCAGAGTGAAAGCAATCTCGATTTTAGTCCTCAAAAAAGAATACCGCAATAGAAGCATCGTGAACTATTTGTGGTTTTTCGTTTTCATTGTAATGCCACTTTCTATAATAATTGGTTGCTATTCTAAAATATATTGGACAATTAGACGGCATAACCGAACCATCGCAACCAACCTTCGACGCAGAAATATCACAACGACAAATAACATCAACGAGGAAAACCAGAATCGGGACATTTCGAACAGGACAGCATTAAGGAATAGATGCAAAGTGAGTCCCATTGAAGAAATTGTAGAGTTCGAAAATCAGGAAAGAGAGATGAGAGATGTGGATAGAAAAGTCCTGGAAATACCAAACCATGGAATTCAAACGATAACCTTGAAAGATCCAACGGAACAAATTGTTGATCCTGACAACATTATTGGCAAGAATATCAAATACGAATCTACAAATGGTGAAAGGTCCCTGCCTCATAATGTTGAAAACCAGTTACAAGCGAACTTATCAAACATTATAATCGAAAGGGAAACTGAAAGGAAAGTTGACAATTTGTATCTCACAACAACTAAAGGTGATACAAACATTGGGCATATCAGCCAGAAATGTAAAGCTACAACAAGCGAGGAGATTAACAACCATGGCCAGTCAAAGGCATACCAGGTAAAAAAAACTGCAAGGGACGTTGACATTTCATATCACACATCTAAAGATGGTACAAACATTGAACATATCAGCCATATATGTAAACCTACAACAAGCGAAGAGAGAAATAACCAGTCACAGAACAAACCCAATATAACAAGTCTTGACCAAATATGTCAACCTAACAATGGAACAACATCTACACCAACGAAATCGCCACCTAACAAACAACGGATTAATGTACACAAACCCACTGCTTCTAACTTCGCAGAGGTCAAAGTGACCAATACTTTGCTAGCCGTTTTTGTAGGGTTTTGCTTCTGTTGGATTCCAGTGATAACGACGGCGACACTAATTGGTGTTGTGGGGATCAACTATCGTCATCTTCAGTTGATCATTGTCTTCTTTGGAGCTCTCTCGAGTGCAATCAATCCATTCATCTATGGTGCTGCTAACAGAGACTTTAGAAAGACCTACGTCAAAATACTAAGAAACCAAATGACTTGAGGTTAGGCCCAATGACATATATATCTACGTGAGACAGGAAAGTTTCGTATTGGCCACTTTAGAAACGAAAAAAGGACTGGGTCGAGTTTGTAATGTCAATGTCATTATAATTTAATAAAAAAATGAACTCCATCACAAGAAAGTGCACACCGAAATTAGTAAGTTCGATGAGTTTGGTGACGTTCGATATTTACCCTGTGGTGAGCTTTCAAAAATCGCAAAAATAAGAGACGTTTGTATGGATTGGAGAGACGAGCTCATTCGTGTCACAGGATCGGTCCTGGGTCCTCTCCTTTTTCTCCTATTTTCAATGTCTAAGTACACTCCTGATAATTTTTCGTGTTACTAATTAAAACTTTATTAATGAATTATATTTATTTACCGAGCTAAGTAATCAGCTGCATCATAATATATTTTCTCTTTTTAGGATTTATATTTATATTTTTCCATATAATTATCGCTTTCGCCTTCAAACTTTTAGAGTGATCTTTGTATTTTGTTATTTTCAATCGTTCTTGTTATGGCTACAAGGGAGAATACGGTATTTACTGTAATTGTGCACCCTCTTTAAATACTGAAGTGTTATTTTATCTTATCTTGTCTTTATATTAATGATTTTAGTAGCTGCTCAAGCCATTTTTACTTCCATCTTTTTGCAGACGATTCTAACTTATTCCTTACTGATAAGAAGCTAAATATATTAGAAACTAATATAAATAAAGAACTAGCAAACGTACACACTTGGTTATCTGTAAAGCAATTATCTCTGAATATTGATAAATCTAATGTTGTTGTCTTAAAGTCAGTTATCAAATCAGTCTCAAAATTATGATTAAACCAATTACCCAAAACAATTATACAAAATATCTAGGGGGTGATAATGGACTCTTCCATAAATTGGAAATGTCACATGTTTCAAGTTTATTTTACACTATTTAAGTTGATATTACAGTATATAAATATATATATATATATATACAGCGAAGTGCAAAAACTTTGACCCCCCACACCTCAACTATATAACTATATCGGGTGCATTATGGGTAGGAGTAAAGTCATTAAAATGCAACTACAGCCGATATGCGCGCGCGTTTGAAAATAGTCCTAGCGAAGGCTTATGCGGTTGATTTACATTCCCGTTCCCAGTGCCTCCTCGACTAACTGAAAAATCGAAGGCTCTGGTAAGACACGAAACCGGATGTCCTAGATTCTAGGACATTGAAACTGCGCATGCTCTTAGAACTCATTTCCGATTTGCTAACTACAGCAATGGCGGACTTCATGGAAGCTATCCAGTTCGCCCTTGCAAAGCTTAAAATACAGTTTTCTTTAAAAACTAAACAATTGGAAGCTACACTGTATTCGGGTAACTAGTATCGATAAGAAGGACTGTTTCTGTGTCCTTCCGACCGGTTATGGTAAATCGTTAATTTACCAAAGTTTACCGTTTGAGTTTAATGCTCTTCAAGGATCATCCAACTCAATCGTGGTCGTCATATCTCCTCTCAACGCAATTATCGAGGAGTGCACAGAACATGCTGATTTTCAGCTGCTGGATTAGACTGCAGGGCTGATGGTCGAGGAAGAATAGCCCTATGTACCTGTTGTAGGTTAGCAAGGGCTATAGCGCTTGCACTCGGCGCGGAATGTGTTTCTCTTGGTCGTTTGGATGGTTGATTAACTAGGAGAGCTATAATTTTGCTTTCGACCTCCTTTTAGCCTGGAATTTTGGATCGCCCCGGTTTGATGTTCATGCTATTGCTGAACCATCTTACGGAATTTTTCGCAGGTTCAAGAGAGCGTTTGCACGGACAGCATATTTTTGTAGGGTAGGCATCGCGCAGAATGCCGCGACACATCCGGGACATTTCTCAGAGCAAGCAGCGCTAAATTCAAAAGCTACGCAATGAATAGTAAGCCAAACAATAGAGAAAATGTACTCAAACGCACGAAGTAGGTTATGATTTTACTCATTTATTGAAAAACTATCTATTTTAAAGTTTAGGTTTCCACTGGCTTTTGTAGAAGAGATATCAATAAACAGTTTCCACCCTCAATCAACTTATTCGAGTGAGTGGAAGTATTATCGGTTTTGACTTTAATTTGGGATATTTTTGAAGTTTTTACAGTGGAATCGAAAATGACGCTTGATTCACTTTGGAGTCAATTTTCACGTTCAATAATACTTCTTTTTATTAGGTTTCGTATGGAAAAGTTAGTTTGATATATTACTAACTCGCAGCCGTTTTCTTGTACGAATCCGACGGCTATTAGTATTATCGAAATCAACATTTCTAGGAGATATGTTGGCAACTCAGATTCGCTTGCTAAATTTGGATTTTGAACATTCCCGCGGGGCCTCACTGGACTTCTAAGCTCCTCCCCCATGAACAATAGCACATACGCCACCTAATTAACCATTGAATTGACACAATACAGCTCTGAAATCCGTAAAAGTGTGAAAATCTATTAGCTGAGTAAAAGGCAACCGCGACAAAACAAATCTTAGTGAGCTTTAAATAAAAACTATAATCTTAGCGCGTCAAAAGCAAATCATAACTTTCTATTCAGAATAATTCAAGCTTCAAATTGAGACGTTGTTCATGTTCGTACGTTCTCTAGAAATACTTAAACCCTAAAAAAATCTCCCAGGCAGAGTTGGCGGCAAAGTCCATTCAATCCAAAGCTGAGTAAAGTCAAACGCGACAAAACAAATCTTAGAGAACATTAAATAGAAACTATAAACTTAGCTCGTCAAAAGCAAATCATAACGTTGTATTCAGAATAATTCAAGCTTCAAATTGAGAAGTTGCCCATGTTCGTACGTGCTCTAGAAGTATTTAAAAGCTAAAAACATCGCACCGGCGATCTCAAAGTTATAACTTTCTCCGTTTTATACGATTCATAGGAAAAAAGTAAACCAACACGATTCTTTAATTTCTCAGAGATAAACTAAGCGGCGATTCGAATCATGGATTTAACCCAAAATTTACAAAGACAAGGTATCTTAAACTTCGAATCGATAAGTTTTAAGTCTGAATCTGTGTAATTGGCCCACCAAGGAAATAACAAGATCGAACAGACGAAAGGCTTTGCTTTTGAACTTCAGGGGCGGTAATGACAAATGGCTTCTGATATAACAACATTAGTTAGTGTGATGACCTTCTTTAACGAGCTTTGGGAGTCCAGTATTCCCATGAAGCGAGCAGTTGACAGTGATTGACATGTGCTTCATGTGATGTGGGAGTAGAGTATTCCCAAACCGATTTGTCAAAAGCCAATAACAATCGCTCTCCCGCAGAATTAATTAGCAATGTTATAATTATTCCGTCCTCACTTTAACCTCTCGGCCGTAAGTACATGTCGCCGAGAACAATAGAATTCTGCGCGATGGATTCTTCCCAGAAAATGAACGGATGGCTTAGATACTGAACCCAAACTGTTCCTTAGGTCGCTGTTTAAAATCACTGGGTGATTCTTATCCGATATTACGGCGTTGCAGCAAATGCATGTATTTCGATCGAAAAGCTTTTCTGCTGACTTTTTTGGCGTAATATCCGCCATTATTGGGTTATAGTCGATCGAAGGGAGATTTTAATTGCCTTTCGGCTTTTGGCACCTGACATTACATATATGAATGTTTATTAATTAATTAATCTGTTTAATCATGTTCTTTTAAAAGGCACATCACTTCATTCTTTATTTTTACATATGAATGTTTATTCTTTTGATTATTTTACTTTTATTGAAAGAATACCTCAAAAAATGCCTTACTTTACTTGTTATGTTTACAACGGAAGTGATTTATGCACTAAGTGAACCGGAAGAAAAGCGCTGTGCGCAGCACCTGTTTATTTTTTTCTTCATCGCGCAGCCGATTTGGCTAGCCAATCAAATTAGAGCCTGTTTCGCGTCTTACCAGAGCCCCCGATTTTTCAGTTAGTTGAGGAGGCACTGGGAACGAGAATGGTTGATTTAAAGTTCAAGATTTCATCTAGAATACGAGATTTTTACTCGGGACAGGCAGGACAGCTTAAATAAACCTGAGTATTTAAATGCACTCTATATATTTACTGTTAGATCGAATATTTGCAAAACAGAACATATCCCTGGTCGGCGGAAAGAGAACGGGAAATGATCATGCCGAAGTTTCAGGTTCGAAGCGTGAATTCAGAGCTATTTGTGAAGCTGTTAGGAGATCTTCTGATGACCTAAAATATCGAGACAACCCATGAAGACGAGACATGATTACACCTGATCTGTGGGTTCAGGGCCAATATCATTTCGTTTGAAACTTTGACATTCTACATTTGTTGTCAGTGATTCTAAACCAAAACTGAGAGCGATGAAAAAATTCAGCTCGATATCAGCGCAGTTATTCCGTTCTCTGTCTTCTACTTCTGTGAAGACTGAACTGATCAGTGTTATTAGACGGATATAACGTTTCAAAGAGCAGAATGAAAGGATTCATATGTACTGACCGGAGCTGACCGGATGCACAGACTGCACCTCTTACAGTTTGAACATCGAATCGTTTTCTTTAACTGCTGTGTGTAATGTTTATTTTTAGCTGAAACCAATGAGACGAAATTCACAATCTGAGAAAAACTGCTCTTGTTTGGAGCTGCAATATAATTACAAAATGAAACTTCGAAAATTAAATATTCAAAAGTTTGTCGCGGCTCGTTATCTACGAAATTAGGAAACTAGGATTCACAATAAAGTGATGTTGTTAAATGGGACCATATATAGCTAACGTTTTTGGTTTAATGACGAAGCTATAATAAACAGTTTCGACACAATTATGAGATTTAAATAGGATACAAAATACATTTTAAGAATGAAAGAAAACTGTGCAACAATAATAAGAACATTCAGCGATGCGAATCCAAGAATTATCGAACGTACCTTTCATAAAAGCATTTACTAAAACAATTATACCATAAAAACAGGACCTCCGAACCTTGAATAAAACTGGATAAGAAAATTTCAAGAGGAATATTAAAACTAAGAGTTAATTTTATTTTTTTAGAATCGTTTAATACCATAAAATATGGCAATGATACGTTAATTTCTATCCGTTTCTTAATCAAAATAATTAAATGTTTTATAAATTTGTTGTCAATAAATTTGTGAAATTGTGTAAACCTTTAAGCTATTTTAATCTCTTCAATTTTCCGCGAAACAGTTTCAAAAATAGCGTTGAATTCTTGCTTAGCAGATGAAATTCGGCATCATAGTTCTGTCCGCGTTACGTTCTGCTAACGTAAACATTAAGGGCGCGTTCGATTGCCCGTATTCCGGAATAAGAATAGATGGAATAATCTCTGGAAATCACTGGTTCAGGCACATTTTGCACTGTAAGCTACTGTAGTTTGCTGAACTATGATATTCGGGATACATCTTGTATTCCATGGACTAAAAATTCCCGAAATAAGCGATTTGTAGTTATCATTATATTCTGTGAATTCTTATTCCGGAATACGGTCAATCGAACGCAGCCTAATTTATGATATAAAATCAGGAAAAAAATATTTGTCCAAACAGTAAATAGAGAGTGTATTTACTTTACTTTAAACTTTCCTACCTGTTCCGAGTAAAAGTGTTGTATTCTAGATAAATTCTTGAACTTTAAATCAACTACACAATTCTTCGCTATTATGATTTGCAACCGCGCGCGGATATTTGGCTGTAGTTGCATTCAGTTAATGAACTTACTCCTACCCATAACGCACCCGATATAGTTATATAGTTGAGGTGCGGGGGGTCAAAGTTTTTGCACTTTGCTGTATATACTCGTTTTCAAAAACATTGCACTGCAAATATATATATACCTTTTGTATTCTTGTCAAATTTGACAGCTAAAACAATGGAGAACAAAAGGTATATATATATATAAATCAAAAGCAATGTTTTTGAAAACGAGTGTATATATATAAAATATAAAACGATAGTGAAGGTTACTTTTCACAGAAAAATTATTGCATTTATTGCATTTCATGTCCTCGTTAGAGGACAATCTTCAGGCAACTGCCGTTACATACTAGATTCACTGAGGTTAGGCAGAGCTACTCAAATTACATAGTACTTAGGGTTACACGCGTAGATTTACATAATATGATTAATATTGCTCAACACAAATCTCTTTGAATGTCTGCAGCTCGACATTAATTCACTTCTCTTATTTAAGGTAGCCATTTGGGGTTTGCATATTATAAAATATTTTTCCCATAAGCATAGGTTGCATTTTTTGCTAGCATTATTATAAGAGTAGCCTTCATTACTTTACGCCACTTGATGTGAAATTCGATCTTCTTGTCTTTCAGGTTCCATATGTATTTACTTAATTCAGTGCTGAATCTATATTTCTCATTATTAAACGAGCATTTGTGGTTTGAATATCTTAATTTAAAAGTTGTATCACAAAGTCCAATATATGTTTCTGTGTTGTTTGAAGTTGATACTTCCGCTTGGTAGATTATGGACTCATCTTGACAGTAGCCGCTCACCGGGCACACATTATTTTTGTTGCAGTTGCAGTGTTTCTTATTTGTTTCCTCGGGTTTGGCTTTTACTATTTGTGCTTTGTTATTATTACATATGATATTCTTGATGTTGCTCATACAGCTGTAGCTGAGTTTTAGTGTGTTTCTGTTGAAGATTTTGTGCAGTACGTTAGATTTTGGAAAGTGTTTATCAATCAGATTCAGGAAACATTGTCCAACATTAGTTTCCACATTACGGTTGAAAGGGGGATTATACCAAATAATGTTCCTTCTTCGATTCTTTGTGCATTTTTGTGGAGTTTCTTCATAGTTTAGGTTAAAGTTATATCGGCTTTTGTTCAGTGCGTCTTGATCAATTGGCTTAGCTTTGTCGAAGCCTTCTTTGTCTGATGAGATTTCGGATAATCGTCTGTTAATTGATTCAGGAATATTTTTCAGAATAGTCGGTGGGTGGTTTGATTTCTTGTGCACATACAGCGGGATATTTCCTGGTTTAGTATACGGGTAATGTTTGCCGCTCTTAAAGTGCATACGAAATGTTTTTTTTTTTTAGTTTTTCTATCGTTCAATATCTCCTAAACATCAAAGCAAAAGAAAATTGCGAAGAAAAAAATTATAAAGCTGAGATTTTGCTTCGCAAAGTTGTCATACATGCACTGGAAATATGGTCAGGAGACTGGGGCGAGTCAAGCTCGTGATGACGTAGAAACCTTGACACACTTGATAGCATATTCGCATAGACGTAAACAAGATCGATAAACCTGCGAACAGTCGGCCGTCCTTGCTCTTCGTTGCAAAACTAAAGTATTAAGATGTCAGAAAGCGAGCAAAATTATCTTCATCTTCGAGTTCAGAGAGTGGAAGCCACGATTTTGATGAAGTGGAAGTAAGGGCGAACGGATTTCAACCGTACGAAGATGAGCCGCTTGCGATGGGGAAGACGACGACGAAAATTATGTCTCTGGCGGTGTTGTGCTCTAGATTCGAGGGCCAAGTCCCGGTAAATCAGTGGATCACAACAGGAAGCCTTTGTATCGGAATCCTCCGCTTGAAATATTTTCTGGAGCAACTACAGAATGCAGGTCCACATTTAAAGCTCCGTCATATTCATATTGAGCTCGTTTGCTCGACTCGTTTTCATCAACATATTAAAAATGTGACAAAGCACGAAAACTTCCTCCTCTTTTGAAAGACCGAAATGGCAGAGGGTACCGTCGTCGTGCAGGTCAGTCTGAAAACGATTAAGTGATTTTTTTATATTCATGTTTATAGTTTTGGAAATGACAGCGAGTACTCTATACAATACATGTACGTATTTGTGGCTAGTCTTCCCTTTGTCCCTCCCTGGGCTTGAAAATGGGTAGGATTTTTTTAGGGCTTGAATACTCGGACGGAAGTCACGTGTCAGGTTGTAATAACAAAAATATTGCAATTATTCAGTACTACTTCACCGTTTACTTGTGAACACTTGAGAACTCGTTTTGTGATGGTTTAATAGGGAGGGAGACGCAATGTATTCATAGGCAGTCAAACACTATTCACTTCCGGCCCCTAGTACCCTAACCCTAAAAGTAACTTCATCCTTGCAGAGTAATGAAATATACAGTATAAGTACATGTAAGTTAGATATACAAATGTGGCTCCACCTTTTGTACAAACACATAAATAATTAAATACAAATAACAACATTACTATTATAGCAGCTATTCTAAGGGAAAGCCTATGTTAAACTTTCTTCTTGTAGCTTCCTACGAGCTGTTGCATACAGATGGCTGATCTGCTGAATTTGTGGCTATATGGGCTGGGACAA
Organism: Actinernus sp. WN-2022; assembly: GCA_030867875.1. Lineage (NCBI taxonomy): Eukaryota > Metazoa > Cnidaria > Anthozoa > Actiniaria > Actinernidae > Actinernus > Actinernus sp. WN-2022. Next base: position 117,650,130 of record JAOWCC010001634.1, on the reverse strand, counting down.
TAACAGGCCATTGCCAGCCAGCTGCGTTTATGACATATGGCAGAGGTTTAATACACCCCATCACCAGGCAAGCAGTTACCAGCCAGCAGAAGCAAGGGCACGATAGTGTTTGTGTATCCATAATGTACCACAATAGCTAATTTTATGCATTGCTGCATGTTATTCAATGAAACTTCTATCAATATAAATGCATCAGTCAACGTCACTATTAGCATTTCAAGGAGAGGTACTACGTTAAAATGGAAATTATATAAATGTACTAATATACATGTATATAAAGTGCATACATGTATATATATATATAATAGAGTTTGCACAATGCCAAGTGGTAATGTGCATGATACTGCAGATCCTTACATGTAGCCTCTCTTGGGTGTGGAAAAACAAAATGCTTGTAAGTTGTATCCACTGTTACTCGCTAAGGATCTGCATACAATTGTGCCTCCGTTAATAGAATTCTAAGCATGCCTGATACCCCTGGGAATTTCAGTATTTATGATATTTCTTGCAAATGCTCCACTGTCGGACTTACAAAGCCTTGATCAAGTACTGTAAAAAGTGTTAAAATAAACAATCCCCATCCCCAAGACTGGTTGGTTGGTTGACCAATGCCCCACCCTTTCCCGGATAGGGGGGATTGGGCACACTTGGGGAGCCGGAGTGGTGCAGTGGTTAAGTGCTTCGCCTCTCACCTCTGTGGCCCAGGTTCGAATCCCGGACACGACACCATATGTGAGTTGAGTTTGTTGGTATCTCACCCTTGCTCTGAGAGTTTTCCTCCCTCCTCAAAAACCAACCTAAATTCCCTGGAGTTTGTCGGAATTAAACATAAGCCTCTGGCTTGGGAGACCCAGTAACGGCTTCCTGTATCTTCGACGTAAAATATACCATTTATTATTATTAATTGATATACATTAGTGGTGGTGTGCTTTACCACTGAGGCTTTCTTTGGTCTGGCTGTTAGACGATATGACTTGCTAATATTATAGTGATATCACTCTACCAGTTGTAAAAGGCTAATATAACACAATTTATTATTTACAACTTTGCTTTTTGATAGTGGGGGATGGTCAGTAACTATTCACAAGAACTTTTAGGGTGCCCCTTTTTTGGGCTGTCCACATTTGCTGCACACAGGAGCCTTTCGTTTTTGAGTAGTTTTGTTTGTGGCTGTTGTCACAGTAGACTGGATGTCAGCTAGCTTGTAAAGCATCTTGTTCTTTGGCTGTTAGACATATACAAAACATATGTTGACTTATACATGTATTATTTAAAACCATCCCTAGATAAAGTGGTGAAATGATTCTTGGTATTTTGAAGGATCATGAAATGTAAGCCTTTTGTAAAAATAAAAAGCTGTACATTAGCAAACTAATATATGTCTTGAAGGACTTATTGAACATTTAATTAATTGCAATGGAAGAATAAAATACATGTTCTCAGAAAGGCTTTTTACTTTTTGTGCTTCATTACAATTACCAATCGTGTCAGATTTACAGAATGGCAATATTGAAGTTCAGTTTGCATTAAATTCTACTTAAGAATCGTCTAATATGGGCCTTTTTCACACGGCGCCATGTTTAATCCCAGGAGAATAAAAACCTTTGTTTTACACGCGTGAACTCGTTCTGAAACTGAGCAGTACAAGGCTACACGTGGGAAATCTATTGTTTCTAGCCAACATGCATATGGCCGCCGTGTGACAAAAGCCCATTGTTTTAGTAGAAATTGGTTTTGGACAACATTTTGGAGATTGACTATATATATATTTATTTCATTTTTGACACATTTCTATTGTTATTCGATAACCTTTATTTCACTAAGATGCATGTGAATTTCAATATATTGCTCATTAGATATATGGAGGTCTTTATATGATATAAAGGCCCTTGAATACCTAATCAGGTCTTTATATTGGCATTCACTGGAATGTTAGTGAAATAAAGGTTATCAAATAACAATGAAATAAGTCAGTTAAATGCCTTGGTTCTCTCAGTATTTAACTCTTACATGTATGTGAATCATTTTTTGTTTAACTAATGGTAAGGGGAAAATACCTGGAGAATTTCGAAGTGTATGATCTTAAGGATTGTGCAGCAGAACATAGTGTAAGCCCTGTATTTTGCACTATGCCCCATAGAGTCAAATGTCCCATCCTGCACCACACCACAAGATCACCAGGAACAGGAACTTCTTTTGGTGAATAAAGTATGTCCTTATATCATAAGCACATAGCCCCATGTGTCTGAACACCAGCGACACCTTGCTTATGGAAGCCCCAGCCACGAGAACAGCAAAGCTGGGCAAGATGTTACCAGCTGGGCACTTCCCAAGGACCAATGGTTGAGACTGCCATTTGAATGCATTTTGCCCAGTTTTTGGACAATGCTGGCATACCGTCACCATGGTACTGTACCATTATGTCTGATGCTTATGGTAGGCTTAGGTTCCTTGCACTTAAAGCAAAACATTGTGAACAATTCCATCAGCATGCTAATAAACACAATGAACTTGGGCTCTTCATTAAGCTGGTTGGCCTGGTTGAACTCTGAAAATTGTTTTACCAGCTTTTTGTTTAAAATTGTATAGTCACATTTTATATATCTACAGCCAAATCTGTTGTCAGTAAAATAAAACATCTTAATTGCCAATTACAATAAATTATTGTAGATTTTAACTAAGTTGTGTATTTTCAAATTATATGTACCTAACATTATTTGGAGAATTGAATTTCCTTGGGAATCCTGATCACTTTCTTCATCATCCTCTGCTATTGGTTTAGGCAGGAGAGTACCCTGGTTCCAGAGGTTTTCTAGAAAGAACAGCCGCGGAGAAAGAGCCGTTCTCTATCTAGAAAACCTCTGGCTCTGGAGAGCTAGACTAGACTAGAGTGCAATGTTTACATTTTGCCTCATTAGCATAAATCAAAAAAACTTCAAGAATCAAATTAAACTAAAGATACAAACAAACAGACTCCACAAATCGAAAGAGAATGCCACACTTAGTAATCACTGAAACTTTGAGAGTAATATATTTAATCTTTTCGGATAAATTAGCTTTTTCAAAACAGTAATGAGTATTAAAATTTACAAAGATTATTGTAAAAGTAGTACGTACAATACTCTTCTTATTACATAATTTCGCACATCCAATATTCAAAAGGCAATAACCTTTACTTCCGTAATGCGTACGTTAGTTTACAATCTATTTCAAACAAAAATAAAGATGCTTTGGGAATTGGGCGATGTGCACGGTTTTACAATTGAGAGAGGGACATTAGAAATGGACTTACTTGTCTTCGCTCGAGCACTCGGCGGCGGAGAGGACACATCGCGACTAGAACGGCATCCTTGGTCGGAACTGCTCGCCTGATCAATTTTTTTTTCAACGCGGAAGCTATTTCGTAGTAATATCTGACGGACCAGAGAAAATGATCTACCTCAGTGCTCGTAGTAGCTCTGCTCAAAGTCAAAGTGAGCCGAACATGGGGCAAACCCTCTTCCTGTGTTTATGAACAAAACGCATCCACTTCTGTTTCACAGCTTCTTCCTTTGGGAAGTAGTACATAGATATGCCTTCCGTATAGCTGTTGTTCTTACAACCGACCTTGTTTATAGGGCCACCAGCCACACAATAATCGCCGTCGTTCTTTAGCTCTCTCTCTTATTCTTTCACTGGTAGCCATGTTTCGCTTACCGCTGTGTCAAGGTTACTACGTCATTTTACGTCACAGGCCCTGTAATTGGATCGTATGGCCGCGCGGGAAATGTAACCATTTTTGAAGCGTTCTGGCCGAACTTCTAGGCGAAAAAAATATGCCATGAAATCGCTTCAGGTAAACGAGACCCAAAAATTCGGACTTTTGAAGACTTAATTTAGGATATTAGGAGATAATATTTTTCATTTCGTATGCACTTTAAGGTCAAGCGTGACATCAAGGAAATCAACAACTGTTATGTTGGCTTCGACTGTGATTTTCAGGTCGTTATCACGGAATATTTTACACAGATTCTTCTTGATATATATATATATATACAGCCGCGTGCAATAATTCTGACCCCCCCCCCCCCCCCCCCCCATTGAAAATTATATACTTATATCGGTTGCATCATGGGTAATCCAAAAATATGCTTTTCAGTCATTTTTCTAACAAAAAATATATCAGGTAGGATTGAAAATGTACGAGTAAAACATTTTTAGATCATATGGGTCTATCAGTTAAAGAAAACAAGTGCTATTTTCAGTTTGCGTTTGCCACTGCGTCCGGTCGACCGAAACGCTGCTATGACTTCAAGGAACTCACTGTATTCCGAACTTTACTTTCTCCACGTCGCACTAGTTAGGTTTATTCTATTTCCCTAAATGAGGCTGAAGTATTCACTAAATTGCATTCAAACCTTGGAGCCTAAGTTTAAGTTTATTATCAATTTGAAACACGTTATATTTTATCTTATGGCAGTTCCACCAGTCGTTTGCCAAACAAACTGAACCAAATTCAACACTTCAAAGCCAAACGCAGCTAAAATATTGTTGCCGTTATGGAGTCTGCAAAAGTGCTAAAATTTCATTGGGAACACACCAGTTTTCTTTTGCGTTTTTTTTTGCGACGTAATTATTTCGCATATGAAGTATTGGTCAAACATATTTTATTTTATTCAGAATTGAATGCGGGCGGTTTTCGTTTTGATGTCGCGATGCATATTTAATTATATTCTGACATATCTTGCAGTTAACGACGTTAGAACCTACGCGAGATAAATTTCAAGTTATAAAAAATGGTTAAGACTTAATCAAACTGTGTATCAGTTGATTTATTTTATGACTAAAAATTATCTTTGAATGATTGTCGGGAATACGAATACATTTACAACCTAGTGGGGCCAAAGTAAATAATAGGTTTACTTATGAATAAGCCTCAATGTCAGTTTAACTGACGACCAATTGTAAAATTTATGTAACACGCAGGAGAAATTATTTTTATACAAGACAAAACCATTTAATTCTCGTCCATAATTTAAACAGTTTAAAACAACTTCGGTTCTGATCTTTCTTTCCTTTCCAATAACTAAATGCGATTTTTACAACCGCATTGCGGACTTCATAAAAAAATGTTCTTAGCTACCCTGTGTTTAATTAATTTGGTTGAATGTTTGGCAGAATCGCACACATCGAACTACCATAATATAGAACGTGTTTCACATTGATAATACGCTTAAACCTAGGCTCCAAGGTTTGAAATCAATTTAGTTAATACTTCAGCCTCATTCAGGGTAATAGAGTAAACCTAGCTAGTCGACGTGGAGAAATTAAAGTTCAGAATACAGTGAGTTCCTTGAAGTCATACCAGCGTTTCGGTCCACCGGACCCAATGGCAAACGCATGGAATAAATTAGTACAACTAAAACTGAAAATAAAACTTGTTTTCTTCAACTGATGGGCCCATATGTTCTAACAATGTTTTACTCGTACATTTTTCAATCCTACCTGATATATTTTTTGTTAGAAAAATGACTGAAAATCATATTTTTGGATTACCCATGATGCAACCGATATAAGTATATAAGTATATAATTTTCATGGGGGGGTCAGAATTTTTGCAAGCGGCTGTATATATATACAGCAATTTTCATAAATTCTGACCCCCCTCACCATATATAAATATAATGGGCTCCTGATCAAACATATATCTAACATTATGGGATGTCATTGCTGATATTTTGTTCAAGTTGCCTATCATCAAGGCCTTCTTAAAAAAATATAGGTAGAGGTATCCCATAATGTTTGATATATTTTTGATATATATTTATATATGGTGAGGGGGTCAGAATTTATGAAAATTGATGTACATGTATATACTGTATATATATATATATATATATATATATACAGTCGATCCAGGAAAGGTTGTCTTACAGAAAAGTCAATTACACACATATAACTGTCACGTGACCGTATATACAGGATATATTAACTTCCCTGTCGTTCGCTGGTGTCCCCGCGGCCCGGAGATATAGAAAACGAGAAGATTCGGAAGAAAGAATACTCGAGTTCCAGAATGGTTTGGCAGCAAGTATACAGGAGAGAGACGCAAATTGGATAAATGCAGTATCAGCTTACAGGAAGGTTGCGTTTTATCTGGATTTGACGAGTAAACACTTGCGTTTAATTCTAGAAGTTTGGTCGTGAAGGGAATTATCATGCAGACCGCAAGGGCAAACGTTGTGCTATCCGGTCACGATATTTAAATTCAAAGGGCGATTGGTGAGAGAGTAATAAATAATATTCGGCCGTGTCGCCGTTGGATGTTCGACTCTACAACACAGTACTGAGTTGATAGCTAGTTATTAAGTCGGCTTAATTTACGGACAGCATAGATGCAAGCTCTAGCTTTTTTTCCGTTCTTTAATGTGTAGTTTAAATATGACGAACAACCACTGAATCATGATTACTCTCATTCACTTCGACCGGAGCTGAATGCGTGCTGATGCATGCATAGTTCACTTGGCTTCTCGAATAAAAAAAACTAAACTGTCCTGTGTAGTATGAATAACTTTTTAGTTTGACTGCATAGAATAATTGAAAAAATACATCGGTTGCAATACAGCCACATCTGTTTATTTTAAATAATGCATTGAAGAAAATGCTACAATGGCAAAAACTGCAGCTGTTTTTAACGACACTTATTAAGAAAAGATTAAATATTGAAAAATTAGTCTTGCTTCGTTATTGTTATCTGCGAAGCTAACCAACAGTTTTAATTCTAGACTAAATTAATATACTTTTTTATCCAGTATAAGTTAGTTGTTAGTTACTGAAGCAAACCTCCCTACGTATTATTTATTATTGAACGTTTTTACTTTGTAATACTAATTGTTGAATGGTCTTGCCTGATGTGCATGACTTCATACCAGTTGTGTTGTGATTCCAATTTGTACATATCCAACTTTGTTCAAAAGTTTCCCAAACTTACTGTTCTCTAGCATTCACTATCTGATATTTTACCCAATATTTTATAATGAAAGCCTAACGGGGGAAAAGGAAAACAATATGCAGTAAATTATGCTTGGTTTGAGTTAATGGCAAGTTTAGTTTGCGCGTGCACGGTGTTGACCTCGTCATTGCGCTATTTTGAGAAAAGTGCGTACCTTTAGCCACAGATTTAGTATGAACTCAAGACTGAATAAACAGAAGCAAAGCTTATTTGTTCCGCTCATTTGTCCATGTATTTAATTAAAAGTCAATCAGATGGTTTACAAAAAGCTCAAATTGGACTCGCCCTACGCGCTCGTGCAAAAAGCACGACCAAACTTCTGGAATAAAATGCAAGTGTTTACTCGTCAAATCCAGATAAAACGCAACCTTCCTGTAAACTGATACTGCATTTATCCAATTTGCGTCTCTCTCCTGTATACTTGCTGCCAAACTATTCTGGAACTCGAGTATTCTTGCTTCCGCGTTTTCTGTATCTCCGGGCCGCGGATCTTATCACCTCGCGACACCAGCGAACCACAAGCAATTTAATTTATTCTGTATATACGGACACGTGACAGTTATATGTGTGTAATTGACTTTTCTGGAAGACTACCTTTCCTGGATCGACTGTATATATATATATTAAAACGTATATATATACGTAAAAAATACGTTTTTATGGATGAAAACTGACCTGTACTTTACTTCAGATGTACAATGACAACTTCATCAGGAAGACCGAATGCATTATCTAGAGACAAAAATGTGCATATTTGTGCCAATTGTGGAAGATTTGAAAGTTGAAAACCGGCGTTGAAATCACTCGAGTGGCGATAATCAGGATAAGCACACTGAAAAACTTGACAAATAGAGCTGTAGAAGAATACAAACAAACTTGTAAGTATTAATTAGTAAATACTCTTAATTTGTAAGCCAATTACCAAATGTGAATGCTGAATTTCTTAGCTCATACAATATAAAACCTGCTTTCTTTGATGAAACTGTGTGCCATGCTTACTCGTTACCGTAATAATTTTATTTATTTGTACCACGATTGTAGTAGCGTTGTGAGGTAGCCGAACTTAGTCCAGTTTCATTCAGCTCAGTCGCTTTTGGTTTTGCTGCTGTTGTTTTCATCGAACTTGCGAGAGCCAGAAAAACTGCATTAATCCCTCTATAAAGGTGAATTTTAGCTGTAATCGAAAAGGCACAACGATTTTTAAATTAGTATTTGCCTTCATGTCACAAACTGTTTAGTTTCTTTCAAAAATGTATGGGTTCTATCACTATTTGTTTACGAAGAATTGTGAGCGAATTTGGAAAATCCTGACCAGGCAAGATGAAAAAAAACACTTTTAGCGCGCTCTGATTGGCTACTCAAACAGTGAATATGATTTCATATTCACCTCTGAGCAAAGCACTTTGGTGAATAATAATTCCACTTTGGTGAATAATTGTTAAATATAAACTTGTTTTCAAAAACTTTGCTTTTGATATTATATATATGTATTTTGTATTCCCATCAAAAATCCGATGTCAGGTCGCTGGTCTTTTCAAAAGCAAGGTACAATAGGCTATTAAGAGACACAATAGTTCTGGACCACAAGCAGGCCATTGCTAACTCAATATATGGTTTCAGATTATCTTGCTTTCATTTTGTCCCCCAAAATATTAATTGTCGAATAATCACATTGATATTGAAATTGCTCCGATTTTGTGTCCAATTTCGGCTAAAAAGGTAACTTTTTAACTGATGAAGGCCGAAGTGCCGAAACGTTTTTAATACAATTTTATAAGGACCTGTGAGGAATTATGTGTTGACTGGGCCGCGTCAGGCAAATATGGACGACATAATATGTGAATGTCTTTTGAAATTGTACCATATTTTTTATACTTGTGGTGCGATTACAATATGCATCGCGAGCGCCACATTGTGCTTATTACGACTAGTGTTGATTTTATGAAATTGACCAGTGAAATCGAAGACGAAATTTACGATATTTTTACACGAGGGTGTGATCACAATTTTAGCAGGCGCAAATGATTCTTTGTCATCATTGCTAAAATCATATTATGAGCTACGGGGAGTAGAATGACTGAAGAAAATATTTTTTTTGGCCAAAAAGTTATCATCTTGTTCATCTTATTTATTTTTTACTCTTTAATGCCAGCAGGTATAAATGAATGTCATACATCAAAATCATCCCCTCTGACAGGATTCTTATTTTTTGTGGTCATATATGTAATCATCGGGCCCTTGCATCAAAATCACGTAAATTTCACCCCCGATTTTTATTGTCAATTTCTTGAAACTGACATTTATTGTTAGGAATGAAATGTAGCGCTTCTTGTCAAGAATACAATACAATCTTCAACCTGTCATTAGGAACACCGTTATAGGAAGTATTTAACTTGAATGTCGTCCGGGCCCTTTTTGCCTGACGCGGCCCTTGTCTCTCTCTATATATTCAGTATAACAAGAAGCAGCAGACCTCAATTAAAAAATATCCTTTAAATATGTAGGCGTGTAACTGCCATTAATGGCCATAAAGGCAACTATTAGCATATCTTGAATACGCTTGTCGTAAGGATGTAGATCCTATTTTGTCTAACAAATTAATATTGGTGTTTCCCGTGAATTAAAAAGCAGACTGGTAGATTCGAACTAAAGTCTCGCAAAGAACAGTGACAATAGCCATTACTGAAAGCTAACGTGCCTGCACCAATGTAGTTATATTTTGTAATGTTTTCAACCATTTCATTCTTTATCTAAAAATATTGACAAAACAGATTAATAAATTTCGCAATAACGCTTTGAAATTGCAACTAAGGTTTGTGTTTTTACTGCCACGCACAAGCTCGAGATAGTGTTATCGCTGTGTCCGATTCTACTAAGACTACGTACCACCTGTAGATAAGTATACTAGAGTGTTTATTCACGACCGCACAAATGATTTTAATATTGGTTGCAACATCCTCAGTACTATTCGTAAAAGATAAAGAAAATGACATTAATGAGCAGTTCTTCCACGTCCATGCAGGAAGACTTTTACAGAAGCAATTCAAGACAAAAATGATTCGGTTAACATCATGTTCCTTACAGTCTCGACAATGGCATTCAGAAAGGTTAATCGAATAATTTCTGCTATTTAAAGCATACATACAGAAAAAGAAGCTAGAAGGAAGTCAGTTCAAAAATATATTTCTCTTCCATAATTATCGGTAATCTTGAGAATGAATCAAGTGATCGCCGGTCGTTAATGGTGTCAGTCACTGTGACTGCTTTGGTAAAAGTCTCTTGTGAAGTGAACAAACTATTCCTATTTATCGGCAGTCTTGACAATGAAACAAGAACTCGCCGGCTTTTAATGGTGCCAGTGACCGATATGGAAGAAAAGTCGTTCATAACAGGTTATTAACTGAATAACACCAACATTACACCAGTAACAGAAATGAATGTCAGCACTGGCAATGAGATTAATCGCCCTCTCGAAGTCTTCCAGTCCACTGTAATGGTGTTAATCATTGTCACCGCTTTGTTCGGTAATGGTCTGGTGTGCCTGAGTGTGTACAAGAATCATCGCCTGCGAACACCGACGGGATTGCTTATTGCTGCTCTCGCTTTCGCCGATCTACTCACAGCTCTGTTTGTGATGCCTCTAATCGCTGCCGCATTGATCGGAGTAAAGAATGGTAAATTATACTGGGTTTCTAAACATCGCGTAGCACCAGCGAGTTTTTACCAAGGGTTTTTACTATACGGTCTTACAAGTGTCTCTCTATGTACTATTGCTTTAACGGCTATCAACCGCTATTTCTGCGTTGTCAAGCAACGCCTGTATTCTAAATACTTCACGAAGAAGACAGTTCTGCGTTTGATCTCTACAATATGGCTTAGCATTTTTCTTACAGAGGGAATCATTGTGTCGTTGGGTTACACAGAATTCCGGTTCAGCAGATCGAAGGCAATCTCTACTTTCGCCCTCAAAAATGAATACGGCAATAGAGCCATCGTAAACTATTTGTGGTGTTTCATTTTCATTGCAATTCCATTTTCTATAATAATTGGTTGCTATTCTAAAATATATTGGACAATTAGACGGCATAACCGAACCGTCGCAACCAACCTTCGACGCAGAAATATCACAACGACAAATAATATCAACGAGGAAAACCAGAATCGGGACATTTCGAACAGGAATAAAATAAGGAACAGATGCAAAGTGAGCCCCGTTGAAATTATGGACTTCGAAAATCAGGAAAGTAATATGAAGAGAAATGTAGATAGAAAAGTCCTGGAAAAACCAAACCATGGAATTCAAACGATAACCTTAAAAGATTCAACGGAACAAATTGTTGATCATGACAACCTTATTGGCAAAAATATCAAATACGAAGCTGCAATTGACGAAAGCTCGCCGTCTCGTGATGTGGAAAACCAGTTACAAGCGAACTTTTCAAACATTGTAATCGAAAAGGAAACTGAAAAGAAAGTTGACAATTTATATCACACAACAACTCAAGATGATACAAACATTGGGCATATCAGCCAAATATGTAAAGCTACAACAAGCGAGGAGAGAAACAACCAGTCACAGAACAAACCAAATATAACAAGTCTTGACCAAATATGTCAACCAAACAATGGAACAACATCTACACCAACGAAATCACCACCTAACAAACAACGGATTAATGTTCACAAACCCACTACTTCTAACTTCGCAGAGGCCAAAGTGACCAATACATTGCTAGCCGTTTTTGTAGGATTTTGTTTCTGTTGGATTCCAGTGATATTAACGGCGATAATAGCTGATGTTGCGAGGATCAAGTCTCGTCATTTTCAGTTGATCATTGTCTTCTTTACAGCTCTCTCAAGTGCAATCAATCCATTCATCTATGGTGCTGCTAACAGAGACTTTAGAAAGACATACGTCAAAATATTAAGAAAACAAATGACTTAATAAATAAGGCTAAGTTTCTTTATTACAATACAATACAATACTTTTATTCGCATTCCACAATTTTCTTTTATGGCGATACATCTCCCTTAGTTATTGTTACTGAAGCATGATGAGCGTGATGCGTGGCGGCCATTATTTAGTTGAGGTCGGTTCACTGAATACAAAGGATACAATTCAGTTGGAGTAACATGGTCACGCAACTGCGTAGCCTGCGCAGCGGCGGTGACGGTTTAATAACAAACAAACTGATATATTTCTTAATTTTAGTTGTATATTAACCGTACATTAGTATTCAGTGAAGGTAGGGGAACAAAAACGTCACCAGCCACAGAGATGTGGCACTCCACCCGAGGCCGCAGCGCACCATTGTACACACACGCATGTACGCACACCAATAGCTTTGGAAGTAGAGTTGTAGTCAATGTACTTGAGATAGCAGGACAGAGGCAGTCACAAATCTGGCCCTCTTCCTGATCTTAGAGTGAAAGATCATAAGAAGCTTAATATAAAGGAAAAAGCCAGTCAATAATGTGTGAAGATAATGTGAAAATAACCTATGGGAGAATGTCAGGGAGGCCAGGAAAAAGCTACCAAAAACCCTTTGGGATAAAACGATAGGGAATCTGGGTGGAGCCAAGACATAACTCCCGTCCCTCCACAGGACATGAAAATAATTATTTATTGTAAGTCGAATCTATGAGAAAGATGAACAACTACCCATTACAATGTAATGGTGACTACTTTATTACTCGCCGATACTGTTAATAATATGATACAAATGACTATAATGCCAACATTGAAAGTAAGGGCGACAACCCCTGATTGACTCGCCCGTATACTGGTACTGAGATGATATAAATGACTATATTTCCAACAATGAAAGTAAGGGCGACAACCCCTGATTGACTCGCCCATACTAATCGAAACGACAATGTGATATCATGATTAATTGAAATAATGATATATGAACATTGAAAGTTGACTACAACCAAAATAAAATTCTCAAACACATGGCTCAGTTGTTTTGGAGATAATTGCAACAAGGTTTCAGTTGTCTCACTGGAGTGAAACGTATAGTCTGACTCGTATAAAATAGTTTGAAAAAACCGTGAACTGGTTTGAAAGTAGGCTCGGTTTCCGCGATCGAAACGACAATGTGATATCATGATGAATTGAAATAATGATATATCAACATTGAAAGTTGACTACAACCAAAATAAAATTCTCAAACACATGGCTCAGTTGTTTTGGAGATAATTGCAACAAGGTTTCAGTTGTCTCACTGGAGTGAAACGTATAGTCTGACTCGTATAAAATAGTTTGGAAAAACCGTGAACTGGTTTGAAAGTAGGCTCGGTTTCCGCGATCCTCTCCCCACTCACGGCTGGGCGCGCGAACTGAGACATTGTCGGGTTTTAGCCAATCAAAAACTTGCCACTGAAAATCCTGTCGCTGAATTGATTTGCATAATTTACATTGTAAACTTTTCAAAGCGGGACTGCTAGGCTTTGGATTGCTGTTCCAAAATGCGTTTGAATTTGCTCTGGAAAAGTTTGGTTTCGAATAATTCAAGGATTCACACAAGGGAGCAGTAAGAGAGTTAGTTTGGGTGAAGCGGACACTTTGTCAGTAAACGCACCGGCTTTGGAAAGTCACCTGGGAAACCGTCACTTGTACCGAGCTCGACGCTAAGCCCATAATGTTCAGTCATTTCTCGTTTAACTTTGCCTATGCAAGACCAGGTAACCATTCTTACTTCAAAGAAAATTAGTGCTGCATTTATCCGAGAAGAAAAGACGGACGACTCCATATTAAAAGAGTTATACGACAGGAAATCACGTCTGACTCAGGCCACGTTCTGCGATCGCAATTCACTTGAAAATCGCTGCATCATACCCCGGGATCAAACTTGTTCATGTGCTAAGTTTGTGAAATTTTATAATGTCTGCAAGACATACTCTATACACAAGTACTGAGCAGGAATACTCGACTCTAGCTCAGAATCGAATATATACAAATATAGTTCTGAGATAACATCTGAACTTTATCCCTGGCCCCGTAAATTTCGGCTTTTAATTTCTGTCAGTCTTGAGCGGCACTAATGTTAAAGAGTAACAAATAATGCCGCCTGGTTTCTCGATGATTTTAAATGGCGTTTGTTCTTGAGAATTCATTTCACACTTGGAGTTTTAGTTTAAAGAGTTACAATGTGTTTTGAAAGTTCAGAACCTACGCTACAGTCGTGCAATAGGAGATATTGTAGTTGAGTCTACGAATAGCAGTTTCAGCGGTATTGTCCCGAACGCCTCACTTCAATGTAATGAAGCGCAATTCAATCTGTGTATCTAAATTAGTCGTGTTTGTTTAGGAGAGTGTTGATGTCGTGTAAGAATGACGGTTTCAATGGGCAGGTGCTTCATTACATTGCCGAAGTGAGGCGTTCGGGTCAATACCGCTGAAACTGCTATTCGTAGACTCAACTACAATATCTCCTATTGAATAATATTGAATTTTAATCAGCTGACGTCACGGACACGGTGTGTTGACCGCGCGCCCAGCCGTTAGTGGGGGGAGGCTATGGAGAAACGACACCCCAACGGCTGAAACCGAGCCTAGTTTGAAAGATGTTCTACGAAATATGAGTGGCAGCCCCTGCGGGAATCACTCTCATAAGAATACGTGTCACAGTCTAAGGAACTAGACCGTGTATGCATGGCTACGCGAACTCAACATAAATTGAAGTATGAACTTTTGAGCAACAGCTTATATACGTACACAAGACCATGCCTGTGCATATTAAGCATCGAAACCAGAGGCAACCAGCAATTTACTAAAATGAAAACTGTACCGTGACAACATTATTCCTGCTAAAAGCAACACGCTGCAGCGAGACATCATAATGCAGTGAAGGAAATATGATTTGTGGCAGATAATACGTAAGGAGATATGTACGTACTTTATAGTACTATTTCTTTGATTGTATAGTGAAAACAGTTGAGTAAACGTGTAAGTTGAAATTGAGGATAAATATAAAATTCCCTTATTAAAATACACCATAGCTGTTGTTGTCTTGAAATGCCAGTATACGTAGTGATAATCGAATATGCAGGGCAGTAAATGCCGATTGACACCGGTTACGATTTGGCACTAAGGACAACCTATTCACAACCTATTGTTCCGATCGCGATTGGACAACGCACAATGAGACTTTCCGCTCTCAGATAAAGTCTATCCAAAGAGTAAAACAATCTTGTGTAATTGAGAAAATAAGAAACTCAGCAACAAGGGTTCAGGTCAGGCCACATTCGCTCTACGGGACGTATTCTGCCCAGGTGAGACAATTGTCGAGGTTCCTCGAGCAAATGCAACATAAGCATAAATATAACACTAAAAACAATGAGAATTATTGATGGGTTTCCGTTAATATAACAACACCGATGAAGGTGTAGGAATAATATAGGGATATATTTCAATGAGAACCATGGCATAAACGGTTTTATCAATCAATTCATCTCTAGCTGCCTCTTATCTGGACCATGTTCAAGAGTCGTCCGACCGCAAATAAGCATGCATGTACAGTAATTGCCCCGCGTGGCATCTGATCTTATCCACACATTGCATGATAACCATTACAAAGGCCGCACGTTGAATATACTACGTTTTATAGGACAATTACGAATAGTTTGACTAATGGTCGTATGTCGTGGGTCGTGGGTACATGTCGTGCGTCGTGGGTGTGGGTACAAGTCGTGGGTAGGATTTTTGTCTTTACTGCCAATTACTGCCAATATTAAATGCTATTTTTATTTTATTAAATTCTGTACTAAATAACTGCGGCCGGTTTTCGCGAATTCTGAGTCGTCTAATTCGTCTAATTCTGAGTCGTCTAAATCACGGAATTCGGCATCTTTTTCCACACAACAGTTGAAATTAGTCAAACATCAAAATTACTTCGCAATAAATTTAAGTAAACAAGAATTGGATAAAATCCAAATGTTTTTTTCATGTTTTCTAAAACGGCTTAAATTGCCAGGTTTTGGCCTGTAGTCTGTAGATTTTACTGACCACCAAGTGAAAGTTCATTGGAATTGAAGGCTAGATATATTACAAGAACAATAACTCAAATCGCTTGACATAATAGAAGTTATGTTTAGGATTTTAAAGTTAATCTAAACCTGACTAATTTTGGAGAAAACGTACATTTTTCGTGGTCTACAATAGACAGTCGAGTCAATGCATAAATACAATTATTTCTAGCACTTCGATTTATGAATTTATTTTGAAAGTAAAGTGCTGTTTTTGTGAACGGAAATGCCGTGAACGATGTTATTTAGAAAAACAATAATTCAAATCGCTTGACAATATAGAAGTTACGATTTTGAAGTTAAGATCTCGCGATCGGTTAATTTTGGAGAAAATATACGCTTTCTGAGGCCTACAATATGCGCTGAAAATTTATACAGGTAATTTTTGATAGCTCACTGATGCATACTACTTAGGCGGCGGTTTTCAAAATCATATGGCTTGCCTGATAGCGTTCCCTACCTTCTCTTCCCTCCTTGTCCTCATCCTCAAATAGAGTGCGGCTCCCCAAATAGAACATCTGCATTGAAGGCTGGTCTGACTAGGCTGGTCTGACGGTCAAAATGTGTGCGGCTACACTTTCTATATTAATTTTACCAAGTCAATTATGAATCATTGAATGTGCTGGGATCAGTATACCATCAAAATAAACTGAGGAGTTGACATGGAATGTAAAACATTTATTTGCATCGAGAAGCCATTTTAATTTTGCTCGATATATGGTAATCTATGTTATATTCACACTTAATCCGCTCGACTGGATATACCAACGCTGTGCAGAATCGAGGGCCTCATATATTTCGCTTGACATGTAAACAGTTCCTTCGAAAAAATGATTTTTCCTTTGCACGTGCGCGTACAAAAGAAGGTAGTATGTGTTGGTAAAGTCAGCACTGTATTGAAAATTGCTAGTTAATCCGTCTCTTCTCACTGATTAGACTGCGGTCAATGTGCTTAATAGCAATGTTTTTTGGTGTACCTCTGTAGACATCAACGAATTCTGAACCACAACCATAACACTTTTTCACATTAGTCGGAAGCTAATCTCGTACCCATGCAGATCTTCCATTTTACTCACGTACCGGCTTTGGATATGAAACATGGGGTGGGATCTGGGTACGAGATTAGTCGGAAGCTTTACGAGTTCATACCTGTGCGGCGACATACCAGAATTCCAATTTTGCATAAACGAAGCAACCGGAGGGGTTGCCGGAGTGTTGCTGTATGCCGTATGCAGATTAGTATGTGTAGCGTTGAACGCAGGCGCAGTAGGCATTGGTCCTGGGACACGTGACCGAACTGTGGCTGTAAGTCATATGCTGATTAGTAGTGCCCGTCGGAATTCGGTATGGTCGAAATCCGGGTATGTTTTCATTGCAACTACCTTTTTCGCGAAAACCGGCCGCAGTTATTCAGTACAGAATTTAATAAAATAAAAATAGCATTTAATATTGGCAGTAGTTGGCAGTAAAGACAAAAATCCTACCCACGACTTGTACCCACGACTTGTACCCACACCCACGACGCACGACATGTACCCACGACCCACGACACACGACCATTAGTCAAACTCAAACGAACATAATCTTCGTTTAGGAATTTGTAGACAGACCGACTAGTATGACATGTCTGATGAGGGTAGTAGTAACGAGAGTCACGCTCTGTATCGAGCACTTATGGTGTTTTCGTGACGCGCTCCACTGAATTTACTCGATGCCGACAAATATATGTATATTTAAACATTTGTGAATAATGGCACCACAAAATGCCAGTAAAAGGAGAAATAATTGCAATAAGAGAAACGACATGCGAAATGTAACATCGACATGTCTGACAGCTTGCTTTAATAAAATCAATGACCTGAACACCAGACCCGCAATGAATGAGACAGTTTACTGACCTAGATAAAAGTTTAGTGTGGGTCAAATCATTGGAAACTTGGTTGCGAAATAATTATGATCGAAGAGAGTAATTTACCCAATTTGATCTCCCATATGGGCTATCGTATCTGTGATACCGCGCTATAATTACTCGGGCTGCCTGTGGCAGCACCGAGTCTTAAAATACAAGTCGTTCCCTTTTTTTTTTTTTATTCCGTGTAGCAAGCTTTCTGCGCATGCGTTAAAGGTCAAATTCACACCAATCAGATTGCACTGTGCTGATCACGCAACAATCGCCAGGTTAATTTATTTACATAATTTAATACAATAAAGCAGGATGGCGGAGGGCCCGCGAGCAACTTTCTCTCTAACTTGGAGTCTCATCTCTCAAATGTAAGCCAGTTTAATGTTTTATTTAACTTCACTCGTGCGAAAGCCTTCCAACAGGCTCAGGATATTTCAACTGGCGCTATTGTCGGAGCCGAAGGACCGCGTTTTTTACCCAGATGGCCAGTGATTTTATATACGACACGTACGACGACCTGAAGCCAGGATCCGGAAAGCTAAAATTCGAAGAAATAGATATTGGAATCTATAAGCCATCGGCTCGCTGTGCTGCATTTAAAACATCCGAGGAGAACATCTTATTTTGGGTGAAGGCACTTCAATACCAATATTATGAGTCTCTTAAAAGCTGTCAGAGATTTAAATTTACCGTAAGTTGGATCAGAGAGTATTGAGATCAAGTTATTTCGTTCCAGCGAGGATATAAATGACCTAGCGGAAACGGTACAAGCTGTCGAAGGATTTTACTTATAATCATCCACGTCTACTTAACAACAGGAATAGTTATGTGCCAAGGCATGGGCAGAGATTGAGTTTCCCAGATTACAGATGAAAGTAGAGAACTTAATGAATGAAGAAACAGAGGTCACGCGCGACATGCTTGAGAAAATGAACATGTTCAACACTTTATGTTATACTAAGAAAACAAAACAAATTACAGAGCCTGCAAGTTCACAAGTCAATGAAAAACCCCAAGAGCCTGTAGTTTTGGATCAACATATCCTTGAAACTCCAAAAGCAACATACACATGAGTCAAATTCAAACCGCAAGATAAGAACTCTCTCGCTGCTTTAACGACCTTGATTTGTAACATGGAGGCTGACCTAACTGATATGCGTAATGAATTCTTACTCTCGTCACATCAAAACACGACTCAGTCATTTGGAAGACAAATTAGTGCAGCAAGATAATATATACAAGACCGAAATCAAGATGCTGTCATCACGAATATATTATTGACCTAGAAGTTGAAAATGGCGAGTTGAAAGCGTATATAATAAAGCTGAGATCCGACTTTCAAACTAAAAAAAAAATCAACAATACAAAAAAGAAGACAATGAAAGACCAATTAAGGTCTCCAGTGTTCCGAGACTACCCAACCTACTGAAGCTTATCAGTTTGTTCAAGAGCCATCTTTCTTACATGACAACCCGATCCCTATTCATCAGAATACATTTTCTGTGCTAAATGACGAGAGTTTACAATCACCTGACCGACAACCCACTACTAAAGAAAGGGACCATGAAGTACGGTAGTAAGGTTAATTCTCGGGTTCAAAACAATGAATATATGCCTGCTCAAATTCAGTGTGTTAATCGAATAAGTAGTGTTTAAAAACAAAAATATTAAATTACATATATACTAGGGGAGCAGAGAATGAAAGTCATCGCGCTACCGGCCACTCCTAAAGACTGCTAAATTCAGCTAATAATTCTTCCCTTTGGTTATTACTAAGAGGATTTCAAATGAAAGTGTATTTCATCTTCAATCTCATGTGGCCCGAGTGAAAGCCCAGATGGGCTCTTGTTATTATTATTTTATTGTTTTGGTTGGGTGTCGCAAAATTTCTGCACATGCGTTAAAGTTCAAGTTCACCACCAGGTTAATTCACTCGCCAGGTTAATTTATTTACAGAATTTAATACAGTAAATCAAAATGGTCGACCCGCGAGGGCGAAAGCCTTCCAACAGGCTCAGGATATTTCAACTGGCGCTCTTGTTGACCATAAAAATACATGAACAACCAGGAGCAGTAATACATTCGATCAACGCTGTCTGGACAGATCCAATGTACATTTAGAAACGTAAGCGAAATACAATATCCAAACACGTTTGGATATCAACGGGTATCGAATTATAATCAAAGGTTAGATTTCGTCAGCCGCGCTCAGATAAGAAAGTTCAAAGCTCTCAGACTTGGCGAGACAAGGAGATATCAATTTCAATGAGTCATTGTCAGAAATCTATTCCATCGTGGGCAATTATGCAATACAACCTAAATTTGGGTCAGGTCTTGTACAGCTAAGGCATGTTTTACGACAGAATAACCAGAGTCTTTGTACTGGATTGAGAGCTCGAGACATTAAACATGTCTGCTAATATGGGGAAAACTGAAACAAAAAATGAACTTTGACGGCAGAAACCCTCATTGAGCCAAGCGGAATATTTAAATGATCCGCTAAGTTAAGCAGATGTTTTCAGTGTATGCCAACTGAAATGCTGTGCTCGTTTTCTGGTTACGGCTCAGTGGGGCAACTACACGAACAAGAAGCATGAACTGCCAGCAAAGAGAGAGGAAAAGTACTTGAAATGCACAGCGCTAGCTGAAGTAGGGAATATATATAATATCTGAGACGTTAAATTGCGTTACGGCTGTGAAGAGGATCAAAATTCAAGTTTTGTAGCTTGAGACTGTCTTCTGCCGTGACTCGTGAGAGAAATTGGAAAAGATCTAGCTGTTTCATTCAGACACTGGCAAATTTATTGAAAGCTACGGGCTTACTTTATGAGATTATTATTCATTGTGGAATGAAAGGAAACAGGTTAGCTGAAAGTTAAGTTCGACGTAGGCTTCGACTTTCATTCCGATTCACTGCATATGTGCACGAAGGTGGGATGCTCTCAACAACACTACCAAAAGATCCAAAACGAAAGATTCAGTTACGTAAGTACTTTAAGTAAACTCTTTTTTATTTGAATAAATTTCCTCTCAGTATGTCTGTTAATGTACTTTTTCTTCTAATTATCGCTTTATTTACCATCTCTGTGATTTAGAGTAGGCGTACCTCAGAATATTTTTTTTTGAAAGGTCAACTGAACTCTTGTGTCGATAAGCGCAAATGTTTTTGTAAAACAGTCTGTGAATTTGAGAAGCGGACTTAGAAGAGCTTTCTCATTAGGAATTACAATTTTTTTCTTGCTATGAAATTTATGTTTCATTTCACATTTATTCATACAGTTTTAGCTGGACATTTCCCCAAGTTTTTGATCTATTTTCAATCAAATTCAAAGTCTGAATATGTCATTGTATTCAATTTATACACTTGAATTGCCAGTATTCTGTTGTTCAAATCCTGCGTTATCATAGTCATGTCATAAAAGCAATTAATAGTTTTTATGACGTTCTCACTGGCGAATTAAAGCACGACTTGTTACTAAGAGGATTTCAAATGAAAGTGTATTCCATCTTCAATCTCATGTGGCCCGAGTGAAAGCCCAGATGGGCTCTTGTTACCTAGATTAAGTTGATTGCCGTTTCCTCGAATTTTTGACTAGTTCTAGAAAGAAAAAGAAAACCGCGGAAAAGAAAGCAGACCTAGGAATTGCAAACGATGATAAATATGTTTTCCTCGCAATATTTGCCTTCGGACAAATGAAAATAGTTAACGAACATCTTATAGTTATCCGAGATAACGAAGGTTCTATGTAATATCGCTTGGAAGAGCGGCTCGGAAACGAAATGACATGAAATGAAATGTGCCGTTCTACAAAGAAACAGTGTTGCTTTACTTATCACCCCTTAGAGAACCGGTGCCTTGTACACATTGTACGAAATAAAAATTGCTGCATTACTACAGCGGCCAGATCACTATAATATAATAATAATAATAACGTCTTTATTTAAAGAGGGTAATACATAATAGTGTACAACACTAAGAAACCTGTAGCCCTCATAACAATAATACAATACAGTTTATATAAAATGCTTAATACTAATATACTAATAAAGCTATTTATATGATCTATTTAATAAATATATAAGCTAACTATAACAGATACGATATAAACACCTAAGTCACCACCCACTCCACCTCCCCCCCCCCCCCCCCCCCGCCACCCTTCACCCCATCCTCGCAAAAAAAGTAAATAAGCTAAGCCCCCTAGTATCCACCTCCCCACCCAGAGAAATGTAAATATAAAAATGCTTAAGTTCTAAATATAAATTCTAAAATCTGAGATATTGTATAAAATAATACATAAAATAAAATAATAATACATCACTAGCCCAATGCCAGTCCGGAAACCCTAATGCACCGGAAAACAATAGTGACTGATAAATTAAATAACATGAAACCGCTAGTAGTATAGTATACTCACTGGGCGGCCACGGCGAGCCTCCTGATTGGCCGAGAGCGTGGGCGTGGCCTAAAACGACGCCATTACGCACGTGGCGCCGCCAAAGGCCCCAGGGAGCGGAAATGACGTCACAAGGTTCGTGACAAGTCCCTGTCACCTACTGAGGACCAAAGCCAGGCTTGGGATTGGCCGGAAGTTTAAGGGGTCAGGTTCGGAGGGGGTTGGAAAGGAGACCCAAGCCAGGCCTGGGATTGGTCGGCCGTGTCGGGCGTTCGGGAGGGGCTCGGCGGGGCGTCGGGGGAGACCAAACCCAGGGTCGGGATTGGTCGGTCGGGTTGCCCGGGGAAGTCCCCTAGGGGGGTCCCCAGGGGGGTCACCCGGCGGGGAATGTTGGGTGTTACGCCAAAACCGTCAAAGGATTAGCCGGGACGCCAGAGTGCTTTCCAATGCCAATGGAAGAACAAGCACTGAGATGGGCATCGGATATCCACTTTGACGATTGCCTGAAAAGTGACGAGTACTTCATGGATATGGATAAGTTGGCCGCAAAGCTGGAGAAGGAAAGAAACCCAACCACAGAAAAGTACTATGATATGCTATGTAAAATGGATTTCAAGGCTATGCAGGAAGGTTTGAACCACAAGCAATACCTGCAAAAGTACGAGAAACAAGTCTACGCTGGAATATATTCAAATAGGGTCCCCCGCCCACCCCCCTAGGGACAGTCCGACCCGGGATCAGTCCCACGCGGAACCAAGAAGACCTAGATTTTGGGGACAAGCCGGACCCCCGGGATTTTACCCTTGTGGTCTTATGGGAAGCAACCACTATGTCCTACCTTGTGGTCTTATGTGAAGCAACCACTATGTCCTACCTTGTGGCCTTATGGGAATCAACCACTATGTAATAAGGAGGCAATAAAAGAGACTTGTGTTCGGTAACAACAACTTTGTTTCACTTAATTAAAATTAAATACATGGGGGTGTGGCATTTCACCAACACCAAAGAACAGATATTAATACAAGTATATTGAAAAATTACAGGTATCCTTTCAACCAAAATAAAATAAAACATATTTAATTAGGTATCCTTGCAACCAAAACAATTTTTTTTAAAGAATTAATTAGGTATCCTTTCAACCAAAATAATTAAAAACTATGTACGAACAAAAAATAATTACAAGAAGTTGTACCCCTCTTGGACACTTCAAAATGAGAGAGAACTAGTCGCCTCATTTTTTTATTTTTTAAAGATGAAATTAGATAGGCCATAGCCCTATTTTTTTTTCTAAAAAGATGAAATTAGATAAGCCATAGCCCTATTTTGTTTTCTAAAAATGAAATTAGATAGACCTTAGTCCTATTTGGAAATTGTTAAAATTACATAGGCAAACGCCCTATTTTATGGAAATTGTAAAAAGTCATTGTAAAAAATTGTAAAACAATCCAATGGCGTAAAATTTAAGTAATCCATACCATGCCGTAATGTTGAGCGTTTTTTTCCGAGATTGGTAAATTCATTAAACCAAACTTCTGTCCATGACGGAAGACTATAATTGCTCCCGAACGGATATAAAAATCGTGCCGTATTCTTGCATGGCAATAAAAACAGGTGGGAATACCATCTTGTAGCAATACGTGGGCCAGTATAGAAATGAAACAGGCTGAGCACATTGTCTCCCCGCAGCATGGGAGTGGAGGTAATTGGTGGGCGGGTAAATCCCCACATTTAAGACACTAAAAGTAAAAGAAAAAGAAAAAACTCAACATTCGACATGAAAATAAATAGTACGCCATTGGAATCGCCCCCATCCCTCATCCCACACGTATTCATAAACGGGATGATGGGGGCATCGGTGGTATACTATGCCATAGCCACAATGCTTACGGCATGTCGTCATATTCGAATGACACTTGTAGCGCCATCGGAATTGAAATTCCGTTATGGGTTCAATGTACAAAGAACATCGAGCAAGAGGGATCGTCCAAAACAGGCGACGGTGTGGAATTTCTTGCCAGTATTCGTTCCACCAATAGCCCCCCTTAAATTCCAAGGTAGACAACTGCTTGATTAAAAGGACAGTCGGAAAAAATAAGGCTCTGTGTCTTCTCCGCCGGGCTTCAGCCCTCTGCTGGCCGCAAACGTACGCCCCAATTCTACTTAAGATCTCCGATGGTAGGCCAAGGGGCCTTAGATAGATAGCATGGTTGTGGAAGTGTTCATCGACAAATGGGGCGGGGCAGTAAACGTCTGTTCGTAAAACAAATCCAAAAATTAAAAAAATAAAGAAAAATTAAAAACCGAATACTGTTTTAGAGACATTCGCTAGAGGCGCTCTGACGAGAGCGGAGATTCCTCGGAACCTCGAGAAAATCCTATAAAAATTAACCCAATTAAACTTTACTCAATGGGGAAATGTTTGCCAATAAAATGAACGGCTCTGTGAAGCAGAAAACGCCCGTTAACACTGTTTTAGGGGGAAGGGAGAACATCAACAACTTCCTTGAGCCAGGTTCAGGCGACCGGTCCCACTGATGTTCTAGAAAAACAAAAGAAAAATTAGTGATTGTGTTCCAAGGCACAAAAAACTTCAGCAGGAACCGCACCTCTCTCAATCTGAAGGGTCCTCGGTCAGCCATGGTTGTTGTTGTTGTTGTTGTTGGGCACTTCTGTGGAGTGTAGAAATAAAAAGGAAACCAAAGAATAAAAGATTAGTACAAAAGCGTGTTGAATTTCAAGAGAGAATTTCGTGTACGCTTACCTGGCTGAGTATTTGATTTGAAGGCAACGAAGTTCCTACAGCAGCCAGTATTTATGTGGCACATGAGGGGCTGTGATTGGTGCCCTTTTCTCGGCCTACGATTGGTTCGCTAAGCGCAGCGAGCGCTGTGATTGGCGGGTCTTTCAATCCGAAATTGGTTCGAATTCGTTTTCAGTGGATTTTGGGTTTTTGAATCGCAAAATTCACCCCAAAAACAGTTCTGAAATAGTCTAAAATTTAGGATGGCCTTAGCCCTCAAGGGTTTCTAATTTTTCCACTGTTTTTTTCGTGTTTTTTTCGTGTTTTTTTTTCCGGGAAAGGGTTCCTTTACTGCCAAAACCTCGTACACGCTGAATCAGGAATCGAGAGCCGCGCGCCTTTGCCTCGTGATAGTTCATTCACGAGAATCTAAACTGGGATAAACTGGTTAGACTAGTTTTCTACCAATCAGGAGCCGCGCGCCTTTGCTTCATTCATGAGCAACTTCTAAACTGGGATAAACCGGTTTGGCCTAGTTTTTGTTTACCCTAACTGGGCGCGTTTGTCGTGGGGATTTAGGATTCAGGATTTAGGAGCTTCGAAAAGGCATTTAGAAAAGGCAAAAAGGAGTACGGCTCAATGAAAGAAGAAGAAGGGCTCCCCGGTGGGAAGGGAAACAATTTTGAAGAGCAAGGGGTGGGGGTAGGGGTTTTAAAACGTTTCAAAGGAAAACAACTGTGCCTGTCTTTCCTAGGGAAAAAGGTATAAGGGAGGTGCCGCGCGCTAGACTCGGGGAGAGTACAGAATGCCCTGCGGCGGAGGAGGAGGTCCGTCCCTCAAGTGCCACGGCATTTTGAAACGTGTCCGTTGTCTCTTGGCGTGTTGCGGAGGAAAAGTGATTATCCAGGGCTCTCATTTTGAGGATTATGGGGCGCAAGAAGGAGAAGAAAAAGAATCCTTCCGCGCTGCTCGAGGCGTTGTATTACGACCCCAGCAGCCCTGCTGCCTTTGGGGGTGCTGCCCGTCTGGTGAAAGCGGCTAGCGAAGTGGGGGTGATCCGCACCACCACTTTAGCATGGCTGAAAAAACAATTGACCTTTACGCTGCACCGTCCTTTTCGAAAAAAAAAATTATGCGAGGGCGCGTGCGCGTGCTGGCCCTCGACGAGCAGTGGCAGGCGGATCTGGTGGACATGCAAGCCACGAGTGCCTTCAACAAGGGCTACAAACACATTTTGACCATCATCGATGTGTTGTCCAAGTACGCGTGGGCGGTGCCCCTGAAGAACAAGACGGGGGAGGAATTGGTGCGCGCCTTTACCCAAGTGTTCCGCGAACGGAAACCGTTGCGGTTGCAGACCGATGCCGGCACAGAATTTACCAACCGCAAGTTCCAGGCCTTTTTAAAAAAGAATGACGTGGCCTTTTTCGTCACGTACAACGAGACCAAAGCCCAGATTGCCGAACGGTTCAACCGGACGCTCAAGGGACGCATGTACAAATATTTCACGGCCACCGGAAAGAAAGAGTATTGGAAAGTCCTCCCCCAATTGGTGCTCGGGTACAACCGAGCCGTCCACAGCAGCATTCGCCGCGCCCCCATCACCGTCACGCCCTTCAACGACCACGAGGTGCGGGCCGTCTTGTACCGAGAAAAGCAGCCGACGCCACTAAAGAGGAAACCGAAGAAACCGTTGTACCGTCCCGGCGACACGGTACGGATTAGCAAAACCAAAGGCCATTTTGAAAAAGCTATCTGGCCAACTGGTCGGAGGAAGTGTTCACGGTGATAAAACGGCTGGACTACCGCACCCCTCCCGTCTACCGGTTGGAGGACCTGAGCGGGGAGGGGTTGCGGGGAACGTTTTACGAAAGCGAGATGACGCCGGTGGCCGTGGAAAAAGAAAGTCTTTTTATCATCGAAAAGGTGTTGCAACGCCGCCGCGGCAAGAAGAAGAACCAGGAAGAAGTCTTGGTGAAATGGGAATGGTACCCCGCTAAATTTAACAGCTGGGTCCCGGTCACTCAGCTCCAGACCCAAACGTACGGGTGAAAAATGAAATAAAAGAGTTGGTTGTTCCGACGGTCGGAGTCATTGTGGAGAAAGAGAGGATGGAGGAGGAGGAATTTTACATTACCATAACCCACGGGGTGAAGTCTTACGTCTCCACCTACGTCAATGCCCCGTCCCGGTTCCGTATCCACCTCCATAAAATGTACACGTTGACGCCGGCCTGGGAAATGGCGGTCACAACTCTGGTCTTCCCCAGTCCCCAGAAGAAGACGACCTTGTACATGTACTGTGATTTGGTGGAACCCAGTATTGTGGGGGATACGAAAGCCCCCTTGTTGAGAGTCCTTTTTTCAGGGCCCGGGGACGGTGAGGTCCACGAACGCAACTTTGCCCCCCTGTACTACAGACAGTTGTCCAAGACGGTGTTTGAGGATTTCGAAATCCTTATAACCGACGAGCAAGGGAAACTTGTTTCATTTCCGCAAACCTCCAAGATGGAAGTGACCCTCCATTTCCTGAAAGCATGAACCCCGACCGCATCTGGATGACGCTGCCTAGCGTGGCCAGCCGGGCTACCTTTCCCAATAACACGGGGTCCCATTTTCGTATCCGGCTCCCGGAGATGTTGGTCTTAGACCGGCAGTGGGAGATGGCCCTCTGCCACCTGCAATTTCCACGCGCCTGGGATGAATTGTTCCCCCAAGATCAAGACCGCCAATTCTCCAGGATCCACTTTTCACTTAAACAAGAAGAAGAAACCTCCTACGCCCTCCTCCCGAACATCACCTTTACTCCGCAGTCTTTCGAAACGGTCACAGAACTGGTCACCGCCTAGCCTGCGTACAGCATCCCCTACTTGAGGGAGAACGGCGATTTCATCGTCTCCGTTTCTCCCCATGTAGGGTCTGCGACTCAGAGCCCAAAACCGTGTCCGTGACGTCACTTCCAAATTTCTGGTAATTAGCTATTTATGCATAACGAAGTCAAAAGGAGATGGCGATTGAAATGAGATTTCGAAGTGTAAAGTCTGTCGCACAGGAAATTTCTCTCAAATTTGGAATCCCATCTCTCCAATGTGAACAGCTTAATGCTTTATGTAACTTTATTCGTGCGGGGAAAGATGTGTTCGTGAGCCTTCCAACATGCTCAGGAAGGTCACTGATATTTTCAACTGGCGGCCCCTTCAAACCAACTCGCGGCCAGGTTCGGGCTTTTTGAAGAAAAATGCATTTGTCATTGAAGTTACTCCGCTTGTTGCCCTCATTAAGGATTTACACGGAGGTCTTTATAACAATGTTGTTTGGAGGTTGGGGAAAAAATGTTTTTACATAGGAGTATAACAGGGATCGAAGTAATGAAGCATTAGTTTAGTTCTGCTAATGTTTCTCTCTCCCTGCCAAGAATATAATAGTGGTTCGTACCGAGCGAAACTGTAAATTACATTTATTTATCTCTGTTCAGACAATTAAAATCCCTGCTCAAATATTCACCTTAAATCCATGACCAAGTAAGCGCTTCACTTGATCCTTCATGAGGGCAACAAGCGGAGTGATTTCAATGACAAATGCATTTTTCTTCAAAAAGCCCGAACCTGGCCGCGAGTTGGTTTGAAGGGGCCGCCAGTTGAAAATATCAGTGACCTTCCTGAGCATGTTGGAAGGCTCACGAACACATCTTTCCCACGAATAAAGTTACATAAAGCATTAAGCTGTTCACATTGGAGAGATGGGATTCCAAATTTGAGAGAAATTTCCTGTGCGACAGACTTTACACTTCGAAATCTCATTTCAATCGCCATCTCGTTTTGACTTCGTTATGCATAAATAGCTAATTACCAGAAATTTGGTAGTGACGTCACGGACACGGTTTTGGGCTCTGAGTCGCAGACCCTACATGGGGAGAAACGGAAACGATGAAATCTCCGTTCTCCCTCAAGTAGGGGATGCTGTACGCAGGCTAGTCACCGCCATGCGCTGGGCTTTGTTGCAAGGGGGCTACCTAGATATCATGAAAACATTTACCGTCCGGGTGGAATCTTCCAATAAAGCAATGGGTAAAACCGTCCTGGAATTGGCTCAAGCCGCGACGGGCGGCTACGCGTTCGCCCTGCCCCCTAAACTGGCCTACATGATCGGCTTGGAGGACGATCCCAAAAAGTCCACCGCACATCCTGCGGGCCTGGTGAAAAAAACGGGGCCCCGCACTCCGTTGATGTCCAGTTTCGTGAAGATCCATACGGGGACCTTTATCCCGGACAAACCCATCCTGATCCCCGCGTCGGTTTTGGAGAAAGAACGGACTGTGTACTACCTCACTAAAGCGAGTACGGGCAAAGGCGCTACCTTGTTTCCCAACTTTCGCAAGATCACAAAAACTTTTGTGGTACCGACCGGGAACTACGCGAACGCCAAAGCCGTCGAAGCGGCCATTCCGATAAATGCCCCTGATGTGTTATGGTATTGGAACCGTTCCCCGCCTAAAGGGTTCTTAATGCTGTCCGTTCAAATCAACAAGGAGGAGACCCAACTTGTCATGAGCCCTTGGCTGGCCAAGCTGTTTGGATTTGGCGACGGGCACACGCCCCAAATCCTTCCGGCGCACAAAGACGCGCTCCCCCTCCCCCTCCCCCTGACGGGGTACCAGCCCGAATGTTGGTCCACCTATTATTCCGTTCTAAAATTCTGGACGCCCACCCCCTACCTGCTCAACCGCGATTTTAAACACCAACCCGTACGCAGTTTGTACGTGTACTGCGATCTGATCGAGCCGCATATCGTGGGGGATGTGAAAGCGCCCTTGCTGCGTGTCCTGTCGGCTCAGGTCTCGTACAATAAGGTGGTGGAACGAGACTTTCCGGTCATGCGCTACTTCCCGCTCGCCAAAACGGTGTTTGACACGCTGGAAATCCTTATAACCGACGAATCCGGCCAACGCCTCTCATTCGCCTCAACAGCTACCGTGGTGGCGACGTTGGAATTTGTGAAGCGCGCTCTGAAAAGGAAAGGATGAATGGATCGTCTGCGGGCTCTATGGCAGTGGCTGGCGGAGGGTCTTCGATACCTGTGTTCCGTGCAAAACCTGCACTCCCCACCACTCAACGCATGCCCTCCTCCATTCCTGTCTTCCAGGGAGGCCGCGGCCAGCAAGTTGGCGGGGGACTCAACCCTATCCGCTGGAATGAACTCGGCCGTTACGAACCGGTCACAAATCAAAAGGGTGGACTCTTGCCCTTAGCGCTAGCCCCCTTGGCCGTCATGGCAGGCAAAGCGCTGGCCGGGACCGTCGCGGGGGCGGTGGCTAAAAAAGGAGGACAGAAAATACTCGCGCGCCTGAAAAAGAAATTTGGCAAGAGGGTGGTGAAACAAATCGTGAAGGACACGAGCAAAGGCACGGCCCGCGTGCTCGGCAAGAAAACCAGTAAAAAGTTGATCCAAGGTCTGGAAACGTTAGCGGGGGTAGCGCCTAAAAGGAAAAAGACGAAGAAGCCGGCCAAAAATACGAAGAACCCGGCCAACAAGAATAAAAGAAAGCAAAAACAGACTTTCCCACTCATTCCTTCAACGCCGGTCAAGCGTGCACGTGTGGAGATAGATATCTTTGACGACGATTATTGATGGCTACGGTCGCAGGCATGGGCAAACCGCCCCTGCCCAACATGATGGGCGGCTACAACACTCATTTGGATTTTTTCGGCAAGGAATTGGCCCAAGCGGTCGAAGAAATAGGCTATTGGTCGGAGCACGCTCCCAAATCGGCCCTCTTGCCCGGGTCGCCCGTGGAATTTTACCTCCCGGCCAGTCCCTATTACACCGTGCTGCCTAGAAGTTACTTCAAGGTGACGGCCAACCTCGTGAAAGCCAACGGCGGGGATTTGACCGCCGGTTTGAAGCTGGGACCCGTCAACAATTGGTTTCATTCCCTCTGGTCCCAAGTAGACATGGCCTTGAACGGGGAATGGATGACCATGAGCACCAAAACCTACCCCTACAAAGCCTACCTCAGCACCCTGCTCAACTTTACTCCAGCCGCCAAGAAATCCTACCTGACCTCGGGACTGTACTACAAAGACTTGGCCGGGACCATGGATGTTTTCGACATCGCCGGGGTCAACACAGGGTTGACGACGCGGGCAGCCTACACGGCGGAAAGCAAAGTGGTGGAACTGACCGGTATGTTTTACATTGACGCGGCCTTCTCCAACAAACTGCTCCTCAACGGAGTGCCCCTGGAATTCCGCCTCACCCCAGCCAGCAACGCCTTCGCCCTCATGGGGGACAGTGCGGAGACGGAAGTGACCGGGGCTAAAATCGTGCTGAAGCGGGTCACTTTCTTCTGCCGTGTCAGTGTTTGCAACAAGGACTTCATGAAGAGCGTCGAAGTGAAACTCGTGTCCCAGCCCGTCCTCTACCCTTACAACAGCGAGGAAGAACGGATGTTCACCATTTCCCAGGGCGACACCACCTTTGAGAAAACGGATTTCCTAGGCGGTCGCATCCCCCGACGCATGCGCATTGCCTTGGTGGAGAGTGGAAGCAGTTTGGGAGCGCTGAAAAAGAACCCTTTCAATTTCAAAAGGTTTGGGATGACCCGCGCGACGGTCACGGTCGACGGCACCCCCACCCCCTTCTCCCGCGTCGAATTTGCGACGGGAAAAACCCTGGACGGTTACAATACCTTGTTCCTGGCCCAAGGCGCCATGAATGCCAACCATGGGATTGACATTACCCGGACCGATTGGGACAAGGGCTACGCCATCTTGTGTTTTGACTTCACCCCGGACGGCAGTGGCAACGCCGCGCACATGAACATACAACAGTACGGGACGGTGGGCATCCGCCTTCAGTTTGCAGCAGGGGTCGCCCAGACCCTATCGGTGTACGTGAACTGCGAGTTTGACGCCGCGTACGAAATCAGCAGCAGCCGAGAAGTGAAAAAGTTGTAAGCCGATGACCACCTACACGTCGCAATTGACGGTCTTGGCCCGCCACGATTGGTGGCTCCGCGCCTCGTTTCGGGGCGTGTTTCCCATGGACCTACGGCCCCGCCGCGTGACCCGCCCCGCCTCATTCATTCTCAATACCGACAACGCCGACGGTCCAGGCACCCATTGGTTGGCCTTTTATTTTCCGCGCCAAGGCCTGAATGAATTCTTCGACAGTTATGGCTTTCCCGCCTCTTATTACGGGTTGCAAGAGTACGTGCGACAGGGGAACGCCCAGCATAGGGAAAACAACGTGATGTTGCAAGGGAACAAGTCCAACGTGTGCGGCAGTTATTGCCTGTACTACCTCCTGCGCCGAGCCCACGGACGGACCCTGGCGGAGGTCCTGCAGAACCTCCAGCGATGGAAGACCAAGACAACCAGGGACCGGGCCCTCCAAGACTGGCAGCGCCAGTACCAGCGCCGGAGTGTGGCGCAGTGGCAGCAGCAAGACAGTTCCCTTCACGATCAATGTGTTATAAGTTTGAGAGACACTAAAAAAAAAAAAAAAAAAGGAAACCCACCTCCCTGTCTTGTTATTCTTGGGAAGGGGTGAGGTACGATGGATGTCCGTTTCCAAGCGCCCTGCAATATCTTGATCACGGGTCAGAGTCAATCGGGAAAAACGGTGTTCACCGAAAGACTCTTGCAGCATCCGAAGTCCCATTTTACCCACCCACCCCTCACGATCGTGTACTGCTATGGCAGCGCCTGGCAACCCCGTTTCACTGCCCTGCAAAAACAATTGGGGGTGACATTTGTGGAGGGGCTTCCGGACGACCCGTACGTCCCCTTTCGCGGCAAGCCGGGCCTCTTGATCCTGGACGATTTGATGAAAGAAGGTTCCAAGAACGAGCGGGTGGTGGACCTGTTCACCAAAGGCTCGCACCACCACAACATTTCCGTGCTGTACCTGACCCAGAAAATTTTTCACCCAGGCAAGTACGCGCGCACCATTTCCATCAACGCGCACTACCTGGTGGCTTTTAAAAACGCTCGGGATTCATTGCAAGTCCGGAAATTGGCCGAGCAGGCCTTTCCGGGGCAAGTGCCGGCGGTGATGCGGGCGTACCAGGACGCGACCCAACGCCCCTTTGGCTACCTCCTCTTCGCCCTGCACCCCCGGACCCCGCCCCATATCCGGCTGCGCACCAACATTTTCTCCGAGGAGGGACAACAGCATCGCGCCTACGTGCTGGAGGAGGATCAAAAGGGGGTGGGCAATGCGTTGGACCTGTTGAAACTCCTAGCACAAACACCCAAGGTTGTGATACCTGGTCTGTCCTACAACAAGCTCTACACCAAACTACAAAAGCACATCGTAGGAAAGCAACTGCAACTAAGAGAGCAACGAGGGGGTACTAAGAAAAAGAAGAACGTCTCCTCGGTACAAAGAGCGAGTAAATCAGGGGGTCGAGAGCTTCGTGGGGCGGTGTGGAAGAGACCCAACAAAACAACCTTCCATCCCCCCTTTTCCGTGTCGAAAAAGGTCCCGAACAAAGTGGGATGGATTAACTTTATAGGTTAAGCCCCCCAGGGAAATCGTTCAGTTGTGGTGATGGCCTCCCCCTTGCTTCAACGTCACGCGCTGTTCATCCGACAATTTGCCAAAGCGGATCTCGGCCAGAAAAAGAAACTCATCCGGGCCGCGAGTCACACTCAAATCAACGCCGTCAGCGAAGTGGTGCACAACGCCTTGCGTGGAACGTTTCCGATAGGGGCCCGCGCCAAGAAAGTCTTTGCTCCCATCAAGGTGAAACTTCGAAAAATAGCCAACAAAGCCCTGCCGCCGGCCGTCAGGAAAAGGATTTTGCTCTCCTCCTCGACAGCGGTGCAGAAAGCCAAGCTTAAAAAGGCCGTGGGCCAGCGAGGGGGCTTCATTTTCACGACCGCCGCTCTCATTGCCGCCGCCGTTTTTGCTGCCAAAGCGGCCGCCGCCGGAGCTATCAGTGGAGGCGTGGCTTACGGAGCCAAGAAAGCTCTGGACGCCGCTTAGGTCTTATGGTCCAAAAAATCCGCAACTTGCCGGCGCCCGAGGGTACAGACCCGGCCCGGTGGCTGTTGTTTTTAGCCCGCCTGCGAAAAAGGCAGCGCCAAATTCTGCCGGGAAAAAAAGTCAGCAGGACCGTCCGGGCGGCGAAGCAAATCCAAAGAAAGTATAAGACGCGGCAGCCCAAGAAGAAATCCCAGACAGGGAAAAGGAAGCGGGCCCCACACCATCCTCCAGCCCCAGTAGGAATTTCCGTGACGCGATGGTCAGTGAAGCGACACAAACGAAAAAAGCGATGAAAGAGACCGAGGGGAAGTACGCTATGCGCATGGTCTTGGTGCCGGAAGAGTCCATGCGATGGTTGGAACAGCTTCGTGTCGACACGACCAAAGGGGTTAAAGTGCTCAGTCAGTACCAAACGGCCATGGCACAGGTCCTAGAAACCCCAGAGAAACCGGCAAGCGCCGACCAGTTTCAAGATTTACTCCAAAAATACGTCCGGCGTCGCGAAACCATTGAGCCTAGCCCCTTCACGGCCGTGGCGGCCAAAGTGTTAACCCAGAGCCAAAGGGGCGCTTTGCTCCGCGTGCCCCCTTCCAGCAAAC
The DNA here is from genome assembly GCA_030867875.1 of Actinernus sp. WN-2022. Taxonomy (NCBI): domain Eukaryota; kingdom Metazoa; phylum Cnidaria; class Anthozoa; order Actiniaria; family Actinernidae; genus Actinernus; species Actinernus sp. WN-2022. Next base: position 117,615,480 of record JAOWCC010001634.1, on the reverse strand, counting down.
CTTTAGCGTCGGTGCTGGTCAATCTGTTGAAACTGAAAGGGGGACAGAAAATTTCCTGGAATACGCAAGGGGAAGTGAAACTCTACGGGCAAACCCTGCCGGGCAGCCAAATTGCCGATCTGATTAAAGAGGCGGTGCATCCTTCTTCCACCCGCACGTCGCCCGGCTACCGTGATTTCATGCAATTTCTAGCGGAAGAAAAAATTCCTAAAGATCTCGTCCGCCACCCCCGGGATCTCATCTCCAAGAAGAAAGAGTACACGCCCCGGCCTAAACGAACCGCCGCGACTCCAGAAGAACCCCTACCCCCCACCCCTTACAAAGATCTCCCGCCCCGCCGAGAGGAAACACCGTTCTCCAGGACCCCCTACAAAGCCTTCCCCCGTGGGGGTCCCCGTGGGGGTAGCCGCCGCCTCTCTTTTGGCACAGGCTCCGCCCAAAAACCGCCTTTAAATTGGCAACCTTTTTAAACCCCCCTTCGTTAACGCTATGGCACGAACCCTAACGAGACCCGCGGGATTGGGACAAGCGCTCTGGCAACGCCGTGTCGCCCAAGCGAACCGATTGAGGAAGAAAAGGAGGAAGTCAGGGGGCACGCAAACAGTCCGTAAGATCACAAGCCGAAAATCGAAAGACGGCCGTACCGAAACAACGAACCGAACGACGACCACTTCGGGTAAGCGGAACGTCAAACACCTGAAGAAAAATACTTAAAGAAAAAAAGACTTTTACTCTATCATTACTCGTTGCTCTTCAAGCTGTGAACGTCATGGGTCTAGATATTACTTTCTATGGAGCTGAGGAAGGCGGCGGCGGCGATGTCATTGTGGGCGAGTGCCACCTGTGCTATTCTACGTTTGGGAACTGGATGGAAGATTACCTGAGCGAAGGCGAAAGGAAGCAGTATGTGCTGAGCGACTGCGAAGGAACCTATTATGGATTCTATGTGGAGTTGGTCTATGATATTTGTATTTGGGAAGGATTCCTGCGCAAGCATCCAAGACTCAAGCCTTACAAGATGGAGTTCCTCTAAATAAATACTGAGACTTTGGTATCACAGCTCAAAGGAACTGAACCATTTATTACAATAAAAAACATTCCTCTAGAGTCTCTTTGTTTTCTTTAGTAGCCGTAAGGGTAGCTTTGGTAGCCGTGGAGTACCCTCTTGTCGTAGACCACCTTGAAGGTCTTGGTCTATGGGCGGGTGTGCAACGTCCGGTCTTGGGTGTTGCGGTGGATGGCGTGCGGCGTCACCACCGTCCGTGTGGGTTCCCCTTGACCTTGCACCATGGCTACCATGGTCTCGAGGTTTACGATCGCCCGATTTCTCACATTGAGGCGTAGTCCTTTCACTTTGCAGACGGTGCGGCCTTGACTCGTTTCAGACCCGTAACTCTTGGGCCCGGTACAGGCAAAACGGACAATGTGTTCGCCTTCTTTCAATTCGTTTGTCAGGTCGCCTAGAAATCGGCCGACCGGGGGCGCCACTTGACCCTCTTTCTGCGTGAAATAGATACTGTCCGTATCGTGGTAGACGATGCGTTCCTTCAAGAGATCGAGGTAAGAATACAATTTCAGGCGTGCATGGGCTGTGGTGTAGGCGGCAAACACAACGTTGGTGTGGGGGTTGGAGTCAATGTGCTGCGGGGTGGCGTGGTAATGCACTTGCACCATGTCTTCGTGCACAAACAGTATGTCCTGCACTTCAAACTCGTCGCTCATCATGAGCTCGAAGTAGCGGTCCAGTTCGGTGACGTACTCCGACTGCCGAGGGTTCAGCTTCTGGCCGAAGTTGCCCCACAACGTGTTGAGCATCCATTTCGCCAGGGCCCGCATCCCCGCGTTGAACTCGATCTTGTCCTCCTCCAGTAAAATCCCCGTGGCCACCCGATAACTCTCTAGAAAAGAGGCTTTCTCGGCGTCGGTGTTACACCCGGGCGGCCACCCGCTCGCTTCCTGTTTCATCTTGAGGAAAGTGTTCACGTAGCCCGTGAACAACCCCTGGGTCCCGGTGGCGGGATCGTATTGCTCCGACTCGGGATAATGCCATACCCGGTACATTTCCAGGACCCGGTACCCTTGGCGCAGGGCCTCATGGAGTTCGTGGCTCACCCAAGTGCCCGTCAAAGCCCTGGCCTCGTCACCGTGTGTGCAGGGTTTCTGGTTCTTGTCTTCGGCGCAGGTCCGGCAGAGGGTAAACAACAGTTTGTCGCCCACATGCGTCGGGAGGACCGGGAAAAACAGTCGGCGTGGCGGTAAAATCTTCAGGTGGATTAACCCCTCGTACGGGAGGGTAGGGTCTAGATTTTCTGTGAGGATGTCTGGATGGCCCAGCGGGGACCGTTGTGTCTTTTGCACCCAGGGGTACAGGGAGCTCGCTTCCCAGTAAGTCTTGATCCCGTTGGTTCGCCCCCCAAAGAACGCTTTCTTGGGGTCGAGGGGAAGCTGGGCTTGAGGGATGGGAGCTAGGGCCACGATGGTTGGGTCCATGGCCGCACGAATTTCGCACTCTCTGATCGGGACCACGCGGTACCCTTGCTGACTCAGGTACAACATTTTGTCTCGGGTCCGGTCGACCAACGTTTTCATCGTGCAGTGCAGTAAGGGATGGACCTTCTCTTGGTTGTGGTGGCAACGGTCGCAGCCGTGCCAGAAACAGCCATTTATTTCGTAGGCCGTGCGGGTGGCGGCGTGGTACTCGTCCAGTTTGTAGGGGCCCACGTGCTTCTCTCCGAAATTGCCCGCGTGCTGGAGTTGAATTTCATCCCGCCGCTCCACGTGGGCCAACCATTGGAGCGCCAACGCCGACTGTATGTCCTTGGGCCGGTAGCCGAGCCGTGGCAAGACCGCAATGGTGTTCGGTCTGAGGAATTTCTTGCGGAACACTTGGTTGCACATGGAGGCTAGGGTCACGGTCCTGGTAAAGGGGTCTATCTCCGCCGCTTTCATCATAATAGCCCGGAACGCCAAACAGGCCCGTTGCAAGATGGCCACATCCCGGTGGCAATAGAGGGCCAACTCTTTCTGGAAATCGAACACAGCGCCACGGGCCCGTTCGGCCGCATGCCAGGCCACCAGTTCTTCTTTGCCTTGCGGGCTCAGCGAATCCGGTTCGTAGTAATGCAGGGCGGGTAGTGGGCCCACGTACTGCTGATGCTCTGGCGTATTGAAAAAGATGGGAAAATCCAGCTTGTTGAGGTTTTCGGCCGGGAACCCAAACGTGACGGGAAATTGTTTGAGGGCCAGCGGGATGAAGAGCAACGAGTCTTTGATAACCAACTTGTAGTCGCAGACGGTCACCACCATAGCTTTGCCACCGCGAAAGAGCACTTTAGGTTTTATGGCATTCTTGAAGAGGTATTCCAGGATGGGGTACGAGTCGTACACCATGGCGTTGTGGGCCAGGCATACGTAGTTTTCGTGATCCCCCGAGAAGAGCCAGTCGCAGAATTGGGGGAGGGCCGTGAGGCCTCGGAACTCGACTTTCCGTGGACCGCATTGAGGGCTGGTGGGTAAGTCTGACGTCACGCAGAGATCGCACACTTTCGAGACCCCCGCAAAGTTGATCACGTGCTGCGCTTCCAGGGGCATGGCTTCGAAGTCAAAGAATAGGTACCGGAACTTGTCTCCCTCGTCTTCCGCGGCGGCTCTCTCTGTCTCCTCTTCTTCCGCCAGGAGGGCCGTGTAGGCATCTTCTTCTTCTTCTTCTTCTTCTTCTTCTCCTGGGGCTAGGCGCGAGAGTTTCTGGTCCGCCACTTGCATGGTGCACAAGTGGTCCGGGAGGACAACAGCGTGGCAACTCCGGCACTTGTATTCTCCGCACACGTGAACTCCGACCCGTCCCAGCGCCAGATGGTCCAACATCACCCCGCACTGGTCACAACGCGTGTACCGTTCGCACATGCTCCATGTTCTGGTGTAGAGATTCCCTTGACCCGTCCGGTGGGGGAGGTGACGGCGGTGGTTCTCGAAGCAGTTCTCGAGCAGTTCTCGAGCTGTCAAACTCAAGGCTCTGATATTAATAAGATGTCACGACATAAATTAAATTATTACGTTCTCAAGTTCCGCAATAATTTACGCTTATATGTTTACACGTTTGCATATTTAGAAATAAATTTAGGTTCTGGACAATGTGGTGAGCATAGATTTTGAGCTGTTAGTGGACGGCTGTTCACGATGGTTTCTGCTTCACACGTGAGTGTTCGAAGTGCCTCATCGTTGAGTTAGTGCCCGGCTTCATCTAGAAGGGTGGCTAAGATGCTACGCACAGTGTGGATGTGCCTCAGTCCCAAGCTCCACCCATATGGCTTGCTTGCTCATTTCAAATTTGAACCAGTTGCAATTTTCCCTCTTCAGAAATTCTTCAATTGACTTCTGGTTCATCTTGTCAAAAGCTTCTTGCAATTCCGTCTTTGCGCCAACGAAATTCGTCCCTTTGTCTGATCGAAGCTGTCGTATAGGACCACGTCGGGCGAGAAAGCGATGAAGGGCGGTAATAAATGATGCTGTGTCAAGAGAGTTGGATGTCTCAAGGTGGATAGCCCTGTAGGCCATACAGGTGAACAGTACGTACTCCATATATTTTTATTTCCTTGCGTCCTTCTTTGATAATCCAAGGTCCAAAGTAATCTACAGCGGAGTATGAAAACGGTGGCGCTTGCTCGAATCTATCTTCTGGTAGGTCTGCCATCTTCTGTTCTTGCACTTGACCACATAGCTTTCTATATGTTATACAATCTGAAATATAGTTGGAAACAGCTGAACTGCCACCAATAACCAAGTAACCACTTGAGCGAAGGGCATTCAGTGTGATTCCCCTGCCTTAATGCTTGATCCGTTCGTGCTGGTGTCTTACAATCGGTTGGTCACATGATTCTTTCAAGGAAGAATGACCGGGTGTTTGATTTCGTTCGACATCTGCGATCTCTTGATTCGCCCTCCTACTCTCAGTGACCCGTGTTCATAAAGAAAAGGATCTAAGTCGGAAAAAGGGAGCTGGTTCTTTCCATCGTCTCTCTTCGTTCTCCTACTTGTTCTCTGCTGACTATACCGTTCTTTCTGGCGATTGCACGCAGTATTTTGATTTCTTTAGCAAAGGCCTCTTCTTGTACTAACTTGAGAATCACACGCTCGGCTTCAACATATTTCCTACTATAGTGATTGGTTGCTTGAGACACTTTGAAGAACGCATCCGTGGTCGGTTCTTGAGCTTCAAACACGCAGCAATAGCCTTCTTAGCACGTTTCCAATCGGAAAAGTATTGAAGCTGATCAAGCATCGACGCCATCTTAACTTCAGTGCCTTGAGTAGAAAGAACTTGCACTTTCTTGACTTCAGGATCTTCTTCAGAAACAGTGCGATCGCAGCATTCTTTGTCTTGAGACTTGCCAATTATACCCCAACCTAAGTCCGTCTTCAAGGCATAAGGGCTGTCCTCATCGCCTGGAATGACTTTGCGTGGCATGATAGCACGAGGGCAGTCTGAGCCAATAAAAAGTCCAACTTCGATATCATCTCGAGGTGACATCAATTGATCTGCAATTCGTTCGCAGTGAGGCCACTGTCGCGCTGAATCTGGACTTGGTATCTGACTTCTTTTGGCCGGGATACTATCACGCGAGAATGCCTTTAGCAGCTGGATGGTAACTTGATAATTCAAATCTTGCACGGCTAAGCCTCTGATCTTCTTACAGTCGATTAGTTCGCTTTCCCCGTGCATCGTCGATAGCGACAGCTGAGTGTTCTGACCTTCAATGTCTTATTTTTTAACGAACGCTGTATCTGATTGGTCGTCTAACACTGCATAGACTAAGATCGTCCTTTCAGGTTTATTGTTGTGATAGAGCCAGACAGGTACAATCAAGCATAAGGCTTCGTCTTTGACATCATTTTCCATCTTCGTACAGCGGGATTTTGCTGTTGTTGCTTCAGGTTTGTTCTCTGAACATTCGTTTGCGGAATCCTTATTACTTATCTTAGCTCGTTTTTCAAAGTCCTCATAAAGAGAGATGGGATGCAACTTTTGGCACGTGTTGTAAGTACTTCTCTGAATACAATACATATATATATGACCAGGCTGCAAGCAAACAAAACAAAGTCTCTTTTCAGATGAGAAATTATTCCTCTCATCTACCGTCATCTTTAAGAATTCCTTGCAGATATCAAGCTCGTGTTTCTTTGCGGACAGCGGGAATGAAAACACATGAGCTGTCTCTTTGGACCGTTTATCTTGATTTGACCTTGAAGGTATGTTGGAACCCTTTGATCCTGTGTCTCGTGTCTCGTGTGACAGGGTGTTGGTCGATGCCGTGGCAAGAAATCTCGATCCTCGTAGTCTACTTGGTTTTGTGAATCTTTCAATAATATCCTTGATTGTCTTCTTCTGCTCTGTATTCTTTGATGTTGAAAACACAGGGTCGCAAGCGATGTCAGCTTCCTTTTACGAGGAACTTTACAAACCTCTTGAATGGCGGAAACTGTCCCATCATTTCGTTATACTCATATACCGATCTACTCCATCTGTTGATGATCCATGGAGGCAATTTGGAGATCATCTTCTTATTTTCTTGATCAACATTGACGGCCTTCATGGAATCGATCTTGGCCATTGCCTTTTCACAATGAGTAAGAAAATCCGCGTATTTACGGAGTCCCTTTGCATCACCAGAGGAGATCTTGGGCCATGCGTCTAACTTCTGACGAAATGTAGCAGCAACACCAGAGAGATCCTCAAAACGCTTGGATAGCATGTCTTTAGCTTGCTCGTACGAATCTTCACCATTTATGAAGATAAAACCATTTACCGCTTCCAAAGCTTCTTTGTCAACGTATTTCCGGAGGCAATGAAGTCTTTCTGAAGACTTGGTTACTCTACTTTCAATCAAACTTTCAAACGCTTGTATTGTGACCAAGCTGAATACTGTAAGAGATTCCCAGTAAATATTACTGGTTCTGGAAGAAGAAGGCGTGCTTGCAGCAGAACAATGCCAGCAGAACAATGACAGCGATTTGAGTGAAAAGGTTTCAATTTTAGCTCGCGCAAGCTGCTTACACCATAACACACGCCATTTCCGCAAAATCAACCCAGAGGAATACCGCACAATCAGAAACAGACTAGCCAACCTCTAGACGAGACGAGCGAAAGCCAAAAGGTCTGTAATGACCCTCAGATAATTTGTGTCCAAATCCAACTGCCCTGTGGGGCTCCAGTACCGGCCACATCCACACCTGAGAGCAGACCCTGGTTTCCAAGAAAAGGTGAAACAAATCTGTACCTAGGCACAGAATGACCTGCTGAACCTAATAATAACACAACAGGACAATAACATAGCCCAAGACAATGAGGCCATTATTACAAACCTCGAGTCCAAGCTAAAAGGGATCTGCGAGGTCGAACCATCCCTGTTGAAACAAACTCAGAAGAAGGTCAAGGATGCCGCCTGGTTGACAGCCGCGAGACGAGTCCACCACAGAAATCCCGAAGCGGCCAATCTACGGACTATTCGTGCAAAATTTGATGAACTCAAAATCTTGTAAATGCCATTAAAACGGAAAATAAAACAAGAGTTGAAAACTAGCTTCACTCATTACACGTCAGCTTCACTCATTACACGTCAGCTTCACTCATTACACGCGCTCACGCCCGGCGCTACCATTATGGCGAAGCAACAAAAAACGTTCTAAACGCCGCTTAAACCTCGAAAGCATTGCGACACGCAAGATTAGAGCTCAAAACGAAGCATATATCCACAATGCTCCAAGTCAAACTGTATCCGATAATGAGTTTAGTTTACTAGCGAAGGGGTTAAAATTTATTCCTACGGAAACAGTACCCACTCAACCTGCTAAATCCTTATTAAAGGATTTTGATGAGTTCGCACGCCAAGTGCGCTTACGATATATGTTCGCTAATACCCCTAAAAACCGCTACACCCATTCTATGGAAAATCGAATTGGAAAACCCCGGTTAACCATCATTTGCGCTCGAACAGTATCTTGATGAAACACGGGAAGAATTAACCAACATTGAAACTTGTCCAGTCATAGACAACCTTAGTCTAAAAGAACGACAAGCCTTAATAAGCCTAATTAAAAGAACAACAAATAACTCACTCAAAAAAGCAGACAAAGGTACTACAACAGTTATTAAGGATACCACAACGAAAATAGAAGAGGTCAAATGTCAGCTCTCTAACGAGAAATTTTACCGGCCTCTAGAAAAACCTATGGTATCCGAAACAAAAATCCGAGTTCGTAAAATAGTCAACAGACTATTTTTACACGGACACATTGACAAAATGACACACAAATGGCTCAACGTAGGAGCAAACTCGACCCGCGTCCCAGAATTCTATACGCTCACTAAAATGCACAAGAAAATACCAGTAGGCAGACCCATTATATCTGGAAGTGGTGGTCCAACAGAACACGTATCATCTTTTGTAGACTCTCTTTTGCAACCCATAGTAAAATGTCAAGAGTCCTACATTAAAGACACCAAAGATTTTATCAACTTTATCGAGAAAACACGAGTTCCGGATTCAGATGCATGTTCTAGCTAGCTAGCCTCGATGTTAGTTCCCTCTACACTAACATCCTTCAGAACGAGGGAATCAACACAATCTGCCTAAACTACGAGGATTTTTATGGCTCTAAACTCCCAATTCCAACCACGGAATTAAGGGAACTTATGAGACTAATCCTAGAAGAGAATTCATTCTCCTTTAACGGCAGCTATTATTTACAAACACATAGTGTAGCTATGGGGACCAAAATGGCAGTTGCTTTCGCCAATGTGTTTTGTCACATATTGAAAAGCAACTCCTAAACGCTAGCCCTTACAGACCACTGATCTGGAAACAATTTATCGATGATTTTTTTTCAGTTTGGACAATTAATATAAGCGAAGTTCTAAATGTTGGTAACTTCGCCAATTCATTCCACAATTGCAACACAATCAAATTCACAACACTGAAATTTACAAAGGACCAAGATTCGCAGCCGAACAGAAACTCGATGTTGAGACACATTTCAAGCCTACTGAAACTTTTCAGTACACACATTTCTCCTCGTGCCACCCTTTCAACTGTAAGGAAGGTTTCATTAAAGGAGAAGCCCTCAGATTACTGAGAACCAACTCTACCGAGGAAGTATTCGACGAAAACCTTCGAGATTTTGAAAGCCGCCTTCTCAAAAGAGGGTATCCTTATGATCTCGTCAAAAAGACTTTGTCATGTAAAAGTTAAATTAATTCCTCTCAGAGAATCAGCGCTTGAAACTAGACAACACAAAACGAAATAAATTTTACCTTTCGTTACAACCTACAATCCTGCAACACCGAATTTGAAAAGAGTTCTAATGAAGCACTGGCATGTCATCAAAAGTCAACCCAGGCTTGCTAACATATTTAAAGATGAACCTCTAATATAATCTCCTATCGAAAGGGAACATCACTCAAGGACACACTAATCCACGCTAATATCCCTAAACGTTAGAGATTATGAATCGGTTTACAAAACAATATCGATAATTAGTATAAACCAACTAGTGGACTATTACAAATCCTGCATTCTGATTGGCTACGCTACTGTAGGTCTATTTGTGATAGCCCATGGTAGAGAAAAACCGCACGCATTTTCACGAAATAATAAATAAAGTTCAACTTCAATTTGTTTCTTTCTATTATTTCTACTGTCCGACTAGTTAGTTTATACTAAAACAATTAGACCTCTCGCCCTCGTGGGCTACGAGTTAAATAGCCCATTCGGCTGCGCCTCATGGGCTATTGACTCGTAGCCCATTCGGGCTGCGGGTCTAATTGTTAATTAGACGGTGAGGACTTGGCAACTTATTTAAAACCCAAGTTTCAATGTTGGTGCGCGCCCCTTCCAGATTCAACCAATCAGATTGGAGAACTATAATTCCTGTTCGTGGACGAACGGGAATTTCAAAAACACAGGGTTCCTTTCTCTTTCTCCCCTTCCCCCTCCTCTATCCCACCACAGGAACCCCAATTCAACCAGAGCTCAAAATCAACCAGAGCCTGCATGCACGCTAGTGTGAAGCTGACCGTGCTCTAAATCCGGTAGACTTTCGGTAACATGACTCATACTATTAGTATATGCCAATTGGTAATCTAGGTATTTCTGCAAGTGTTCCTAAGAGCCAAGTCCTTCAGGAAATGAATCCTCTTTCATTCCTATCTTGGCTTTCAAAGCCTCTATACTCTGTTCTAGTGACTTCAGTTTCTCACGATGAGTTTCCCGCGACGAGGTGTAAACCCGCGACCTTCCACTTCTACTTCGCTGAGTTGTTGCGTGACTTACCATTCTAGACCCAATCCTTCGCGAACTCCGTGTGCGTGTACTTCTTAGATCAGTCCATTATATTTATTTCAAGTCAACGTGAAACTAAAGAAAAAAAAGTATATACGAATTACAGATTATGCGAATTTAAAGAAAATGTACAAAACAGGAAGACGCTTATATTACCAATTTCCTGACTAAAAGCCAACAAGAGCCCATCTGGACTTTCACTCGGGCCACATGAGAATGAAGATGAAATACACTTTCATTTGAAATCCTCTTAGTAATAACCAAAGGGAATAATTATTAGCTTAATTTAGCAGTCTTTAGGAGTGGCCGGTAGCAATTAGTAAATATTAGTAAAAATTCATACAAGGTCGGTCCCCTTGGTTCCTAATCCATGAACCAAAGTGTGCTTCCCACCCCCCCCCCCCCCCCCCCCAACCAATGGGCAACAAACAATTAATTCTGACACTTAGGTTCCCATGGATCCACCCCTGATGGAAGCTGCTGATACATGCATTATTTACCCATCCATTTACAACAACAATAAAAAAGATTTTTTTAAGGCAGCAGTCATGATTAGGTTTTATGTAGTATGTAATCAACTAGATTTAGCCTGTATATTTATAATATATAAAATGTATATAGTGGCACCAAGGGAACTAGTACTACTACTACTGACAGAGGAGAGATTCAATGTATTTAGCATGGTATTGCTATAATCGGGGACAAATTCATTTACTCTATATCTATATGACTATATAATTCCACTACACTTGAGGGTGGTCACTACCAGATATTTGGTTGCATTCTCAGTGTTGGCCTACAATTTAACATTGTGATCCAAGAAGACACAATTAAAGCTTTTAGAACCATTTGCAGATGTCAGAGCAAAGGCATGCAGTACCAGTTCTCCCAGTTATTTTAAGGTCCTACCTGGATTTGAACTCTGAGTACCTCCTGCACAACAGACTGACACTTAACCACTGAGCTTACTGGTTCTGTGATGGGCCAAATTTTGTTCAGATAAAATTAATCCAATTCTATTAAAATAAAATTATAAATACATCTGAGACATTGAATAATTAAGACAGCATGATTTGGCAGTGATTCTTTTTATGATTCAGATTTTTGGAGAGAACTGCTCGGGTATGTGAAATGATTGGAGATACTGTACATAGCATGAAATTTACATTTCCTCTGGTTCGCTTTGGCTTTTAGTTATCCTACAAACTTTTCGACGTGATTTTACAAACAAATTATTTCTCCATTTTTAAAATAATATCTCTTATTTCTCTCTTCTCCGTCCTTACGGCTTTGTTTTCTAACTCGCCTCACTTTTCTGCTTTTTCCTAAAATTAGTTTAAGTAATTAAGATTTGCTTGCGACTAGTTTTATGACAATGAGTGTTTGCAGCACGTCTCTGTGTACATGTGATTATGTACGCGTACATGTCTGGTTCTTCGACTTAATAAAATTTGCAGTTATCTTCTACTGGCATGTCTGCATTCTTCCAGAGATTGACGTATATAATCATGATCAGAAGGATAACACTAGATATAAATAGACTTGGTAAAAAAGTACACTGACTATCGCAAAAAATCGACAGAGAAATGCGGATATAAACACGCAATGATTTCAACCTCACCGTACCTTAATTCATGACCTGACAAGACACTGTTCAGTTTCACTTTCCCTCTCAGCTTTGCTCTTGAGTTGAAGTTGAGTTTGGCTTTGTTAAAGACTTCTTATTTAGTTGTATGGTATTGTGCAGAATATTTGAGTATACCAATCCACAGAGATTCAAATAACAAAGCCGTGGCGAAAGAGAAGCTTAAACGAGAAATATTTTGTCCTCCTAGAAAAACACAATATCTTGCCATTTCTATCGAAGAAGCCTTTGGTTTCAGCAGCAAAGCAACACGCTAAATTCCAATTCGATATGTGTGGATTAGCTGGATCCTGGCTTTGAGTTTGATCATGCAGCTCGTCCGGCGTCGTGTCGTATATAAAATCACTGGCCATCTGGGTAAAAAACGCGGTCCTTCGGCTCCGACAAGAGCGCCAGTTGAAATATCCTGAGCCTATTGGAAGGCTTTCGCACGAGTGAAGTTAAATAAAACATTAAACTTCTTACATTTGAGAGATGCGACTCCAAGCGGATCAACCATCTTGATTTTACTGTATTAAATTATGTAAATAAATTAACCTGGCGTTGTTGGGTGACCAGCACAGTGCAATCTGATTGGTGGTGAACTTGAAATTTAATACATGGGTCAAAATTTAGACGTTAATTACGTTGTACCTCGATCGGTTCTCTCGTTGAACTCAGTTGTTTAGACGTTGTACCTCGATCGGGGGGAGACCAAAGATGGCGGTCATGCCGAACTGGTCTCAGCAAAATAGCTGAATTTAAGGCTTATCTTAGAAGATCTGTACAAACATGACTAACCAAACTGAAACATTAACACTAGATATGATTAGACAGCTATGGGAGAAGGAAATGCTACCGGGAGAGGCACCGAATTAGCCCTTTTTTGGTGAGCTATGTTAATTTTTGGTGAGCTCTCATTAATTCAGGTGACGTCACAGTCTTGTTGTCTTAGGTCATGCATAAATTAATTAGGGCGTACGCTCTTTTTTAAGGCGCTATGCTAATTTTTAAGGCGCGCTCATGAATAAAGTGAGGCGCGCTCATGAATAAAGTGCGGTAAAGTGCGGCGCTCTCATGAATAAAGTGGAATCTCATTAACTCAGAGGATTATCTATTATTTCTGTGAATGAGGTCATCGATCTATTCGGGCATGTTTCGGGAAAGCTTGAGCGGCTATAAAACCAGAACCTGTATCTCCGAGTCAGTGCAACCCAAAGTATAAAACCAGAAAACGCCAACTACAAGATGGCAAGGAAACCTATATCAGAAGACACTATTTGCATCGATGAAGTTGAAGTTGTCGAAAGAAACAGAGCATTTCACAGGATATCAAGTACAATACATTTGGTGTATGCTGCACTCTGTGAAAAACCAATCTATGCTGAGAAAGAAAGACAATGTGAAACAAATCACCCAAGCCAAAGACAGCACGATTGCTTGATGTTATCCGAAGAGGAAGCGTGGAATTTGTTCTACAACAATGCAAAAGACGAAGTCAAACCAGAGAGAGTGTGGGAGATTGTGAACGCTGTTTGCTACATGTTGAACATTGAAATTCATCGCTCATGGAAAGTTTACCTATCTGAACTTTACAAGTTACCCTGGACCACAGTGTATCGCTTACATCTTCAGTTCAGTAACAACGGATCTTCTATCATTGATCAAGTGCTTGAAGTAGTGAGACGTGAAATACATCCACTGAATGACATTGAACAACACGGCCTAGCCTCAAGATATTCTGTGTCTGTTCCATAACATTTTTTTAGAAAAGATGAAGAGTTTATGGAGATTGATTGACTTTGTAATTACTTTAACTTTTAAATCAATAAAGTTCACTTGTTTTGATTGAACAGGTTTGGGCAAATCTTTGTTATGAATAACAATACACTATTGTTTTGGTAATCTGCTCTATAGTAACCCAACGATATTTTTTTATATATTATTCACAACTCACTCGTAACGTAATTCTGAGATCAGAATATTTATAAACATTTACTAATAACAGTAAATCCACTGTGACTCATAAGATCAACTCTGCTATTGTTCTTAGGGATTAGCGATAACTGAAGGGCCTATTGTTTTGAGGAAAACACTTGAGATGCAAACTGAACTATAATTACCATACGAATAAAAACAACCACCAAAACAAAGTTTATTCAATCTCAAAAACACCAATTTACAGTTCGTTTTCCTTATCGTCGCGGAATTGATAACTTTCTTATTTCTCAGTTCTTGGGTTGATAAAATGTACCGTGTTACAAGATTACACTGATTTATGTTTCATTGATTGTTTTCTTGTTGACAAATGCTACTTACTGATTGCTTATATTAAAACGATGACAAGAGGAAGAATATTTTTAAAGACATTTATTAATAGAAATCGACTTAATAAAACTTATTTCTAAAAGGTACAAATGTATTGTTCATCACGGGAACACTGTGTTCCGGAATAGGTTGTTTTTGGAATTGTTTATTCAACAAGAATTTTCGGTGGTGTATTGCAGCCTCGATCGCTTCTCGCCATCCATAATCTTCCATGTTCATCAAGTTTTGCTTTGTTTCCAAGATTTTTCGGAAATCAGGATCTTTTCTTAAGCTGTGAATCCATTTCATATCTTCGAACAACACTTCTCTTAGGTCTTTTCTATAGGTAGGAACCAAAGCGTTACTGGCTTTGATTTCAGCAACTTCATGACTATCCCCATCGTGTTCATACATTTGAACCAACGCTTCCCAATCTTCCTGGTGCCGTTCTTTAGCTTCGTTTCGAATTCTTTCCCAAACATCCTCTTCTCCGTCATAAGTATCATCAGTGGAGTCCGTGCTCTCCTGAGAATCAGAGCTTTGATAAGAATCTTCAGTCGTTTCATCATCTGAGTTGGAACGATTAGCAGCCATCGTTTATATCTTTACTCTTCTAGGATCGGGAGTATAATGTCAGACCCTTAAAAGTTTCCAACTTTATAGAAAACAAATTGCATGGTGTGGTCACTAAGTTGAACACATTTAGCTAAGGTCTCTCAGTTAGACCAATATTATAAGCAGGATTCCTAACCAACATATTTTCCATTATCAACAACTGGATTTACATTCCTCGACAAAAACTTTCTTTTTTGAAGTTTCGCTTCTTGTAAATATGGTTTACGTTCTTGAGTTGATAATCTATGGACTTGTGCCAAGTGGTTGGCTAATTTAACAAGATACTTTGATCCACAATTAGGTACAGGGCAGTTTTTCAAAGTCCGATTTTCCATGTTCACTCGTTGAAAGTTAGTATCAAATAGCACAAATCTACTTGATCGTCCCTTTTATCTCCTTTCATCCCTTTTGTTGCCTTTCGTCCCTCTTTTTTTCGTTTTGAAATATAAAAAAAAGAGGGATACAAAAAAGAAAAAAGCGGGACGAGAAGCGACAAAAGGGACGAAAAGGATGAACGGAGATAGCTATATCCGAATGTGAACACGTCTCTTGTCAGTAGGCCCTTTCATCCCTTTTGTCGCCTTTTGTCCCGCTTTTTTCCGTTTTGAAATAAAAAACACACGGATAAAACGAAAAAAAAGCGGGACAAGAGGCGACAAAAGGGATGAAAGGGCCTACTGACAAGAGACGTGTTCACATTCGGATATAGCTATCTCCGTTCATCCTTTTCATCCCTTTAATTTTGTCGCCTCTTTTCCCGCTATCTTCATTTTTTAACCCTGTTTTTTTTATTTCAAAATGGAAAAAAGCGGGACAAAAGGCGACAAAAGGGATGAAAGGGTTTACTGACAAGAAACGTGTTCACATTCGGATATAGCTATCTCCGTTCATCCTTTTCATCCCTTTGTCGCCTCTTTTCCCGCTTTCTTCATTTTTTAACCCTGTTTTTTTTATTTCAAAATGGAAAAAAGCGGGACAAAAGGCGACAAAAGGGATGAAAGGGTTTACTGACAAGAAACGTGTCCACGTTCGTATATAGTTATCTCCGTTCATCCTTTTCGTCCCTTTTGTCGCCTCTCGTCCCGCTTTTTTCTTTTTTGTATCCCTCTTTTTTTTATATTTCAAAACGAAAAAAAGAGGGACGAAAGGCGACAAAAGGGATGAAAGGAGATAAAAGGGACGATCAAGTAGATTTGTGCTATTTGATACTAACTTTCAACGAGTGAACATGGAAAATCGGACTTTGAAAAACTGCCCTGTACCTAATTGTGTAAAAGTATCTTGTTAAATTAGCCAACCACTTGGCACAAGTCCATAGATTATCAACTCAAGAACGTAAACCATATTTACAAGAAGCGAAACTTCAAAAAAGAAAGTTTTTGTCGAGGAATGTAAATCCAGTTGTTGATAATGGAAAATATGTTGGTTAGGAATCCTGCTTATAATATTGGTCTAACTGAGAGACCTTAGCTAAATTTGTTCAACTTAGTGACCACACCAATTTGTTTTCTATAAAGTTGGAAACTTTTAAGGGTCTGACATTATACTCCCGATCCTTGAAGAGTAAAGATATAAACGATGGCTGCTAATCGTTCCAACTCAGATGATGAAACGACTGAAGATTCTTATCAAAGCTCTGATTCTCAGGAGAGCACGGACTCCACTGATGATAGTTATGACGGAGAAGAGGATGTTTGGGAAAGAATTCGAAACGAAGCTAAAGAACGGCACCAGGAAGATTGGGAAGCGTTGGTTCAAATGTATGAACACGATGGGGATAGTCATGAAGTTGCTGAAATCAAAGCCAGTAACGCTTTGGTTCCTACCTATAGAAAAGACCTAAGAGAAGTGTTGTTCGAAGATATGAAATGGATTCACAGCTTAAGAAAAGATCCTGATTTCCGAAAAATCTTGGAAACAAAGCAAAACTTGATGAACATGGAAGATTATGGATGGCGAGAAGCGATCGAGGCTGCAATACACCACCGAAAATTCTTGTTGAATAAACAATTCCAAAAACAACCTATTCCGGAACACAGTGTTCCCGTGATGAACAATACATTTGTACCTTTTAGAAATAAGTTTTATTAAGTCGATTTCTATTAATAAATGTCTTTAAAAATATTCTTCCTCTTGTCATCGTTTTAATATAAGCAATCAGTAAGTAGCATTTGTCAACAAGAAAAAAATCAATGAAACATAAATCAGTGTAATCTTGTAACACGGTACATTATATCAACCCAAGAACTGAGAAATAAGAAAGTTATCAATTCCGCGACGATAAGGAAAACGAACTGTAAATTGGTGATTTTGAGATTGAATAAACTTTGTTTTGGTGGTTGTTTTTATTCGTATGGTAATTATAGTTCAGTTTGCATCTCAAGTGTTTTCCTCAAAACAATAGGCCCTTCAGTTATCGCTAATCCCTAAGAACAATAGCAGAGTTGATCTTATGAGTCACAGTGGATTTACTGTTATTAGTAAATGTTTATAAATATTCTGATCTCAGAATTACGTTACGAGTGAGTTGTGAATAATATATAAAAAAATATCGTTGGGTTACTATAGAGCAGATTACCAAAACAATAGTGTATTGTTATTCATGACAAAGATTTGCCCAAACCTGTTCAATCAAAACAAGTGAACTTTATTGATTTAAAAGTTAAAGTAATTACAAAGTCAATCAATCTCCATAAACTCTTCATCTTTTCTAAAAAATTGTTCTGGAACAGACACAGAATATCTTGAGGCTAGGCCGTGTTGTTCAATGTCATTCAGTGGATGTATTTCACGTCTCACTACTTCAAGCACTTGATCAATGATAGAAGATCCGTTGTTACTGAACTGAAGATGTAAGCGATACACTGTGGTCCAGGGTAACTTGTAAAGTTCAGATAGGTAAACTTTCCATGAGCGATGAATTTCAATGTTCAACATGTAGCAAACAGCGTTCACAATCTCCCACACTCTCTCTGGTTTGACTTCGTCTTTTGCATTGTTGTAGAACAAATTCCACGCTTCCTCTTCGGATAACATCAAGCAATCGTGCTGTCTTTGGCTTGGGATATACAGGTTCTGGTTTTATAGCCGCTCAAGCTTTCCCCAAACATGCCCGAATAGATCGATGACCTCATTCACAGAAATAATAGATAATCCTCTGAGTTAATGAGATTCCACTTTATTCATGAGAGCGCCGCACTTTACCGCACTTTATTCATGAGCGCGCCTCACTTTATTCATGAGCGCGCCTTAAAAAATTAGCATAGCGCCTTAAAAAAGAGCGTACGCCCTAATTCATTTATGCATGACCTAAGACAACAAGACTGTGACGTCACCTGAATTAATGAGAGCTCACCAAAAATTAACATAGCTCACCAAAAAAAGGGCTAATTCGGTGCCTCTCCCACTACTATCGTAAGATTGACTCACCCATCAAGCGACTTCAGCAAGACTTGAGCTCACTCGACAAATGCTTGGACAAAGTCGAATCTTCACAGTCCTTTATCTCAGACAAGTACGACGCTTTGGTCTCAGCAACACAATCCTACAAGAAAGAGATCAAATCTCTCCAAAGTGAGTTGAAAGAACAATCGGAGACGATCGCCGAAGCAGTAGATGAAAATTACAACAACGCCACAGCATTGGACGCCATGCAACAATACTCTCGACGTGACTGTCTTGAAATTACAGGAGTCCCTGTAATACCATTAGACGATCCAAAGCAACTGGCAAAAGAAATCTGTTCCCTCTTACATTGGATGTAGTGATGGAAGACAATGATATCTCTATTTCACACAGATTACCGCCAACAAAAAAGGTGAAAGACAGGCTCATAGTAAAGTTCGTTCGGCGCGACAAAAGAGACGAATTGTACCAGAAGAGGTCAGAGCTGGTAGGGAAATCTACAGCATGGCTACCATCCATTAAAGCTCAACTAGGGAAAAGTATCCCCAAAGCTTCTAAGATATATATAAACGAATCGCTCACCGCATATCGCAAGAAGCTTTTCAGTACGATCTGGGAGTTCAAGACCGACAACAACTTCAAGTTCCTATGGACCAAAAACGGAATCATACACTTGAGAGAAACGGAGGCGACAACAATCTGTCGCTTTGCAACTGAAGAGCAATTTAAAGAGTTCCTAGACTCAATAAAATAATGACTCTATGCCAGATAAGTTTAACAAACTCTATTTATTCCCTTATATATTTATCTACTAGATCACTGCAAATTTCAATACGACGACAAATTTGCCATTCTATAATTTATCTGATTCTGAATTCAGATCGTCAATAGGAGTATGGGACTATAATGATATATGTTCTAGAATAGATACTGATCTTTACAATATACTACCGAACCCAGATAAATTCGACGAATTCGACTCTGATTTAATGTTGCTTTCACCAAGTTCTAATTATTATTCAATCATGGAAGTGAATAAATTAAATAATCCGACCTCATCAATTCAAAAGAAAACGTTTACCCTATATCATTGCAATGTACGTAGTTTACCAAAAAATCTTACTATGTTAAATGACCTCTTTTATTCCTTAGATAACAAACCTGATGTTTTAGCCATATCAGAAACTAAGCTAAATAGTAAAACCATAGAAAATATTGACTTGCCTCACTATAATTTTTTCCACACTGATTCGGAAACTGCTGCAGGTGGTGCAGGACTTTATATTACTAAAGACTTACAGACTATTCATAGACCTGATTTGAAATTCGCAATGCCATTTGTTGAGTCCTGTTGGGCTGGAATTATTTCTGGCAACAATAAATCTAACACAATTATTGGATGCATATACAGGCATCGCACAGCAAATATTTCAGACTTTATATCATAACTAGAAAATATAATTAAACATCTAAATGAAAAAAAACACATCAGGTATATATCACAGGATATTAATATTGATTTTTTGAAATATAATGACCACCCAAAAACTGAGGAATACTTAGACATGTTGCACTGTAATAGCTTCTTACCACTCATAACCAAACCTACCAGACCCACTGATCACTCATCTACCCTAATTGATCACATATATACTAACACACCTATACACAACACTATATCTGGAATTGCCTTGGTCGACATATCTGACCACTTACCAGTATTTTGCATCTGTCAAAATTATTCAGCAACAGAAAAAGAGAAAAGGTGTATTTCAGGGACTACAGTAAATTCCAGAAAGATGAATATTTAGCTGATATCCAATCAATTGACTGGACTAATATCTATAATCACTCTCAGGACATTCACGAAATAACTTCAAACTGCATAGATGCAATTAAATAAGTCGTAAACAGGCATACACCCCTCAAACAAGCCTCACTTAATAAAATGAAACAACTCGCCAAACCATGGATCTCAAAAGGCCTGCTAACATCCATTACAATTAAACAGAAAATGTATCGCACTCACTTTCTAACTAAGGAACCATCAAAAGTGAACAGCTATAAAAAATACTCAAACATCCTCAACCATTTAAAAAGCAAAGCCAAATATGATTACTACAACCAGCATTTTCATCTTTACAAAGATAATATCAAAGAAACCTGGAAACTAATAAGTACATTAATCAAGCGTAAATCAAAATCAAATTCAAACATTCATCCAACAAAGATAATACGTAATAATAAAACCTATACTCAACAAGCTGAAATAGCAGAACAATTTAATCAACACTTCATAGACGTAGGCCCAAGTCTAGCTAACTTAATTGAAAATCCTATAATAACCAAGATCCAATAATATATATAAAAACACTCCAGCAAATAGTTTTTACTTAACTCCTGTAACTGAGGACTATGTATCTCAACTCTTTTCTGGACTAAAAGAAAAAAAATCATCACTAGACATCCCCAATAAACTAATTAAGATTGCATGTGGAACACTTTCTATCCCATTTACTTTCATCTATAACAATCTATTTCTTTGGGTGTAGTTCCTGATATACTTAAAATATCTAGAGTGACCCCAGTCTACAAAACTGGCCTCGCAACTGATTTAAATAACTACAGACCAATTTCAATTATATCACTCTTCAGCAAGATACTTGAAAAAATTATTTACAACCAGCTTTATTCATTTTTAGAAAAACATAATATACTCTTCAAATATCAATTTGGATTCAGAAAGGGTTATTCTACTGAGCAAGTTATATTAGAAATAACAGACCATCTTAAAACATCTATTGACAAAAATATGATTAACATGTGGCCTCTTCCTAGACTTTTCAAAAGCTTTTGATACTGTGAACCATGATATCTTACTTAAGAAACTATACAAATATGGAATACGTGGCAAACTGCTAGAATGGTTTCAGAGTTACTTAACAAACAGAATGCAATATGTGAAAATTGAAAACACCATCTCAAGCCAACGTAACATTATCTGTGGAATACCTCATGATCAACACTTGGCCCTTTACTATTTCTTTTATACCTGAATGACATATCTAATTCTTCGACAGTTATCCTTTCGCATTTTTGCCGATGATGCAAATATATTTTATATTTGCAAAGACACCAAAGAGCTTGAAAGAACAATGAATACTGAATTGAGTAAAGTTTTCGACTATTGTACTATGCTAACAAACTCTCTGTAAACATGAAAAAAACTAATTATATTATAATCACTTCCCCGCAAAAGAAAACAATTGAAATAAACTTACAAAATATAGAAAGAAAAAGCAACATTAAATATTTAGGGATATACATTGATGAACATCTTAACTGGAAAAGCCAAATAGCACATGTAAATAGTAAAATAGCCAAAAATCTAGGAATACTATACAAACTACGTCATTACTTAGACTTAAACATGTTGACACAACTGTACTATACCCTCATATATCCTTATCTGAACTATGGGTCAATGAGCTGGGGAAACACATATACCCCTAATTTAGAACAAATATACACTAAACAAAATAAATGTGTCCGTAGCATTTGCCAATAACAAAGAATCAGCTAATCCATATTTTAAAATTCTTAACATTCTCAAATTTGAAAACATACTCAAACTAAATATTTGTACATTTGCACATAAGCTTCTTTATAATCCATCTGATACGCCACCAGTGTTCCATGATTTCGTAACTCCAGTTACCAATATACACAATTACAACATAAGATATGCGGCCAAAAATAATCTTTATTGCAAAAATATAAGAACAAACATGGGAAAATTTACATTTAAATAATTATACAGCCCGTAAAATATGGGAATCCGTCCCCTATGACCTTAAACAAACAACAAACACAAAACAATTCAAGAAACTATATAAATCCTACCTTCTCAAACTCCAGAGTCCCTCCTAATCTTTAAAAACAATGACACATCATCTTTTTTGTCTTTCTTGTTTTCTTTAACCAAGCCTAAGTTCAATCTCGCCATTGTACAACATTATCTCTACTCACTAATATCAGCTATCCACCATACTACAACATATAAGCCTAAATTTAATTAAAACAGTGAATAACTCGAAAGCCTCCAGGCTACTTTGTCCACTGTCCACTGTCACTCCTATTTCATACTTTTATTTATCTTATCTATTATGTGTACGTTTAGTTAATCATATTTCCCTTATTATAATTCAAAAAAAGAAAAATAGTGTGAAATAAACTTGAACTTGAACTTGAACTCGGTTCTCTCGTTGAACTCAGTTGTTTAGACGTCGTACCTCGATCGGTTCTCTCGTTGAACTCAATTATTTAGACGTTGTACATCGATCGATTCTCTCGTTGAACTCCGTTATTTAGACGTTGTACATCGATCGGTTCTCTCGTTGAACTCAGTTGTTTAGACGTTGTACCTCGATCGGTTCTCTCGTTGAACTCAGTTGTTTAGACGTTGTACCTCGATCGGTTCTCTCGTTGAACTCCGTTATTTAGACGTTGTACCTCGATAGGTTCTCTCGTTGAACTCAGTTGTTTAGACGTTGTACCTCGATCGGTTCTCTCGTTGAACTCAGTTATTTAGACGTTGTACCTCGATCGGTTCTCTCGTTGAACTCCGTTATTTAGACGTCGTACCTCGATCGGTTCTCTCGTTGAACTCAGTTATTTAGACGTTGTACCTCGATCGGTTCTCTCGTTGAACTCCGTTATTTAGACGTCGTACCTCGATCGGTTCTCTCGTTGAACTCAGTTGTTTAGACGTTGTACCTCGATCGGTTCTCTCGTTGAACTCAGTTATTTAGACGTTGTACCTCGATCGGTTCTCTCGTTGAACTCAGTTGTTTAGACGTTGTACCTCGATCGGTTCTCTCGTTGAACTCAGTTGTTTAGACGTCGTACCTCGATCGGTTCTCTCGTTGAACTCAATAATTTAGACGTTGTACCTCGATCGGTTCTCTCGTTGAACTCCGTTCGTTATTTAGACGTTGTACCTCGATCGGTTCTCTCGTTGAACTCAGTTGTTTAGACGTACGTTGTACCTCGATCGGTTCTCTCGTTGAACTCAGTTATTTAGACGTTGTACTTCGATCGGTTCTCTCGTTGAACTCCGTTATTTAGACGTCGTACCTCGATCGGTTCTCTCGTTGAACTCCGTTATTTAGACGTCGTACCTCGATCGGTTCTCTCGTTGAACTCCGTTATTTAGACGTCGTACCTCGATCGGTTCTCTCGTTGAACTCCGTTATTTAGACGTCGTACCTCGATCGGTTCTCTCGTTGAACTCAGTTATTTAGACGTTGTACTTCGATCGGTTCTCTCGTTGAACTCCGTTATTTAGACGTCGTACCTCGATCGGTTCTCTCGTTGAACTCAGTTGTTTAGACGTAAGGTTGTACAATGTTCCTCGATCGGTTCTCTCGTTGAACTCCGTTATTTAGACGTCGTACCTCGATCGGTTCTCTCGTTGAACTCAGTTGTTTAGACGTTGTACAATGTACCTCGATCGGTTCTCTCGTTGAACTCAGTTGTTTAGACGTTGTACCTCGATCGGTTCTCTCGTTGAACTCAATTATTTAGACGTTGTACCTCGATCGGTTCTCTCGTTGAACTCCGTTATTTAGACGTTGTACCTCGATCGGTTCTCTCGTTGAACTCAGTTGTTTAGACGTTGTACCTCGATCAGTTCTCTCGTTGAACTCAGTTATTTAGACGTTGTACCTCGATCGGTTCTCTCGTTGAACTCAGTTGTTTAGACGTTGTACAATGTACCTCGATCGGTTCTCTCGTTGAACTCAGTTATTTAGACGTTGTACAATGTACCTCGATCGGTTCTCTCGTTGAACTCAGTTATTTAGACGTTGTACCTCGATAGGTTCTCTCGTTGAACTCAGTTATTTAGACGTCGTACCTCGATCGGTTCTCTCGTTGAATTTAGTTGTTTAGACGTTGTACCTCGATCAGTTCTCTCGTTGAACTCAGTTGTTTAGACGTTGTACCTCGATCGGTTCTCTTTAATCTTTAAATATGATAATTGCCTGGTAGCATGGAGCTAATCTGGCAATGAAATTGTCAGCGGTCGTGCAAGTACTGAGGTTACGGTGCAATAAGTGATAATAAGTTAAAGTATTATAGTGCATGGTGAAGTGCAATGTTCAATGTTCAATGACTAATAATCAGAATGCAAATGGCGGCAAAAGGATAAAAATAACCATTATAATAATAACAAGACGCCCGCTGGGCGTTTACTCGGGCTGTCACTTTTAGGTATGAGGCCAACTGTTTCTAAAATAAATTCTGCCAAAAAAGGACGACTTTGTGAAAATCATTAAAAATTAAAGGCACTTGTACGAGATTGGTAGTGTTATTAGCAAAACCTGTTTGTAAATGCTATTTTCCACCTTCTTACAATTCTCAACCTCCAAAGGTGGTCATGGTCACTTACAGGAGCTTCTAATTGCAAAGTTTTACTAATAATTAAAACCAGGTTGCATAAGGGTGGTCGCTGAAGGGACTGGTCAGAAATTAGCAGGGGAAGGGGTTGTGAAAGGGGGAGGATCATATTGTTTTGAATCCCCAAAACTGGATGGTCATAAATATTGGGCAACTGAAAAAGGATTGGTTATAGGGGAGAAAGGGTCAACAAATTTCATACTAATACATACTATACATTTTTAGACTTTTTTATCTCCACCCTACCCCCTTTGCACCTACCCTGCTAATTTTGACCAGTCCCTAATGTTTAATAAAATATTGTGTGCATTGAAAATTAACTTTATTTAATGAGGGTAACACCAACTAGTACACACATAGAAATGCGTAGCCTCCACCACAGTCGTTTTTAGGGGCTAGTTATGAGCCCCTAAAAACGACTGCGGGGGAGGCTAAGAAATGCGTGGAACATGATTTAGATTAATATCAATTAAATTATGTCACTAATGAAGCTAAATATTGTCTGTTCATGAGTGTAATAATAATATCAGTATACAAGTGAAAGCATATAAATTATATATCAGTTCAATTGGTTATCTGAAAACATAAATACTTCTTTGTCTTCTTTCTTCAGTATTTCAAGTTGACTTTTCAACATATTTTTCAGGGCAACAGTGTTCGCTTGGTAAATAAATCTCCACACCCAATTCTATTTATGATTGTTCTAATCAGTTCCAGTATCTGTGTATAGCTCTACCAATTCCAAACCTGCCCTTCCCCAAGGGTGGGGGGCATAAGTGGGGCATTTGCCTGAGTTTTTGTCCCAGGGGTGAGACATTTTGGAGCAAACAAAAGTTGGCAGGGTGAGGAATTCATTTGTAGAAAGAGTCAAAATAGTGAATTTGATAAGAGATTTGCACCCGTACCAAAGCCCCACCATGGAGCACTTGACTCCACATTGGGGCATTTGATGCTCTACAAATGTCCGGGTGGGGGGGGGGGTCTATCAATTCCAAACCTGCCCCTCTTCCCGCCATAACTTATATAATTGTACTCTCCAGTATGGCTTTACACAACAAATTCTGCTCTTCTTTTGACAGTTTCACATTCAATTCAATTTTAATTCGGTATTCTCGGTTTGTAAGTCATATCCAGTTCTGTTTATGGGTATAATTCGTAGTAAATTCGAATGCCTCTGTATCTTCCGAGTTCTGTTATTGTTTTAACTTTTTCCTTCTTGGTCTCTATAAAGTCACATACAGTTCAACTTACGGACAATTTCATTTCCAGTTCGAATTACGGTCACCATTACACTTAATTTAAAAGTGGGGAACAAGTAAGATTTGTGTGAACATATATATTAATATAAACACATAATTTCAACCTCACCAGTTCTGATTTCCGTTCGCGTTCAAAGCCAAGGGTCAATCACTGTTCACTTCCAGCTTTTCCGCCTCTTGAATTGAAGTCTTAGCAAAGTTGGGCATTGTTTGACTGGTTTAGTCAAGACTTCCCAGTTGTGTAATCTCAAGAGTATTTCATTTTCAAGAGAGGACTTCGCAGTAAACAATTACAGCCAACATTGCAAACAATCAATCCCTCACTGATTTGACCTCCTCACAGTGTGTGATGGTAATGAAGAGCATTTCAACAATATCAACGCAACACTGCAATCGTATGGCACTCAGATGCAGCAGTACAGGCATTTTCTTTCAGTTTCCGTGGATTATTGGACCAAAAGGCAAAACCATCGGTTCATTAGGCGCTGTGCTGGACTTGACTCACTCCTCCGGCCGACTAGCTTACTGTGCAATATTTGGATCGCCACATCCCTTTCGTAAATGTGAGAATTTTCCATCGAAAGCCCCTAAAAGTCCTGTCAGCCCTAGAATAACTGGATATCTTGATATTTCATTCGAAGAAACCTTTGGTTTCAGCAAAATAATGGTTCAGAATGAACCCAAACCTTCGCTACGTTGCTGGCTTAATTATTTGCTGAGCTAGCTTTCCACAACCAAGATCTGGCGGGTGTCGGATCTGATTGGTTGATCCTGTCACGTGTTGGGATCGAACAATGGGCTCCTGTGTAATCTGATTGGTTACTGGCGCCAAACAGCGACACAAAAAATAATAATAATAATAATAAACGGCTTGCATTTTCTGACTCGTGCCGGCCAAAGGCCTGGCCCGAGTAATTAATAAGCTGGTAAACAACAGCATGAGCTTACATATAAAGAGATAATGACTGCCGCCACACAGGCGTCTCCGGTGACGGTGCAGCTATCAATCGATAAAGGGGCTCCGATGACAACAGCTACGCCGCCACCACAGCGCGAGCGCGACCGCAGCCAATATTAATTGGTTGAGATCACACATACATGGATACGCCAGTTTGGAAGCTATTCAAAGATGTAGCATTAACAATGTTGTGTGGTAAGGAATTCCATGGTGGAATCGATCTGACAAAAAACGAGTACTTGAATGCGTTTATAGTAGCGAGCGGGTGTTCGAACTTATATTCGTGCATAGCTCTTGTGCGAGTATAAGTGCTAAGTTGAATATCGTAGGGAAAGGTGATGTTCACTAGACCGTAATTAATCTTGTAGAACATAGTAAGGTCTGCAATATTTCTGCGTGACTGAAGCGATTGCCAGCTAAGCTCGTTTAGCATTGATGATACACTGCTGGTGCGAGCATAGTCACAACATGTAAAACGCGCGGCCCGTCGCTGGATGGACTCGATGGCTCTGATGTCCTTTTGGTGGTGTGGCGACCAGGCCACCGTAGCGTACTCGGCGATAGGGCGCACAAGGCTGACGTATGCGCGCTGTTTTACGGCTCTGCTGCAACACGAGAGGTTCCGCTGTAAGACACTAAGTATTCTGCTAGCTTTCTTTCTCACCTCTGCAGATTGTTTAGACCAGTCAAGGGAATTAGTGATGTAGACACCCAGGTATTTTTGATAGGTAACACTTTCGAGGCACGAGTTGCAGAGGGAGTATCTGTGTGTGGAGGGATGTTTCTTCAGTGTGATAGACATTGCGTAGCATTTGTGTGGAGCGAAATTCATCTGCCAAGCGGAGGCCCACTGTTCGAGGTGGTGAAGGTCCTGCTGCAGGGTGTAATGATCGTCACCAGAGTGGATTTGGCGAAATATTACACTATCGTCCGCAAACAGCTTCATGTTGGAAGAAATGCCTGAGGGAAGATCATTTATGTACAGGAGAAACATGATAGGACCTAGTACTGTACCCTGGGGAACGCCAGATGACACGGTCGACCATTTGGATGACGACCCGTTCACAACAACGCGCTGTCTCCGCCCGGTTAAGAAGTTGCGAAGCCAGGTATGGGTCTTGCCGCGGATACCGTAATATCGGGCCTTCAGTAAAAGTCTCTCATGTGGGACTGAATCGAACGCCTTTGCAAAGTCGAGAAATATGACATCTACCTGGCCGTGTTCATTCAGTACTTTCGACCACTCGTGGATGACCGAGATCAGTTGGGTCTCACACGAGAGTCCACGTTGGAAGCCGTGCTGGTGTGGTGAGATAATAGCGTTTGCTGAAAGGTGACTTGTCAGCTGGCTACACACTATGTGTTCCATTACTTTTGAGGTCAGGGATGTTAAAGATACAGGTATGTAGTTCATGGGGTTAGCTCGGGGGCCCTTTTTGAAAATTGCAGATATGTTAGCATCCTTCCAAGTAGACGGCAGTGACCCAGTATTGTATGACTGCTGGAATAACGAGGCCAAGATGGGTGCTAATTCTGTAGCGGCCTCCCTTAGGACTCTGGCTAGTATCATGTCCGGCCCACAGGCTTTGTCAGGTTGGATGTTTTCTAGTTGTTTCTTGATGCCGTTCGCAGAGAAAAGCACATCTGAAATGGTACTAAAAGGAGAGTTATTATCCACTAGTGGCATGTTTTCCAGATCTTCATTTGTGAATACACTTTCGTATTGTTCACGTAGGGCTTCAGCTTTTGAAATATTTGATACACATACTCGATTGTTCCAGAACAAAGTGGGAATTCCAATGGATTCAGAGCGTAGCAGCTTGAGATATGACCATGCCCGCTTGACGCCGTTGACGGTGCTGGAGCCGGGGGCAGAATTCGGTGTGATACTACCCATTACCTCGTTTAAGTATCTATTGTGTGTTTCACGCACACGTTTGATTGTGCTGTTGCGTAGTCGCTTATAACTGTTCAAGTGCTGGATGCTGCCAGTACGTTTGGCCCTCTTGTAAGCCCGATCACGCCTATTCATCAACCGCTTGATAGCTGGGCTAACCCAAGGGAGATGCCGTTTTGGCTTTGACATCCTGTGAGGGATGTATTTATCAGTTGCCTCCTTGATATTCTCTGCTATTATGTTCCAGTTGGCTTCGACTGTACGGCTTTCTGGTCCCGACGAGAGATACCGCTGTGCAAAGGAGGACAGGTGAAACTTTAGGCCAGAGTAATCAGCTTTATGGAATTGGTATATTTTACGAGGAGGCTTTGGGGTGAACTTCGGCGACACGTCGACTTCAAAAAGGATGGCATCATGGTCGCTTATACCGGAAGTTACATGGCAGGCTTGGATGATATTGGGGTTCGAGGAAAACACAAGGTCGAGTGTCCGGCGAGATAAAGGTCTAGTTGGCGACTTTACGTGTTGCGTGAGGCCATACTTATCGGTGATATCCAAGAGAGTACGGTCGTACGCATGCGCAGGTACAGCATGATGGAGATCGAGCGTTGACCAGTCTATCCCTCCGCAGTTAAAGTCACCTCCCAAACTTAGCATTGTTATAAAGTTTACTGAGCGAGGCATCCAGCAATTCAAGTGAGCTCAGGTCAGATGACGGGGGTCGGTAGTAGCTTGAGATGTACAGTTTTTTGGTTTTAGAAAACTGCAGGGAGGCTGTTACGATTTCACAGTCTTGTATGTTAAGGCGGTGTTCTTCTATGGCCGTGAGATCGTTGCGTATGGCGATGAAGACACCTCCGCCTGAAAGTGTTCTGTCCTTCCTGAATATTTCGTAAGTGTCAGGAAAAATTGAATATGTAGGAACAGAGGAGTCGATCTTGGATTCACATCCCAGGACAATGTCTGGTTGGTGAAGGTCCAGGAGGGAGTGAAAGTTCGATTTTCTTTGCTGAGCTCTTAAGACCGTTACAGTTTAAAGAGATAATTTTCAATTTTCTTTCTTCGATTTTGGAGGGCCCGGATGTGTAGGGCTAGATGAATGAAGCGGGGATCCTGGAGGAGAGCAGTTGGATCTTAAACTATCAAAACTGTTGTCACTGGTAAAATCAAGCACATTGTTCAAGAGGAATGTTGTAGAGAAGTTTGGGAACGCACAGCAGATACAAGCCCACACAAGTTTGGAGTCAAGACCGAAGTTTTCGTAAGATTGAGCCGACATTGAGGTGCATTTAATGTGGTACCATACGAAGCACTCTTCGCACTCGATTGCCTTTTGATTCCACTTGACTGCTTTGCTACAAAGTCCACAAGGATGTTTTGGAGGACCAGGGTTCGATTGAATATCGCCACACAGTAGAAGCATGCAGTTTGACAGCAGTTGAAGTGAACCGTAGTGACTAGTGTTCGATTTCAAGATGGCGGCTGGTTTGCTTACGTTCATCTCAGCAAGAAAAGTTGCAGTTCCGACCATGAAGGTGGGGGATTCTTGTATAATAAGTTGTTGCAGGTCTTATTCGTCATGTAGGCTGTTGATGTTGGTGATTTCTAGCAGTTTAGAGCGCAGTAAAAGGGCGAAAATAAGTACAGTTAACGGAGCTACGAAACGAATGGCCGCCATGTTGCGTGACCGCTGACTAGTTTTCTTGGTGTTTGGTACCCCTGATCAAACACTGAAATAAGTGTTTCAAAGCGCGTTTATGAAATCCGTGACCGCTGACTAGTTCTCGAATCTCGTTGAACTCAATTATTTAGACGTTGTACCTCGATCGGTTCTCTCGTTGAACTCAGTTGTTTAGACGTTGTACCTCGATCGGTTCTCTCGTTGAACTCAGTTATTTAGACGTTGTACCTCGATCGGTTCTCTCGTTGAACTCAGTTATTTAGACGTAATGTACCTCGATCGGTTCTCTCGTTGAACTCAGTTATTTAGACGTAATGTACCTCGATCGGTTCTCTCGTTGAACTCACGCGGCGTACAAAAAGGCAAAGATGCACAGAACAAGATTTATAAAATAACCCAAAGAAAACGCGCGCTCTGATTGGTTGAAAGCCGTGTTTGCACGAGGCTATGGAAATATGGAAATGACGTCATACTGTTTTTTCTGCTTTATGTTTCTCTAAACGCGAAAATGGCTGAAGATTATCCAAACTTTACGATAAATCTAGATGTTTTGGAGGAAAGTTCTTCAGAGGAACCTGCTACAAAAAGAGCTAAACTAGACAAGCGGTTCGTAAGTTTGAGTTGCAATGAACTGGACGAGCTATTGGACGGCGCTCAAGCCAAGTCTACGAAATATGCTACAAAATACGCTATTTCAGTTTACAAAGGTAAGTTGAAATAAGTAATTGTAATTCTTAAGATAACAATCTGTAACTGTATGTGTTAGAAGCATTCAGAAAATTGTACAAATATTTTCAAGTAAACACAGTCAGCCGAGTGTGCCGTGAATTGTTAATTTTTATTCAATGTTTCAAAGATTTTCATGTCACAAAACGTACAGAAAGTGAGTCATATTGAATAAGTGGAAATCACAAAATTTTCGTTTTCTGTTCCATCAAGTCTACATTATATGTGAATCTTTTTTTCATTCAGAGTGGGCTGCTGACAAGAACATGTCAAAACAAATACACGAAATGAGTGCCGAAGAGCTTGATGAAGCTCTACGATTGTTTTATGCGGAAACAAGAAACAAGAATGGGAAGGAATACAGCAAAAGTACCCTACTGGGATTCAGAAATGGAGTTGAAAGATACCTAAATAGTCCTCCTTACAACAAAGGCATCCAGATAAGTTCGAACCCGGCGTTCAAAAAGTCAAACATGATGCTTGATCCAAAAATAAAGGATCTGAAACAACACGGAAAGGAAAGTGTTCAGCACAAACCTGCCATCGAAGTCCAAGACTTGAAGAAGCTGAAAGACAGCAAAACACTTGATCCTTCCACTCCTCTGGGCCTACTTTGGAATGTGTGGTTTCACACAACCCTATACTGGTGTCGTAGGGGTCGTGAAGGCCAGAGGAACCTGACCAGTTCAAGTTTCAAATTTCTGAGCGACGAAAATGGAAGACCGTACGCTACCATGACCCACGACGAGGCAACGAAAAATCATCCTGGGGGAATTGGCGACGTCCAGAACTATGAAAAAGATGGCCGTATGTATCAGACAAATGACCCCAGTGATGGTTATAATGCTCTCCGTCTCTACACGTCAAAGCTCAATCCAAACTGCACCGCATTTTTTCAATTCCCCAAGCGCAATTGGTCAGGGCCAGCCGAACCCGTTTGGTACGAAAATCGTGTTCATTCCTATACTACGCAACACGCCCAACGCGTACAAAATCATAATAACACTACAACTAGTGGAGTGTGACAGTGCCGGATGCCTGGTGGACAGCAGCAAACGGTTTATTTAATAAACTACGGTATTACAAATCATTACATAGTACTAATATTACAAAATCATAATATTTAACAGGACATGACTGATTTAACAGGACATGGAGGAATAGAGAAAACATTCCATAACCACACATCATCCTAAACGGATGGTTGCACAATCAAATGACGTAATCACATGATAATAAATAAACTTTTCACATGCTTAAATCAAATAATACCGAAAAATCGATATCTAAAGAAAATAATGTACGTTGCCCTGTACGAAAAACCATTGTAAAAAACCACGTCTTGCTACGTGGAAAAACTTCTGGAAACGTACTCCTCGACCGAATGCAATCGTACAAGGCTCCGAGGGCTAAAGCCAAAATGGTTATATCTTGATGAATAATAATTTAAAACATTAAAACTAAAGTTTGGCTGACTTGTGGCTGTCCAGCATTAGCGAGAGAAAGAATTCTAAACTGATTTGTCTTTATATACCTCAAATATGAATATTAAACATATGTACAAGAAAAGAACTAATGAACTATCACTTAAGTGATAAAGAAATAGCTACGTGTCGTAATGAAGACGCTTTCCAACTCACTTTGTTACGTTGGAAAGCCTCCATTCTTGGAGTCACCAAACTCGGAGGGATGATGAAGGAAATCAGTATCTCGGCCGAGTTGTCCCAGCTCTACACAAATCATTGTGTCAGGGCAACTGCCATCACCCTCAGAGGCAGGCTTGCAAAATCGCCATATTATGGCCATCTCGGGTCATAGAAATGAACAGTCTCTGAAAAGCTACAACGCCAAGCCATCGTCGAACCAGCCCCAGCAGCGCAGCGATGTCATTTCAAGAGTATTAATTCCAAACCATCAACTCCAAATAACACACAACAGGATCCTGAATCCCAGAATATTGTGACCCATGCAGAGCAACACGTTTTCCAGGAAGGAAAATTTCAACTTCTCGTCCATGTTTTCCGGCTGCTCCATTGGTTCAATTAACGTTTCCTTCACTTGCAGTGACAACCATAACCAGTGAACGCTTTTTGTATTGATTTCTTCGTAGATCAGGACGATTTTTGTTTCCTTTCCAGTCCAATATTGATCAATACTTTGAACTTACCCTATAATTATTGATTTTTCAAAATATTGTCTTCGAAAACATGTACATTCCCTTGTTGGAGCATAGAATTATACCTTCACTCGCCTCGTGTTTCTCGAGTCCACAGGCACAGACAACCGCGCGAATGTGTTTGACGTCATTTTTACGATGTATGGAGAATTTCGCGTTTGATATTTACAATAAAGTACAAACATAAATCGAGTCTTTGCATTCGATCTTGCGTGTATTTTAAAAAAGAAATAGAAAACGTTCGGTCTCGGGTTTACACAACAACTTGAGAATTCTCCCAAACTTACCCTCGTGTTTGCATCAGGCTATGTAAACACGGTAAACGTTTTCTATTTCTTAAATACTAAGCGAGATTTACATGATATTTGAGACGAAAAGTAAAATAAACGATGAACAAAGAAAATAACTTAGTTACATATACAAGGTCGGAGCGAAGGTATGTGAACATAGGTTACGTCATTAAAACAAAGGTAGAAAAACAACATTACAATGAAAACGAAACGGCTGCAATTACACACCGATCTACATTAGTATATGAATTGCGCAAACTTAACGGCAAATCGCCGTAGAAATCTTAAATAGATAAAGCATAATCTTATAGAATTTAGCATACACACTGTAATATCTTAAAGAGAAGCATCACTAGATTGCGAACCACGAGAAATCAAGAAATTCAGTGAAGGTGAAAGAGCATGCATGGTTGACAAAGTAGTTTAGGTTAATTAAATTAAGTAATTTTGTGTCAGTTTTTAGTACGTAATATACTATATGAAAGAGCATGGTTGACCAAATCAGTTCAATAGGTTAATTAAATTGAGTGATTTTCTTTCAGTAATAAGTACAGTTTGACCTTTTTAGGGAATGTAAGGTTGGTTAGCTGTTTTAGATCAGTTGCTAATGTTCTACTGTTTTTTAGGAGAGAGGAAAACCGGAGAACCAGGAGGATAACGTTCGTAGCGAGGGCAATATACCAACAAGCTCAACTCGCAAATGACGCCGAGTTTAGGAATCGAACTTGGACCACAGATGTGAGAGGCAAAGCGCTTAACCACTGCGCCAACAAAACTCCACATTCCCTTGTTTCTTTGAAATGGTTGCTCGATAATCGTTTCTGAAATATTGAAGACGATATCCTCTCTGTTCACTGGTCTGTTGTACTCGCACGCGATTTGTATTTTGATTGAAATTCCCGAGTGTACTTTCTATTTGTGTTGTAACTTGTTCATTTTCTGATTGTGTTGTTATCGATTGTTCACAGTATGGATTGAATATCATAAATAAAACCAATAAAGCATAAGTAAAAGAGAGATTCTTCAATACGCGCGCTTGCTGCCCTTGTGCGATGATATTGTGTAACAAAATTTATCTTTCGTAACCGGAAGTAGCTGAAGGAAGTGCGCGGCAAACAAATTCATGACCTTTCGTGCGATGAGATTGTTGTCGCGCGCTCGCACACTTTGATTCAACTGCTTCCGGTTACTAAAAATAGGTTTTATTAGACATTATCATCGCACACTGCGCTACACGATTCCCTCTCTTAGTTATTCTCTAGATCCCTTGATAACTAACGCTGATTACCTCGCACATTCTGCACCGCTTTTTGCTCAACTAAATATTCTTGACATCTTCAGTATTGCCTCTATTAACATTGCTAAATTTATGTTCTTTTATCATAACCGTTTGCTATCCTCATCATTTCTCAACAATGATCTATTCACAACTAATAACCAGTATCACAGTTACAATACCAGAAATGCATCACAATACAGAACCCACCCTTGTCGCACTAATATCAAACAACATACAATTCTATTTCAAGGACAAAATATATGGAACTCTCTTCCTACCAGTATCTCATCACTAACAACAATACGGTTCTTTTAAGAAGAGTCTTCAGAAATATTTGATCACAAACCAATGCCGAATGCAAACCAAACTTAATTTCTATCACTACGAGGACACACTTCAGGCTACAAGTTGAAGACCATGAAAATATCAGCGCAAAAATATTCACTTCAAGGGTAAGTGTTGGGCGACTGTGGCTTGTTCTTTTGTTTATTCTCCAACAAAAATATTCCCGCACGCTTCACG
Organism: Actinernus sp. WN-2022; assembly: GCA_030867875.1. Classification (NCBI taxonomy): domain Eukaryota; kingdom Metazoa; phylum Cnidaria; class Anthozoa; order Actiniaria; family Actinernidae; genus Actinernus; species Actinernus sp. WN-2022. Next base: position 117,579,948 of record JAOWCC010001634.1, on the reverse strand, counting down.
ATTACTGTAGATAATATGCAAAGTACGCTTTATTCAGTTGAAATTGTCGACTCATGGGTTGTGCGTGTGTGACTGTTTCAACATAAATCTGAGTTGTATAGGCCCTGCATGTCCAAACGAGTGCAACACTGTTACCGTCCAACATTGTTGAATAAATGAAACGAGGCTCACAATGTTGTACGATGTTGTACGGCCATGTTGGACTCGTTTGGAAAGTCGTCAAATTCATCAGTTATCAAATTATTAAACTTTAGGTCAAAACTGGTGTCACAGCCAGGCGTTTTTAAATAATTTATGTGAAAGAAAAACACTAAATATAGACTTGTTCCAGTCTGAGAGAGAATGAATTGTTTTTGTTGGATTCTAATAATCATAATGACAGCTTTTCTACTCTATGATTCGTTAAAGGTAAAGGAAAGGACATTAATTAACAGTTCTTCCACGCCCATACAGCAAGACGTGACCCAAGATTCCCTTTTACAGAAAGCAATTCAAGACAACAATGATTCTGTTAACAGGTTCCTTACAGTTTCGACAATGGCGTTCGGAAAGGGTGACTCGAATAATTTATGTTCTTTAAAGCATACTTACAGAAAACGCTAGAAGGTGTCAGTGACCGCTTTGGAAGAAAAGTCGTTCATAACAGGTTGTTAACTGAATAACAACAGCATTACACCAGGAACAGAAATGAATGTCAGCACTGGCAATGAGATTAATCGCCCTCTCGAAGTCTTCCAGTCCACTGTAATGGTGTTAATCATTGTAACCGCTTTGTTCGGTAATATTATGGTGTGCCTGAGTATGTACAAAAATCATCGCCTGCGAACACCGACGGGATTGCTTATTGCTGCTCTCGCTGTCGCCGATCTACTCACAGCTCTGTTTGTGATGCCTCTAATCGCTGCCGCATTGATCGGAGTAAAGAATGGTAAATTATACTGGTTTTCTAAACATCTCGTAGCACCAGTGAGTTTTTACCAAGGGTTTTTACTATACGGTCTTACAAGTGTCTCTCTATGTACTATTGCTTTAACGGCTATCAACCGCTATTTCTGCGTTGTCAGGCAACGCCTGTATTCTAAATACTTTACGAAGAAGACAGTTCTGCGTTTGATCGCTACAGTATGGCTTAGTATTTTTCTTACGGAGGGAATCATCGTGTCGTTAGGTTACACAGAATTCCGGTTCAGCAGATCGAAAGCAATCTCCATTTTCATCGTCAAAAAAGAATACCGCAATAAAAGCATCGTGAACTATTTATGGTTTTTAGTTTTCATTGCAATGCCACTTTCTATAATAATTGGTTGCTATTCTAAAATATATTGGACAATTAGACGGCATAACCGAACCGTCGCAACTAACCTTCGACGCAGAAATATCACAACGACAAATAACATCAACGAGAATCGGGACATTTCGAACAGGACAGCATTAAGGAATAGATGCAAAGTGAGTCCCATTGAAGAAATTGTAGAGTTCGAAAATCAGGAAAGAGAGATGAGAGATGTGGATAGAAAAGTCCTGGAAATACCAAACCATGGAATTCAAACGATAACCTTGAAAGATCCAACGGAACAAATTGTTGATCCTGACAACATTATTGGAAAAAATATCAAATACGAATCTACAAATGGTGAAAGGTCCCTGTCTCATAATGTTGAAAACCAGGTACAAGCGAACTTTTCAAACATTATAATCGATAAGGAAACTGAAAGGAAAGTTGGCAATTTGTATCATACAACAACTAAAGATGATACAAACATTGGGCATATCAGCCAGTTATCTAAAGCTACAACAAGCGAGGAGAGAAATAACCAGTCACAGAACAAACCCAATATAACAAGTCTTTACCAAATATGTCAACCAAACAATGGAACAACATCTACACCAACGAAATCACCACCTAACAAACAACGGATTAATGTACACAAACCCACTGCTTCTAACTTCGCAGAGGCCAAAGTGACCAATACGTTGCTAGCCATTTTTGTAGGGTTTTGTTTCTGTTGGATTCCAGTGATATTAACGGCGATAATAGCTGATGTTGCGAGGGTCAAGTCTCGTCATTTTCAGTTGATCATTGTCTTCTTTACAGCTCTCTCGAGTGCAATCAATCCATTCATCTATGGTGCTGCTAACAGAGACTTTAGAAATACATACGTCAAAATACTAAGAAAACAAATGAATTAAGGCTAAGTTTCTTTATTACAATACAATGCAATACTTTTATTTGCATTCCACAATTTTCTTATATGTTTACATGTTTGTATATTTAGAAAGAAATTTAGTATATTTTTAAAGTTATAAATAAACTAAATATATTGGTAACATAAGGAAATGTCTAGCGTCTAAATAAACCAAAAAGTTTTCGAGTCAGACACTAGACGTTTTGAGGAAAATTTAATTTGTCGCCATCGATTATTTTTGAAGGAAGAAAATTGTAAAAAGCACACAAAATCTAGAATATCAATGACAAATAATGGATTAAGAAAATGAATACACCGACCTACATTAATATATGAATTAGCTTAACTGCAAATCGCCGTAGAAATCTTACTGCTAGCAAAAGCATAAATAGCTACATTTTATCAAAGCATAAAGCATAAACTTATAGAATTTAGCATACGCACTATAATATCCTAAGGGTCCATTGACATATTTCGTTGCTATGGAACACCGTTGCTATGCTCGCAGCAACAGATGCGATAACGACTTCCGGTTTTTACTAGCCTGAGAAAACAGCTGACTCGGGCTATATGAGGCGGCTGTTTTCTCAGGCTAGTTTTATGCGTGTTCACAGGCCACCCGATAGTTTTAACACTTACACATGTTTGAAAGTTATATTCGTGGTTTATCTGAAATTAAAGGTGTTCATGAATGCATGAAGTAAAGTGTTCACAAGTCGGAACATGCTGTAGCGGGAAAAATGGAAAGCGTGGTTTATCGTGTGAAAGAAAATAATACTTGACAAGAATCTCAATCCGATAATTTTGAAGGAATCGTTCAGGACTCGAAAGGCGCCTATTAAACTGTACTTAAACCTAGAGAAAGGGAAATAATTAATAATTTATACCGAGTAAAAAAGTAACGGCAAGCGTACGGCGCCGCCAACACAGCCGATGAAGTCAGTCAGGAAATCGCCGATGTATGGGAAAGCAAACTTGTATTAGACTCTCCGATGTAGCCGAGCTCTTTCTACTGTTGATAGATTGAAAGAACATCTAGTAAATAGTATATAAATTTGTCAAAGATACAGAAGCTGAAATGGCTGCTTCCAGCGAGAAAATGGCTTCTAAAAACACGAAGAAAAGTACGGCCACTCTTGAAAGAACACTGCAAGAAGTCAAGTGATTTTCGACCGGCAGGTTTTCAACCCAAATCTTCCACAAACATGAACACTTTTGTCTCCAGATAATGCTTTCGGGTTCCTGGTAAAGTTGTGATTGAACCTCAATGCAACTATAATTAAGATACAGGTGAGTTTTCATCCTTAAAAAAAGTATTTTTGATGTCGGAAAACAAACTGTTGTGAACGCCACGAGATTCAATTTACTTCAACTTCAAGTGAAAGTTGTCGATCTAATTTTAGCTTGATTTCTATTGCCCACTTTAGAAACGAGTAGGGGAATGGGGCGAGTTCGGTTTCGCAAAGGTGCTTGGGATCGTTACTGGGGACAGTTAATTGCGATATTTGCTATGTTTCTTTGTATTCTGCAATTAGGGTGTCCCCAGTAACGATCCCAAGCGCCTTTGCGAAACCGAACTCGCCCCATTCCCCTACTCGTTTCTAAAGTGGGCAATTGGCTCTTCGGTTTGCCGCGAAATGGGTTCCTGGCAGTGTGCTCCATCAATCAAGCTAGCTCATTGCAGACTGGAGTATTCAGCCAAGTCCCAAAACTGGCCATTGTCGAAAGAAATAGGAGAAAATGCACATCCTGTTCGACCAATTATTGTAGACTTTACTGCAACAACAGTTTTGCGACTATTTCACGACCATAAAACAAGCACTTTTGCCCATACGTTAATTTCTTCACTTCCGCTTTCTAAAAATCCTAAACATTTAGCGCGCTTTCACTAAACACCAAACTTTTTCCCGTTAAAATGTTGTTGACCACGTTCTCCACAAAATCGAGCATGGATTTTGGAAACCGACAATAAATGCCAAAGTTATGGCTTTTTATTCGCCAAAAAAGCTATACTAATTGGACTGAAAAGTGTTGTAAAATCTATATTTTTTGTCGTAATGGCAAACGCATGTTCGGTTTTATGCGCCTTAATTCGTAGGTTCGGAAAATATTCATAAATTACTAGTAGATTAAAAATCCTTGGAGTTTAGAAATGTTCTGATTTTGATGACGTCATCAGACGTCACTTAATGACGTCATCAGACTTCAAGACTTTACCCCAGGAGTCACATTGACAATAATCATTGCCCACTCTTAAATTTTCCGGGTTTTACGAGGCTGCAAACTTTCCCTAGCAACGGCCGATTTAAATATGTCAATGGGTCCTTACCACTGCGCCAACCAAACTCCCCATTCCCTTGTTTCTTGTGAAATAGTTTCGCGATAATTGTTTCTGAAATATTGAAGACGATATCCTCTCTGTTCACTGGTCTGTTGTACTCGCACGCGATTTGTATTTTAATTGAAATTCCCGAGTGTACTTTGTATTTGTGTTGTAACTTGAGTTTCTTCATTTTCTGTTTGTTTTGTTATCGATTGTTCACAGTATGGATTGAATATCATAAATAAAACCAATAGAGCATAAGTAAAAGAGAGATTCTTCAATACACGCGCTTGCTGCCCTTGTGCGACGATATTGTCTAATAAAATATATAGTAACCGGAAGCCGCTGAAGCAAGTGCGCAAGCGCGCGGCAAAATTAGGGCCGTTTATACGAGCGAAAATAAGACGCCTCTTACATAAGACGCGAACTGCTCGTATACATAGCACAACATTTATGTTGTTATCTAAGACGCGTCTTATGTAAGAACAGATCCTACACAGGGAGCCCAATAACAACGACAAAGCCCTTGGCTATGTCAACACAGGCTTTCGTGACTCGCGCGTAAGACGTGAACAAATTTCTAAGTATCCCTCGCGTCTTATGTAAGACACGAACGTATAAATGGTCCAATTTGCGTCATATTTTCGCTCGTATAAACGGCCCTAATGTTGTCGCAAATTCGCACACTTTGATTCAACTGCTTCCGGTTAGAAAAATAGGTTTTATTAGACATTATCATCGCACACTGTGCTACACGATTCCCTCTCTTACTTATGCTCTACATCCCTTGATAACTAACGCTGATTACCTCGCACATTCTGCACCGCTTTTTGCTCAACTAAATTTTCTTGACATCTTCAGTATTGCCTCTCATAACATTGCTAAATTTATGTTCTTTTATCATAACCGTTTGCTATCCTCATCATTTCTCAACAATGATCTATTCACAACTAATAACCAGTATCACAGTTACAATACCAGAAATGCATCACAATACAGAACCCACCCTTGTCGTACTAATATCAAACAATATGGAACTCTCTTCCTACAAGTATCTCACACTAACGACAATAAATTATTTTAAAAAGAATCTTCTGAAATATTTGATCACAAAACAATGCAAACCAAACTTATTTTTTGTCATTACTTGTAAAGTTATTAGCTCACATAAAATATCACATGTACGATTATTTAAATTAATGCCATACTTCGCAATTGTAAAATTAAAATTGAATGAAAAACGTCTACGAGGACACCCTTCAGGCTACAAGTTGAAGACCTTGAAAATATCAGCGCAAGAATATTCACTTCAAGGGTAAGTGTTGGGCGACTGTGGCTTGTTCTTTTGTTTATTCTCCAACAAAAATATTCCCGCACGCTTCACGATTACCATAGATAATATGCAAAGTACGCTTTATTCAGGTGAAATTGTCGACTCATGGGTTGTGCGTGTGTGACTGTTTCAACATAAATCTGAGTTGTATAGGCCCTGCATGTCCAAACGAGTGCAACACTGTTACCGTCCAACATTGTTGAATAAATGAAACGAGGCTCACAATGTTGTACGATGTTGTACGGCCATGTTGGACTCGTTTGGAAAGTCGTCAAATTCATCAGTTATCAAATTATTAAACTTTAGGTCAAAACTGGTGTCACAGCCAGGCGTTTTTAAATAATTTATGAGAAAGAAAAACACTACATATAGACTAGTTCCAGTCTGAGAGAGAATGAATTGTTTTTGTTGGATTCTAGTAATCATAATGACAGCTTTTCTACTCTATGATTCGTGAAAGGTAAAGAAAATGACATTAATTAACAGTTCTTCCACGCCCATACAGCAAGACGCGACCCAAGCTTTCCTTTTACAGAAAGCAATTCAAGACAACAATGATTCGGTTAACAGGTTCCTTACAGTTTCGACAATGGCGTTCGGAAAGGGTGACTCGAATAATTTCTGTTCTTTAAAGCATACTTACAGAAAACGCTAGAAGGTGTCAGTGACCGCTTTGGAAGAAAAGTCGTTCATAACAGGTTGTTAACTGAATAACAACAGCATTACACCAGGAACAGAAATGAATGTCAGCACTGGCAATGAGATTAATCGCCCTCTCGAAGTCTTCCAGTCCACTGTAATGGTGTTAATAATTGTGACCGCTTTGTTCGGTAATGGTCTGGTGTGCCTGAGTATGTATAAAAATCATCGCCTGCGAACACCGACAGGACTGCTTATTGCTGCTCTCGCTGTCGCCGATCTACTCACAGCTCTGTTTGTGATGCCTCTAATCGCTGCCGCATTGATCGGAGTAAAGAATGGTAAATTATACTGGTTTTCTAAACATCTCGTAGCACCAGCGAGTTTTTACCAAGGGTTTTTACAATACGGTCTTACAAGTGTCTCTCTATGTACTATTGCTTTAACGGCTATCAACCGCTATTTCTGCGTTGTCAGGCAATCTAAATACTTCACGAAGAAGACAGTTCTGCGTTTGATCGCTACAGTATGGCTTAGCATTTTTCTTACGGAGGGAATCATCGTGTCGTTGGGTTACACAGAATTCCGGTTCAGCAGATCGAAAGCAATCTCGATTTTAGTCGTCAAAAAAGAATACCGCAATAAAGCCATCGTGAACTATTTGTGGTTTTTCGTTTTCATTGTAATGCCACTTTCTATAATAATTGGTTGCTATTCTAAAATATATTGGACAATTAGACGGCATAACCGAACCGTCGCAACCAACCTTCGACGCAGAAATATCACAACAACAAATGACATCAACGAGAATCGGGACATTTCGAACAGGACAGCATTAAGGAATAGATGCAAAGTGAGTCCCATTGAAGAAATTGTAGAGTTCGAAAATCAGGAAAGTGATATGGGGAGAGATGTGGATAGAAAAGTCCTGGAAATACCAAACCATGGAATTCAAACGATAACCTTGAAAGATCCAACGGAACGAATTGTTGATCCTGACAACATTATTGGCAAAAATATCAAATACGAATCTACAAATGGTGAAAGGTCCCTGCCTCATAATGTTGAAAACCAGTTACAAGCGAACTTTTCAAACATTATAATCGAAAGGGAAACTGAAAGGAAAGTTGACAATTTGTATCTCACAACAACTAAAGATGATACAAACATTGGGCATATCAGCCAGAAATGTAAAGCTACAACAAGCGAGGAGATTAACAACCAGTCAAAGGCATACCAGGTAAAAAAAACTGCAAGGGACGTTGACAGTTCATATCACACATCTAAAGTTGATACAAACATTGAACATATCAGACAGATATTTAAAGCTACAACAAGCGAGGAGATTAACAACCAGTCAAAGGCATACCAGGTAAAAAAAAATGCAATGGACGTTGTCAGTTCATATCACACATCTAAAGATGGTACAAACATTGAACATATCAAACAGATGTTTAAAGCTACAACAAGCGAAGAGAGAAATAACCAGTCACAGAACAAACCGAGTAGAACACGTCTTGACCAAATATGTCAACCAAACAATGGAACAACATCTACACCAACGAAATCACCACCTAACAAACAACGGATTAATGTACACAAACCCACTGCTTCTAACTTCGCAGACGCCAAAGTGACCAATACGTTGCTAGCCGTTTTTTTAGGGTTTTGTTTCTGTTGGATTCCAGTGTTATTAACGGCGATAATAGCTGAGGTTGCGAGGATCAAGTCTCGTAATTTTCAGTTGATCATTGTCTTCTTTTCAGCTCTCTCGAGTGCAATCAATCCATTCATTTATGGTGCTGCTAACAAAGACTTTAGAAAGACATACGTCAAAATACTAAGAAAACAGATGAATTGAGGCTAAGTTTCTTTATTACATTACAATACAATACTTTTATTTGCATTCCACAATTTTCTTATATGTTTACATGTCTGCATTTTTAGAAAGAAATTTAGTATATACTTAAAGTTATAAATAAATTAAATATATTGGTGACATAAGGAAATGTCTAGCGTCTAAATAAACCAAAAAGTTTTCGAGTCAGACACTAGACGTTTTGAGGAAAATTTAATTTGTAGCCGTCGATTATTTTTGAAAGAAGAAAATTGTAAAAAGCACACACAATCTAGAATATCAATGACAAATAATGGATTAAGACAATGAATACACCGACCTACGTTAAAATGAGGGGCTGGGTCAGCGCTCATTCGTTACCAGGCTATCCAACGGCCAAAGGCAAAATTTGATTTTCGACTCCGGCACCTCCCTCCGAAGGAAGCTTTCAGGAAAACATTTCCATCGCTCTTATTTCGAACCTCTAAAACATATTTTTTTGCAGGAAAGTTTTGTTTAGCATTCATTCTAAATGTCGAGTATTTCGTTTTTACATTCTTTGTTCGAAATTGTGATGAATGAAGGCTCAGGAGGAAGGGGAGGTAAATGAGTCGGGGCAGGAAGAAAGAAAACGCCTGCAATGAGGCAATTGACGAAACAAAAATGATCGACACTGGAAAAGCCAACATGCTGCTATATACTTAAGCAAACAAAAATTCAAAACCTGGCGGAAGCTTAAAGGCCAAGGAACTTTTGGTAGTGACTCGGCCTTTGCGGTCGAGTCACTTCAAGAGTAGTTGATTGAGATTGTTTCCACACGAAACGTTTAGTGAAAAAAGACGTGTTTGACTCAAGGTATAACAAAAAGTAACGCCAGAAGATAAATAACATTGCCAAAAACCTTTTGCTAAAAAGCAATGTTTTATCAAACGGACAAAATGAAAGAAAAGAAAGAGTATATATTGCGACTTTTCTGAGCACAAGCCAAAACACACCAAAGCCAAGACAAAGGACAACCCGAACTCACCTGAAAACGTTTTCCAGAATCAAAACAAGGTAATAAAACATACCTGAAATTTAGCTGAACCTGCTACTTTGTCGGCTCTTCAGAAATAATTATTTAGGAAACGGCGAAGTTCGAGCCAAGCTATCTCACCGACTTTGGCCAGCGAAGCATTTATAAACACTTCACGAACGAACCAAGACTAGAACAAGAACAAGAACAAGAAGTTTATTTCACTCTAGATAATAAAATTTACATTAATTTTCACAAACACACAACAAAAAGAAACTACTTTTATAAATTTATAGTACAAGAGTAGGAAAGTTCTGAAAAAAACCACAGGGCTATCAAGTCAGAACTACCTGGTCGGTCAGGTGATAAATATCATTTATAATTACAAGCAAATACGAAAAAATAAAAAATAATTACAAAGTGAGAAACATGCATAGTTCTATTAGTTATAATGTCGAGAGGAGAGAGTTGCAGGCAATATAGTTAATGATGTTGACCAAGTTGCAGCAATGTTTGAATTGTTATTACAGGTATATATACAGTACATTATACATATTTATACAAGACTGATATCTATATACATTAAGGATATAATCTAACTGTCCTCAGCAATATATCTATCAATATACAGAGATGAAACTTCTTTTTTAAATAAATGCTTTTGAACTATTGATTTGATGTTTTGAGGTATCTCTTCCCATATCTTGATTCCATTTATAGTAATAAATTTTAATTTATAGCTAGTATTGCTAGATTTTATGAAATATGTTTGCCTCTTTAATTGTCTGGTATTATAATTGTGAATATCTGATAAAGGAATAAACATATCAACAAAAGTATTACCTATTCTTTTATAATATATATCATGCATGAATAGAGCCGAGTTTAATTTATAAATGTCATCAATTTTTAGCAAGTTTAATTGACGAAAAAGTGGTGTAGTATGACTGTGCCACTTCTTGTTTGATATTAGTCTAATGGCTTTTCTTTGAATTATTCTTAGAGGTTCAATATAGGAATTGAAAGTGTTTCCCCAAAGTAGGATTCCATAATTTAAATGAGGAAGTAACAAAGAATCATAAATTTGCTTGAGGATTTTAGGTGGGGCATAATGCTTTGCTTTATAGAGTATCCCAAGGGACTTAGAAGTTTTAATTTTAATATGCGCAATATGTTCATTCCAACTGAGGTGTTTGTCTATGATCATACCAAGATATTTTGTTGATATTTTTTCTTCAATTTGTTCGTCATTAATTTTAAGCAGGAGGTGCCTTTCGGTTTTCTGTGTCTTCTAGGAGTGAAATTGACAAAATTCGATTTATTTGTATTTAGTGTTAGTTTATTACATGAAAGCCACTCTTGAATTTCATGCAATTCTCTATTTACTGTGGTCTCCAAGTTATTAATATTATTGCTTGAGTAGAATAGACAAGTATCATCTGCAAATAAAATAAATTTTAAGTATTTGAATGAATTTGGAAGGTCGTTAATATATAGCAGGAAAAGCAGTGGCCCTAGAACAGAGCCTTGAGGAACACCAAAGTTTACAGTACGTTTGTTGGAGAGAGTACCATTTATAGATACTAATTGTTGTCTATTGATAAGAAAAGACCAATTTAAAGCTATACATCTTATGCCATAAGATTCTATTTTGTCAAGTAATATATTTAAATTAATGGTGTCGAAGGCTTTAGCAAAGTCTAGGAAAATCACAGTTGAAAAATGTTTTGTTTCAAAGGATTCAATTATATCATTTATTAAGTCTAAAACTGCTAGGATTGTTGATTTGCGTTTTTGAAAACCATACTGATGTTCAAATAGAATCAGGTTCTTTTCCAAGAAATTTTGAAGCCTAATAAGCATAATCTGTTCAATTAATTTTGAAAAAATCGGTAAAAGAGAAATTGGCCTATAATTAGCGACCTTTAGTTTGGATCCACTTTTATGAAGCGGAATAATTTTTTGTATTTTTAATTTTTCAGGGAAACAACCATTTACAAAGGAATCGTTTATTATATGTTCTAGAGGAGAGGCAATTAAATGACTGACTAGTTTAATAAGTTTGACTGGAATGTCATAAATACCTGAGCTTTTACTAGGGTTTAATTTATCAATGAGACATTTTACTTCAGTGGAGGATGTAGGATTAATAAAGAATGAATCAGCAATACAGGACTGAAGATAGTCTTTGTGAGATTTCTTAGACGGCTTCATTTTTTAAACTAAATTTGTTGCTATATTATTAAAATAAGAATTAAATTTATTTGCAACTTGGAGAGGATCTGTAATAAGCTCATTGTTTTCTTCAAGACAAAAATATTTATATTTTAGCGTGGTAATGTGGATAAGGTTTTTGATACCTTGCCAAGTTTTTTTCATATTTCCTTTAAATTTATTAAAATATTCTAGATAATAATTACGTTTAGATAACCTAATTAGATGGTTTATCTTATTCCTATATCTTTGATAGACATGTAAATAAGTCACTACTTTCGAGTTCATAAATTTCTTATAATATTAATTTTTAATTTTTATAGACTTTTGGATACCCTTTGATATCCAGGGTTTGCCGGCTTGTTTTAATTTTCTTTTTGAAATAGCTTTTAATGGTACATGTTTGTTTATAGTCCTTAAAAGTTCATTATGAAAAAAATTGTATTTTTCATTGGTTGATGATAGATAAGGTAAGTGGTTTTCTAAGTTTAAATCAGCTACATCATGAGAAAAGATTTCTTCATTTAGATGAGAGAAGTCTCTTTTATGAACATTGCAAGGGATTTTAATTGATGCATCTGTATTTAATAAAATTAGAAAATTTGGCAAGTGATCAGTGACATGAGGTATTAGATTACCAGAAACGGTATTTGTAATTACATTATTTATGAATATATGATCAATTAAAGAAGGATTTGAATATTCTGTAAATCTTGTAGGTTGGATTATTTGAGGAATCATGAAATATGAAAGTAAGGTAGATAAATAGTCGTTAATATGAGTAATTGATTCTAATTTTAATAAATCAAAGTTTATATCCCCAGTTAAAATTGTAGTTTTATTTTCCTTATTTCCTTTATTGAGAGTTTTTTCTAAATAATCAAGAAAAATTGAAGGGTTTTTCGGTTTAGGGTGAAGGTAAATGACGCCGATTAAGATATTTTGCTTGCAGTTGTTAACTACTTCTATCCAGAGAGCCTGGAATTCACAATCAGTTGAAAACATGGAGAGAGAGATAAGTCATCTCTTCTGGTATATATCAAATTATTAGAGACGTAAAACCCACAACCACTATTGTTTGTAGAGCCAGTTAGATTTACAAAGTCATAATAAACAGGTAGTTTAGGAGGGGTTTTCAGGTCTTTTTTAAGATGAGACATCCAAGTTTCAGTTAGGGCTATGATATCAAAATTAAAATCAAGGCTAGATAGCAGGATTGACAAGTCTTCAAAATTGTGAGTTAGACTTCTGATATTTGAATGTAGTATGGAAAAATGGTGATTTTGATTTTTGGTGTTATTTTTGATAAGTTTATGAAATTCATGGAGACTATAGTAATTAAAGTTTGGTTCAAATGAAATTTCGTTATCAGGATTATTTTTATCATTTTCTGAAGTTAAAAAATTATAATTTGAAGATACTATATCTAATTTGGGAAGTAAGTTTGTGTCAGTTTTATTTAGGTTTATAGAACTAGTGCGGCAAGAGCAATCATAGTTACTATTGAAAGTGAAATCAGATAGGGAAGAGATAGAATTAAATGGAAAGCAATTTGAAACACAAGCATAACAAATCCATGGTAGGTTTAAACTTGAGAATCTAAAAAGGTTAATTTCAGTTTCATTTAAATGAGAACATTTCAAATGAATTTTTGAATGGCAAGAGTCACCATGCTATGTTATTTTGATATTGTTTAACGAGTTTCTTGCAAGTTGTACATTTCTTAGTATAAACAATTTCGTCTCTGTATTTCAGATTAATTATTTTCTGGACATTGTCGGAAGTAGATTTTATACCTTTTCTAGAACAGTAAGATAAAGAAATTATTTGTGATTTTGTAAGTGTCGAAAATGGAAAAATGGATCTGATACATTTGGAACAATACCAAGGATCGGAACATTCAGAAAGTTTGAAGAGTTCACCTTTAGTTATTTTAATACATTTTGAGTGCAGCCACGTAAGGCAAAGGTCACAAAAAATCGACGACTGATCATCATAAACATGATGGCTACAGATGTGACAGATTGTTATTTCACTCATTCGTAGTCAAGTATACTCATCTTATGTGAAGACCAGGGAAGTAAGGTTATCTTCACTCGTAATTCTTTTGATTTCCGAACTTTCAGTTTTCCTGATAAAGATCTTACCGTCTCGAGACCAAATGTATTTGTATTTCTGCTCTTTGCGAAATTTTAGGACTTTACCAAAGAGGATCTTGTTTTGACGGGTTAGACTCTCGTTGATAAAGAGTTTTGATGCAGCCCGTTCTCTCACCAGTCCTAGGTTGTGCGTAGATTTACCCTTGAGTTGAGATTTACTTCGCATGACTTGGTCACGAAACTTTCTGTTCGAGAATTTTACGATGATATTGGCTGATTGGCTTCACAACAATTATCATGAAGGGAGGCGAATTCCAACTCTCTTTTTAAGTCTTTAGAACTCCAAACGATGGGAGTTTTCCGTTCAGCAAGGCAAGGAACGACAACTAAATTTGAAAACCGTCCGTTCAGCGTTCAAGTCAACACGGGACCAAAACCATGTTTCGCAAAATGTTGACGATTTTTACAAGAAATGCCGCCAGATTGTCCTAAGCGATGACAAGTAAACAATCCCTAGTATTACATTTGACGAGTTGAAGAGTTTTTGTACACATTTAGCCGGAATTTCATTGCTATTTTTTCGGATAAATCGAGGTGAACTTCCGTAACTGAATTTTACTTTCTTACATAAAATCTACCCGCTAACATTGAAAGGGTTTCAATCTTACCCTCGGCCAATCAGAAATGACCTATCATTGAACTGACCAATCAGACACAATGCTACTGTTGCTTGCGAAAGAAACCATTGCGATCGCAGAAGAATTTTGAACGGTCTGAATATTTATGATATGCTAATTTCCTCAAGAGCATACTTACTGCGCACGGGCACCAGGTGACCCAGCCCCTTTAATATATGATTAGCGTAACGGCAAATCGCCGATCATTGTCTTCTTTGGAGCTCTCTCGAGTGCAATCAATCCATTCATCTATGGTGCTGCTAACAGAGACTTTAGAAAGACCTATGTCAAAATACTAAGAAAACAAATGACTTAAGGCTAAGCCCAAGGACATACCTACGTGAGACAGGAAAGTTTCGTATTCTCACGGACGAGCTGAAACGAGCTCATTCGTGCCACAGATCGGTCCTGGGTCCTCTCCTATGTCTCCTATTTTCAATGTCTAAGTACACTCCTGATAGTTTTCGTTACTAATTAAAACTTTGTTAATGAATTAAATTTATTAAGCGAGCTAAGTACTCAGCTACATCATAATATTTTTTATCTTATTAGGATCTATATTTATATTTTTCCATATCATTATCGCTTTCGCCTTCAAACTTTGTATTTTGTTATTTTCAATCATTCTTGTTATGGCTACAAGGGAGAATACGGTATTTACTGTAATTGTGCACCCTCTTTAAATACTGAAGTGTTATTTGATCTTATCTTGTCTTTATATTAACGATTTTAGTAGCTGCTCAAGCCTTTTTTACTTCCATCTTTTCGCAGACGATTCTAACTTATTCCTTACTGATAAGAAGCTAAGCATATTAGAAACTAATATAAATAAAGAACTAGCAAACATACACACTTGGTTATCTGTAAATCAATTCTCTGATTCGAAGGAACGCACAGAAAACGTTTATATTGTATATTCTACATAACAGACACGGTGTATATGAGATCTAGAGACGCACACCAGATACATTGATGGGAGACGATTAATAGAGATGATTACATAATTTACAAGTTTCAAGATTAATATCTATGTTGTACAAGTTTCTAGTAGCTAAAGTAGATTCTATAGTAATTATGCATTGTAATACTGAATAAAATTAGGCCCGGTAGCAGAACAAAGTAATGTAAACTGGTAAAGTCAAGTGAATTCGTAATGTGATTACATGCTTATATATTCAAAGGGGAGATTTCATCAAATAAGTCTCAAAGTTATGAATAAACCAATTACCCAAAACAATTGACCTATATCATTATGACGTCAAATCAAAACAATCTATTGTTTAAATGCTAAGGATCACGGTCGTGGGAGGGGGACAAAACAGCAACAACACAAAGGAAATCGCTATCAAATGCATTTTGTAGAACGTAGAATAGCGGTGACAGCCACCAAATACGGTAAATATTGTGGGATAAACATTGATACGGCTGATATCTGGAAACCAGACAATTCGAAGTTAAATTTTTCTCAGCAGAGCAGATTTAGTTCAAAATTCTATTGTTCAAGTCGATTCTGTCCCCCTCATAAACAAGCCGTGACGTCATAATGATATAGGGTAATTATACAAAATATCTAGGGGTGATAATGCACTCTTCCATAAATTGTTAATGTCACATGTTTCAAGTTTCAATTTTATTTTACACTATTTAAGTTAATATTTAAGTTGATATATACTCGTTTGCAGAAAGGTTGTCCAACAAAAATATCCAGATATCCATATATCTAATTTATTCAGACATATCTAATGAGATGCAGTAGGTAGTTTTCTAAAATTTGTGGAATGCGCGGAGACCTCGCAGCAACACTCTCAAAATTGAACTTCGCGTCATTGCCTCAAAGAAAAAGAGTAGCAACAGGATCCACATAATTGCGTCTCTTCCTGTGGTGGAAGATATTCATGCTTTCAGACAAGCCGTGGAAAGTTTTTTTACCGGACGTTAAATCTACTTGTCAATACGATGATTTTCGTCAGTTAATAGCGAGAGGCCTGTTTTCGTGTCTGTAGCTTTCCTCTATCGGCTTAATTTGACCACGGCTTTCTGCCTACTCGTTTTCTGGTTCTGCATTGTAGCTGAATTTCATACGTACCTATATCTTTCGCAAGAGAAATCCCGATACCCCCTGCCATCCAGGAGAATGAACCATTGGAAAGTACATAACGACAACGGCAGGATTCCCACACGTTTGCAGGAAAAAATCCCTGACTTCTCACCGACCAAGAACTGAGTATTTTTTCCAAATACTCAGTCCAACAAAACAAAATAAGTTTGCGAAACCTGAAAATAAAATTCCCTGACTTTTCACAGAAATTTGGGATTTCCCTGACCAAATCCTAAATTCCCTGACGATTCCCGGACCTTGAATTATACTGTTTTTTTCCTGATTTTCCCTGACCATGAGAACCAGTGATGTCCAATGCAGTCCCTTCTTAATACTTACTCCTCGTCTACATCTTCCGTGTCATTCTTCATCAATCTTCACGTTCTCTTTCGTCGAGCCTTTTCGTACGGTACAGCTATAACTACAATCACAACAAACAACATATCTTGTCTCAAAACGTTTTTTCATCACTTATTTTCTTTATGTATTGCACAATTAAAAAAATTACAAGTTCCCCTAAATTAGCGTCCATCATCATTTATTCATTGTTAAAACCAAGAAGAGACAGTGAGCAGGACTCACGTACTTCATCTTGTGGTGCGCTGGACGTCATATTTATATTTCAAGTAGCGATCAAGTATGAGCAGATGACCAATATACAAGTGTACGTATCGAGTTATTATTATTATATATATTATTGATTCAGTGGGTTGCCCCCTCTACTACCCTCGATGGGCTATTATCATAGTTCGGCCATCTTGGATAAAACAATGGTTTTGGCACCGGTAGCCTCGCACTGGTGGGTTTCACAACGAGTTTATCGGACGAAAACAAAGGTTTTTATTCTCCTGAGACTCAACATTGCCGCCGAGTGATAAAAACCCATCGACTCTATTCCAATATGCCTGCTATAATTTGCATAATACCAAAAAACTTAGGATATTCAGTGAAGTGCATGCCGCCAAGCATCCCACATTAAGTAAAGTAATACTGAGTAAGTTTGAGAGTTTGATCATTCATTGCTGCAAAGTTATTGACAGCGAAAATCACGAAAACGAGGCTATACTGGCTCAAACCCACATGAATTAAAACTCTATAAATATTAAAATATTAAAATCTCAATAACTTCGTACCAGTTTATGCCCATAAAATTCAGAGTACTACTAACCTTGGCATGCTCTTTAACATAGTAGTATTCAACTGTTATTTACTGCTCTCTATACTCATCATACAAGATTCCCCATATTGGAATAGGCCGTTTATGGGAGCCCATGATTGTTTGCACACGCTTCGTTTTCGTTAGCTACGGAACCTCGAGTCGTTCCAGCTATTAAAGTTCGTTTAGTTCCACGTTCTTCTCATTTAACAGCAGTTGTTTATTCCGCTATGGTAACGTGAATGAAACCGCGGAACATTAGTGTCAACTTGTAAGCGATTAAAACATTCCGTGTGTGAATCATGGGCTCTGAGAAAGGGTTTTTAGGTTCAATTTATTCCCATCTCCAGGTTTAGAACGTCAAACTGTTTCCATTCACCAGAGTAATACGATAATCGCTTTGAAAATCACTTTGACAAAATGGCAAATAAACTGAGCACAGAGGGTAACGGAAGAAGATAGGAGAAACACGAAGGAAACAGAGGCACTGCGCCCGCAGTGAAGCGTGTCTGTGTGGAATGACAATAAACCTAAAAAGCCTCGAATTCGAACATTGTGTTAGAGTAACACAAAGTCAATTCATCGGCGCGCCAGATGTGACCAGTGGAAGTGAAGTCGTCAACCTTATACATGGCTTAAGCAACGGTTTTATTGCGGCTGCAGCTTGGAACTAGGAAAATGTCAAGGGAAAATGTACAGCTAAAATAGAAAGTAAAAGACTTTAAAAATAATAGATACTGGGTTAATCAACTAACCGCCGTTAAGGCGAGTTGCAGCTGACGTTTCGAGCGAAAATTACTATTTTAAGTGCTAATTGGTTATACAATGAATAGTGTGCAACGCGCTCTGATTGGTCGACAGCCATGTGTTATCAGAGTACAGACGCACATGATGTCACGGTTTGCTCGAAATCATTTCGTAGCCTTTTTGCTAATTATTCTATATGCGTCACGTGGCGTATTCTTTTGTTTTCTTCGCGTTGTGACGTCATCTCTGCACTATAAGATGACATTCATTTATATGTACATACTAATATGTTTCTACTAAAACAATTAGACTACTCTCAGTTTCTATAGCTGATAGTTAATTCGGAGCTAAGTCCAAATAGTTCGTAGTCTGATTGTTAAACCAATGAAAGCTGAAGCGTCCTAGATATTTGCCCCTGGGCATTCCAAAATATTGTTTTTCAACATGGCGGCGTTATTGGCAAAGAAGTATATCAGTTGATAAAGCGTAGTGTTTTACTTTTCCACCAACACAGAACAACACTAGCTTTCACAAAGACTAGTCATGCACTGTTAAAAGGATACGCTTCGAAGTTCAGTTTCTGTCGTAGGGCTCCTGCCAGTATTAACTCGGTGCTGTATAAATCTGAAATCAAATCATTACATAATAAAACTACTTAGGTCCGTTTCATAAACTTTTCATGCGCCAAACTTGATGGTTGAATGATATACGGCAGAAGAATGGCCACACTGAATTTCTAACGGGACCTGAAACAACCATAACAGGCTTCAAAGCCAGAACCCGGCTAAATCACAGATCGAATTGGAATTTAGCGTGTTGGTTTTTGTCAAGGGTGAAAAACCGGAGAATCCGGCCAAAAACCCTCAGAGCAAGGGCGAGATACCAACTAACTCAACTCGCGTATGGCGCCACGTCGGGGAATCGAACCTGGGCCACAGAGGTGAGAGACGAAGCGCTTAACCACTGCACCACCACGGCTCCCCAATATCAATTGACCGACTTAGCTTGTACATTTGTTGCTCCAAATCAGGCCACCTGACTTTTCCCTTCAGTAATATTTACTTGTTTTTTCTGTATCCCAAGAGGAAAATAATGTCTAAATTTATCTAATTGGAAAACAAAGCACTGAATCCTCTGGAGAGCTGTCACATAATCTGAATTGAGACAACAAATGTACAAGCTAAATCGGTCAATTGTGTTCGATAAGTTTGAATTAGGTGCGGCAGATGCTGTTGCATTATACACTTTATTCATATCTCTCCTCTGCGCGGTAAGAAGTCTAGTAACAATGGTATCAGAGCGAGGCCAGTTGTCCCAGAAATCGCAAAATTGAAGTCGGTCAGAAATATCTTAGTTTCTGTCGTACCGCACTGTTGTGTTCTTGTGTCTTCATTTTCTGACATCGACTGAATATTGTTCTCTTCCTGTGATAAGATGGGACAACTGACCTCGCTTTGATGCCTTTATGAATAAGGTCAATGCGACGCTGGATAATAATGCATAAATTATGCCATCTTGAAATTTAATATAATTATGCGCTAAAATTAAAATCTACACCAAGATTCCCTGATCGCTACAATCGGTTCCGCAGCGAATTAAGTTTGTCGTCTGAGTCAAACAGTCGCTCCAACATCGAACTTAAAGGTATTAAGTTCGACGCATGAAAAGTTTGCCGTCTGAAACGCACCTAATCTAAGAGGACTCGAATAGTCGAGTAGACACTTAAGTCAATTAAATTCATGTTCTGGTGCACTGGCAATCGAATTGAACCATCAAATGTCTTTAAAACAAAACTATAAAAATAACACCCTGAGATACAAGAGAAATACCATGTGAATGTCCTGATATGCTTTTCAAACTTTTTCGATAGAGGATGGCAAAGATTAAAGTGGATTACAAAAGCTTATTCTAGAAACTTGATTTCGGTTACAGTGAACCGATTTCAAGTTGCTCTAAATTTCTCTTAAAACCAGTATTTTTCATCCACTTGAATCTTTGCAATTCTTCATCAAAATAATCTCAGATTTTATCCCGGTAGCATATCTGGAAAGTATACTCTGCTAATCTGAATTCGGTTATTCTTATCTTTCATCATGAGAAAGTTGATCATTTGTGGGTTGACAGTGCCCCTTTAATATGCGTCGAGTTAGTACTCACCGAGACCGCTACGAACCAAATCTACACAGAGAGGCCGGTCACTCGAACAGGTAACCACTACGAATGCTGGTTGGCCCTAGGGAAAATAACAAACTAAGTTATCCTTAGAGGAAACCTCCGCTGTTGGAACGAATTACCGTTAAATTGTTGGTAATTTAATCTAAATTGAAAATTTGACGATAATAGAAAAACATATATTTTAGTTTTTTGAAAAAAAAACACAGGGGTATGAGCCTTGGGCTTTGAATTTCGCAGGCGCCGACATCTTCGATCTTATGACGTCACACGGTTGCCCCTATTGTTACACAACAAAAGAGCTATTGTTTCACCACAAAAGAGCTATTGTTACACAACAAAAGATCCGTTGTTACACAACAAAAGAGCTATTGTTACACAACGAAAGAGCTGTTGTTACACAACAAAAGAGCTATTGTTACACAACACAAGAGCTATTGTTACACACAAAAGATCCGTTGGTACACAACAAAAGAGCTGTTGTTACACAACAAAAGAGCTATTGTTACACAACAAAAGAGCTGTTGTTACACAACAAGAGCTGTTATTACAAAACAAAAGAGCTATCGTTACACAACAGAAGAGCCGTTGTTACACAACAAAAGAGCTATTGTTACACAACAAAAGAGGTATTGTTACACAACAAAAGAGCTATTGTTACACAACAAAAGAGCTATTGTTACGCAACAAAATACTATTGTTTTCTGACAAGAGGCAACATGTGTGACTTCGTAAGTTACAGGATGGCGGCACCCAGAAATTCAAAGCCAAAAATGGCTCATACTCGTATCCATTTGTTTTCAAATACTAAAACATTTTTTTCATTTTTTCAACAAAATTGAAATTTAGACAAATAATTGTCAACAATTTAACAGCAATTTGTTCCAACAGTCGGGGTTTCCTTTAAAACAGATGGGAAGTTGTGTGGGTCCGTCATCAAGAAGTACGGTGATAATATATTCTTACTTATTTAAGTGAAATGATTTGCTCTTGACGCATGCCATGATTAAACCAACCAGTTGACCAGTTAGCAGACAAAGTCGTCATTTTCTTATGCAGAAGTTTGCTAATTAACAATTAGAATATGGGCTCGAAGTTTCTATCACCCATAGAAACTGAGAGCGAGTAGTCTAATTGTATTAGTAGAAACCAACTAGTAGTTCAATCTTAAACTGAAGCAAGAACAATGTTTACATTTCTAAGACTTGGCAGCCATTGTTTTGCTTTTGAAAACCGGCTTTTTTTGCTACTCACTTTCTACTAATAGGAGATATTCCAGTTGAGTCTACGAATAGCAGTTTCAGCGGTATTGACCCAAATGCCTCACTTCGATGTAATGAAGCGCTATTGAAACCATCATTCTTGCATGACACCAACACTCTCTTACACAAGCACGACTAATTTACATACACAGTTTGAATAGCGCTTCATTACATTGAAGTGAGGCGTTCGGGTCAATACCGCTGAAATTGCTATTCGCAGACTCAACTGGAATATCTCCTGTTTTGACCTCACAACAAATATTTCCGTATATCAATATTTTTTATATTTTTTTATCTTTATCCATGTTGAAGTGCTTGAAAATTTCTGCATGTACGCCGATGATCATAAACAAGGACATTAACAATAACATAAAAGGTATTTTTTATTGCAAATAGCGCTTTGATATTCTGGTCAGACATGGTATAGTAAATGAATTACTGCGCAAAAGAAATCAAGAGTGACAAAGAGAAGCGTCGAAAATGGAAAAGAAGAAAACGAGGCGTGAGACTTCTTGCGCGAATATCCTTCTCAAAACTACCTACACATTTACACCCTGTTGCGAACCACCTTAACACTCTTTAAAAAGCTGCTCATAAGCTTGAGCCTTCAGTTCCGAACAGCGGGCGCTCATGCTAATGTCCATGAGGTGCCGCGGGAGGGTAGACCACAGGCAGCCCAGGCTCTATATATGGCAATTTTGACTTTGTAGGGAATTTAACGTTTTTTTAAGCCTTGCAATTTTTATTGTAGTTGAGAACAGAAAACTAGAAATCAATTAGAAATCACCCACAAAATGCATAGTAGAACTAAGAACACATCTAGATTGGATTTATCTCAAATTTGCAAATGTTCTTACATTTTACAAAATCACGTTCAATTCCCTACAAATATTGCTACAAAGTCTAAATAGCCCACTTACGCGATATGCTTTACTTGTCACGCACAAAGGTTTCAATATGAGGCCCCGTGCTAAATTGAATTTATTATTTTCACAGAGAAAAGAATTAATTTAATTTAGCACGGAGCCTCGTATTGAAACCTTTGTCCGTGACAAGTAAAGCATATCGCGTAAGTGGGCTATTGTCATATAAGGAGCTCAGGCTGTCTGTGGAAGACGTGAAATTCAGCGAATGTTTGTACCCTTTCATATATATGGCGCTCTGCTATTAGTCTAGTAAACCACGTCATTCAGTGTACATTAATCAGTATGGCATTAATTGTTACCTCTTCAGTACGGCGAGTCCTTAAGCTGGACAGAGTCTTCTGAGATGGAATGGTTGACAACATCTGATGATATCACGAAAACACAAATATTCAGAGGGATTTGTTCCTTATAAATAAACAACTAAGAGTCATTTAAAGAGCTTAAAGGGGCCGTCTCAACCATTTTTGATGCCACAGAAAATGGCCGCCAAGCCAACATTCAGTTTTATAGCTCGAGCTCCCAGCTCTAGCAAGAATGATGTGAAGAACTACGTACTGTAATTAACAGATCCTGAATACGTGAATTTGTTTAATTCCCCTCCCTCCCCTCCCTCACAGATTCTGTTTTATAGCTCGAGCTCCCCAGCTCTAGCGAGAATGATGTAAAGAACTACGTACTGTAATTAACAGATCCTGAATACGTGAATTTGTTTAATTCCCCTCCCTCCCCTCCCTCACAGATTCTGTTTTATAGCTCGAGCTCCCAGCTCTAGCAAGAATGATGTAAAGAACTACGTACTGTAATTAACAGATCCTGAATACGTGAATTTGTTTAATTCCCCTCCCTCCCCTCCCTCACAGATTCTGTTTTATAGCTCGAGCTCCCCAGCTCTAGCGACAATGATGTGAAGAACTACGTACTGTAATTAACAGATCCTGAATACGTGAATTTGTTTAATTCCCCTCCCTCCCCTCCCTCACAGATTCTGTTTTATAGCTCGAGCTCCCCAGCTCTAGCGACAATGATGTGAAGAACTACGTACTGTAATTAACAGATCCTGAATACGTGAATTTGTTTAATTCCCCTCCCTCCCCTCCCTCACAGATTCTGTTTTATAGCTCGAGCTCCCCAGCTCTAGCGACAATGATGTGAAGAACTACGTACTGTAATTAACAGATCCTGAACACGTGAATTTGTTTAATTCAGACTTGATTTCTGGAATGAAAACTGATAGCTTGTGAGGTGCGCAAAGGACACTGGTTGAGACGGCCCTCTATTAAGGAATGGCAAACGAGTTGTTGCTGGCGTTTCGAGCACTAGCCCTTCGTGAGAGCGAAATAGGAAACTCGGTGTAATTCGGGAGGGGGGCTTAAAAAGGGTTAGTGCATCAGTCAGCTGGAACTCGTTTCCCACGGCGTTGATCATAGCTTATTTCATACTTGACACGGTTTTCTTTGTTCTTCATGACGCTTTATTTAACATAAATACCTCATTATAAATGCAAGGGATGTATGAGAAAAGTTCCCGGGTTGTATCCAGATACACCCCGGGAACTTTTCTCATACATCCCTTGCATTTATAATGAGCAATTCAATACAATTCAACGATATTTTGTCGTTTCTAGCTTATTATTTTCTCCAAGGAATTCATTCACCTTGGCTTCAGCCAAACTTACTAAATATCCCTATAATGATTTAGAACCTTTTCTCCGTCTTGGTACTTGCCCAAAATCTACCTAAAAAGAGCTACATCAATGAAAATTTTGCGAAAACCTCGTCAAGTATGAAATAAGTCAGTTAAATACCTCGAATCTCGGCTTTTATCCAGATACATCCCTCGGGATGTATCTGGCTAAAAGCCTCGGTTCTCGGTATTTAACTCTTCCTTAAACGACTCTTAGTTGATAATACTATGATTTATAGAGGTTTATATTTCCAACATGCTAATGATGTGACGCCAACCCAGTATCATTTATTATACAAAAACACACACAAAGTATGGAGAATAATAATAATTTAAATTTCTTCTATTGCGCAACATACAAATAGATGATCAGTTGCGCATGAAAAGACACAATTAAAACTAATAATAAACTAATATATAACTATTAATTAATGATATAAAAATGTATGTATGTCTGAATAAAATCTAAGGCATATAGATCTCACTATATATATCTGACATGACTAAGGTAATACAAAATAATAATAAAAATCTAAATTTTCAGTGACAAGCTAGTTTACAAAGATATAACTTCAAATGGCGCTTAAAAATGTCAATAGAGTCTATTTGTCTGAGTTCACGTGGCAGCACCGACGTTCCAAAGCTTGGGGGCAGCAGCAACAAAGGCTCTGTCTCAGAATGTACTGGTCACAACCATACGCACAAGCATAATATGAATACAGACATATGCTTCTGTGGAATGGAGAGTGATTGGAAATACGAGAGAAAGTGTAACAAAACAAACAAAACAAGCAAGCAATACCAGCAGCAGCACATACCTGACCTCCTGCGCACTCAATGATCTCCTTCATCGATGCTGGATCTGGCTCTACATTTGGGGTGACATATACTTGAATGCCCTAAAAATCATTTAAACAAAGGGAAACAGTCCGAGTATGATGACATACGTACTTAACCGTAACTTATTTTATGCTGAGAATCTCTCACTACCAACCCATTATGAAGTTTTGTCCGAACAACAACTAGACTAAAACCCCCCATGTGGTAACCGATTAATTAGTAACTGGCACTTGCCCCAGCCCTCGCGCGGCTACCATAACACAGCAACTGTAGCTCTGATATTCCTCTGGTATTTCGTCAAAGAAAGGGCTGCAAGCAGTCTACCATACAACTTAATTCATTAACAAGTATTTCTCGTAATTTTATTAGAAAATGTGCATAATAATTTCAAAACCTTTCCCAGAATTCAGGGACTTTTCAAGATGACAAGCAGTCAAATCCAACAATTTTCCAGAGAGTACGAACCACGTACAGGAATAATAACCAAATCGAAATGACTAACTTACCTATATTTATTTGATGTAATATTTGTTAATAATTAGTTAATAATTAGCGCGGGTTCCTGTTACCTGTAGAAGGGGCTTGGTTTGTGCTCTCTCTAGAGACTGAAGAAGGTCCATGGTGTATGTCGTTTCTAACTCCACGTCTTTCAGAGGAAATAGCCTGGGATCTGGTAAAAGGTAACGAAGAAACTTAGTGTGCGTTCGATTGATCGTATTCCAGAATACGAATAGATGGAATAGTCTCTGGAAATCACTGGTTCAGGTACATTTTGCACTTTAAGCTACAAACACTTGCTGACATGATATTCACGATACATTTAGTACATGTGTATTTCAGTGGCTAAGAGGTCCCGATACAAGCGACTTGTAGTGATCATTCTGTGTATTCGTATTCCAGATTATGGTCAATAGAACGCATCCTAAGTAAGGGTTATTTGCCTGGGGCGAGGGAGTAATTGGTATGTGATATTCACGATACATTTAGTACATGTGTATTCCAGTGGCGAAAAGGTTCCGATATAAGAAATTTGTGTTGATCATTCTGTGTATTCTTATTCCAGACTGCGGTCAATCAAACTTGAACTAGGTACGAGGTAATGTGAGGTAACAATACTCAATAGCTGGATGTGTATTGATTTACTTGCATTGAACACTTTCTGCTTTCTCTGCTGACAGAGTTCGCTTCCTTCCCAAGATGAAGGGAGAAAGAAGGAGAACTCTGTCCGTGTAAGATGCTTTCTTTGTTGCGCATGCATTACAGTTGCCTAGCAACCCTGTCGTAATCCTCGTGGGCTCAACTGTTTTGTTTGCGCATGCGCATCATGCACTTCTGGTAAAACCGGTTTCAAACTTGGACGTCGCAGTGGGCTCATGTTTGGTTATCAGCGTAAAACAAACAATTAGCTGTGCGCTGATAAACCGGTTTAACAGGCTTGACACACCCAGAATTTTGGACGAACTCTTAATGCACGGCTCAATACGAAAACAAGACGAATACGTTTCGTGGAGTTGAAGAAGGCCCCGCTCGCAGGGTAAAAGTTTATAGATGTTGAGAGTTTTTGCCATTTTTCGACTTCTTACTCTCTCTAAAGAAATATTCACAACTATTTTTTCTGTTCTTGCTAGCACAATTTTAGTTGGCATCAAGATTTAGTAAGATCTGGAGGTCGCTTTTAACCAGTTTGGTGCTAATCACTTCAATTGACAGAAAGCAACAGGCTTTTCAACTTTGACAATGTTAGTACGGTGAGAAATTCATAGCCCAAATTTTTCGCCAACTTCCGCCCAAGGGATTTTGATCAAATGCGTACGTGTACTCTACGTTTGAACAGTTTCCAGTTATTTGAAAAAATCATTCGACTACATGTAGATTTCGAGTAATGGTACAAAATGTCAAAAAGGTGTGGTTGAACGTCACAATGACGTCACTAGTATGTGTTTGTGAAAATTTGAGCAGAATCAGGAATAAATATCAAAAGTTATGACATTTTGTTTAAATCCTCAAACTGGCTTCGGAGTTTCGATTGAGACACCTTAAAGGAGCAGTGTCACGATTAGTATTCATGCCCAAAGTTTTGAAAATGTGTCAGGCGGACAAGAAATCAAAAGACGTGACAGAAGTAGAAGTCCGTGAGTAATCCGCTTGCATCGGCGTATTTGCACGATATCTCGAGCCGAAATTGCTTGAAAACTATACTTCAGTATTATATGGTTAGGTTTGATGTTATATTTTTATAAAGCAGCATTTTATTTATTTCAATCGAAAGTGAAATTTGCAGCGGCGCGTGACAGAGCGTGATTTTGCCATTGTCTATAACAACCAATCAGAATCGTGACACTGCTCCTTTAAGCCCTCGAAAAAATTGCCAAACCTGTATTTGAACAACCTCCTCCCCAGAGATTCCGTTATCTGCCAGCGGAGCATAACGTTGTGACGCGTGACAGACACGCACACTTACCGAGAAAGTGATTGCTCTCGTGACTCTTCTCCAACCATTCTGGGGTTACAATGTACTGGCAGACTGAGATGGCTGACAGGAACTTAACAGTGCGCACAATCTAGATTACAATTAACATATTCAAATCACTTCAGAATTGATCCATGAGCCAAATGCCCGATAACAAGGAAGTAAAACAGATCACACTACTTCCCTACATAACTGACAAAGGCAAAGGTCTAAACACTCAATCGAGATTCACTGTAAGGGTCTCCATACAGATTTCAATGAAAGTCTGCGGGAACGTATATGCATAGAACGGT
Source organism: Actinernus sp. WN-2022 (assembly GCA_030867875.1). Classification (NCBI taxonomy): domain Eukaryota; kingdom Metazoa; phylum Cnidaria; class Anthozoa; order Actiniaria; family Actinernidae; genus Actinernus; species Actinernus sp. WN-2022. The sequence goes on along the minus strand of JAOWCC010001634.1, from coordinate 117,551,978 downwards.
TTGAGTGTCGAAAGTAATAGCCCACTTCCGAGATAGGCCTCACTTCCTGCGTACAAAGGAATCATTATGAGGCTCCGTGCATAATGCTCAGTCGTTCGTGACAAGCACTTCTGTAGCATTCCTTTGTACGTAGGAAGTGAGGCATATCTCGGAAGTGGGCTATTCGGTGAGTGCTTTGGTTTTGCGTTTGCCTAGCTTTTTTATTGGCTGTGAAAAATGTTTTGGAACTATCAAGTTCTGAACTAAAACAAAACATTAGTTTGGTCCGTCACGCACGCAATCATGAGTTATCCACGAGTGCGTTTACTTTTGCTCGTGATTGGTTCAAGTAAGACCAATCGTGAATTACTTCAGTTCGTCATTGGCTCATGTTTTTACTTGCTCCTGTGATTGGCTCTGTAATTACTTTGGTTTGATTTTACAGCACTCAATCGAAAACCACTCTATAAGTTCACGTATTTGCTTGGCGTAAATTCCTAAGCTTCAGAACTAATAAGATAGCAGCTTTTTACCCACAATCCTTTGCACACGAAAATATTTAAATCTGTTATAAAATCGCTGTAGAGGGGTTTTAATTCTTAAAAACAAACCAGTAGATGTGCTGTTACCAATACACTGCCATTGAAGAGAACAGGGGATTTCTACGTGTGTGTTTTACTGTGTTAGGCTCGCAAGAGATTGTGGTCAAATGTACGGTGGATTGCTGTCAGCATGACAAACTAGAGAAATAATAATCCCTAAAACCTGGTATAAGTACCTAACTTTCCAGGGATTCAGATTGCTGGACATCCGCCAATGACCGATCATTTTGCAAAAAATGTCCGATAGATTTTCAACATGGCTGGTCCGATTGATTTCTGTTTCCTGCTGTCTTCGTGAAAAGCGGTGAATTACTGGCACTACTGCCCTACCAATTAATGTCCTATTGATCTAACGCTAGTGCTGAATTACTGTCACTACTGTCCTACTAAATTATTGTCCTATTGATCTAACCCTAGCTAAGTTCCAACAAAATCGTCGGCAGAAAAGAAACTAGAAATATTCTTAACCAGGAAAGTATTAATACCTGTGTTGCGATCAAGTGTGTGCAATTACGATGGGAGTCAGCCACCACACCACCCACGTCACTCAGCATCTATATTCAAACGGAAAACAGTGATTTAGTGATTCACGTTTTACTTTTCTATCCTGCCATCAAAAGCGCTATCCTAACATAGTTAAATGTGCTACAGTATAGCATTAGGGTCCGGTATCATAGGGACTCCTCCCCAACCCCTTACCCTAGGGATACCATCTGCTCAAATATTTATTTGTTTTCATGTTGCCATGGAAACACTATTGGCCTCACGCTCCTTCAATGAGGAAAATAAATTCCTTAATTTCTTGTTTGCGAAAAACAAATGCACTGCGCATTGGAAGATTTGGAACAATGTAAGCATTGTTTGCGAGTGGCTTAAACAAATCATTTCGAGAACACAGTTTTATGTTCAGGAAGAAAGGAGTCTGGTGCCAAGAGTATTACCATGGCAACATCATGTCCTACATAATTTTGTATGTTTTCCTTAGTATCACATGTGCAACGTTTTAATTGTTTTTACTGACTGTTTGTAGAGATATTCTTCATTTTGTGATTTATCTTCATTCATTTGCATATTGTAAAAACACGAATATCTCTATACCGAAAAATGGAAAATGTCACCCTTCCTCATTTCGAAAGAGTTTTAAAATGAGATTGACTTAATTATCAAAACATATGCACTTTAAAAACAATAAAATTATCAATATTCAGATGCTTTTTCAATGCAAGACATTTTTTTTTTAAATGGCGCCCGTATTAACCTCGTTTGCTCGGTCCGTACCGTAAGTTATGGACCGAATTGTTTCCCCTCTTTTTATATTATGGACCGGTTATGGACCGCAAATTGAGCAATCAAAGCTCGCGAAATTACTTAGCTATATAATAACACAGAACAATGAGGAAATATGATATAAATATGATATCAGCCATGGTCGGTCCGTATAGAGAAAATCTTTGAAAACGTTTTCAAGAGCGCAAAGTTTTCCTCTATACGGACCGACCAAGGCTGATAAGAAACATTATAATTTTTCATTCACAGGTCTATTTTATTTGCACGCTCGTACAGAAGCGATACATTTGTCATTCTTCAGCATGCACTAGTCGTTTCACTTAAATCAAAGGTAATTTTCTGCACTTGCTTTCTATTTTCGCAGCCTTCACTATTACATATGTGGCAGAAATACATGTTCAGTGCTAGAGTACATTTACGTCAGAATCACATCAAAAGCTTTGGGATTAGCTAGTCCAGATGAGCAAAAATGGACCGGCCATCAACCAACCAGAGCACGCAATTTCAGTGGATTCCGGACCGGAAAAATAAGAGTTATTTTACCTTCCTTAGCTTGGACGCTTCTGGGATAGGTAACCCTGTGAACATCACACGCGGTGTATTGCTGTTGATTTCTACTGTGGGTGACGTCGATAGTCTGCAATAGAATACATTAAAAGGGCATGTCATGATGTTGCGCATGCGTGGAGTCAATGTTCGATTGGTGGCTGTTGATTGGTTTCAAACAGTTATCGTCCCCTCCCTTAATGCTTGATTGAAATGTTACGCAATATTTTCCTTGAAGACTAGATCTACGCACAGTTTGTTAGTCATGTTTGCATATTGGCCTTAATTTTAACCATGATCCCACATGGGTGCGAAGGGTTAGTCAGTTCGTATGAGAATCACTGAAAATAAATAAATTCGTCCCGGCCCCTCCCGGCCCCTCCCGGCCCCTCCCGGCCCCTCCCGGCCCCTCCCGGCCCCTCCCGGCCCCTCCCGGCCCCTCATCATGACACAACTCATTTAAATGCATCATAAGATTTGTGGAACATGAGATGAGGTAATGACATAGCCTTGTTGTAACATCATGCTGGCCCGAGGAGATCATAATAAAAACATGATTTTGAACCACATCACACTGTAACGACTCGAATCATTTGCATCAAGACGCTTTTCGTAATAACGAAAGTACACCTGACAATAACATGGTATAAGTTTTATATTCTCACAGGCGAGCTGTAACTTGCCCTCGGTTGAGCCTCATACGGGGGTTTTCACTAAAACCGATTTATAACATTAGAAACGATATCCCCGTTTCATCCTCTATTGAGGGTTCGGTCCAGCTCGTACGTAACGTGCCTATTCACTCTTTTCACCCAGTGGCCATCTTGGATTTAAAGCGAGGCAATCCTTTGTTTCACTAGGCTAAACTCGTTCTGATATCCCTCAGTGCGAGGCTAACCTAGCAAAAACAAAAGGATTACCTCGCTTGGAATGCAAGATTACCATGAGGTGAAAAGAGTGAATTGTGCGGAGACAAATTATGCTTTAGTTCTACACCCGGCCCCATGCAACAGTTAATTACACAAACATAGCCTGTGATCTGTGAATCGATTCTGTCCAGAAAATAAACGCCAAAGAGATGGTGGTTTATGTAGAGGGGTAGTAAGTATTGCAAGGCACAAACCTTTGTCTTTTTATGTCAGTATTTCCTAGTGTCTCCTAAAAAGAGAAAACGTTAAAATGTTACTGTGACACGTTCATGGGTATTTGTATCCTTACTGTTTAGGAATCATCGCTTGAGTTTTGCATGTATAGGATTAGATTGTTTGTACATTTATACAAACTTTATTCGGGAAGTTTTCAAACAAGCTTTAGAAAATGCTTCCACTCAGCTGTATGTACATGACACGTAACTGTAACTCATGTAACTGTATAAGAACTCTTTGTTGCAAACCTCGCTATCATCCTGCTTCCTTTTCTTTTGATTATCTTTCTGACAATAACAAAACACAAAAGTAGTCAACACAAACGAATTCACTGAAGGTTTTCGTTGTTACTCGAGTAAAACACCAACACAGTGTTAACTCTTACTAAAGCCTAGCCCTTACTAGTGACATAAGCAAAAGCAACATACGCAGATGCAGTAATCACATCTGTGAGAAGTGCCACTAATGATCAATGCATTGCTGCGTCTGCGTATGTTTTTGCTTATGTAATAATCGTAGCCCTAAGCACTAACATAGGGACCTTATGTCGTAGTACGAACCACTCGGCACACTCCTCCTAATTTTCATAATTTGGAAGATTACTATGTAGGGAGAAACTAATGCCATCACATGCAAGATCACATTAAAACTATTTTTGTTAAGTTTTAGAGCAATGTTGAGAATTGCTGTTGAGCTATTGGTATTTCAATTGGATAAAAACATGAAAGTGAGGCTAGTGAGGCCTCCGTTGTTTTCCTCATTTCAAATGGCTGTAACTTCACTGCACTCAAATTTCACAACATCACTAATATCGACATGCTCTTTCGCATGGCAATGTTACGTTTTCTATGCATGTGGATAAACTATTGGAACGGGAATGTGAAGTTACGAATAAGGCTAGAAGAACGAGTCCCAGAAAGAACTTGGAGTGCAAGTGACTTGAGGCTTTGCAGCCTAGGGCATCGATGTAGCGTGCAAAGAACCATGGACACAGATAGGTCTTTCATTTCATAGTTCTGTCCCAGCAAAAGTTACGTGAATCTGAACAACGCATAGATTTGATGCATTCTAAATGACACACCTCAGAGATGGCTTCGTGATGATGCATTGCTAACTCATCTTTCCAAGGAGCTAAAATAAATGTATAGAATGACGAATTAGTGAGAGAAAGAACATAATAGAATCGGTGAACAAGGAACAGACAAAACGACTCTTAACCGGGCAAACTGAACCCTACATCAACTTTAGCTCGACGAATCAATCTAGATATGAATTCAATTCATTGTGTCACATCGGAGAAAACCTTCCTCAAAACCTCCGCTCAGTGCAGATGGCTTAGGTTTTGTTAATTTGTGATGTCAAGTGCGGGGAATAAATTAGTTTGCCATGCTGTCCCCTTTAAAGTGATTCACAGATGTGAGAAGTAACGTTATAAAATGAAATATGCACTTGTTATCGATTTCGACGAAAGGGAGGAGGGATGGCGGGAAAAGTCTCGACATATAGGGCCTTTTTCACTTTTTCATTGATAAGAAACCTGTAGAACTCTTAGTAGAAACCAACTATTAAAGTGTTCTAACACGAATCCTGCAATCTGATTGGCTAAGCTACTCACTATCTATTGTGTTAGCATAACAATGTCACCAACTATTGGAAAACTCGCAATCTGATTGGCTAAGCTACTCACTATCTATTGTGTTAGCATAACAATGTCACCAACTATTGGAAAACTCGCAATCTGATTGGCTAAGCTACTCACTATCTATTGTGTTAGCATAAAAATGTCACCAACTATTGGAAAACTCGCAATCTGATTGGCTAAGCTACTCACTATCTATTGTGTTAGCATAACAATGTCACCAACTATTGGAAAACTCGCAATCTGAGTGGCTAAGCTACTCACTATCTATTGTGTTAGCATAACAATGTCACCAACTATTGGAAAACTCGCAATCTGATTGGCTAAGCTACTCACTATCTATTGTGTTAGCATAACAATGTCACCAACTATTGGAAAACTCGCAATCTCAGTGGCTAAGCTACTCACTATCTATTGTGTTAGCATAACAATGTCACCAACTATTGGAAAACTCGCAATCTGATTGGCTAAGCTACTCACTATCTATTGTGTTAGCATAACAATGTCACCAACTATTGGAAAACTCGCAATCTGATTGGCTAAGCTACTCACTATCTATTGTGTTAGCATAACAATGTCACCAACTATTGGAAAACTCGCAATCTGATTGGCTAAGCTACTCACTATCTATTGTGTTAGCATAACAATGTCACCAACTATTGGAAAACTCGCAATCTGATTGGCTAAGCTACTCACTATCTATTGTGTTAGCATAACAATGTCACCAACTATTGGAAAACTCGCAATCTGATTGGCTAAGCTACTCACTATCTATTGTGTTAGCATAACAATGTCACCAACTATTGGAAAACTCGCAATCTGATTGGCTAAGCTACTCACTATCTATTGTGTTAGCATAAAAATGTCACCAACTATTGGAAAACTCGCAATCTGATTGGCTAAGCTACTCACTATCTATTGTGTTAGCATAACAATGTCACCAACTATTGGAAAACTCGCAATCTGATTGGCTAAGCTACTCACTATCTATTGTGTTAGCATAACAATGTCACCAACTATTGGAAAACTCGCAATCTGATTGGCTAAGCTACTCACTATCTATTGTGTTAGCATAACAATGTCACCAACTATTGGAAAACTCGCAATCTGATTGGCTAAGCTACTCACTATCTATTGTGTTAGCATAACAATGTCACCAACTATTGGAAAACTCGCAATCTGATTGGCTAAGCTACTCACTATCTATTGTGTTAGCATAACAATGTCACCAACTATTGGAAAACTCGCAATCTGAGTGGCTAAGCTACTCACTATCTATTGTGTTAGCATAAAAATGTCACCAACTATTGGAAAACTCGCAATCTGATTGGCTAAGCTACTCACTATCTATTGTGTTAGCATAACAATGTCACCAACTATTGGAAAACTCGCAATCTGAGTGGCTAAACTACTCACTATCTATTGTGTTAGCATAACAATGTCACCAACTATTGGAAAACTCGCAATCTGATTGGCTAAGCTACTCACTATCTATTGTGTTAGCATAACAATGTCACCAACTATTGGAAAACTCGCAATCTGATTGGCTAAGCTACTCACTATCTATTGTGTTAGCATAACAATGTCACCAACTATTGGAAAACTCGCAATCTGAGTGGCTAAGCTACTCACTATCTATTGTGTTAGCATAACAATGTCTCCAACTATTGGAAAACTCGCAATCTGATTGGCTAAGCTACTCACTATCTATTGTGTTAGCATAACAATGTCACCAACTATTGGAAAACTCGCAATCTGAGTGGCTAAGCTACTCACTATCTATTGTGTTAGCATAACAATGTCACCAACTATTGGAAAACTCGCAATCTGATTGGCTAAGCTACTCACTATCTATTGTGTTAGCATAACAATGTCACCAACTATTGGAAAACTCGCAATCTGAGTGGCTAAGCTACTCACTATCTATTGTGTTAGCATAACAATGTCACCAACTATTGGAAAACTCGCAATCTGATTGGCTAAGCTACTCACTATCTATTGTGTTAGCATAACAATGTCACCAACTATTGGAAAACTCGCAATCTGAGTGGCTAAGCTACTCACTATCTATTGTGTTAGCATAACAATGTCACCAACTATTGGAAAACTCGCAATCTGATTGGCTAAGCTACTCACTATCTATTGTGTTAGCATAACAATGTCACCAACTATTGGAAAACTCGCAATCTGATTGGCTAAGCTACTCACTATCTATTGTGTTAGCATAACAATGTCACCAGCTATTGGAAAACTCGCAATCTGAGTGGCTAAGCTACTCACTATCTATTGTGTTAGCATAAAAATGTCACCAACTATTGGAAAACTCGCAATCTGATTGGCTAAGCTACTCACTATCTATTGTGTTAGCATAAAAATGTCACCAACTATTGGAAAACTCGCAATCGGATTGGCTATGCAGGCAGGCAATTTCGAACAACGAGCGTGCGCTGGTCTACACCAATCAACTAGAAAATTGCTCACTTTCCAACTTTTTCACAGGTTTTTCTCTATATAAATAGACAGCTAAGTTGGAAAGAACCGCAGCTTGGTTAAGCTAAAAAAAAAGACTTCTCGCTCATGGTTTCTATTGACTGTGATAGTCGCTTCTCGCCAACTATCAGCCCGGTAGAAACCTCGATCTCGTAGTCTAATTGTTAGTGCGCACATTAGCCTCCTGTAGCAGCCGTCATGTGGCGCTTCCGTTTCACTTCATGGAATAAAAAGTGCCATATGATGGGTGCTACAGGCTGCTCACATAGGCCGCCATCTTGAATTTCATGGATTCAGAGACGACTGTATTTAAGGTATTTCAGGCTAGATCAGCCAAAGTCGAAGAGCTGTGATTTAGCAACTGAATGATAATACACCATTGACAATAACAACAATAGCAAATATCACTTGTGACGAGCCTCTCCGGTCATAAAATAACTGGCTATAAGGTGCTGCTTTTATGAAATACTCCCGTTCTCGAACTACAAATGGATACACCTTCACGTCGATAGGGACGTAAAATCATCAGCTCCTCGTCAGCCTCAAGTTATCCTCAGCAGACTGTCACGAGATACCTTTATCATTCTGCATACATACCCATAAGTTGCTGGACAAGATCTCTGGTGACTGAGAGATCGTCTGCTTCCCCAAACGTAGAATATCTCTTCAATGCGCAAGGGAAAACTCTACCAGCTACACGTAAACATCAATACAAAAAATACATCACGTATCGCATAATGCATATAGATTTCGTATACATTATTCTTTTCTTTTGATACTGCAATCTTTAAGATTTTTGGAGGTAAAAGTTATTTTCCAGTTCATGGCAATTTCTATGTCAAGGGCAACAAACATATGTAAATTTTCAAAGTCGCAAAGTCTCTCGAATCTGAACGATTTTAACGCCCTTAAACGACATCAAAATGCACGAAACGAGTAATAGCGTTGTATATTTGTACGAAAACGCTGAAACATATTTACGTTTCAGACCGATAACAAATGTGTTCCATGTGGGATGAATGATAATTGCATGTATATGGTAATTGACCGATTTAACTTGTACATTTGTTGTACCAATTCAGATCACGTAACAGCTCTCCAGAGGATTCAGTGCTTTGTTTTCCAATTAGATAAATTTATACATTTCCACTTGGGATACACAAAAACAAGAAAACATTACTCAAGGGAAAGGTTAGGTGACCTGAATTGGGACAACAAATGTACAAGCTAAATCGGTCAATTGACGTCTGTCTGCAACATCTGGTTTACTCAATTCCCAGCCTCTTTCGGCCGTTCCGTAGACTGGAAGTTCTTAAGAAAGAGTCCAGTAGATATTGCATGCACAATATCAAAGCTGTCCAATCAAAATGATCAATTAGAAACGTTGACTAATTTGAATAATTTGCAACAAACAAAAACCTAAGAAAAATGTGGGTGGGTTCGAGGGATTTATGTAATCACAAGAACACTAGCTTACCTGAAACAATATCCCCCAGCCATTTAGCATTCACACAAGGAATTCCCCAATCTCTTGCTTTTTGGTACTTTATGCTGTCAGAGCTATGAAATATGATTGCATTCTTTGAAGTAATAGACCTAATTCGCGTCCCTCGATGTTGTCCCAATACAGATCACATGATGTCCATTGGCGCTCTTTGATGGAGTTCTAGAAATGTTTGCATTTTCTCTTGGTATAAAGAGAAACGAAGAAACGTTTCTCAAGGACTTATAGTCAGGTGATCTGTATTGGGGCAACATTGAAGGAAGCCAGTATGTCTATTAATATATACATAGGCAAGCCTATGGGTGGAGCGCCAGTTATATCTGGTCACGGCTTGTGAAATGGGAAATAATAGAGGTTAATAGTAGAGAAAAACAAACAAAAACTCCTTTTACACTGAAACGTCATCTGCTACAAGCAAGTGACCAGAGTCCAAGCAAATAACGCAAAATAAAATGATATCCGTGGTTAAAAATTGATTTTTTTTCTCGGATGTGTGTTTAAAACCCATGACCTTGTAAACTGGAACTCTTAGGATGAGCCGGAACGAGCACTGTCAGCTGAGTTACCGCAACACAGATCGATTTATTTTGGAGAAACATTGCTACAAGCAGTAGAGGTGGGGCAGGCATTCAGGAGGAGGATGTCACGTGCTGATATAATACAGTCACGTGCTGATATAATACAGTCACGTGCTGGTATAATACAGTCACGTGCTGGTATAATACAGTCACGTGCTGGTATAATACAGTCACGTGCTGGTATTATACAGTCACGTGCTGATATAATACAGTCACGTGCTGATATAATACAGTCACGTGCTGATATAATACAGTCACGTGCTGATATAATACAGTCACGTGCTGATATAATACAGTCACGTGCTGATATAATACTTCGTTAACGAATGAATGAGCTCGTGATCCCCATGGGAAAGACGTTGCCATGGATGCTGGAGAGCAAGCCATTTTTAAAAACGCTGTTTTAGAAAGATCGACAATCGATTGGAGGTGAAAAATAGCATTGACAAACAGGTTTTGCTAATAACAATACCGATCTCGTACAAGTTAAATATTGTTTGCCATCCACTACATTCCTGTACAATCACGTGAATGCCCAGCTGCAAAAGGCCCATTACAGTACGGTTACGGTCACACCGCGGCAAACCGATATGCTCCGCTGGCCAAAATAACGAAGGCTCTGCTATCAAATACAAATTACAGAGGGTTTCAACTTTTTTAGTAAATAATTTTATAACTTAGTAAACTCACAGTGAATCACAAATTAAGAAAACTTCAACCTGTTAAAGTCTTAGGCTTAGCTTTTAAGTAGTTTTCTTATTTTTTGAGAAAACAGTTCACAAATGGATACTTTTAAGCAGAAATTTAAAATCACGGTATGTGCCTATTGTTTCATTTCAGTTTTCGCGGGAAACTGGGGGCGGCCGCGCACCGACAAGATATAGCAAATACGCATGCGCATGACGTTTCGCCGCGGTGTGGGTTACGGTAAAGCTACGGACATGCCGTAGTTTGCCCCGCTAATACGAAATCTGCTCTATTCAATAACTGAACTATAATTGTCAGGTTTTCCAATTCTACAAACATATCCAATCACCACTAACCTCTTACAAATGAGATGCGTGTTAGTGCGCATCATGTACCCTGTGTAATTAGCACCGATGACGTAGATCATGTTCCGCACAAGATGGCGTTCTTCTCCAGTGTAACCTGTAGCTGAAATAGACTGGAAAAGGAATTAAAGATACTACAGTACGGCCGTTAATAACGCACACGCATTAACTTCTGTTTGCATCCGCAAGCCAGTCTCGTACCCTGAGCTCTATAAGAGAGCTCTGGTAACAGCCCACCCTAGTCCCTAGGTGTCCTGGCTGGTAATTCTTCTGATCAATAACCCAATCAGAAAAATACCAACCAGAATGTCTGGTCTTTAATGATTGGCTGAAATATTAACGCATGCGTAGGAAGCATTTTCTCGAAAACGGTTGTTTAATCAGGAGCTAGCTTATTTATATAATTATGTGGTCCTCCATAACATTTAGTGGGTCGGAATATAACGATTGTACAACTGATTTAAGTTCGATTTTCCCGAATGGCAAAAGCTGATAAATCAGTGATTTTCCATATCCCGTCGGCAAGAATAAACCACTCCTAGAATATTATGAGTATTATTCGAATATTTTGAGTATTATTCAAGTCCCACTTGGGTCAGAGATTTTTTCTCTTTCCCTCCTAGGGCGTGAACATTTATCACTACAGCTTACCACTTTACATCACATTCCTAGAATATTAGACAGGTAAATATATATTTTCTTATTTAGTTTAAAATCAGAAAGGGACCTTACGCAACAAGGATGACAATGTCTAGGATGACGCCACAAAACAAGAGTATCAATTGCAAAACACAATAGCTGCATGTGCACGTGAGAATGCAAGTAGCCGCCATGTTTTCCCGTTGTCTGCAAAAACACAACTTGAAAACAATAAATTGAAAACAATAAATTGAAAACAATAAATTGAACACGAACGCAAGAAAGTAAATCACTTTCATTTCCACCGGCCTTTAGGAAAGCCTTTTCTTGTGCTACATGTATAACACAATAATCTAGAGGGAATGGCGATAACAGGTGAAGAAAAGGAACAATTACCATGTAATTTCTTGAGAAAACACTGTATTCATTTCGTCTCGCCTCTATGCACGCAGTTGTCTTATTTACATGACAAGTGCAAATTACCCAATCACATTTGTGTATTTCTAATGCTTCCTACGCATGCGCTTATATTTCAGCCAATGAACAAAGACCAAAACTGAGCTCTATCGTGGCAATAGAGATCTGGGTACGAGACTGTCCACAAGCCATCACGGTCTTGCGTGGAACTTCGCTTGAAATCTATAAACCAAGGCAAGAACTTCAGACCTAAAAGAAGTTTATTACTGCAAGAGTTCAACCCACAAGAAGGCTTGCAAAAGGTCAAAGAAGACCCGCAATAACACTAGAAAAACTGGACCTTGTCCATAGAAGTTTGTTGGACATTTGTTGGAAAGGTAGTTTGAATTTCCATGGTTTTGCACGCTTCCAGCGGATGAAATATGTTGGAAATAAATGTACCATGGAAATTTTGTTGGAAAATCTAACAAAATGTTCAGAGAGGTCCAATGATTATGAGAACTCGAGACGCCTTAAGATTTGATTGGCTCCTAGAAATACAATACATGTACACTATAATAATACAATAATATAATACAATATGTAGATATTTAACGAGGAAACCTCGTCACAAGGTGCTTTTCATTAGGGACCTCAGATATGAATATAAAAATTAAAACAAACGTATAAAAAGAAAATTGACTGACTCATTAACAATATTATAATATAAAGAACTACAGTGTATAATAATAATAATAATAATATGAATAAAAATATAATATAACATACGATATAAAACTAGGAATAAGAAACTAACGAAACTTTGAAGCATCTATAGACCTGAATACATGCAATAATTACTCTTGTTACATAGCCATAAGTTTTCCAGACACAACGCACGCTCTCATTGGCTGATTCAGGGTCACGTGGCAGTCATCAAAATCCAATGTTTCGCGCGCGGGCAACAATTCATCAATTGTTGCCCGCGTGATCACATCGTGACAGAAGATATGATGGTGTGATGTGTCGCGCGCGCCACTGCCACTGGCTAACTAAAGGCGGGAAATATTTGTTTACCAAAATGTCTACATCTTCATCAAAAGCTGACATTTTTCGTCAAAAGAAAGCGTTCACAATGGAACCAGCCCCAAAGAAACAATTTACACCGTTATCAAGCGCGAGAGTGAGAAATTGGTAGCTAAAAAAGGATGAAAGAAAGACAAAATGATACTGAAAGTTTCGTAGCGATGCTGGCAGCGTGTTGAAAAGCAGCTTCCCAAAGAGAAGACGACAAACCTCGCTCGCATCATGTAGGTCCTGTATTTATGCACAACTTTGCCTCTAGTAAAACTTATGTCTATATAACAAATCACTTAATGACTGGCTCCAAGGGAAACAGTGAGTTTTGTTTCCACTCGATCCTCGATGTTCCCCACGACTCCGTCACGGGGAACATCGAGGATCTCGGGGAAATAAGAGTCACTGTTTCCTTTGGGGCCAGTCATCAAGTGTTTATTAAACATAGTGGCATATTCTGTGACGAGGGTTGGCAGGTTGTTCCACTCCTTAATAAATACATAACTTGACCTACACAGGTGCATAACCCTATCACTCTTCGCCCTATAATCATTTTGAGATGTTGACATTCTTTTTAAATGTATACGAATCAAGACATCAACTTGTGCTTGATCTGTGTACACGTTTCGTTTAGCTTGGGACTCAACTATTTAATTCAAATGTTAACAGAAAGACTTACCATGCTTCTGCATTCTGGTTGTTTGTGGCAAAATGGGACTGGTAAATGTAAAGGGTTTAAAGGTGGTAACATTCTCTCTGATATCAAAACATCGTTCAGCCAGTGAGCACTCACAACCTTCTTCCCTTCCCCTAGTGCCTTGTGTAAGATAAAACAAACAAATCAGTCACTATTGATCGAATTCATAATGCTGCCTCCTAATTTGCATAATTTGGACGATAAATCCGTAGAGGCAACCTAACGCTACCACATGAAATATCACATTAATAGTGGGAATTGTGTTCAGTTTTAGAGCAATGTGGAGAATTGCAGTTGAGTTATTGCTATTTCAAATGCAAAAATACATGAAAGCGAGACTGTTTAAGACCTCGGTTGTTTTTCTTATACAAATCTCTCAAATTTTAAATGTATATTAACTTCATTCCTTTTTAAGCTACAGCCCTCAAATTTCACAAGATCACTAATATCGACATGCTCTTTCACATGGTAATGTTCATGTTTTCTGTACATGTGGATAAACTATTGCAACAGGAATACGCAGTTATGAATAAGGTCTATACTAATATCACAAGATCACTAATGTCGACATGCTCTTTCACATGGTAATGTTCATGTTTTCTGTACATGTGGATAAACTATTGCAACAGGAATACACAGTTATGAATAAGGCCTATACTAATATCACAAGATCACTAATGTCAACATGCTCTTTCACATGGTAATATTCATGTTTTCTGTACATGTAGATATACTATTGCAACAGGAATACACAGTTATGAATAAGGTCTATACTAATATCACAAGATCACTAATGTCGACATGCTCTTTCACATGGTAATGTCATGTTTTCTGTACATGTGAATAAACTATTGAAACAGGAACACACAGTTATGAATAATAATAATAATAACTATTTATATAGCGCAGAAACCATTAATTGTCCTAAGCACTTTACAAGAGTAAGTTAAAAAAAAAAATTATGGCTATACAATTACAATTACAACTATATAAAAATTACATAATACCCGGAATAAAATTCTAAAAAAAATGAAAAAAGCTAAAAAAAAATTTTCTAGGTTCAAATAATATATATAAAATTATATACACATATATACAAACTATAGATTATATGCCGCTTTGAATAGGTATGTCTTGAGGTTCTTTTTAAAAAGTAAAATTGATGACGACTTCCTAAGTTCCAGTGATAAGTCGTTCCACAGTCTCGGTGCAGCTACAGAAAATGATCTGTCACCATGATTTAAGTTTGCTTGTCGGGATACTCAAAAGTTCTTTATTGCTGGAACGCAGCGATCGTGAATATTTGCGATAACTCAATAGTTCGGTAACATAGGAGGGCGCCATCCCGTTAAGAGCTTTGTACACTAATAACAATAGCTTAAAAATAATACGAAACTCAACGGGTAGCCAATGTAGCTGGATCATTACAGGAGAAATATGGTCGTATTTCTTAGTAAGCGATACGATACGAGCTCCCGCATTCTGGACAGACTGTAATTTACTTATTGAGTACTTAGGGATACCATATAAAAGATAATTACAATGGTCAAGTTTAGAACCAATAAAAGCATGAATTAGAATTTCAGCAGTGCCTTGATTTAGATATTTGCGAATCTTCGCAATATTTCTTAGATGATAGTACGATGCCTTTCAAATTTTTTTTACGTGTTCCTCCATGCTGAGAGAATGATCCATAATTACTCCTAGATTGCGCGTAGAGGTCCGAGGTGCAATGCGCTCATTACCAACTATTATGTGCTCAAGATCTGGCCTAGGACGATATCTAGAGCTGATAACTATGAGTTCAGTTTTGTCTTGATTCAATTTTAGTAAGTTTGTGCTCATCCAGTAGTCAATGTCGCCAACGCAGAATAAGGTCTGTACTAATATCACAAGATCACTAATGTCGACATGCTCTTTCACATGGTAATGTTCATGTTTTCTGTTCATGTAGATATACTATTGAAACAGCAATACACAGTTCTGAATAAGGTCTATACTAATATCACAAGATCACTAATGTCGGCATGCTCTTTCACATAGTAATGTTCATGTTTGCTGTACATGTGGATAAACTATTGAAACAGGAATACACAGTTATGAATAAGGTCTATACTAATATCACAAGATTCTAATATCGACATGCTCTTTTACATGGTAATGTGAAATGTTTTATGTACATGTAGATAAACTATTGAAACGGGAATACGCAGTTATGAATAAGGTATACGTTACAGGTCAAATTTATTTTCAGATAATTTTTGTCAACCTAGGTAATTTGTTTTCCAACCAGGGTTATTTTAGAGAGTACGATCCATTATTCCATGACAGCATCGCGTAGAATCCTATTGTTCTTCGCGACATGTACTTACTGTTGAAGAATTAGTCTGAAGAGGAATAATTATAATCTAACGCATGAGTATACATTTGTAGATACATGATTGGTCTTTCATTAAGTAATGATTGCATAAGAACTATAGCAGAATCCATTTTTCTGCAGCAATGAGCCTCCCTCACATAGGATCCTCGTGTGTTGTAGAATATAGATGCACTGGGCGATAGGGATGGCGATAGGTAGAAAGTGCTTGCTTCATTCCATTTTAATGAAGAAATCCTTTTCCAACCAATAGAATTGCCGAACTCAAAAGCTACAAAATTGACACGTTTGATAAGGTTTCCTTTATAAATGACATATAGAACGACCATGTAAATCGTTACATCAAACTTTTATAAAATCAGAGAATATGATACTTCTCTCTTACTTTTTGCACGATTTTTGTATGTTTAAACCAATGAAATCAAGAGTTTTAACAATACTGCATTCCTGCATTCCTGCATTCCTTTGCCGTTGGTGCTATCGTTCTTACACATGTACATGAATGTCCCACAGCTGGTACGATATCCGTCAATCAATGCCATAAATAACGTGATGGCGCTACTTGCGTATCAGATTGTTGACAATATATATTTAATTCTATTGCATCGCCCATAAAGGAAGAGTTAAATACCTCTGCTCTTGAATTAACGATGTTTCTTAAAGCCAAAAACCACTTTTTAAAGATTATTCTACTTCACTGAATGTTTTGATGTGCTAACAGTCTACGTATTAGCCTGCATGGATGAACAAAGGAGGGGAACTGGGAAAAAATGAAGTGCGAAGGGAAGCTCCCTTCCCACTTCCCTTCTCTCCAATCCTGTCCCTTCTCTCTCCTCCCCTCCTTTGTGCTGCTATGCATGCTAAAGCTGTGTTTGCTGTACTAACCTTCTGGAAGATTTTTCCATGTTGATTCAGACAAAGAAGATGAGTACACCGTGGTGAGTAAAACAGACTTACACAACCACCATGAAGTTGGATTACCTGAAGACATAATTATTGTAACACACACGTTAACACAGATAATAATAACAATAATAAGTGGCTCTTTGCCTGTACGGATACTTACAATACATGATAACAGCGGTTACATCAACAAATAAATCTTATTAACTATTTACAATTATATATAAATATCAGAGCGAAAGACTCAGTATCAATAAAAATAAATAAATAAATAAATAGGTGACTAAAATACATGTTTCTTTAGGTATCTCGAGGGTAACAGCTGAAGCTGATCGTAGGTTATAAGCAGGTACTTCATACAGTTTAAGCCGCTGTAAGCAACATCCAGGCATGCATTAGTGATATTAACAGGTGGATGTTAATCAACAAACTAAAGCTTAAAAATGATAAGACAGAGGTTCTAGTTATTAATGCGAAACACCGTCCACGCCCAGACTTAGATTTCCTGTCAGTTAGAAATGAGCGTGTCACACCATCAGCTCATGCTCGAAATCTGGGCATTATATTTGATAACTCTATGTCATTAGAACGTCAGGTTGCTGCTATTTGTAAGGGTGCTTTTTTCCATATTAGAAATATTGCTAGAATTAAGAAGTACTTATCGGAAGGTACATGTAGTATAAAAATCCTAGATCATGCTTTTGTTACTTGTAAGCTAGACACTGGAAACTCGCTCCTAAGTGGACTTCCAGGTTACTTAATTAAGAAACTGCAGTCAGTTCAAAATTGTGCCGCTCGCCTTATTGTTGGTGGTGGAAAGTATGATCATATTTTACCTGTTCTTCAGCATCTCCACTGGCTACCCGTAGAAAAACGAATAACTTATAAGATATTACTTCTTACATATAAAGCTCTAAATAATCTGGCTCCTAACCTACATTCGTAATATGGTAGAGTACTATGCTCCTCCTCGTAATCGTAGGTCTGCCCATAAGTTCCTTCTGAAGGTTCCTACAGTCAATTTAAAGAGCTACGGAGAAAGGGCTTTTTCTGTTATTGCGCCAAAACTGTGGAATTCGTTGCCACTTACTATTAAGTTATGTCCCTCGGTGGGAGTCTTCAAAGCTAAGTTAAAAGCATATTTATTTAAGGAAAGTTTGTATTAGTTTAGTTATTGCTTAGATCGTAAGATTTTATAGTTCTTGTAAATTAATTAACTTGCCTGTTTTCCAGCTATGTAAAACGCCTTTGGACGTTTATGATTAAGGCGCTATATAAACGTAGAATTATTATTAATTATTAAGTAATCGGGCTAGTTCATGTTTAATATACTGAGCTTTATGTGTTAACTTTAGTAGACTAACGTCCCTCCCTTCCCTGATAGACAGCCATTAAGGCTGCAGAGGTCCTCCTCCTTAGCGTATCTCCTAAGAACGTAACCCACACAAACATTTTGGACACTACTACTATGCACTATCCAAAAATAAATTGAACTGTTCCCAAAGCCATTTCTCTTTCTCCCAAATTTCCATTTGACGGTGTTTCTATAACTCTATGGATTCATTATGAACTGAAAATGTTTTCTATTTCTTAAAGAGAACATGGAGAACCATTTTATTAATAAAATTTACTGGTCAGTTACTAAATCAACTCAGCTTTCGCATCCTATCAAAATTGCCAAGATTGACCTCAGCCGAGTCTTTGTCATTTGCTGAAGCAGAATAGTCATTCAGTATAGGCTAAAGTGAACAGGTTGCAATGGTCAGTAAGTAGGCTAAAGTGAATAGGTTGCAATGGTCAATACGTGGGCTAAAGTGAACAACACGTTACAGTAGTCAGTAAGTGGGCTAAAGTGAACAGGTTACAATGGTCAGTAAGTAGGCTAAAGTGAATAGGTTGCAATGGTCAGTACATGGGCTAAAGTGAACAACACGTTACAGTAGTCAGTAAGTGGGCTAAAGTTAACAGGTTGTAATGGTCAGTAAGTGTGCTAAAGTGAACAGGTTACAATGGTCAGTAAGTAGGGTAGAGTGAACAGGTTGCAATGGTCAGAAAGTAGGGTAGAGTGAACAGGTTACAGTGGTCAATAAGTGGGCTAAAGAGGACAGGTTACAGTGGTCAGTAAGTAGGCTAAAGTGAATAGGTTGTAAAGGTCAGTAAGTGGGCTAAAGTGAACAGGTTACAATGGTCAGTAAGTAGGGTAGAGTGAACAGGTTGCAATGGTCAGAAAGTGGGTTAGTGCTGCTGCATGTACTTGTTCACTTTAGTCTACAATGCATGTAAATACATGTATAATTTAGATGAGGCAACTGTTGCCAACTGCCACGTACTGAGTCAAAACTGAACACCCCAGTTTCATAAAGATTTGTTAAATGTTATATGTACATGTACTTTGCACGAGATTTTTTTTTTTCTGAATGCTTCTGATGAAAGTACAGTTTGACACAAATGGACATAAAGCCTGACAATTAATTGTATTCACTCCAACCGTGATGAAAGTTGCTTTTTTAGACTTTATTTTCGCTGTTGTCCAGTCAGCAACATCTCTGAAAATGATTAAATCTACATTTCTGCGATGCCATCCAATCATAACAAAGGTTTTAAAAATGTCTGAACCATGCAATGTTTTGTATCACGCGTATGATTGGCTGCTGCTGAAAAAAGGTGGAAAAAGCAATGACCGTTCACAGTTTGAGTGTCCTTCCTGTAAGATTCAGTTATTTATTAGTTTACTTATTTCAAAATTCGCCCTGTGAGGGGCAGGTGAAAAATACAATAGGATGTGAGGTCCACTACGAGGTATCAGACACCTAAATAACCCATCCCCTAATAGAAACCTGAAAAACCCAACCCAAAATTACCCATAGTAAGACTAACAAAGATAAATAATACTTAGAAGAAATGAAGTAAATCAAGTTAATAGGCCACTCTCGACATATCAGCACCCTGGCCGGGTCAGCACAATGCGAGGCTCAGACACAAACCATAATTGTTTGCATCAATATTATTTTTTGCATGTACATGTAGAGTACACATAATTACATGTACCTCTATCCATGTGTTAAGGATGCTGTGGTCCATACAGTCTTGGTAATCAGTCACTACAAATACACAACCAGCAAGGACTGACGCTGTGGATAAGAGGTATATGAAATCAATTGGATTTTTAGCACTCTCTGCTTTTTGGCATCTCCTTTTGGGGGTTAGATGCAATAGTTGACAATGCATGTATGAATTGCACACTGTACAATCCATGTGTATTTAAGTATACAATCCTGATTAATTTCAACCTACATCTTGAACCTATCTGGCCAATCAATATAATCTCCCAATTACATGTATTATCAAATTATGCTTAAAGAATATAAACCAACCATCATGCTTTGCATGCTATGGCCACCATTTTCTGACAGTTGAAAAGTCTGTATTGTGCAAGTTGTCTTACAAAATCATTTCAATCGTGTTATTTTGTATGACAGTTTCAGTTTGAATCTGTTTTTGTAAAGTTTATTTTGTAGATTTCCTGTTTAGTTTGATAGTTTCACGAAGTGGAAATAAACAAAACAAAACAAAACAAAACAAAACAAAACAAAACAAAACAAAAGGCTGCTTGTGAAGCATCACAGCTGGGCTATTAATAATTTGTTACCTGTTGTGTTTGATATTGTTTTCCAAACTGTAGCGTCAAAACATCAATACAACACCAGACTTGCATCAATATCAACTTACTATATAAATAGAGTTCGGACAAACTATGGGAAATTTAACCTCCGCTATAAAGGGGCAATTATTTGGAACGAGCTTGATGAAAGCCTTAAAGCTCTGTCATTAATATCATTTAAGCGAAAGCTTAAATCTAGTCTCATGGAGTCTTATCAGTAACAACTTCATTAGTTACATCTGTCACTATTACATAATACAACTATTATCTGAAAATATCTGGTACCCTATTTATTTATTTTATTTATCTATTTTACTTACTTTAAACCTATTTGTTTTCTACATTAATTAAGTGTTCTATATTGCTGTAATCTGTATCGTAGTGTATATATATATTTTATTTTTTAGTTTTCATCTTTAAAACCCTACAAAAACATTGTTACTTAACTTGAAATGTTACTCAGCTCGTTTAACTTTAATTTAGTTATTCTGAGTAACTATTACCATAATTTAGTGAGATCTATGTATTTATGTAAATTAAGTATTTATAACCCTTTTGGTAATAAAGATGATGTTGTTGTTGTAAGTTGTAATATTCTTCAATATACATGTACATGCATACATGAAGCCGCATCTTTAATATACATGTACATGCATACATGAAGCCGCCCAGGTGATCAGTTTTATGTTGATCATACAATGTAAGTCTGTAATTTTAATCTCCCAATTTAATATTATAGGTACTATATAGTATATTCTCTGCTTATTTAACATTACAATTTATCTTAATTATGCTAAGTTCTATTGGATATTTCCATGTAAAAGTTATATGGTAAATAAACTGGTTGGTTGGTGTAAATGTACCATATCAACAGAGGGCCTTATAAGAACATAACCATATCGATGTGCAGTAATTGCTTTCGAATTAGATTGGTTAGTTTAACCCATTATTGCATTTACATGTACTTGGCCTCGTAAAACCAATTGTGAATTACTTCAGTTCGTGATTGGTTTATTGATATTTTTACTTGCTCCTGTGATTGGCTCACTGGTTTTGGTTTTACGACACTCAATTGGAAAACGCTCTAATAAGACTTTTATATACAGAAAGTGCATTAGATCTGATGAGGGAGATTAGCCTCCTTCTGACCTGACCCCTGTGTTCTAATGTTAAAATGAACAAGTCAAATACATCCCATCTCCTCTCTCGTGCCTGTAAGATCAATACATGTGTTTACCAAATCACCATTATGTTAAGTTACTGTACAACCCTTTCCAGGCTGAGATAATGTGTATGATTATGCAAATTAGATGAAAAAATGTACAATGACCCAGCGAGAGAACCTGTATTTGACATTGAGAACCCTGCTGTAGGTCTTGGAAGTCTGTATGTCTGAAATACCACTTCAGACAAGAAAGTTAATCACACCTATTAAATGCTGCTTTTAGGTTGACTACAGGTATTATACTGTAATTAAGACATTTCTTATTATGAACGCAATTGGCTAACACTGCGGTGGTTCTCCTGGTCTCTATATTTTGTTTCGTTTATTGCAAATTTCACTTTATTCTATTTGGTATGTTTTATTATGGCTGAAGTACTGTAAATAAATAAACAAACCTTTATTGACAAGAAAGAGCTGTATGCATACAAACAAAACTTACATTTGCAAGAAGGAGGCTGGTCTTGCTGACAACTCCTAGTGCAAGCATCCTCAGACTGTTTACTCTTATCCTGTTCTGATGGCTTGACTTCAAATGGTTCTTCTTTACATAGAGCCACTGCCTGCCTCTCTGCCATCAATATGTCCACCCTACCAACATCAGTGCCCTCGCCCTGAGTCTTTACTGGAGTCTCCTTCACTTTCGCTAGCTGTTGTTTATCTGACTTGTCTACAGGCTCCTTTGGTTTAGTTGAAGTACACATACATATGGGGGAATCTGGACTCATGAGGGTGGAGGGAGGCTCTTCTCGCAATATAGAAGTACTGACATCGGAACACTCTGTGACAGCAACTGGACTGGAAGTGCTTGTTGTTGGGGCTGTTGTTATGGCAACTATCTTACCATCTGGAGTTAACAGCGGGTCGAGATCTGCTGTTGATCGCTGTTCCACTGCTGGTGTGTATTCATCTTCCTGGAGCAGCTTGTTTTGAGTAATGCTATCAGTGAGCCAGCTTGGTGTGACTATTTTAATCTGGCCTGAACATCTGGCATGCTCATATTTTGTCTACCCCAAAAAAGTCATATATTAAACACATTTTACGATGTCATAATTATTAATTACATATTAAGTAAATGAAACAGATAATTACTTTGCAGAAAACTGTAAAATTGTTGCCTGCAGTAATTATTGTACATGTACGAGAGGTGGGAGAGGTTGTAAATGCCAGATATGCTTCACATACATGTAACCGCCGTCTATTGGGTGGTAAAATGTGATGCTATTTAAAAAACTTTATTCTTTTATATCCCCACCCCTACATGTATCTTACATTTTCCAACCCATTCCTCAATAAAAAAGAGCCTGTTGCCCTGGCGAAAATATGTTCATGAATTCATGAACCAGCATGAACTGTTCATGAAAGTTCATGAACAGTTCTTGATATGTTCTTGACTGGCAATTATCTCAGTTCATGAAATGTTCATTGAACTGTTCATGAATATTTGATGGTCACTGATAAATACCAAATATGTTCATGAACTTATGATGAATTGTTCATGAATGGAACAAAATACAATTTTTCTTGAAAGGCTCACTGAATTATTTCAAGAACATTTCATGAATATTTCAAGAACCTAAGATGGTTCAGGAGAGTTCATAATTAATTCATGAAATACAATAATGAATCTCTAATAAACTTTCATGAACTCATGAACTGTTATAATTTCACAAAATAATAAGTTGAAGAACCTTTCATGAACATTTCAAGAATGCTAGAAAGTTCATGAGAGTTCACAAGAAATTCATCAACTGCAACATTAATAACCTCTTAAACCTTTTAAAAATAAAATAAATAGATGAACTTTTACGAACCCTACGAGACTTAACTGCATGGAAAGGCTACATAATTATTTTATTTGAAGGCAGGATAAACATCAATAAATACAATGAAATGAGAAATAAAATAAGTTAAATTAAGATAGCAGTCATGTGTGAGGAGGCTGAGGGCTGAGACTAAAATAATATTAAGCATCACAGCATTCTCCTGGTTATTTTAGACTAAGAGTTGACTTACCAATTTGACTGGCTTGTTCAAAAAGGAAATTCCCATCGTTTATATAAGCAAAGTACATGTATTTCTGTCTGCCCCATTTTAGAAAATGTGTATTTCTGCTAAGAAATTCGAACAGAAGAACGTAGGACCTTCGATCTCTAACTCTTACTTTTATGAGTTAAGACTGGAACCAAGTTGACCATATTTGGTTGGCAGAGTTGCCAGGCCTCCAGAGGCGGTTATTCTTTGAAGGGATGTGTGTTGGACTTCGAGTTTTACATTAGCTCAATGAAAGGTCAATTCAAAGAGTATTTCAAGCACAATATGCTTTAGATGGAATGATAATAATAACTGCTGCAACTGAGAGGCATCACTAGTTCTGGATGACACGATTTAATGGTGACATATGTACAGTAGCCGAGTAGCTCAGGGTTCGAAATTCATTTTCAAAGAAAGAAGCAAAACGTTGCTTCGGGTTTGAAACCTACAAGCAAAACCAAATATCAACAAGCTAAAACTGAAACAAGTTTTAATGTACCTGGTGCCTAATACAAGCAAAAAAATGCCAGTTCATTTATTTTTTACCAGCAAATCGGTAAATCAACTCGCATTTTGCCAGTTTGCTTGTGCCAATTTCGAACCCAGTAGTTGGTAAGCTTAAAATGTCTTACTTTATACTACCACCTGGAAATACGATATATGTGCTTTCAGTTTCACGCAACAGTCACTACCTAAAACCACTATTATAGCTTAGAGTTTTCTAGTAATTCAGTTCGTTTTAATAGATTATTGCTCACATAGAATATACTTCAAATAACAATGTAAATGTGGTAAAATCCTTCCCGAACATGTCATCAAAAATGGCCGTTATTTTATCTGACATTATCTGGCGTTATTTTATCTGGGGGCCCCGTATTCGTTCAGCAAAATTCGCATTAATCTTTGGTAAAACTGTTCTTACCACGAAAATATTTCAGTGATGACTTTTGTAGATCTTATAGTTTGGAATAAAGTCTATATTTTGTATACATGAATCGAAGTTCTAAACCCTGTGGCGTAAAATTTTCAAACCAAGAGATTACTGCTTAACGGCCTACGGGATTCACAGAGCAACAAATCCTACTAAATTGTCAATTTTAAAAGCAATTCTAATCATAATTCCAGATTTATTGGTTATATTGTTGCAGGTCTTGGAGTTGCAGATCCATTTAAGCTTGTCAAGTCTTGAAATAAACAGGGGAAAGTCAAATGCATCAGTACACATGATGTAGTGACTGAAAAATTATGAACTAGAAAGAACTAGAAATTATGCTATAGATAATAAACTAAAAGCTGGACTAGCATGAAACACGCATTAACTCTTTATTGATGTTGTTTTTATGTTACTTTATTTATAAATTTGTATCATGGTCAAATCTGCTGTCTGATGCGTTCATGTCCGATTCATGAACTATTCATGAATCTACCAAATCTAATAAATTTTATGAATTACTGCTTGTAAATGTTCATGCCTGATTCATGAACTGTTCATGAATCTAACACAAATTTATTTGAACAGTGTCTGTAAATGTTCATGCCTTATTCATGAACTGTTCATGAATCTACCCAAATTTATTTTAACAGTGCCTGTAAATGTTTATGCCTGATTCATGAATTGTTCATGAACCATCGTCATGAAATGTTCATGTATTTTTAGGTCATGAGATGTTCATGAAAATCATCTTTCATGAATGTGGCCATTTAATGTTCATTCCCATTCATGAACAGTGCATGAATATTTCATGAATGTTCATGGACATAAATTCATGAACCATTCACGAATAGTTCATCAAAGTTTCGCCGGGGTGTGTAGGCTAAATTCGGGCTGGTGTCCAAATATGACTCAGTGCTAAAATTGTACATTGTAGTGCAAGTAGTGGAGTTTGTATATTAGTGTACACTGTAGGTGGTGCAGCAAAATTCAGCACAAAATTATTTGAACTGAAGAAGAGAATTTGAAAGGAAAATAATATTCAAGAGTATACTATTCTTTTAAAAAACTTGTTACTGTATATATATTTTTTTACTTTGCTTTGGAGTATCTTGAAGTCAGGACTGTCAATCAAACTCAAACAAGGATTTGATTCTTCTGTTGTGCAATATTTTCTGTATTTTGCCATTTGTTTTATATAGTAGATGTGCACAAAACTACAGCTTTGCTGTTGCCTATTTGCATACTATGATCGTGGGAATGCTTCTTTCTTATTGGTCAACCTCTATAATGCGTAACAAATCATTGTTTCACAGTCTACTCTGTTCCAGGTAAAAACTAAAAAGTCCATTTTGGGGGGGGGAGGGAGGAGCATGATGGCAAACAGGGCCCTGATGTCTGTGAAAAACGCGAAGTGAAAAACGCGAAGTCAAAAAAGTATTTTTATTAAATGAAAATATCAACAACCGTGCGAGTGTTCTTCTAAATATTATACTGCAGCTTCATAGAGTGTAAAATTAGCACCACAGCTTTCCTAGAGTCATGCAATTAATCTGAGCTTTTGACTAATAAAGGAGAAATCATGGAATCAAATCATCCAAACCAAACAACTGTAATTTGGGAGATACGGATTTTACCAAGAAAGTAAATATCCCTTGTAAAATTGTCTATAGATGTACAATGTACATGATGTATGCCTTTTTCTCCATAGTTTATACATCACTGCTGCCATATTATTACCATTATTATTTTAGTGTGACTCTGGGAGTTTCAAGTTGCATTTGAAATATTGCATTCAGCCGTCGGTCAATCAAAATGCATACTGCCTCTAGAGACTTAATAAAGTTAGGGGTATGCATTTGAATGATGGTCAGGCATTCAAATACAACTTGAAACTTTCATGGTCATGCATGCACATACATTGTACTTCAATAATAATGGTAATAATTAAAAGCATCGCAAAATATATACACTGTTTACACTGTCTAAGACAATTCGTATTACTTGTACACTGTATATGAATTGCAATAGCATCTAGAGTAAGTGTACAATATAGCTTTCAAGCTATTCAAAACAGACCTGCTCTATAACATACGTTTGTACTACAGGTTTGTACTACATGTTTGTAAAGGTGTACAGTAGTGAACCAGGGATCTCATTAATTCAGGAAACAGGAGGGTACTTATGCCGGTCAAAGTAGGTGGGTACATGTATGTCTGGCCAAAAGAATTATGATGAACTTTAGAGAAAATGATTGTTTGAATATGAGTACTGTCTCCAGAGTGCCTGGGTTCTACATGTAGCTTCTAATGTAACCCAATGTACTGTTACCACATTTTAAAAGCAGTATAAAGCTTACCCCAACTGGCTTAGGGGTGACCAAGTGGGTACAGGATGGATTAAGGTTTAGTTGACAAGTACCACCATAGAAGGTCACCATGGCCCACAACACAGTCACATCATCACAGGGAATCTAAAAGATACAAAATAGTAATTATAATAATTGCTTGTAAATAGGGATGTTATGCCTTACACTGTATATCCCCTCTGTAGTATTGTACCCGTTTAGGACTGGGCTCTAGCTACACGCATCTTGTATGCTAGGATTGTTTACACCAGGTTACCTTGTTCTTTTAGCAGCCAACATAATATTGGTGGCCTGTTCTGTTGTAACATTTATCAACTATTAAATTGGTGACGAGGTAAAAACAAAATTGGAGACAAAGCGGAGGACAGCTAGAGAGAGAAGTTGGGAGTTCTAACAGGTGTTAGAGTAAGTGTCGGAGCTCTAAATCTAAGTGGAGAGCTGGGGCAGCGAGAGAAGGCAAGGCAATTATGGAGAGCTCACTTTGAAAGAGCCACTCGGTGGATGGCAGTCAGCACTGACGATAAGCTTGATCTACTCTTGTTGGTTAGTGGCAAAGAGCTACAGAAGCTAATTGAAACACTACCTGAACAGCCTACAGACTACCCGTCACATTTAGAAAAGCTAGATCAACATTTGAAAGCACATCATAACAACACTATGGAGCTATACAAGTTGTTTAACACCGAATGGCTGGCAGATATGTACTTCACAGATTTTGAGACAAAGTGTAGGAAGCAAGGGCTCCATTGCAACTTCCCCATCACACTAGACAATGCAATCATCATGATGACTGTGGTCAAGATGGCAGACAGCAAGCTTCGCAACAAGTTAATAAGAACAAATGATACCTGAAGTCAGTGCGAGAGATGGCAAAGGCGTAATAGCCAAGGAAGGAAGCCAAATGATGAAAAGTGGCGAGGACAAGACATGTGATGGCAAGCATGCAAAACAACTAGAAGTTAACAGAATTAGCAGGCCAGGACGATACAGCATGAGATGTAATGGCCAGAACCGAGACACTGACTGCCCTCCAGCCAGGTCAACTTGCACCAGGTGTGGAAATGAGGCATACCCCAGAGGAAATCCATGTCCTGCTACAGGAAGAAGATGCCTCAAATTTAGAGGTATCACTACACTACACCAGAGTGTGTAATACCACAAGAAATGGCAATAACAATGACAGAGAAGCCATAGCTGTAGAGTCCAAACCAGAGGCAATGGCAAACTATATGAAACAGGGGGAGGAGTTGCCGAAGAATGTGTATCTGTACCAGGTGAAAAGAGGCTCCTTGCAAAATCCAACCATATCTATTAAAATTTATGGGAGAAGAGCAGCAATCGATAACAGACATGGTGAAGGAATACAATGATGTGTTCACTGGCATTGGCAAGCTTAAAGGGGTAACATGCAGACCCAAGCACCGAAGGGGTACAGTTCCCTCTTCTCTTATATAGGGAGGTCCGGACGGGAAAATATTTGGCTCGAGGTCATGAGGTACGGACCGAGTACAGCGTACAAATGTAGTTCAGAAACAGAGAAGAATAGTAATACCACTTAAAGACATGTTCGACCAGGTACTAGACAAGTGGCATGAACTTGACATTATAGAAGATGTACATGTACGAGACGAGCCAACGGAATGGTGCAGCAACGTGGTTTTAACCCTGAAGAAAGATGGAGAAAACATCCGAGCAAGCTTGGATATGACTAATGCCAACAGGTACATAAAGAAAACCATGCCATTCCCAACTTAAAGGAACTGGAAACGAGGCTCAATGGGTCAAGTACTTCTCACATGAACGATGGCTACATGCAGCTACATGTAGATCTAGCCGAAGAAATCAGAAAGCCCACAACCTTCTACATGCACCGTGGGCTTAAACGATTCAAGAGAATGCGTTTTGTAGTCAATAGCACTGCAGAAGTCTTCAACGAGGAGATTCGTAAGGTGGTGGCACTAGAGCCAAAGGCCATTAGTATCTACAATGACTATATTAAGTTACCACCATACTCAAGAGGAGCACGACAAGGCCTTAAGACACAATGCAGCTATGGAGGAACCACGGGCTGATGCTTAGCCTGAAGAAGAGCCGTTTCAATCTCCGAGCAGTGAAGTTATTTGGCAAGCTGTTTTCCAGCGAAGGCATACCACCTGACCCGGACAAGGTCACGGCTTTAAAGACAGATGGACCTCTAGAATCAGCAACAGAGGTACAATCATTCCTATTCTTAGCTGGTGCAAATGCCAACTTCATGGAAGGATTTGCACAGGTGACATCACCATTGAGCACGCTCACTAAGGATGAGACAGAGTTCCAGTGGACACCAGAGTGTCAGAGGTCATTTTAACAGGTTAAAGCAATGCTAATGGCAACATAGTCATGGCGTACTTCAACGCGCAATGTAAGAACAAGCTGAAGACGGATCCGGACCGGAAGGAATAGCGGTTACCATGAAGCAGTATGATCCACATGCAAAAAGGTGGAGACCAGTTACATACCATCCAAGAGCCCTCACTGACACCGAGAAAAGGTACTCGCAGTTAGAGAAAGAAGCCAAAGCGGTTGAGTGGGGCAGCTTTGCTAACCAGATATACCTATATGGTCTTGGCAGCACCTTTGAGGTTGTCACCGACCACAAGCCCCTCGTACCGTTGTTCATGAGTTACAAAACGACCACACCACTCATAATAGAAAGGATGCGGGTCTGCCTAAAAGGTTTCAACTACCATCTAAGCTATTTACCTGGAAAGAAAGCAGGGTCCGAAGCTAATGAAGCGGACTATAATTCCCACCATCCAGAACCACTGGCGTGCGAGATTACAATGTCCGCAAGTGCAAGGTCGAGTTTGAGCTACGAGAATCAGAGGAGGTATTCGAGAAGGGCATTATGGTAGTAGTACAGTCCTCGTTACCAGAGGCAGTCACATGGGATGAGTTGCTAGGGGAGACTCGCTCAGATCCGGGGGCTAACAGACATGAAGAAGGTGATAGCAAGAGGGTACCTCACGGCACAAGAGATAAAAGTACTAGGGCCACAGTATGACCCCATGTTCACAGAGCTGGCGGTGCCGTGTAGGAGGGCTTGTAGTCCGAGTTATTCCCAGAGTTCTTAGAGTTCTTAGAGACAAAATGGTCAGCCTGGCACATGAGGACCACCTGGGCATAACGAAAAGAAAAGAGTATCTAAGTTCTGACCAGAATATGCTTCCCAGGCTTGAACAGAACGATAGAGGCACATGTTCAGCACTGCCATCCTTGCCAGGTAGTGACACAGTCGCAAGAACGAGAGCCACTGCACATGACACGCATGCCAACTGAGCCCTGGAGAGAAGTCGCCATGGACTTCTGGGATCCCACACGAGAGTATCTGCTTGCCATGGTGTGCAAACAGTTGAGATGGGCCAAAGTAAAGTTCTTCCCCACAACAAGTGCCAGAGCAGTATTCCGAAGCTAGACAAAACCTTTGCATCGCTTGGAATACCGGTGTTGGCAGGTACATGTAGTAACAACAGGCCTCCATTCAGTAGAAAGGAATTTAACGAAGTCCTTTAGCAAGTACCTGGGCGTCAAACATACATGTAAGCTGAAGACACGTTCCCTTGAACCCAGAGGCTAATGCGGAAGCTGAGCATTTCATGAGAATACTGAAGAAGCTGTAACAATTAATAAGCAGATTCCAAACAGGAAGTATAGTCAACTCTCGCCTTGCGGACACCCTGCTATTACGGACAAGAGCCAGTCCCTCGGCGAAAGTTACAAAGGCTTGACTGAAAAGGACTCTCGCTATTACGGACTCTCGCTCTCAGAACAACGGAACAATTTAATTGTTTAACTCTCGATAATGCGGACACCTTTGACATACATGTATCGTATGACATATTTATACATGCACTGAAAGTATTCTGTTGTCCTCATGTGTTATTTTTATAAAATACACTTCCGGAATGTTTATTGTCGCACCATTTAGTAGATTTTCATTGTCGTCCTTGTTCGACAATTGCTGCTTTATGCAGAGAACAAATAGCAATTTAAGTGTTGGACATTCTTCTTGTGGAGGAAAACCGTTGAAATCTCCAGTTAACTTTATTTTAATACGTTTTTAATACAGTATTGTTTTACGAACGGAGATAGGCCAGTAGAAATACAGTAATGTTTAATTCTTCTGTTTTTTTGCTTTTAAATGAAGTGGCAAATTTATCGCAGTTAAAAGATACAGATGTAGCTTTGTATTGAACGGACATAAATATCATAATATATGCTTGAATCGCGTTTTTGTTCTCGCACCCCGCTACGATGTGGACTCTCACTATTATGGACACCAAATTACCCTCCCGAGGGTGTCCGCAATAACGGGAGTTGACTGTATACAGGTTCCTTCGTGCCTACACAGCAATCCCGCTCTGTACTACATGTACATTGTACCAAGCTCGCTCCAGCTGATCTGATGTTCCACAAATGCAAATTTCGTACAAGGCTGCCGATCGTAGTTGCCCCTCGTGAGTACGACTTTGAGGAACTGTACCAAAGGGACCTCGAAAAAGAAAATGCAAATGAAAGCCTATGCAGACAGTAAGAAAATATGTCAAGACTTCAGACATACAGATAGGAGATTCGGTATTGGTCAGACAGGAAGTGGAAATCAAGGCGACGCCAGCATATGAGGGAGCCGCTGGAGGTGCAATGCAGGAAAGGGACGCAGGTGGTGGCAAAGAAATTGGATGGCAGCACGATCACGAGAACCACAGCACACTTCAAGAAGGTCCCATTCAGGTCTGCGGAGGAATCTCAAAGGTGGTCACCTAGCCCCAGAGGATCGCCAACTGATCTAGGGACTGAGCCGACATTACTCAAGGGAAAAAGCCAGGTGACCAAATTGGGACAACAAATGTACAGGGCTAACTTGATCGATTGGCTACAGTAAATTTGTTGTCATGTAATAAATTCGAAAATTACAGTGCATGTACATGTACGTTGTAATAACAATAATTCTCAATGCAGTGAAAGGTTGGGTTACCCTTGCCTGACCAACAAGCAAGAAAGGAGTTTTCATGGATCGATGGGTCATGAGTGAAGTTGGAATTTTCGGGATACTTTCTATTTTTACAACTAAACCTAATCCTAACACTAACCCTAACCCCAACTTAAAACCTAACCCTAAAACTGTGCCTATAATCCTAACATTAACTCATTACTCATATTTGACTCATAAAACAAGGTTCCTCCCCAACAAGCAAGAGGACGGTCAATAACGATCAAGTCTGTCCTTCATATACGATGTACTTTACATGACTGATGAATATTAATCAACATACAATGTACTGTAATCTCAAAACAAAAGTAATGAGTTAACACTTAAAAAGTGACAACAAACATAGCTTTGAGACATACATGTACATGTAATGAAGATGTTGGAAAGCATACATTAATTCTTAAATATAAATTGTTAATTATTGCATTAACTGAATATTTAATAACATGATTGTAGCCCTATATGATACTACAGAATTCCATGTACATATGTATACAGTGAAACCTCTCTCTGAGACCACCTCTCGTAGGCGACCACCTCTCTTAAGCGACCACTTACCAAAAGCCTGTTTTGTCTCACAGCCGTCAAATCACTGCATTTAATACCTCTCGTAAGTGCCCATCTCTCGTAAGCGACCACTTTTCCAGGTCCCGAGGGTGGTCGCTTACGAGAGGTTCAACTGTATGTTGTGTTCAAATTTCATCTGTTTTTATTTAAATGAACTACATATAGTAAGGGTAAATGTTTTTGAACTACATGTTGGGAAATTATTTTTGAACTTGTCTAGGACTTTTTTTTGGATTCACTCAGTATTTTTTTTATCAAGAGTACTTGTAGTCACTGTACCCACAAAACAAGGGGTCCAGAGGCCCTCCGAGTTGGAACCAACCATCTGCCAGTGCTTGCCACAACATATTTTTTCATTTGTATTTAATGTTCAATGCATAGGACTACATCAATTTCTGAGCAGTTTTTTAGTGAAAGTGGTTATAAGTTTTAAGTGGTTATAATGTTTTACTGCACATATGCAAATTTGGACTAGATTGTGGGAGACTGGGTACTAGTAGAACTATCACATACATGTATAGTAAATGAGCATGGTACTTCACATGTATATAATAATATAATAACGGTTTTATCAGTGGCATATCCACTAGGTGGCTCTTCATCCACTGATGGGCCTACGATTTAACGTCCTTATCCTTGAAGACGTGAAGGTCTAACCATTTGCAGCTCGTGAACGAAATTGTTTCACAAAGGCAGCAACTTCTACTCAGTTATTTTAAGACACTGAGTGTTGTTCCGGCCGAGGTTTGAACCCGCGACCTCCCACACAACAGACCGGCGCTTAACCACTGAGCTAACCGGGAGGCGGTCGACTACATATACACATGTACAGTGTAGTCCTCCTGTAGATAGTCTCAACCCGGTACATATTAATTTTCTCCTTTCCACTCCATGCACATGACCCCCATGTATAATCTCCTGTAGACAGTTCCCCCTCATACATGTAGATACTGTAGTACCCCCTCTCTAAAAATATTTTTTTGTAACATTGAGTAGAAAGTGCTGCCTTTGTGAAACAATTTCGTTCACAAGCTGCAAATGGTTAGACCTTAACGTGGATATGCCACTGATTAATCACATCATTAGCGCCAGCATCAGCGTTATTACATGTATGTGTAAGAAATAAATATCCCTTGTTATTTACATGGGTACGGTAGTTGTGTTTTATGGTTAATCTTATGTTAACCTAAAACATTAATTCCCACTAATAAAAATTAATGCCATACATAGCAAAAGGAATGAAAGTGTTGGCTGTTTCCTTCCCTAGCCTCTTCTTTCCTGCCACAATCTCCCACTAGTGCTTAAAATCCCTCTTATGCATAATATCCCACCCCCCCCCCCCCCCCCACCCCGAACCCAATGTACATGTATTAAATGCACCCTGAAGGTTATTTATGAAGCATTATAATAGTCACTGCATAATACTCCAGTTTCCTATTAGAAAATTACCGCTGAATGCAATGACTACAGACGCATGTACTCAGGCTTAGCCTCATTCTGAAGTTAAACATTCATAAATACCAGCAAGAAGGTGGGCTATTCACAACTCTGCGTATTGTTGTAGTTTTGCATTTTGCACCTTCTCGCTGGTATTTAAGAATGTTTAACTTCAGAATGAGGCTAAGCCTGAGTACATGCGTCTGTAGTCTTTGCATTCAGCAGTAATTTTCGAATACGAAACTGGTCTATTGTGTACACACATCTCCTCCTAATACTGTGCATCTGAAGTACCTGTGACGGACAGACGACAATTCCAGTAAACAGTTTTTCGTGGTCAGGGCTGAAAGGCTTGGCTCTAAACACAGTCAAATCACTTTGTCAAGGAAAAGTTGTTCCTCTACAAGATGGATCATTCATTACAAACCTGTTTGGAAGGGTGCATTGGTGATGGGGTCATGAACATTTGTACTGCAAGAGTAAGTGATTATACATTGTAATACTAAAACTGTTGGAAATACAAAACCTAGTCAATGCTGGTGACTTACACATTCATACTTAGTTAGTAACCTTCCCAAGTACTTGTATCTTAATAAGGAAAGTGTCATGCTTTTGGTCTTAGCTTTAGCCAGATTGAAAATTGTAAAAAAAATGTTTATGCATGATTAAATGCTAATATTTTATTGTCTTCTTAGCTTGCAAGTTAGGCTGGCAATAATGTAATGGTTCCTTCTACTGTACATTAGAACATGTACATGTACAAGTTTTGACAAACATCAATCCTGGAATGATGTGAATCAATTTTACATGTACATGTACATGTATGGGGCAAGCCTTGCCTCCTTCCACAGCAGTGAAGACAATTCATTCATCAGAAGCTCATCAAATGTGAATGCATGGATCAGTTTGAATGACAAGACTATAAAGCTGTAACTTAATTACCCTGGTTCAGTTTACACAAACTTAACTTTGACAACATTAATTATTACCGTAAACAGCAGCAGATAAGTCGCACCTTTTTACCCAAAATCTTCGTTGCAAATAGGGGGTGCGGCTTATCTGCGAGAACATCTATAAAAGTTCAATAAATTTCCATAAATTAACGTTTTTAAAAAACAAAGTCGGACTGATTAAAACTACACAAAACAAAACAAAAAGGAAGCACTAATCATCACATTCGAAAGCTTGGTGGCTCATAAAAGAGCCGTTTGTGTTGTCCATTTCTTGTTTGTTACTTGTTCCGGATCCTTCCGTTAAATCTTCTTCATTAAAAAAGATATTTTAAGCAGTCGACAGTTGCTTTTCTCAAACAACTAAATGTCACCTGACATGGAATCTCCATTCTACCACAATTAGCTTTTTGCAGTGTCTGCATTTCCCAGTGACTTTCCTCCGCGAGCGAGAAAATAGCACGCTATTCCGCAGTACTCATGTGGTAGATGACCAACTGTTTTGCTGCTGTTTAGTACTTTAACAGTACATACATGTATGTCGAACTGATTTTCCATCTCTCTATGAGCAATCAGTTTCTCGCCGATAGATTACTTCCAGATGTCCTTGTAAATGTGATAACCATGTACGGCAGATGAAAAGGCAAACTTCTCACTGTGCTCCATGTTTTTATTTTGTCCTGTGCACACATGGCAGCATTCTAGTGTCCAGTTTTCTCTCTTCAATAAAATGTGTGGTTACTAAGCTTTGATGAACGTGACTGCGAGCATGTTTTTGTTGACGTGAAATTCAGGACTACATTTAGCTAACAATCGACCTTGGACGAAAAAGTACCGTCAAGCAAATGCTATGGAAAGTTATATTGTATATGTGTAGGCAATTAGTAGACATGAATTAAGTTTAAACACTTTCAGATTTAAAATTATGGGTAAAACTACGGAGTAACCTCGTTGAAAGTTCGACGGGGCAAGGAAGGTGATGCAGATTTCTTAAATCTTGATTTTCCTTTCAAAACTTGTTTTCCAAAATTTGAGCTTCTAAACTCCAGGTGCGGCTTATCTGCGAGTGCGGCTTATCTGCCAGTGTTTACGGTATGTCATATTATTAAAAGGATACGGTAACAGCATATCAGATCTGGCACTCATGGTCACCCAGTTTTCCTGCAAAAGATAACATTATGTGTAAAAAGAGTACTGATCTGCAGAATTCTTTGAACAGCATATAATATTTATTATGTACAATGTGTAAATCTTGATGTACAAATTGTATGCATTATTTTGTTTCTAATCCATTTGTTTTGGGTAAACTTTTTCAAAGGCCCTGGGCCCAGTTGTTTGAAAATAGAGTATTAGGGCTGCCCTGGGGGTTAAATTGCTAACCCAAGGTTCAATTGTACAGATTACAATTGATTTAAAGAGCTATGTGCAAAAAGGGCAAAGTATCAGTTTCAAAAACTCAAAAAATTAACTTTGCCTTAAGAATATGAAAAACCCACATGTTCTCTTCTCACTAGTTAAGACAGCCTTTCAGATGAAACAGGAATTGATGACAGCTCAAAACAAGAAAGTAATCAAGCCATTTCTATATAATAGAAAACAGTCATGTTTGTTATTGTTTGCTATTTCGAGGGGAGGAGGTACATTGTAGGGGTGGGAAAGAAGGCTATTTCGAAGAGCACACATGTGCTGCTGTTACATTTTAAGTTGCAGTGGGGAAAATGCTTTCCGTAGATAAAATAACACTTGAAGAAGGATTCTCTCTCTTTCACCTCAGAAACCAAGCTGGAGAGAGTCGACACTGAAGCATTGAAGAGCGGAGATTCTTGTCAGAATAACAGACTAACATTTTGAAAAAGCAACTCTGTGTAAAGTGCCATTGGACATCATTAAGTAGCCGACTTAACTCAATTGGTTGAATGAAGAACTGTTTGGCTAAAAGGAAGTTTGTTATTGCTGGAGATTTACACAGAATCACATCTTGAGGCAAAGCAAACATTATATTCTGGAGTTCAGTAAGTTTGATGGTCTAAGCTTTCCGAAAATAGCCATGTCAGGTCTTGTCTGGGCTTCACCTTTACACTTCTGAAAAATTCTTAAGAAGAAACCCTATGATGTTCCCCTGTGGAACATTTTGCTGTGCACCCACAATTTCTTACAGTCTGTGTCGAGTTCGAAGGGGATCCAAAGGGAATCAGATTATATCTGTGTTAGCTACAGGGATACAATTGTATGTGAAGTGCACTAGCGTGAAGTTTTTTTTTTATTAGATTAAGGCAAATGTATCATAAATTGAAGGAAAAAAAACAGAAACAAGATTTGAGCCAGAATGAGCATATCAGGCTACGATAAACGAAATTTCATGAACGGACCTTAATGGCAGTCTTGAAAACCCAAAAGAATCCCAAACAGAATGACCACAAACAAATTCAGGCTAGAACATCATTAACTCGTGTTTGACTTGGCTCTCTGGTAAACATGCATGTACATGTAGTTCTAAAACAGAGTGGCAAAGGCATTTCATGTAATAGGGAACTAGGAAATGGGTAGATATTTTGCTATTAAGGTTACTTATGATTGTTGTTTTCAAAGAATACTGGTGTTAAATAGACTAACTGAATGATATAATTAAGAATACAATGTATTTCGAGCAGGAAACGAAAAAAAAAGTTATGATGCAACAGCTGGGAATCAAATCCGAGGTCTAATTAAGGCTTGGGCATTTAACCCCTGAGTTTTTTTCTATTATCTGCATTTTCACATGTTGTCATCCATGTACATGTAATTTTATTTCCAAGTCTGATTTTGTTAGCAGTGCGCATGTGTGAATAAAATTAAGAGACTGGAAACAAATTAGCATAAGGAGAGGGACTGGGTTCAACAATTAGTCAGTTATGGAATAAATGGTGGGTTGAAATCAACAACCGCTTCTTTGGTGCAGTGCATTAATGATCGAGTACGATACCTACAGTACATGTACCAGGCATTCCTTGTGAGGCATTCCAAGTTAGTAAGTGGATGGGTGACCATCATTACATGTAGGTAAGTGGTACAGTAAGGTGTGTCAGGGGGGACAAGGAAAAAAGGGGGATGCGAACTGGGAAGGGAAGGTAGGAGTAGAGGGGAGGGGAGGGGAGGGTTGAGAAAAAAATATTTTGTAGGGGAGGGGTGGGTGATTTTTTTTTCTTTTTAAATCGCCCCAAAAAAACTAAACCCCTTTTTTATGAATCCCAAATTGTTAAAAAATCCCTTTTTAGAATCTTGAAAAAATAAACCAGTTTAGAATAAATGAACCAGTTTTAACAAAATGAAGCAGTTTGAAAATTTTGACCTGGTTTAAAAGTTTTAAACCAAAAACAAAAACCACAACATGTACATACATGTACATGTGTCACCAGTCCTACAGGTTTAAAGGATTGAGTCAATGTGTAGTCAACATAAATGTACACTGTGCTGTATTATCACATGTGATAATAACATAAAATAACATAAAATTTACATTTTTCAAGCATAATTTAAACACATTTTCATTCCTTAATTAAATTAAATTTGAAGATTGAAACATTTATACTTACAAAGACAATAGGGAGATTGTATTCCTTGACTTCACTCAGCTGTGGGAAGTCTGCAGAGTCAGTGATGATATGGGTTACCAGGTCACTCACATAGAACTCTCTTTTTGCCCCTCCATGCTTAAGCAACTGCTTTACCTTAGGATAATACAAATGAATAATAATTATTAGTACACATTTTTAAACCCTTCTGGCAACTGGTATTTTGTACACTTATTGAATTCATCCAAGCCCAAAATGGAAAAATATTTTAGTCAAGACCAAAGGTCAAGTCCAATATTAAAAGTTGAGACTTAAATATTTTCCTTATTGGGCGAGGATGAATCCTATAAGTGTTTTATTATACAGAACAAATTACCCTACAATCACTAACACAATAGCGTGAACAGTTTATGTGAACTGGCAAAAGGTACAGCAGCTGTCCAATACATGTACATAGCTGCCCTACATGTAGTACAGTACATGGCAAGATATTGGGCTGCCACATACATGTACATGTACATGTACATGTACATGTACATGTAACACTAATACATTGTGTACACACATTTGATTGGTGGATGATTTCATTTTGTAATGTATAATAATGGTGATAATGTCCTAGGCTGAGAGATGGTCCAAAAAAGGAAATGTTGGCTGAGAAGGGAACCTTTACATTTTTAGTACCATCTCTAAGCCACATACATGTATATTATCAGCCAATATACATATTTAGTATAATTTCATCAGTGAATATAGAGATTTCTGTGCTCTGATTGGTCGAGAATAACATTTTGTACATCGTACGTCGCTATATTCACCTGCAGAGCGCCTGGAGGTGAATATAACATACATGTACCAGGCATTTACCAAAACGGCCACTCGCATATTTACCGATGTTTCTTATTAATAAAGAAGCAACTAAATAAGTATGGCTAAACTTGAAGCTTTTTTTAATCCATAAGCCTTCACAAACAAAGGTTACTTACAAGTTTCAGGTTGTCGAATGAGTTTATTGGGTCCTTATGAATCACAAACTTTCACAAGGAAATTATGCCTACTTATTAGAGCAATAAATAACACAACAAGACTTGTCCTACAAATCTGGGAATGGTTCAACTCCCTTGAAGTGAACTCATAAAATTCACTCGCCATGGCAGATTTTAAGTTTTGACCATTTCCACTCATTTTTGCTGCATTTCTTCTCTTGGTAACATGGTACAAGGTCTCAAAAGTGAAGACTGCTGCTTAAACTTTAATTATTCAAGACAGTGTGCATTTGGGCTGTTTTTTCAGTATTTCTATGCTTTTAGAAAATCCATTCTTGTAGTCCCTGCAAGTCTTGTGTCGAGTCAGTTTGTGCAATGAACCATAGCTGGGCACATGATTATGCAAATATTTGTCACAAAACTATATTGTCATGCGCGCTTGTAAAACTTATAAATGGGTCGGAAGTCAGACTATTATTGTCTAGTTTTAATTTCTCTGAATATTCACTGATGAAATTATACCAAAACAATTATTCACTTCAGTCTCAGTGACTGAAGTGAAAAAAGACTAATTTTATGTTGATAACCTCTTCAAAGAAAAGATTTATCCGAGACATAAGCATTAGAAATATTGAACAAAAAAGTCATATAAAATATTTAGGTATATACATTGACAATCATATAAGTTGGGAACAACAGATTAAACATGTAAATAACAATTTAATTGCAAAAAATACTGGAATCCTAAGTAAACTTAGATATTACATTGATTTAAAAATGCTGAAGCAACTTTACTATACACTAATCTATCCAAATATCAATTATGGATTGATGAGCTGGGGTAACACCTACATGTATACTTCAAAATTGACAAAATTGCGATCTTGTCAAAATAAATGCATAAAATTATTTTTTTTGCATGAAAAAGAGAGAATGCCACCCCTTATTTTAATCTCCTTGGTATACTTATGCTTGATCAACACGAAAGCTTCTTGCTACTTTGATCACTGCACACAAATAATTGATTATATAAGTTTCTTCTCAGTTATGTAAATGTTACTATTGTTACGTTTTTATTTATCCTGTAATTATCTACTACCATGTTAACTAGAAAATGTGTGAATAAACTGAAAGTCTGAAAAAAGTCTGAAAGAAAGTCTGACTATTGGTGAATATTTACCTTGACTTCGTCTCGATCAGTACATATTTAACAATTAGACCTGCAATAGTCAATAGCCCATAAGGCACAGCCCAATGGGCTATTTAACTTGTAGCCCATAAGGGCGAGAGGTCTAATGTTTTAGTATAAACTAACTAGTCGGACAGTAGAAAATCATAGAAAGAAACAATTTGAAGTTGATTTTTTTTTTATTTCGTGAAAATGTGTGCAGTTTTTCTCTACCATGGGCTATCACAAATAGACCTACATGTATAGTAGGGTAGCCAATCAGAATGCAGGATTTGTAATAGTCCACTAGTTGGTTTATACTAATCACCAATAGTCACTTTGACTTCAATGAATAAAATTATTGTTAAATATTGTATACCAGCTGTAAGCCAAAGAGTTTACTTATCTTATAAGTTTCCAATAAATATTCTACACCAAAAATCAGACTGAGCTCAAAAATTGAATCACTATACATGTATAAATTTTCATCTCCTTTCACTTTACTTGTGATGAAATTATGAATAAACAAAATAATGATACAGCTTAATGTACATTTACATTTCTTAGTTGTTATTGGTTTTTTTTCGACCATACATTTTGTACATTAACAGTCCTTACATGTATATATATATATATATCTGCCATGTTTTCACAAAAGGGGTTCTTAGATTCCAAGGCTCCTTTTGTGAAAACATGGCAGATCGTGTGTGCCTTTAGCTTTAAAAGTCAGTAACTCGTGTTTTTGCCATTTTCTTGAAAGGGCAAATGACAGTTTAAGACTTTTCTGGCCTTTCTATCCCATAATTGATCTCTAGGTATTTTATGTGGTGGGGTGGGGGGGGGGGGGGGGGCTAGTTCAAACATTTTCGTGAATAACTCGAGCTTTTAATGTATTTCGATGCACTATACTGCAATGCAACGTTCTCTTAATGTAGATTGAGTAATAATAATTAATGGAATGTTGCTGTATTTTGAGTAGAAATACCAGAAAATTGCATTTTTTTAACCCAAACCCTAACCTCTAGCTCTCAAATAAATAAATTGTGGGATAGATCTAACACAAGTAAATTTTGGGATAGAAAGGCCAGAAAAGTCTTAAACTGTCATTTGCCCTTTCAAAGAAAATGGCAAAAACATGAGTTAATTACTGGCTTTTAAAGCTAAAGGCACACAAGATCTGCCATGTTTTCACAAAAGGGGGTCTTAGATTCCAAGGCTCCTTTTGTGAAAACATGGCAGATATATATATAACCTCTTTTCAATTATTTATTATGTGACTATGATTTCTTGGATTTATAGGCAAAGGCAGATCACACTACACATATTTATTTCACTTAATGGAGAGTTTAAGTTGGTCAAATCCTTAAACAGCTGGACTCAGTTAAGTACATGTACATGTACCTTGGTGTCACCATCCACCACAAGCTTTCCTGGAATGAGCACATCAGCAATATAATTAAGAAAACTAACTCGTCAGTTGGCTTTCTTAGGTGCAATCTCCAAATTTCCCAGAAAGTATCAAGGCAAACGCAAAAAAGACTTTTGTCCGACCACAAGTCGAATATGCTTCTGTCGTCAGGGACCCGTTTATACATGTACAGGCAAACCAAGATAAAATATAGATGGTACAGAGAAGGGCAGCTCGTTATGTTTACAAAAACTACAACCATAAAGCCAGTGTGACCGCCATGATTGCTGACCTTGGCTGGCACTGAGTCTTCATCAGCACAGGGCTGACAGTAGGCTTATAACGCTCTACAAGATAGTGAATGGCCTCGTCATAGTAGACTTCTCAAATAAACTCATTCCAGTTACTACATGTAGATATATACAAGACACCTGTACTCTAAATCCTTCCTACCCTTGGAGGACAAAACTTATATCCACTATAGCTTTATCCCTAGGACTATTAAACAGTGACCCCTCTCGAATCTTTCCAGAGGGATGTCTGCCCACTAAATCATTTGTTTGCTGACATTAAGATCTAGCTACTGTCCGGGCACATAAGTGTCGAAGAGAGGGTGTGCCCTAATCTGGTACCTGTACATTTTGTAGATGTACATGTAGATGTAGTTCCTTCAACTTCCCTGCACCCTTTCCTATTATATATTTTACTCTTTTTTTTCCTGTTATCTATTATTATAATTATTAAGTGTATGTCTGTGTAAATTACCCAGATGTAAAGCGAAGTGTGTGAAATAAAGAATAGTAATAATAATAATTATATGCTGCAAAATATAAATATAAGATCTGAGACATGGTACGTTGCTACAGAGATCAGACTTCAAAATTCCCTGACTTTTCGCTGACTCAACTTCAATTTTCCCTGCCCAAATACAAGAAGAAATCACATATAACAACAGCCTCCAACCACGCGTGTGGCCCTTACAGCCATCCTTTCCATCCACTTATTACCAAGTAATTTCACTCACCGAGATCAAAATTCCATGACTTTTCTCTGACCTTGAATAAAATATTTCTTTCCTGACTTTTCCCTGAC
Source organism: Actinernus sp. WN-2022 (assembly GCA_030867875.1). Classification (NCBI taxonomy): domain Eukaryota; kingdom Metazoa; phylum Cnidaria; class Anthozoa; order Actiniaria; family Actinernidae; genus Actinernus; species Actinernus sp. WN-2022. Next base: position 117,508,660 of record JAOWCC010001634.1, on the reverse strand, counting down.
CTGTGGCAACCCCATGACATGTGTATTTGTTTTTTTAAATAATAAATGCTACTTTGTTTGGCAAGAAAAAGGGGAAAAGGGCTTGACATGTACATGTACAACTTATGTGCTTCTCAATGTTTAGCCCCAGGGGAATGGGCATACTCCCAGGGGTAGGGAGTTTGATATACATTTGTAATGATGGAGTCCCAGCCTCCTCCACAGGCAACTCCTAATATACATGTACAGTGTATGACACCAGGCAATATAATAAGAAATTTGAATCACTGGGGTTCCTGTGGTAGAAAGATCATCTGAGCAGGCTTCCTTCTCTCCAGCTACCACAGAAATCCCGCACAGGAATCCCAGTCCTTTGACTATTTTATTGGGAGTTTCCCGTGGAGGAGGCTAATGGAGCTCCAGGGCAGGGTTATTTCTCTCTCCTCCGCAGAGGCTCTAGGGAGACTGGAGAGGAGACTAAAATGGGGACAAACTGCTGAACAAGTTTGCTCCCATTTCAACCTCCTTTATAGTCTCCCTAGAGCCTCTGAGGAGAGAGGGGTAGCTGGAATTTGACCAATGTGTTCTCAAGGTTAAAAACAATGATTATCATTATTTGTCAAATCGCTTTAAAGTAATGATAATCATTATTCTAAGACAAACCCTAACCCGAACCACAAACCAAACCCTAACCATCGGACGAGTTCACGGGTAAACGACAGGTTCTCACTCACCTAGAGCTAGGGTTCACAGGTAAACAAGAAGAGAAGGTAAACAAGAGTGCTCCTACTCGGGCTCGAACTCGTAACTGTTTGCGTGTAGTGCTTGGTAGTACAGACGTCATGACCACTACACTAAGCGCATCTACTGCCATTCGAAATTTGATAATTGTTTATCTTTATCCATGACTGGTTTTAAGAACAATGATTATCATTGTTTTGAACTGATTTGACAATTAATGATAATCATTGTTTTAACCTCGAGGTTGTGTTGATTTGATATAAAAATCCATCCCAGGGCTCCTGGGTAGGAAATTTGAGATGAGATGACATGGGCCCTGGGCCTAGGTTATGCTAGCCTGCTTGCAGGCTCTGGTTGATTTGGGGTTCCTGTGGTGGGAGAGAGGAGGGGGAAGAGGGAGAAAGGAGAGCCTGCGAGCAGACCCTGTGTTTTTGAAATTTCTCCAGATAATGCATTCGGGTTCCTGATAAAGTTGTCAATTAAGCCTAGTGCATCTTAAGTAAAGTACAGGTCAGTTTTTGTCCATAAAAATGCATTTTTGGTGTCGGAAAACATGCAAACTGTTTTGAACGCTACGAGGTTGAACTTCAAGTGAATGTTGTTGACTCTCTGTCTAATTTTAGCTTGATTTCTATTCGCTCTTCAGTTTACCATGCAATGGGTTCCTGGTGCATGCGTCAAAGTGGGATTTTATTCATTTTTGCCATATAATATAGTTTGGTCCGGATGGGGGGATATTGGTCTCATTCTTTTTTCATGTGTGAATGGACCTCACTCTGTGGGCTCGGTCCATATAAACACACGAAAAAAGAACTTGACCAATATTATCCCTCCATCTGGACCTAACGCTTGGTCAAAATTAACCCCTATTTAGCAGTGCGTGCAAGCTAAAATTGAAAACTTTTCACTCAAATTGAAGTCATTTTTCTCTTGTTTTCTCTCTTTTTCTCAGGCTTTTATTATCAAACATACAGTAGAAATACAAGGGGTTCAATGCTAGGGTACATTTACAACAGAATCTCTTTGTGAAAAGTGTAACTTGCAATGGATGTGACGTCATGGGGGCAAATTAAAAAAACACAGGATCTTGTTGCATGCTCTCCTTTCTCTTCCTCCCCCTTCCTTTCTCTCACCACAGGAACCCCCAAATCAACCAGAGCCGGAGCGATTGCAGAATACAACGTCAATTTTCAACGTCTCCCAAAAAAAACAGCTCCGCGGTTCCGCAGACCATTAAGCAAGCTAAAACGACACTGAGTAACACTTAAACTTAAGTTAAACCAGCTTTAACAGTAACACTAACACGAGACTTAGCCTATTATATTATTATAAAAGTCGTTATAGATTCCAAAAACGATTCCTGTCTATACCCTACCAATGCAAGGTTATATTTGAAGTGGCTCCGTGGCTCCGTGGCTCCGTAGTGATACAATTATAGATTCCAAACACGATACCTGTCTATACCCTACCAATGCAAGGTTATATTTGAAGTGGCTCTGCGGCACTGTGGCTCCATAGTGATACAATTATAGATTCCAAACACGATACCTGTCTATACCCTACCAATGCAAGGTTATATTTGAAGTGGCTCCGCGGCTCCGTGGCTCCGTAGTGAGACATTATAGATTCCAAACACGATACCTGTCTATACCCTACTGTAGTAGAACGAAGCAACATGTATTATGTCAACACTATATCATGGGATTCCTGTGTGTTTTGTTCATCCACGGAGCCGCGGAGCCGCGGAGCCATGACCTTTGCTTTCCTACTTTATGATGATAATAAATTCAAAATGGAGGTTGTAAGACTTAGCTAATCCTAACACCTTTGACTAAGATTAGCTACAAAATGACTTTCAATCGCTAATACAGTTAAGTACTATTTCAGTTCCTTAAAACGACTGCGCGGGCAACTACGGAGCCACGGAGCCAGATATTTCTAAAGAGCTTCAAGATCAGCAGTGCCACTGTATTCTGCAATTTAGCCCCAGAGCCTACAAATGATTACTTTTTTATTTCAAATGTAATTCAACGTGAGGTTACAGTATTTACGACTTATTTGCCTCAAAATCTGAAGAAGTTGGAAGGAAATCGATATATCGTCAGATCAGAACAAAAATAATCGCGTGACATGATCAAACAAAACTACATAGACACATCATTTATAAATCCACAAATAAAAATAGTAAATTTTCCACTGAGGATTTGAACTTCAGTAGAGGCAGCGAAACTGCACACGCTGAGCATAACAACGTCTTGACTTACAGTTACATAATTTGTACAACGTATGACTTCGAACGTTGTTATGATTCTCTGAAACCTACATTTGTATGTCCTGCAAATAAATAAACGACTCGATTACCGAGAAACTGCTATAAGAGAAGAATAAACATACCTCCTCGCTGCAGGTAGTGGTAATGAAGAAGGAAACGTCGCGGAAAAGCTGTTTTGGCAGTGTATTCGAGGCAGCCATTAGCGTCCCCTTCAGATGTCCACCATTTTGAATCACCTGGTTGTGTGAGTGGCGCGGAAAATACCTTCAGCTCCAGGCCTCTCTAGCTCTGTTAAAACACCACAGCAAACCCAACACTGCGGTCATGGGAAACTGACAGACAAAACGATAAATCTACAAAAAGTGTGTAAATGGACTATTAAAACATTATGTAAGAAAATTCAATTTCTAAGTCCAAAAACGACATTAAAAAAAATTTGGTTTGTATAATGCCGTGTATAAAAAAATCAAGAAAGTAAGGGCATTGACAAGCCGTATCGACCTTCACACTCCCTCAAGTCATCCACATTACAAGAAAATCGCAAGAAACTTCTTTATTTTTTTTCTTGCCAGTTCAGTTGTAAACTCTGAAGAAGGTTGGCCGTGCCAGCCGAAATATTGGTTCATATATAAAATTACCAGTTACCGTATAATCAGCAGCCTTTCTTTGTTGTTACTGACCTTTTTAGAAGGATTTTGAATATTTTTTTTATAAAAATTCGTGGTCGTTGACGTTGTTTGCGAGGCAGATGTGTTGCCATGGTTACCATACATACATACGTGCTTGAACTTTACAAGAGACCATCACCTAGGTGATTTATACTCGGATTAATTATTGTTGTCACATGACGTCATCAAAAATCTGCAAAGCTGTTCTTTGTATATATTTTAGAAATGGATTATTAAATAAAAGTTTATAAATGAGCGACCACGAACAACACTCCACTGGTATACGTCGGATCAAACAATGATCTAAATGGTTCGCAGATTAAGAAATAAGTAGAATGAAGAATAACCAATACGACGTAGAATTATACGGATTTAATGTAGCACAATATTTCGACTAGCCATACTAGTCTTCATCAGGTGCTAAGGAACTTTTACAATGTGACTTGACAATATATAATGGTAAAACGGAAATGACGTAAAAAACATAATATGATAACGAAAGATAACTAACGGTGTGACTGATTAGTAGGTCTCGTCGCGTTTGTTAAGGCCATTGGGTTCAAGAGTGTTAGCACGTGTTATGAGATAAGCTTCTTTAGCTTTGCGAATAGCATCACGAGAAGAGAAAATATGTTCTAAAGGAATTAAAAGGATATTAGATGCAGAGTGGTCAGGGTTAGATAGAAAATGTTCAGATGCAGTGGTGGGTTTGGATTTACTGGAAGGTTTGTCAACTGTCCTACGATGTTCGTTGAAGCGGTCTTTAAGTCTACGTTTGGTTTCACCAATGTACTGTTTGTTACATTTAGTACATTGAATCATGTAGATGACGTTTTTAGTGTTGCAGTCCATGTGTGTGGTAATGGTTCTGGTTTCACCCGTAGAAGTAAAAGTATATTGGGTGCAGTTATCAGAAATGTAAGGGCAAGTTAAACAGTTTTGTCCACAACGAAAAGAACCTGGATTGCTGTTGGAAGCAGTGTTGGAGTTATCTGAAGGTAGTTTGGATTTGACTAGCAAATCACGTAGATTGGACGAACGTCGGAAGGCTACAAAAGGGCGTTGGGGGAAAATAGTTTTGCAACGCACGGAGGAATGTAGAAGATCAAAATGTTTCTCAAAGATAGGAAAGATAGATGGAAGTGACGGATTATAGGTGACTATAAAGGGAATACGGTGAGAGGAATTAGATTTCTGTTTAGGTTGTAGAGCAAGATTACGAGGGATATCGGCAGCGCGTTTAGTTTGTTTAGTGAGTAAATCACGGCTGTAACCTCGTTTAAGGAGATAGGAGATGAGTTCAGAGGTACGGTTTTTAAAAGCTTCATTAGTGGAACAAATTCGTCTGAGACGGAGAGCTAAGCTGAAAGGAATGGCTTTTTTAGTATGACTAGGATGACAAGATGAAAAAAGCAGATGCTGATGTTTATCGGTGGGTTTACAATAAAGGTCAGTTTCAATGACTCCATTATTAAGGGATACATTGACATCGAGAAACGGGACATTACTAGAAGAGTGAAAACTGGTAAATTTGATAGTAGGATGAATATTATTAAGATAATCGATGAAAGTTTTGAGGTTATCCGGACCTTCCGTCCAGACCATAAAAATATCATCGATATATCTAAGCCAAGAATAGGGAGTGAAAGGGGCTTTGTTCAAAGCATTGGCTTCAAAGTAACCAAGAAAGAGATTAGCGAAGGAAGGTGCCATTTTGGTTCCCATAGCAGTACCATGAATTTGTAGGTAGTTGTTATCATTAAAAGTGAAGTTATTCATGGTAAGAATCATACGGATAAGATCACATAAAGTACTAGTAGGGATAGTTTTATCAGAACGAGTGCTAAGAAAATGATAACATGCATTGATACCGTCATTATGGGGAATGTTGGTATAAAGAGAGGACACATCTAAAGTGACAAGAAGAGCATTGTCCGGAAGGTCACGGAGGAGGGAGAGTTTATGAAGGAAATCATTAGTGTCTTTGACATAAGACGGAAGTTTGCTAACTAGAGGTTGAAGGTAGTAATCAACAAATTCCGAAATACGTTCGGTAGGATGGCTGTTGGAAGAGACAATGGGACGACCAGGATTACCTGGTTTGTGAATCTTAGGCAGAATATAAAAGCGCCTAAGATTCACAAACCAGGTAATCCTGGTCGTCCCATTGTCTCTTCCAACAGCCATCCTACCGAACGTATTTCGGAATTTGTTGATTACTACCTTCAACCTCTAGTTAGCAAACTTCCGTCTTATGTCAAAGACACTAATGATTTCCTTCATAAACTCTCCCTCCTCCGTGACCTTCCGGACAATGCTCTTCTTGTCACTTTAGATGTGTCCTCTCTTTATACCAACATTCCCCATAATGACGGTATCAATGCATGTTATCATTTTCTTAGCACTCGTTCTGATAAAACTATCCCTACTAGTACTTTATGTGATCTTATCCGTATGATTCTTACCATGAATAACTTCACTTTTAATGATAACAACTACCTACAAATTCATGGTACTGCTATGGGAACCAAAATGGCACCTTCCTTCGCTAATCTCTTTCTTGGTTACTTTGAAGCCAATGCTTTGAACAAAGCCCCTTTCACTCCCTATTCTTGGCTTAGATATATCGATGATATTTTTATGGTCTGGACGGAAGGTCCGGATAACCTCAAAACTTTCATCGATTATCTTAATAATATTCATCCTACTATCAAATTTACCAGTTTTCACTCTTCTAGTAATGTCCCGTTTCTCGATGTCAATGTATCCCTTAATAATGGAGTCATTGAAACTGACCTTTATTGTAAACCCACCGATAAACATCAGCATCTGCTTTTTTCATCTTGTCATCCTAGTCATACTAAAAAAGCCATTCCTTTCAGCTTAGCTCTCCGTCTCAGACGAATTTGTTCCACTAATGAAGCTTTTAAAAACCGTACCTCTGAACTCATCTCCTATCTCCTTAAACGAGGTTACAGCCGTGATTTACTCACTAAACAAACTAAACGCGCTGCCGATATCCCTCGTAATCTTGCTCTACAACCTAAACAGAAATCTAATTCCTCTCACCGTATTCCCTTTATAGTCACCTATAATCCGTCACTTCCATCTATCTTTCCTATCTTTGAGAAACATTTTGATCTTCTACATTCCTCCGTGCGTTGCAAAACTATTTTCCCCCAACGCCCTTTTGTAGCCTTCCGACGTTCGTCCAATCTACGTGATTTGCTAGTCAAATCCAAACTACCTTCAGATAACTCCAACACTGCTTCCAACAGCAATCCAGGTTCTTTTCGTTGTGGACAAAACTGTTTAACTTGCCCTTACATTTCTGATAACTGCACCCAATATACTTTTACTTCTACGGGTGAAACCAGAACCATTACCACACACATGGACTGCAACACTAAAAACGTCATCTACATGATTCAATGTACTAAATGTAACAAACAGTACATTGGTGAAACCAAACGTAGACTTAAAGACCGCTTCAACGAACATCGTAGGACAGTTGACAAACCTTCCAGTAAATCCAAACCCACCACTGCATCTGAACATTTTCTATCTAACCCTGACCACTCTGCATCTAATATCCTTTTAATTCCTTTAGAACATATTTTCTCTTCTCGTGATGCTATTCGCAAAGCTAAAGAAGCTTATCTCATAACACGTGCTAACACTCTTGAACCCAATGGCCTTAACAAACGCGACGAGACCTACTAATCAGTCACACCGTTAGTTATCTTTCGTTATCATATTATGTTTTTTACGTCATTTCCGTTTTACCATTATATATTGTCAAGTCACATTGTAAAAGTTCCTTAGCACCTGATGAAGACTAGTATGGCTAGTCGAAATATTGTGCTACATTAAATCCGTATAATTCTACGTCGTATTGGTTATTCTTCATTCTACTTATTTATTAAATAAAGTCTACACACAAAATGTCACGTCGATAGGGTGTATTGTTCTGGAGTAAACAAATTTGGAATTTTATGACAGAACGACCCAGCGTGTTTCCTGGAAGGCATACAAATCCATGTATCCTGAGAAGGACACAAAGATGGCGGCCACATACAAAGTACTGTAAAATTGTCGTACATTCATTGGTCCACAGCTCCGTTAGGAAATAATTTAATGTTCCAAAATTGGGATTATAAGTGTATTTTTGGTAGTTTTACAAGGACCAAGATGTTTTATTTCATTTTATAAATGCAAACCAATTTTGTGATCGCGTGTCATGACGATGAAAACCACCAATACATTAGCTACAGAATAAGCTAATACCAGGAGCGTCGATATGTACTATATTTACGAGTTGACGTATTTACACTTTAGGCTATTTTTAGATTTTTCCCACGAATAAAATGTGTTTTCTGAATGTTTTTTTACCATTGATAAATGTTTTACTTTGCTTGAAAGAAAAACAATAACGGCAGAGATAATAGCCTGTACCGTTCATTCATTAGCCTGCTATGCAGACGTATTTTTCCACTCTCATAAATTCGAAGAAAAAAGTAACGTCTGCTTACCCGAGCGCTTAATTAGTTTCCAATATGCAAGCATGACGTCAGCACGTTTGTTTGTGTTTTCTGTACAATCAAAGCCATTGTTAGAATTTTAGTGAATGGCGGGCCAGTGAACACTCTCCTATGATTGGTCGATGGCAAATGTATTGTCTGAATTCCTTTTAAATGTGACATACGTCACTTTCCAGGATATGGAAGGTAAAATCTGATTGGTCCATAACACAATGACGTGTGCATATTGGAAGCTAATTAAGCGCTCGAGTAAGCAGCGTTACTTTTTTCTTCGAATTTATGAGAGTGAAAAAATACGTCTGCATAGCAGGCTATTCATTCATGTGTTCAGTTCAAAATATATATTAACAATAGGGTACATTGTAAATAAAACAATGGAACCTGGTTCTATAAATAACCCAAGGTGTAAATACGCCAACTCAAAGATATGACTATGGGAGATGGACGCGCCGGGTAATGGGCTCCTGCTAATACTTAACATTTAGACAAATCCAAGGTCGCCATTGTCGTCATATCTATTTAATTTCACTGACACTGCTAAAATGAGCACCTCAAAATTTATCAAAAGTTATATATTGTATGGGAGCAAAGATACAGTCCCGCAAAGTTAGAATTTTAAAGACATTTAATAATAATAATAATAATAATTTATTTACCGTCGGTAACGCAGGAAGTGGTTGCCCAATCTCCCGAGCCAGGGGCTCATGATATAAGCGCTCGACAAATTAATAGTAACAAAATATAAAATTTGTAGTAGGACAATAAAGCTAGGGCATGACATTATAATACGAATGGAAGCTAAGATAACTCTAGTTTCAACTATTTACATATATATAGTAATATTGTTAGTACATAACAATATGGATAAAGACTAAGAGAACTCTAGTTCAAACTATTTACATATATACAATAATAAGTAAGCAAGTCTAGCTATACTAATACCATACAATATATATACAAACTCTAAGTTAAAGGTGCCAAAATTTAAAGATATCAATGTAAACTAAGTAGATCAATTATATAGGTGCATGTGTGCAGGAGCTAGTTAGAGGCAGTTTTTACACTGGCATCCAATAAAGTCAGACTTATTAAGATATTGCCGAAACTGTGTTAAAGAAGTTGTAGTTTTAGCTGCCGATGGTAGCTGGTTCCAAATGTGAGATACTGTGTATGAAAAAGAATTATGCTGGAAAAGGCTGTTATAGGATGGCTGAACTACGTTATTACCGCTACCTCTTAAGTTATAGCTAGTGACTCTAGGTTTAAAAAGATTTGATATGTATACAGGACCTTGATTTCTGAAGCATTTAAAGAATAACATTAGAGATTGTACGTTGCGTCTATGTTTCAATGACCGCATTGAGGCCATGTCTAATAGTGTTTCTTGATGATTTGCGTTATTACCTAAATTAAGTAGTGTTCTGATAGCGTAGCTATTTGCAGATTCGATTTTGTTGCTAAGACCTTTACCAATGCCTAACAAAATGGGACTACAATATTCTAAATGCGGTAATACGTACGCCTTGTAGAGTCGTATCAAGTGAGCTGTTGGCACAAGGCGCTTGAGCCGGCGCAGTGCCGCTATTTTCGCGTAAGCTTTCTTTAGCATTTCGTTAATATGTGGTTTAAATGTAAGGTCCTTATCTAGAGTCACACCTAGAATTTTCAAGGTGTCTTTCACAATAATAGTATCTTCATGGACTCTTAGGTCGTACGTATACTTTGATTTTCCTAAAGTCATGGCCTGCGTTTTAGCGGCGTTTACTTGAAGAAAGTTATCAGAGAACCAGTTCTTCAGCGACTTGATGTCATGGTTAATGGTGAACTCAAGTGCAGCTGGACTCACGTCAGCTGCATACTGGGTAGTGTCGTCAGCATACAGGCGCAGTGATGAAATATCAACAGCTTGATTAACATCGTTCACGAAGATGTTAAATAAGAGGGGGCCTAGCAGGCTTCCTTGTGGGACACCGCAACGAACTGGGAGCCAGTCAAAGAACTGCCCGTTACATTTAACTCTTTGTTGACGATCATGTAGGTAGGACCGAATTAGCGATAAAGCACACTCCCTGAAACCATATGCTCTTAGCTTAGCTAGTAGAAGGTTGTGGCTGATAGAATCGAAAGCTTTGGACAGATCTATGGCCACAACTCCGACCTCATGACTCTTATCAAGTGATGTGCGCCAGTCGTCTGTCATCTTAACTAGCGCTGTACAACATGAGTGGCCACGAAGAAATCCCGACATGTTGCTAGAGAATATAGGAGAGAACGTTGCATACAGCTGATCGTATTTCACTTTTTCAAACAGTTTTGCCATAACAGATAGTACACTAATAGGTCGATAGTTCTTCTTAAAAGTAGTCTCATCCTTCTTATGAACAGGGCTCACATTACTGCGTTTCCAATCACGCGGCCATGTACTAGTCGATATGCAGTAGTTAATCAGCTTCGTCACTGGGGCAGTGATGGTAGGTACAGACAGTTTCAGAAATTTTGGCGGAATTTCATCGGGACCACAGGACTTCTTAATGTCAAGGTTTTTTATGAGGGAAGAAATGTAATTAGGACTGACTGGTTCAAAGGAGAAGTCTAGGTCAGTACACAGATTACTGATTGCTTTGACACTAGGGTGGTCCATAAGCTCCTCCTCTGTAAGTTTTAAGACCACCTCTTCAACACAAGGAGTAGAGAAGTAGCCATTTAACGCGGCAGGAACATTCGAGATTACTTTCCCTCCTTCTATGAGTTGAATTGTACCGCTGTCAATGTTAGATTTTGTATTCGGTAAAAAGTGGTTTCATTTTTTTCAAGAAATGTCCAGCTGAATGACTAGGAGTTTTGGCTGCTTCCCAACAAAAGTTGCGGACTACTGTTCTCTTTAAACTGGAAACTTTGTTTCGCTGTTCCCTGTACTTAGCCCAGTTTGCGTCAGTGCAGACTCGACGAAACTTCTTATATAGGCGATTCCGTTTACGTATCTCTCGTTGGATGTTTGGATTTATCCACGGCAGTTGATTGTTCCGTAAGCGTAATTTAAGTACCGGCGCGTGGCTATCCAGTACCTGCTTATACAAGCCCACCCAATGAGAACACACATCGTCCGCATTGTCAAATATGTAAGTGGTGTCCCAAGGGGTCTCCTCCAGATCTGACGCATAGGCAGCTTCATTAAAGTTCTTCATAGTTTCAATGTTTAAGTATGTTATTATATTACTTTACTATCATATTTTACTATTTCATTTCTCCTTACCGTCCATCCTGTAACTGACCTTATTAATATATTTAAATTATCAGTCTGCAAATAGTGTCATCTGACTTAGATTAGCCTCATGGTTATTTTCAGATGACCTGTACTTAACTTCGTTACTTTCCATCTTTCTATATAGTCGATCTCTCCTCTGTAAATATGTAACCTAAGTACGAAATAAACTTGTTGTTGTTGTTAGACCTAAATTGGATGAACTTGGCCTTCGGCTTAGGAAGTTTTGTTTTCTTATAATGTAAATTAGGTCATGATCGCTGATACCCACGCGCAGATTACCACTGGTTGCATATCTCTCAGGGTGCGACACTAAAATAACAGCGAGCAAGCTTTGACAGGTTGTGGTCACTCTCGTAGCTTCCTGAATAACATTACTTAAACAGAATTGGTCACAAAAACCTGATAGTTCCTGATTCGGGCCTTTGGAGTTGCTTCCTTTCAACATGTCAAGATTAAAGTCACCTATGAATAAGATTTCCTTGCGTTTAGTGTACATTTGTAGCGGGGGTGCAACTTTTGTTGCACCCCCTCATACAAATCAGTCTGTAAAATAGAGCCATGCTTTACTCGACAATACATTCATTTGGCGTATAGGTAAGATATAACTCTCAAATTTGGGATTTTGACTAATTTTGAGGTGTTCTTTTCAGCAGCGTAATCGCTAATTTAAGTAGTAATGGTAATGGCGACCTTGGATTGGTCTATTGGAGTATAATCCAAAGCTAGACCTGAATGTGTAACACCAAACGTAAGGTAGTTCAATGGCTGACTAAATTTACAAAGAAAGACAAGAAACAAACTTTGTGCCACGCTGAATCAGATCTTTGTCTAATAGTTTATGTTATTTGTGTTTCTTTGTCATATCAGGACTAACAAAATAGTAATTAGAGTGTTAGTCCAGAGTGAGAATTGGAATTCAAATTTGTCTGCAAGGCTAGTTTTTTTCCAATACTACGCGACCAATAGAAAAATCCCCTCTTGATCTATTTTAAAACGAATCGAGAAATTCGCTGTACCGACTCGTGTAATATTTCTACCTGCAGTACTTTGATTGTCGTAACCTCGCTTGAGTCACCGATCGCCTCGTTTTCATGCCGTTGCACACACTACATGACAATGGCGAAAGGAACTGTGACTTAATAATATCCTCGTAGGGTTTATATAAACTTTTTTAAAAGTTGAATTGAAATGAACCATATGATGATAGTCAGGTGAAGTTTCTCTACCCCACTCCCCCAAGAGCGTGTACTCCTGTCAGAAACGTACCTTCGTTTGTCTATGTCTAATAATTTACAGTGGACACTCTTACCGTGAACGGAAGTTGCCTTTTTAGACTTTATTTTCTCAGTTGTCCAATGAGCGATGTCTCTGAAAAGAATGAAACCTACAATTCATTTCTGCAACGCCATCCAATCATAGCAAAGGTTTAAAATATATCTGGACCGTTATTTCGTGTCACGCCTATATGGCTGCTGCTGAAAAAAGGCGGAAAAAAGCAATGACCGTTCACTGTTCGAGTGTCCTTACTGTAAAGGCCGGGGGAGGGGAGGTAGTATTTTCATATTTTGACCTGATGTGGTTAGTGTTTCATATTCACCTTTATACGACACTCTGTCTGATAAAATAGAACGTACTAATTATTATGTGCTCATAACTCTTTTCAAGCTTTCTAAATTGACTGAATGTACTGACATTTTAAGACAGTATAATCTTGAATCCATGAAACAGATCTAGAGACGTCACTTGTTTGGATACGGTAATGTCCACGCTTCGTATAACTTTATTTTGACACGAGTCATCAATGATTTAGGAAACTCGTTACAAAAATGTACGTGTTTAGCTAATATATTAATCTATATAAAATCAAATAACTTACTAATAATATAATATAATTTAGCTCTTGTGATATCTCTGATGGTGCATAATCCTCAGTGCGACCGCCGTCTGACTCGGGAGAGCTTTCAAGTCTCATATCCAGAAAAAGGTGCTTTACATGGAGAATGTCCTTTCTGTAAACTCGTCTCCATCCAGTGATTCTACTACATAAGTATTTCCTGTGTCCAGTTGCCCAACCACCTTATAGGGAGTTGCATTCCATACATCTTGTATCTTATTGCGACCGTTAACGTGCTCAGGGGCATTAAGGCATGGGTCTAAACCTATTTCAATATGGCCGCCGCAAATCAAGAGGGGGTGGTCTATCTCTTCGTGCTTGTTAGATATAGTCTTTGCACTTTTACAGATTCCATAAAGTCACAACCTTGATACCTTGTTGTGGAAGTTTCCACGGAAACGTGTTATGTGACCTTTGAACTCTAATTTTAAGGAAAATTGGGAAAAGCCTCCTCGAGGTCGGTAAAAGTTGTTAATATAGTGGATATTTTTATGCAAGTGAATCAAGGTTAGTGCACACGTTCCTGCTCCAATTTGAAAAGTTGGTTATTTTAAGGGGAAGGCAATTTAAGGCAATTGTGAAATTTGATATCCTCAAATTTCCACCGAATTAACATACATTCCAATGATAAACAACTTTTCAAATTGGAGTACCGAAGTGTGCCCTAATATTGATTCATTGGCATGAAAATATCTATTATATCAACAACTTTTACCGACCTCCAGGAGGCTTTTCCCAATTTTCCTTAAAATTAAAGTTCAAAGGTCATATTACACGTTTCCATGGAAACTGTCACACAAAATGTGTTAAGGTTGTGACTTTATCAAATATGTCAAAGTGTCAAGAATATATCTCTCAAGCATAAAGAGATAGACCACCCCCTCTTGATTTGTGGCGGCCATATTGGAGACCCATGCCTTAACACCCCTGAGTGGTTCCTCAGGAACACTCTCGCACCAACAGAAAGACTTGTGTCATATCTGCCTTGACATCATTCCTAGTTCGCCTTCGCAGAGCTTCGTTCTCTGTCTTCTCGGAGGCAAGTCTGAATGCCCTTTCCAAACGCTTGTGGTGCTCGGCAATCCACTCCTCTATGCACCCACCTTCAATTTCCTGACTCAAGGATCCCAACATATAATCCACAGGCAAAGTTGGCTCTCTTCCGAAAAACAAGTAGTATGGTGAGTAATTGGTAGACGAGTGTGGCGTGCAATTATCCGCATACACCATCTGGTCACTTGCGCTTCCTTTCCGGACCAAGAGTGCGTAGACGATCATGCATTGTTCTATTAAACCGTTCACATTGACCGTTGCCTTCGGGATGGTATGGAGCAGTCCGGCGCAGTCACCCGTCACTTCCTATTACCAGAACGGTATTTAATGGTGAATTTAAACTGAGCGAGTTCCGCTGCCCACCTCATCTCTATTGCTCATAATTTGGCCGTGGTCTGCAAATAACTAAGAGGATTATTGTCAGTATAAACTACAAAATCTGCTCCTATCAGGAGATGACGGTACTTCTGAGCAACTGCCCAATACAATACTGGAGTAGTTCTGCATATTGCGCTGATTCGGTCTGAGTCCCCTGCTAGCATAACCCAAGACAACTAGGCCACCCTCTTGTTCTTGCGAAAGGACAGCCCCTAAACCATGGAAGCTCGCATCTGTTTCCAAGTTTTCAAGAAACGTCTGGGAATCCCAACACCGGTGCCATTGTCAATATCTGCTTTAGCTTGATAAAACGTACTCACATGAAACGTCCCACTTGTGTTTGACACTACCTTCAACCTCTGGGATCCTTTTCTTCTTCTTACCCTTCCGACCTTCCTGACCGCATAGAAGACGCCGGAGAGGACTGGCAATATCTGCATACTTTGGCATGTACCTTCTGTAGTACCCGGAAAGACCAAAAAAGCCACGGAGGTCACGCAGGGTCTCTGCCACTCCGAAACGGCACGTACCTTCTCAGGATCTGGGGACGTTCCCTTGCTTATGACTACGTGACCTAGGTAGTGAACCCTTTCACGAAACAGCTGACACTTCTCAGCCTTTATTTTCAGGTTGAGCGTGGACAAACGAGAGAGCACTGTCTCTAGCCTAGACAACGTCTCCTCGAAGGTACTACCAAATACCAGGATATCATCGAGATAGACTAACAGGGTTTGGAAGTTGAGGTCTCCGAACGCCTTGTCCAACAGGGGCATTAACGTACCTGGCGCATTGCAAAGCCAAACGGCATTCGAGAGTACTCGTATAATCCACCCGTACCGGTCCTGAATGCTGTCTTCTCGATGTCACACTCTTGCATTGGTAGATGTAGTTGGTTGAAACCATGTGCTAAGATCCAGACTGCAGAAATATCTGGCTCCCTTGAGGACGTCGAGTGCCTCCTCGATTCGCGGTATCGGGTAGGCATCCTTGTGAGTCTTGGAATTGAGTAGTCTATCATCAGCACATAGTTTCCCATCCTTCTTCCTGGCCAGGACTATTGGAGATGCATAAGGACTGGAATATTCTCTAATCATGTCACGTTCCAAGGCTTTCTGTATATAATCTCTCACCTCCTTCCACTGATGCGGTGGCACTCGTTCGTGTGGAATCTTTATTGGTC
Organism: Actinernus sp. WN-2022; assembly: GCA_030867875.1. Lineage (NCBI taxonomy): Eukaryota > Metazoa > Cnidaria > Anthozoa > Actiniaria > Actinernidae > Actinernus > Actinernus sp. WN-2022. The sequence goes on along the minus strand of JAOWCC010001634.1, from coordinate 117,492,689 downwards.
GGTCGTCTGTCGACACTATTCTGTGCTCGACCAAGTCACAAAACCCAATATCATCATCATCCTTACCAAAGATTGTCTGATACGCCCCAATAACTTGCTGAAGGTCCTGTCGTTGTGGTTCCGTGAGGTCACTAACGTGCATTCTAGCTAGGATTTCATCAACAGTGATGTTCTGTGATGCCACACCACTCGACACAGTCTCGCGCACACACATATGGTGCTCATCTATAGTTACAAACTCAACAATGGGCTCCAGTTCAACAGTGGATATCACTGCCACCGGGGTCTCAGAGTTTAAGGGCTATTTCACAAGTATTAACCGATTTAGACACTAATATGTCTGCAAAATCCTCTCCGAATTGAGAAACTAAATATTTTCGCAGATCCGAGAACACCTGGCAATCTCTCCTTACGTGCTTGAATGGGGGTAGAAACTGGATCCTTAACAACCAAAAATCCTAGGTCCTTAAAAGTATGGGAGAGAACAAATAACTGGAGATCCACATACCCGACGTAGAGGATCTCTAAGCCCTGTGATTCAGAGATCGAAATGTAGGATGCCACATCGACCACTTCTCTACGATGAGCTAGGCTCTCCCTATAGAAGCTCTCTGTAATTGTCGACACCTCTGCACCAGTGTCTATCAGACATCCAACATCTACTTCTCCCACCCTCACTTCTGGACAACCTCCTTCGTCATTCTCAATCATTGAGCCTCCATAATGCGTTAAATGCTCGCCCACTGCATGGCTCACTGCAGCAGGCCCGACTATATAGTTTAAATCTGGGTTTCTGAATCCTGGCAGTGGGGCAGCAGTTGCTATCTCACAAGGATCAGTGTTCTTTGGACAATCTCTCTTCAAGTGCCCAGGGGAATCACACGCCGAACAATTACGAATCCTACCACGCTGGGGGTACCCTTGTTACGCATGGCAGCAAGAAGAGACTCAATTCGTTTCTGCTGGGCATATATCTGCTCACTCTGCTGCCTTAACATATTGTTAATGTCCTGACCTGCGGCGACTCCATGAACAACAGTATCCCGTTTCACCTTGGCGGTCGAACAACTTAACTAATTCAAGTGAACATGCCACAAGGTGTTCCCCGTCCCCTTTTCAGTATACATAGTCTAACTGCTGTTGCAGCTGAGGCAAACTGTCTCCATCCCCAAACACTCGCAACAGAACTTGGAAAATCTTATCCAGATCATTCTTAATACCTTCTCCCCGGCCGATCACCTCTCGCCTGGCCTGGCCGGCTAAGTGCTCATCTAAAAATGCAGCTTGTTCCTCAGCGCCTAACCCTTGCTAACACAGGCGGCTTTGGCATCCTCGATCCATTCTTCGATACATGGATCAGACACTTTCTCAGGTTTTCCACGAAAACTCTCTAACTTCCTTGACTTAGCCTGGGAAACCAGCCGCTCCCCACTCGCGAAAGAGACGTCTGGGGAGCGAGGCAGAAAATTTCATACTGATGACGTAGCAGATAGCCGTTTCACGATGCATAAATTAGTTGCAATTCTCAGAAGCCGAATGCAAACAACAGAGTTCTTTTCAAGGAATATAACTACCGAGGCTGCTCGTTTGCTTGGCAGTGGTCACCGTCATGAACAACCATGAAATTCAAGCCTATATATTTAGCGTGTGTCGGTAGCTCGTTTGCTTCGTTCTTTCAGCGGCTCGGCCCGGTCAAGAGAATTTGTCCTACGACTGTCAAAACATAATAGTTGTTTATCATTTCAAAACCTACACACAGCACAGCAGGCCACTTTTCAAGCCAGCTCTTTTGCCAGATCAGTAGCCGAAGAGGTTAGCTACAGAATGCAGCGGTTACTTTCAGGTATACTACCGAGGCTGCCCGTTTACTTGGGTGAACGGCCATCACGTTCGTGATTCATAGCGCACTTAATGTAGTTATGTTTATTCATAGCCTAGATTCACTGTCTGAACGATTTATCCGGCAACAACAACTCATCCAGTGTTCTGTGATCGCTCAGTGTGTGTAGGTTTACTAATATGAAATTATAAACAACTACATGTATGACAGTACCTTTTTGATCACTTACTTGTAAATGTTTTGACAGTACGACATTTCGCTTTACTAGCCGCTGAAAGAACTCAGTATGCAAAGGAGCCAACAACGGCACCGGCACACGCTAAATAGGCTTGAATTTCATGGTTGTTCGTGATGGTGATCCACTGCCAAGCAAACGAGCAGCCTCGGTAGTTATATTCCTTGAAAAGAACTCTGTTGTTCGCATTCAGCTTCTGAGAATTGCAACTAATTTATGCATCGTGAAACGGCTATCTGCTACGTCATCAGTATGGAATTTTCTGCCTCGCTCCCCAGACGTCTCTTTCGCGAGTGGGGAGCGATAAGAGTCGGCTGGTTTCCCAGGCTACCTTGACTGAAAAATATATACAACAGCTCCTTCACTCCCCCGTCACTTTTCTGATTCTCCTTGTCTTTTTGTATCAGTTTCTTTAATTCGTTCTCAACTGCTTCAGAATTCTTCTCGGCTAGTAACAGTAAATATACACTGTATACTCAGTTCCCATGTCAGGATTTATCTAATCCTGCTTGGAACGCCACGTGTAACACACAGGTTTGGTAATATTGCCATTTCTTCACAGACATTAGAATAAGACTCTGACAGCTTGTATTCCTTCTTACGAGTTATGAACGTGATAAAGACTTTCGCAAGAACAAGATGGTGAGCGATTTCCCTAGCAATTGTCCACTTGCCTCATGGCGGCTGGTCTTCGTACCAGGCCACCGTCTGCAAGAAACCACAGGGAGCCTGCAACATACTGCAGCCTCACAGATATATAACTCGACAATCTTGCGGACGACCGCTAATTAATTTCAATCCCTCATAAACAGAAGAACACTTCTAAAGCAAGGCCAATCTGGTAGTTGGCTAACTTCTATTTATTCAAGATTATTTTATGCATGCTATCCTTTCCAGACTTTCTTACAATTACGTTACTGAACTGTTAAATGTTTACGCAAACGTTCAGTCTAAAACTACTCATTTAATCATAATTTCCTTTGGTAGTTCACTCTTGATGCTTCGTTGTTGAAAATGTATTTTGCAATACCGCTGTATTCCCACTAGGACGCTTTTTGATCAAACAGACATCCTGTGCAGACCCGTTTCACTTTCGATATTGTTTGTTGATTATTGTTCAAGTTGTCTGTTATTCGAGAAACCACTCAGAAGTTACTTTATAATTTTATCCAATTATGACAAACAGTAGTCAAAAATCTAAAGAGGTCAGGATGATTTCAGGAATACTTTGATAATAAACAGAGAAGAAAGGAAAATCTAACAGCTAGAATTATATCCAAGTAAACCGAAACGTCTTACTTTCATCAATAATTGAATTCAACTAAGTAAGTTCATCGGCATGATGTCTGCCCATCGACGGTTCACCTGTACTAAGGCGTATTTTCGCAGGAAGTTCTAAGTGTGTTTTATTCATTTAGGCACATTTTTATTTATGGGTTGTCTTTTGGGGAACACTAACAGAGTCTTTCTAATTAATCGTGAATGCCTCCAGGGAACTAGAATGCTCTTCGGCTGGTGTACCACTCTCCAGTATAGGGACACTCAATGACATTTACTTAAGTGCATAAATGGCTTGCCCCCACCTATCTAGTCGATAAGTTCATTAAAAGATCAAACATCCACCAGCGCAACACTAGTTAGTATAAACTAACTAGTCGGACGATAGAAAATAATAGAAAGAAACAAATTGAAGTTGTATTTTCTTTTTATTTCGTGAAAATGAGTGCGGTTTTTCCCTACCCTGGGCTATTACAATTATACCTATAGTAGGGTAGCCAATCAGAATGCAGGATTTGTAATAGTCCACTAGTTGGTTTATGCTAAATTAGTATATACCACACATGTTCCAGTGAAAATCACTTTTCACTCAAACAGGGAATATGATTTCATATTCACTCCGAGCGAAGCAGCGATCAGCTCACGCGAGTTTTTGTCCATTTGACAGAAAATAAAATAACTATTTGGTGCTGACTATTCACTAATGTGTGGTCTATACTAAAACAAGCGGCTCGGTAAATATCCACCACTATTCACCTCCACTTCGGTGAATAATTGTTAATTATTTTATATTATTTTTATTATATACCATTAATTATACTTTCTCGTAATTTATATTATGAATCCTCTGTAAATAGTAGTTGAAAAGCTCGTCAGGAACTGCTATCAAATATATGTATGTATGTATGTATCAAGCACCTGCTGTCTTCTCCAAATAAAATATAACAGATTCACAGTCCATTAGTCTTCATTAAGTAATTTGATCCGTGTAAAAAGTACGAAAAAAATCCACTGTTCTGCGGTATTGAGCCTCCCTCACATGGGATTTGTCTGTGTTTTAGACTACGAAAACATTGGGTGATAATTGTGAATATTCTGAAATAAAAGTAGTAAAATGTCTTAGTTTCATTCCATTTTTATGAACAACTTCTCTTCCAACCAATAAGGGAACAGCCAAAAACAATAGCTACGAAACAGGCACGATTGGTAAGATTCTGAACATACGATTTGCTTTATAAACGACATTTCGAACCGCAGTGCAAATCGTAGTTTAATAGTTTGAAAAACTATTAAAGGAAATTAGACGTCTTCCTAACCTTTTGGACGATTTTCATGTTTCAACCAATGAGATCAAGAATGTTCACAATACAAAATTAACACTGACCTTGCTCCATCTGAATGTCGTTCGCTGCCGTACTTCTTACACGAACCATTACTTAATTATAATATGTAGCTAGGAGCAAAACAAAATAACAATGACAAAAGTAATAATAGCAATAACTCAAACTTGTAAAATGTTATGATTGCGAAAGAAGATCAATTTGGCGCTGATATCTATAATTTACGTCAACTATACTAAATTACAAAAGTCTTGTATTTTTAACTGAAATTAAGCTTAAATCCCCTGATATTTAAAAGAAATGCTTCTGTATTAAAATGAATGATCAGTGGCTGCCATTTAATCGGTAAGCACTGCGTGAAAACATTTCTTAAAGGGCTAGGCAACAAACAAAAGCTACGAGGTCTAGGGTTTTTTCCTCATTAACCACGGCATGTGATGTTGCATTTGTGGTCTAGGGTTGCCTTGTAATCTTTAATTTTAAACCGGTAATTTTTCTTTATAATTAATAAACAAAGGTTCAGTATTATTTCTGGGATATGCCTTTTTAGATTTCAACCACGTCAAGGAATATATCTAGAGCTTTGTATTGATAAACTCTTCAGTCTCGATGATAATTGTGAAAGATGGTTAATTTGACATCAATAATTTACGTCGACAAAATTACAAAAGTGGAATTAATCAAAGTCAGTCATATATTATAACTAACAGATTAAAACCTAATATTTAAAAGAAAGACTTCCGTATTAAAATTTATGATGCATATCAATCGATAGCAAGTGCGTGAAAAAACATTTCTTAAATAACTCGGACGAAAGCTACGTGGTCGGTTTTTTCCCTCAGTAACGGCACGTGTTCTTGTGCTCTTTGCATAATAACCGAACTCATCGCGTTATTCTTTATATTAACTCTAAAACGAACGGCTTTTATTGAGGCAAATCTCCAACATGTCTGTGGACGCGAACCGATATCATGATTGATAAACAAAATATAAAATAATTAACAATTATTCACCGAAGTGGAGGTGAATAGTGGTGGATATTTATATTATTTCTGAAAATGCCTTTTTGATTTCAACCACGTCGAGGAAATGAATACATCTGTCTTTGTGTTTGATTCAGCTTTCTTTTGCCTTAATACTAAAGAAAAGACTGAACATAACACCTCAAGCTAGCTATAGATTGCCTTCTGTTACTGGTTCCAGCAAAAATATTAGTGCCGACTGAATTCAAGACAACTCCGGTCGGTGCAATCTGAGTGCATCGAAAAGCACAGGAGAATAGGTACTCTACTGTTGACACTAAAATATATATTTACTGAAATGATTAGTATATTTAATGTCAAAAGGGTTTGAAAAAATAATAACCCAATGCATAGTATGGAATAGGAACGAAAGTGAAGACTTAATCCGTTGATACGCCGAGCACCCTATAAATTGCACTGCAATGCACTCAGCCGACTACAATGCTTATTGCAAACTCGAAATCAGAAATAAACATAAGCGCAATTTAGCAACCGAATGAATAACGTGTATACGTTCATCAGGTTTGTTTACTGATATTTATCTTGAACTTATCATACGAAATCCAATACTTTTCCGATTTCTGTTTCGTTCATCACCATCTGATTAAAGTTAATAACGTTAATAACAAAATGTTGTTGATTTCTTATCTTTAAGTTGTTTAAGTTAAGGATAAATGCAATATGTTTAGGTTTTATTTATTTGTGGATATGATGTGTTGAGATAAGCGGAATATATAAGCGTTCCTATAAGAAAACTAATCAGAAATGTTTACCAATAATCAAAGAAATGATCCCTGAAAAGTATATAATGGCGATTTTGTACGAGTCAAACGTGACCAATTAGAATTGATATGAAGTTCGTTTTTCTTCCGAAAAAAAGAAAAAACATATGTTATTAACATATTGGCTATAGTGTCAGAATTAAAACAGCAAATATTATATTTGCCGAGCTAGGGGGCCTCTTTCGCAATACCCGGGACACTATAGATGTCTGTTCTCTCGCTCCTATCTATAGTTTCGTAAGGGCCGTTGGTAAAAACCTTGGAACAATGAATTTCAATACTGGGAAGTGTTAGAATAGCAAAGCTATTTCCAATTAATGTCCAGTACTTAGGTCTGTCCAATAGGACGTCAATGAACGTTATATACGATTGTTAGGATACAACGCGTTGTTTACGTTACCATGGTTACCTGGCAGCCATGTTATGGCACCGCATCCTCACTAATTTGTTCACGTTGCCGCTAAATCTACACAGAGATAGCTCAGCTAACTCATGAGGCTAAGGTAAGGACTACAACGTTAATCGCACTAGGAATATCGGCGAGTTAAAAGCATGTTCAACATTACGAATGGCACTCACAAAAATCTACAGAACTCCTGTTTCTTCTTGGTGGTCAATTTTGACACCGATAATAGCGTGTACACCGCTCACATCGTCTCCTCGATAGCAAACTCCTTGTCTTCAATGACTGCCATCGTCGGAAATATTCTGGTGTTAATAGCTGTACTAAGAAATCATACTCTATTCACGCCATCAAATATATTGCTGTGTTGTCTTGCGCTATCTGACCTTGCTGTCGGCCTTATAGCTCAGCCCAGTTTCGTTGCACACAAAATCGGAGAGCTACAAGGGAACTTTCATATTTATTGCAACACCCGCGTAATATCAGAAACCTCCGGTTTTATTACTTCGGGTATATCTACGTTAACTCTAACGGCGATAAGCGTAGAGCGACATCTGGCTCTCAAGTTTCACCTCAGATCAACGGAAATCATCACTACTAAAAGAATACTTTTTGTGGCAGCGAGTTTCTGGGTCATCATGATTTCGCTACGTGGTCTACGCTTTGTCATCGTAAATAAGCTTTTTGGGGCAGTGATTGTGCTGATGCTACTATCAACACTAGGAATAACATTCTGGTGTTATTTCCGAATACTGCAAACTGTTAAAAGGCATGAAAATCAAATCGCAAACCACCCACATCCTGGTGTTGCTGTCGATCAAACACGATCGAAACGGCGTATGCTCAAGTACAAGAAATCCACACTGACCATGGTGTATATATTGGGTGTGTTCCTGGCTTGTTATGTTCCGATCTTGTGCGTGACTGTGGTTCAGTTAATGATTGGATACACAAAAACAATAAAGGTGGCCTACATCTATGCGACAACAATTCTACTAATGAATTCTACCTTTAATCCTATCATATACTGCTGGCGTGTTACTGATATTCGCCGCGCTGTCAAGTCCTTGTTGAAGAAGTTTATTCCAGCCATTCAAGAGGAAGCAGAAACAAATATGACAGTCTAAAATGTTTGATGTGGCATCCAAAAGGCGACCCACCGTGAACTAGACTAAGGACTGATCTGACCTATGGGATGTTTAAGAGTACATTTCTTTGGGAGAATCCGAATCCGGATTCTTGAATCCAAAACTGGATTTTCCGTTCCTTACTAGGATCTCAAAACGGATTTTTGAATCCGTGGAATCCATACACAGAATGGATTCGACGGATTAGTTCAAAATCGCGGATTCTTAGATTCGTGATCCGAACGTTTCTTGGGAAAGAACATGTGGGAAGTGGTCTTCGTCTTTAAAATAACACATTTAACAACGCGAATTAACTAGAAGTTGCTGGTTCACGGTCTTTCAACACTCGAGAATATCTTGTGATGTAATTGCCAGAGATGATCTACTCGAAAAATAAAAACCAGCTTGCCGCCATTTTCGCGCGAACTGCATAAGAGTTCTCACGGCACAATAATACATTTTCGGATTCTTTGTTGCTTTTGGTAATGAAGAATCAGTGTCATCCGGGATTAGTTTGATGAAGGGCGGCCCTTACCGAGTATTTGTTCATACACTCTTTGATAAAAATGAATCTTTCTTGTTCATGCAACTTCCGATGCCTGAGTTGCCGACGCAGACCTTCACGCGAGTTTTCACAGGAACCAGCTCTGCATCCAATTAAAACACTGAAGAACGAAATAAACTCGAGATATACACTCCTCATATTGAAGAAACGCAAATACACTTTAGCTGCATATATATTGCTGAACAATCAACTATAGCAGTTGGAAATAACAGGTTTCTTTTATTCGATTTTGTCCTAAATAATGTTGAATTTTAATTTGAAAGGAAATTGCCTTGAGATCGCGATCGATCGCAAATATCAGCCTCCAAATCGTCCACCGACCGAAGTAAAGAACTGGATGGATGAGTGATGTTAATTATTGCTCACATCAAAGTTACCCGCACTATTGTTCAGTGTTAGACGTGCTTCCAGTCACTACTTGGTATCGACATTACCTTGCCGAATCCAACTACATCAATACACGCTACTATATGAATACATTATTTAAAGAAAATAATTTATCCATGTTAAGCTAACATTTCAGAATATCCTGAATTTAATAGTTTGTATGCTGGTTTAATTAATGCCAGTTCGAGGTTTATTAGAAAGTCCTTAGATTGGAACAATCCGAAACAGACATGGCTTAGTGCTTTACACGTAAGAATTAAGGTCTTTTTTCGGACGGAACTTAATAAGAAAGACTAACCTAAGTAATTGTTATATGCAGATAGGTCAATAATCCGTGCGGAATGCTCTTCGGAAATTTCTACGCGAAAAAAAGAAGGTATAAAGTAAAATGAAAAAGCTGAGGCCTAAGTTTTATTTGACATTAAATAAAGGGCTTATTTGTACTCCTGTCATGCAAACAAATAAAATTGATATATTTGTTCTTCTATTTCTCATTTCTTGATGGAAAGGGAAGGTATTGTGCCATTTTTTATAGCTTTTTACTCGGGCCAGTCCTTTGGCCGGCACGAGTCTTAAATCACAAGTGTTTATCTATTTTTTTTGTCGAGTTTTGGCGCCGTCGACACGTACGTTGCGCCAGCCATGTGACATGTGGACAACATTTCCAGGTTTTTCAAGATGGCGGCGAGTGGGAGTTTTGACTTAGCAAAACCTTTAATATCAGCTGTTTTTTTGTGTAGACCAAAGGTTCCTTCAAGTGCAATACCAAGATTTTTGTCTTTTCTAAAGCTGAGAGGTGTTTCACGGGCTTTGGACGGGAATTTATCACATATTATGCGACATGCTTTAAGTATATTGGTGACAGTCTGCTCTGCGATCAACACCGACTATAAATAAAGACAACAGCTTGTAAATGTAAGTAGCCGCTAATCTGAACATGATAAACTTTATACCTTACACTATTCACAATGAATAGCAACATTATGTGGAATTTGTTGTTCTAAATTGCTTGATTTCTTGTAGTCGTAGTGCATCTGATATAATTACAATGCATCAAATTTGAGTGACTCGATATCGTGCAGACTACATGTACTCAAATAACCATTGCACTTCAATCAACAATACCCATACCAAGTTTTTTAATAATTCTAACGACCCTCAAGGAACAATAATATTGAAAAGAAAGTGATATTAAACTACAGAATTGAAGGAAATTGTGGCTGAAATGTACATGCACAGCATGTATGTATGTGTGTGTTGTGTGTGTATTATAGCTCTATCATCCCACCCTCCAACAACATACATGGGTTTTATTTGGATCGTATACAAACATTGTTTATTCTAAATAACGTTAGTGTTACCATAATTTAAAAAGATAATTTTACAATAATTACCATAGCATACCATAACCCTAAACCCTAACCTAATCCCCCCAGCATACGTGGGGCATTTGCACATTGACATTTGACAGACAAGAGCATCAGTAGAGAACCAATTCTCTGGCTACTCTAGCACAAACCATGTGACACAACATTATGCTAGAACTCCATGCAGTACATGCTATAGATGGCCCGAGTTAAGGCCACTCAGGGCCTCTTGTTGATAATGCCTTAGGCCCGATTCAAACGTCGAACTTTTCATTCTCATTAAAATACTATTTGCGGTCGGCTGGCGACAGGATGTCGGTTTCAATAACAGCCGCAGTGTTAATTAATTCAATAAACCTGTAATAAAAACTGCTGCTATCAGTTGAAGTATGTCATAAGCATCTTTATTATTTTGTTCAGCGTCAATCATTATTCTCAAAACGAACTCTGGCGACAGCTGTTGGTTTCAATAACAGACCGCAATGTTAATTAATTCAATAAACCTGTATAAACCTGTTATCAAGAATTATTCAATTAACTAGTAAAAGGTTTGTTATCAATTGAAGTATGTCCTAAGCTGCAGTGATACTTGTCTTTATTATTTTGTCATATATGCGCTATAAGGGACACTTGCAGATGCTTTAACAGACCCCTCCAGAACTCTGATGGAGCGTGCAGGGATTAGCATGGGGCGCAATCCAGTCAAACGCACTTGTCCGTCAATACTGGCTGTAGTTGTGATAGTCTCTTGGCTCAAAACAGGTGGCTTATACATTTGCAGTACATCAAGAAGGGCTACTTCACAAGTATTAACTGATTTGTACACTAATATGTCTACAAAATCCTCTCCGTATTAGAGAAACTAAACATTTTCGCAGGTCTCTTAGCACGTTGGATCCGAGAACACCTAATAATCTCTCCTTACGTGCTTGAATGGGGGTAAAAACTGGATCCTTAACAACCAAAAAATCCTAGATCCTTAAACGTATGGGAGAGAGCAAATAACTGGAGTTCCACATAACCGACGTAGGGGATCTCTAAGCCCTGTGATTTTCAAGACCGTTATATAGGATGTCACATCGACCACTTCTCTATACCCTGAGCTATGTGCTCCCTATAGATACCCTCTGTAATTGTCGACACCTCTGGATCAGACATCCAACATCTACTTCTCCCACCCTCAACCTCACTTCTCGACAATCTCCTACGACATTCTCAATGATTGAGCCTCCATAATGCGTTCAATGCTCGCCCACTGCATGGCTCGCTACAGCAGGCCCGACTAGTTTAAATCTGGGTTCCTGAATCCTGGCTGTGGGGCAGCAGTTGCTATCTCACTAGGATCAGTGCTCTTTGGACGATCTCTCTTCAAGTGCCCAGGGGAATCACACGCCCATCATTTATGGATCCCACCACCCTGGGGGGTATCCTTGTTACGCATGGCAGCAAGAAGAGACTCAATTTGTTTCTGCTGGGCAGATATGTGCTCACTCTGCTGCGTTAACATATGGCGAATGTCCTGATCTGCGGCGACTCCATGAACAACAGTATCCCGTTTCACCTTGGTGGTCGAACAACTTAACTAATTCAAGTGAACATGCCACAAGGTCTTCCCCGTCCCCTTTTCAGTATACATAGAACTGTTGTTGCAGCTGAGACAAACTGTCTCCATCCCCAAACACTCGCAACAGCACTTGGAAAATCTTATCCGGATCATTCTTAATACCTTCTCCCCGGCCGATCACTTCTCGCCTGGCCTGGCCGGCTACGTGCTCATCTAAAAATGCAGCTTGTTCCTTAGCGCCTAACTCTTGCTAACACAGGCGGCTTTGGCAATCCATTCTTCGATACATGGATCAGACACTTTCTCAGGTTTTCCACGAAATCTCTCTAACTTCCTTGACTGAAAAATATATACAACACGCTCCTTCACTCCCCCGTTACTTTTCTGATTCTCCTTGTCTTTTTGTATCAGTTTCTTTAATTCGTTCTCAACTGCTTCATAATTCTTCTCGGCTAGTAACAGTAAATATACACTGTATACACAGTTCCCATGTCAGGTCTATCTAATCCTGCTTGGAACGCCACGTGTAACACACAGGTTTGGTAATATTGCCATTTATTCACGGACATTAGAATAAGACTCTGACAGCTTGTATTCCTTCTTACGAGTTATGAACGTGATAAAGACTTTCGCAAGAACAATATGGTGAGCGATTTCCCTAGCAGTTGTCCACTTGCCTCATGGCGGCTGGTCTTCGTACCAGGCCACCGTCTGCAAGAAACCACAGGGATCCTGCAACATACTGCAGCCTCACAGATATCTAACTCGACAATCTTCAGGACGACCGCTAATTAATTTCAATCCCTCGTAAACAGAAGAACACTTCTAAGCAAGGCCAATCTGGTAGTTGGCTAACTCCTATTTATTCAAGATTATTTTAAGCATGCTATCCTTTCCAGCCTTTCTTACAATTACGTAACTGAACTGTTAAATTTTTACGCAAACGTTCAGTCTACTAGTCTAAAACTACTCATTTAATCATAATTTCCTTTGGTAGTTCACTCTTGATGCTTCGTTGTTGAAAAGGTATTTTGCATTACCGCTGTATTCCCACTAGGACGTTTTTTGATCAAACAGACATCCAGTGCAGACCCGTTTCACTTTCGATATTGTTTGTTGATTATTGTTTAAGTTGTCTGTTATTCGAGAAACCACTCAGAAGTTACTTTATAATTTTATCCAATTATGACAAACAGTATTCAAAAATCTAAAGAGGTCAGGATGATTTCAGGAATACTTTGATAATAAACAGAGAAGAAAGGAAAATCTAACAGCTAGAATTATATCCAAGTAAACCGAAACGTCTTACTTTCATCAATAATTGAATTCAACTAAGTAAGTTCATCGGCATGATGTCTGCCCATCGACGGTTCACCTGTACTAAGGCGTATTTTCGCAGGAAGTTCTAAGTGTGTTTTATTCATTTAGGGACATTTTGATTTATGGGTTGTCTTTTGGGGAACACTAACATAGTCTTTCTAATTAATCGTGAATGCCTCCAGGGAACTAGAATGCTCTTCGGCTGATGTACCACTCTCGAGGGACACTCTAATGACATTTACTTAAGTGCATAAATGGCTTGCCCCCACCTATCTAGTCGATAAGTTCATTAAAAGATCAAACATCCACCAGCGCAACACTTGGTCTCGTCAAGACCTCAACATCCCTAAATATCGTTCTTCAAGCGGACAGATATCATTTAGTTGATTACAGAGAGGAGAAGTTATGGAATTCGTCGGAAGAAAGATCTTAAACAGGAAACAGACTTTGTCAAATTTAAAAGACAACTGAAGTCAACTCTATTAGAGTCATGTTTTAGCCAGTCATAGTTTCCCATTAGTATATATTTTAATCCGTAATCATTATATTTAACAATTAGACCCGCAGCCCGAATGGGCTACGAGTCATTAGTATAAACCAACCAGTGGACTATTACAAATCCTGCATTCTGATTGGCTACCGTACTTAGGTCTATTTGTGATAGCCCATGGTTGAGAAAAACCGCACGTATTTTCACGAAATAATAACATTTTTCAACTTCAATTTGTTTCCCTTCTATTATTTTCTACTGTCCGACTAGTTAGTTTATACTAAAACAATTAGACCTTTCGCCCTCATTGGCTACGAGTTAAATAGCCCATTCGGCTGCGCCTCATGGTCTATTGACTCGTAACCCATTCGGGCTGCGGGTCTAATTGTTAAATAGACCATGAGGCGCAGCCGAATGGGCTATTTAACTCGTAGCCCATGAGGGCGACAGGTCTAATTGTTTTAGTATAAACTAACTAGTCGAACAGTACAAAATAATAGAAAGAAACAAATTGAAGTTGAAAATATTTATTTTCGTGAAAATGAGTCCGGTTTTTCTCTACCATGGGCTATTACAATTAGACCTATAGTAGGTTAGCCAATCAGAATGCAGGATTTGTAATAGTCCATGCCCACTAGTTGGTTTATATTAAATTAGTATATACCACACCTGGTCCAGTGAATATCACTTTTCACTCAAACAGGGAATATGATTTCATATTCACTCCGAGCGAAGCAGCGATCAGCTCGCGTGAGTTTTTGTCCATTTGACAGAAAATAAAATAACTATTTGGTGCTGACTATTCACTAATGTGTGGTCTATACTAAAACAAGCGGCTCGGTAAATATCCACCATTATTCACCTCCACTTCGGTGAATAATTGTTAATTATTTTATATTATTATTATTATTATATACCATTAATTATACTTTCTCGTAATTTATATTATGAATCCTTTGTAAATGGTAGTTGAAAATCCCGTCAGGAACTGCTATTAAACATATGTATGCGTGTATGTATGTATGTATGTATGCATCAAGCACCTGCTGTCTTCTCCAAATAAAATATAACATTCACAGTCTTCAGTTTCATTCCATATTTATGAACAACTTCTCTTCCAACCAATAAGGGAACAGCCAAAAACAATAGCTACGAAACAGGCACGATTGATAAGATTCTGAACATACGATTTGCTTTATAAACGACATTTCGAACCGCAGTGCAAATCATATTTTAATAGTTTGAAAAACTATTAAAGGAAATTAGACGTCTTCCTAACCTTTAGGACGATTTTCATGTTTCAACCAATGAGATCAAGAATTTTCACAATACAAAATTAACACTTTGCTCCATCCATAGTTAATAGAGTGGAATCTGAATGTCGTTCGCTGCCGTACTTCTTACACGAACCATTACTTAATTTTCAAAAACTCATGAATAATTAATGAGCATTTTGTCCAATCAGATGAAGCAAATCAGTCACGTGCATGCTCCTTTATACCTGATAAAATCTCATCATTCTAAAAGGCCCGCGGAGGGATTTGAATTCTGTCCCAGAGGGAAACGGGGTTAATGATTGAGACAATGGAATTTCTATTGATGTTTCAGCTTTCTCACTGAATTGCTAATTAGGATGAACGTTTTATATAAAGAATATTAATGAACATGAAATATTATATAAAGTTTCATCCTAATTAAGAATTCACTGATAACGGACCCAAAGATAGCAAAAAGTACACGGAACATAAGGTACCTAGATAATAAATTTTGCACAAAATTTACTAATATCAGCAGACTACCGAGATACACAGATGATATTTTTAAAATGAAGTTATCCAACTACCATTACTTGTTTACCGAGCCACTGTTTAGTTCCAATTGATGGTTTGCAATCAATCCCAGGAGAATCAACAGACAAAAACATGCTGGTGGACGAACAAGAGACGCTAATGAATACTGGTGGACGAACAAGAGACGCTAATGAAGAATCTTTTGTTTAACGTCCACCAGCATGGCCGTCCTGACGTCACATGCAAACCAAGAATTATTAAACCAAACTCAAAGCCGTAATATTATAAAAACGTGCATTAAACTTACATATTTTGTGCCGGAGTCAAAAATTTAGAGTCTGCCGTCATGTCAGTCACATCGCTTTCCAAGTCTTGAACTTTATCGAGGTAAACCACGACACCAAATCCTTCAAGTGCAGATTCCTCTTGCATTGCGAAACGGCGCTTCAAACAACATAGTATGGTAATTTCTTCATGTCATTCCCTTGAGATGTTTGTAATTGCAGGCGGTGATTACTCGAATATTTTGCATGGCGTTGTGAATACAAAGGTTCAATGGTTCATTAAGTAACCATTCCCTTGAGATGTGCGTCTTTCTTTCATTGTATTCTTAAAGCGTTTTTGAAGCCGTTTAAAACACTCACAGCACGTGTTTTATCAAGTCTAACAATTCTCGGGCTTCGCCCTCGAATTTTTAAACTTGATAAAACACTGCTGTTCGTGTTTTAAACAGTACATAATATGTAGCGAGGAGCAAAACAAAATAACAATGACAAAAATAATAATAGCAATAACTCACACTTGTAAAATGTTATGATTGCGAAAGAAGATCAATTTGGCGCTTATATCTATAATTTACGTCAACTATACTAAATTACAAAAGTCTCGAATTTTTAACTGAAAGCTTAAATCCCCTGATATTTAAAAGAAATGCTTCTGTATTAAAATGAATGATCAGTGGCTGCCATTTAATCGGTAAGCACTGCGTGAAAACATTTCTTAAAGGACTAGGACAAACAAAAGCTACGAGGTCTAGGTTTTTTTTCCTCATTAACCACGGCATGTGATGTTGCATTTGTGGTCTAGGGTTGCTTGTACTCTTTAATTTTAAACCGGTAATTGTTCTTCATAATTAATAAACAAAGGTTCAGTATTATTTCTGGGATATGCCTTTTTAGATTTCAACCACGTCAAGGAATATATCTAGAGCTTTGTATTGATAAACTCTTCAATCTCGATGATAATTGTGAAAGATGGTTAATTTGACATCAATAATTTACGTCGACAAAATTACAAAAGTGGAATTAATCAAAGTCAGTCATATATTATAACTAACAGATTAAATCCTAATATTTAAAAGAAAGACTTCCGTATCAAAATTTATGATGCATATCAATCGATAGAAAGTCCGTGAATAAACATTTCTTAAATAACTCGGACGAAAACTACGTGGTGTGTTTTTCCCTCAGTAACGGCATGTGTTCTTGTGCTCTTTGCATAATAACCGAACTCATAGCGTTATTCTTTATATTAACTCTAAAATGAACGGCTTTTATTGAGGCAAATCTCCAACATGTCTGTGGACGCGAACCGATATCATGATTGATAAACAAAGGTTCAGTATTATTTCTGAAAACGCCTTTTTGATTTCAACCACGTCGAGGAAATGAATACATCTGTCTTTGTGTTTGATTCAGCTTTCTTTGCCTTAATACTAAAGAAAAGACTGAACAAAACACCCCAAGCTAGCTAGATTGCCTTCTGTTACTGGTTCCAGCAAAAATATTAGTGCCGAAATTCAAGAAAACTCCGGTCGGTGCAATCTGAGTGCATCGAAAAGCACAGGAGAATAGGTACTCTACTTTTGACACTAAAATATATATTTACTGAAATGATTAGTATATTTAATGTCAAAAGGGTTTGAAAAAATGATAACCCAATGTATAGTATGGAATAGGAACGAAAGTGAAGACTTAATCCGTTGATACGCCGAGCACCCTATAAATTGCACTTCAATGCACTCAGACTACAATGCTTATTTCAAACTTGAAATCAGAAATAAACATAAGCGCAATTTAGCAACCGAATGAATAACATGTATACGTTCATCAGGTTTGTTTACTGATCTTTATCTTGAACTTATCATACGAAATCCAATACTTTTCCGATTTCTGTTTCGTTCATCACCATCTGATTAAAGTTAATAACGTTAATAACAAAATGTTGTTGATTTCTTATCTTTAAGTTGTTTAAGTTAAGGATAAATGCACTATGTTTAGGTTTTATTTATTTGTGGATATGATGTGTTGACATAAGCGGAATATATAAGCGTTCCTATAAGAAAACTAATCAGAAATGTTTACCAATACTCAAAGAAATGATCCCTGAAAAGTACTATAATGGCGATTTTGTACGAGTCAAACGTGACCAATTAGAATTGATATGAAGTTCGTTTTTCTTCCGAAAAAGAAGAAAAAACGGTAATATTGAGCCAAAACGATAACATATGTTATTAACATATTGGCTATAGTGTCAGAATTAAAACAGCAAATCTTATATTTGCCGAGCTAGGGGGCCTCTTTCGCAATACCCGGGACACTATAGATGTCTGTTCTCTCGCTCCTATCTATAGTAGTTTCGTAAGGGCCGTTGGTAAAAAGCTTGGAACAATGAATTTCAATACTGGGAAGTGTTAGAATAGCAAAGCTATTTCCAATTAATGTCCAGTACTTAGGTCTGTCTAATAGGACGTCAATGAACGTTATATACGATTGTTAGGATACAACGCGTTGTTTACGTTACCTACCATGGTTACTCCTGCCAGCCATGTTATGGCACCGCATCCTCACTAATTTGGTCACATTGCCGCTAAATCTACACAGAGATAGCTCAGCTAACTCATGAAGCCAAGGTAAGGACTACAACGTTAATCGCACTAGGAATATCGGCGAGTTAAAAGCATGTTCATCATTACGAATGGCACTCACAAACATCTACAGAACTCCTGTTTCTTCTTGGTGGTCAATTTTGACACCGATAATAGCGTGTACACCGCTCACATCGTCTCCTCGGTAGCAAACTCTGTGTCTTCAATGACTGCCATCGTCGGAAATATTCTGGTGTTAATAGCTGTACTAAGAAATCATACTCTATTCACGCCATCAAATATATTGCTGTGTTGTCTTGCGCTATCTGACCTTGCTGTCGGCCTTATAGCTCAGCCCAGTTTCGTTGCACACAAAATCGGAGAGCTACAAGGGAACTTTCATATTTATTGCAACACCCGCGTAATATCAGAAACCTCCGGTTTTATTACTTCGGGTATATCTACGTTAACTCTAACGGCAATAAGCGTAGAGCGACATCTGGCTCTCAAGTTTCACCTCAGATCAACGGAAATCATCACTACTAAAAGAATACTTTTTGTGGCAGCGAGTTTCTGGGTCATCATGATTTCGCTAGGTGGGCTACGCTTTGTCATCGTAAATAAGCTTTTTGAGGCAGCGATTGTGCTGATACTACTATCAACACTAGGAATAACATTCTGGTGTTATTTCCGAATACTGCAAACTGTTAAAAGGCATGAAAATCAAATCGCAAACCACCCACATCCTGGTGTTGCTGTCGATCAAACACGATCGAAACGGAGTATGCTCAAGTACAAGAAATCCACACTGACCATGGTGTATATATTGGGTGTGTTCCTGGCTTGTTATGTTCCGATCTTGTGCGTGACTGTGGTTCAGTTAATGATTGGATACACAAAAACAATAAAGGTGGCCTACATCTATGCGACAACAATTCTACTAATGAATTCTACCTTTAATCCTATCATATACTGCTGGCGTGTTACTGATATTCGCCGCGCTGTCAAGTTCTTGTTGAAGAAGTTTATTCCAGCCATTCAAGAGGAAGCAGAAACAAATATGACAGTCTAAAATGTTTGATGTGGCATCCAAAAGGCGACCCACCGTGAACTAGACTAAGGACTGATCTGACCTATGGGATGTTTAAGAGTACATTTCTTTGGGAGAATCCGAATCCGGATTCTTGAATCCAAAACTGGATTTTCCGTTCCTTACTAGGATCGCAAAACGGATTTTTGAATCCGTGGAATCCATACACAGAATGGATTCGACGGATTAGTTCAAAATCCCGGATTCTTAGATTCGTGATCCGAACGTTTCTTGGGAAAGAACATGTGGGAAGTGGTCTTCGTCTTTAAAATAACACATTTAACAACGCGAATTAACGAGAAGTTGCTGGTTCACGGTCTTTCAACACTCGAGAATATCTTGTGATGTAATTGCCAGAGATGATCTACTCGAAAAATAAAAACCAGCTTGCCGCCATTTTCGCGCGAACTGCATATGCGAGTTCTCACGGCACAATAATACATTTTCGGATTCTTTGTTGCTTTTGGTAATGAAGAATCAGTGTCATCCGGGATTAGAATCCGATCTTGGATTCTACCAACGAAACGCACCCTTTTTTATAACGATTCTAACTAATCTAACAGACGTAGGAAGAGCGCTTTGATGAAGGGCGGCCCTTGCCGAGTATTTGTTCATACACTCTTTGATAAAAATGAATCTTTCTTGTTCAACTTCCGATGCCTGAGTTGCCGACGCAGACCTTCACGCGAGTTTTCACAGGAACCAGCTCTGCATCCAATTAAAACACTGAAGAACGAAATAAACTCAAGATATATACTCCTCATATTTGAAGAAACGTAAATACACTTTAGCTGCATATATATAGCTGAACAATCAATTATAGCAGTTGGAAATAACAGGTTTTTTTTATTCGATTTTATCCTAAATAATGTTGAATTTTAATTTGAAAGAAAATTGCCTTGAGATCGATCGCAAATATCAGCCCCCAATATCAACAAGCTCTCCACCGACCGAAGTAAAGAACTGGATGGAGGGGTGATGTTAATTATTGCTCACATCAAAGTTACTCGCACTATTGTTCAGTGTTAGACGTGCTTCCAGTCACTACTTGGTATCGACATTACCTTGCCGAATCCAACTACATCAATACACGCTACTATATGAATATATTATTTAAAGAAAATAATTTATCCATGTTAAGGTAACATTTCAGAATATCCTGAATTTAATAGTTTGTATGCTGGTTTCATTAATGCCAGTTCGAGGTTTATTATAAAGTCCTTAGATTGGAACAATCCGAAACAGACATGGCTTAGTGCTTTACACGTAAGAATTAAGGTCTTTTTTCGGACGGAACTTAATAATAAAGACTAACCTAAGTAATTGTTATATGCAGATCGGTCAATAATCCGTGAGGAATGCTCTTCGCAAATTTCTATGCGAAAAAAAGAAGATATAAAGTAAAATGAAAAAGTTTTATTTGACATTAAATAAAGGGCTTATTTGTACTCCTGTCATGCAAAAAAATTAAATTGATATCTTTGTTCTTGTATTTCTCATTTCTTGATGGAAAGGGAAGGTATTGTGCCAATTTTATAGCTTTTTGATAATGCCTTAGGCCCGATTCAAACGTCGAACGTTTCATTCTCATTAAAATACTATTTGCGGTCGGCTGGCGACAGGATGTCGGTTTCAATAACAGACTGCAATGTTAATTAATTCAATAAACCTGTAAAAAACTGTTATCAAGAATTGTTCAATTAACTAGTAAAAGCTGCTCTCAGTTGAAGTGTCTTTATTATTTTGTTCAGCGTGAATCATTATTCTCAAAACGAACTCTGGCGACAGCTGTTGGTTTCAATAACAGACCACAATGTTAATTAATTCAATAAACCTGTATAAAACTGTTATCAAGAATTATTCAATTAACTAGTAAAAAGTTTGTTATCAATTGAAGTATGTCCTAAGCTGCAGTGATACTTATCTTTATTATTTTGTTCAGCGTGAGTCATCATTTTCAAAACAAACTCGTCTTCTGAATGAGTTTAATCCTGAATATAAATTATCTGGAGTTGAAATCGCCGGTCGCCCATCACGGGCTAGCCAATTGTGTGAATGGCCTAGTTTTTAATAATGAAACTCATTTTAGTCTCTGTCGCATTAAAAATATTTTTAAGGATTCTTAGACGAGACTCTGGTGCAAGTTCAAGCTGGTTGTAGCCTTGGTTTAAGTCGATCTTGCTGAACACCTTTGCACCATTGAGGTAGTTGACCATTTCGTTCAACGTGGGGATTACGTGCCTCTCGCGCTTTATGTCCTTGTTAGCTTGTCGCATGTCGACGCATACTCGAATATTCTCTGGATTCTTCGGTTTCGGGACAACTACTACTGGAGATACCCATGGGGTTGGACCCTCGTAGTAGTCTTTCTCCTCCAGCACGTTGATACTAGCACCTGAATCAGCCATGATCGGGATTGGAGTGCCATGCACGACGACTTCGAATAACCGTTGTGGTTCTGGCTTGTCTGCGCTGATGGAAAGCAAATACGCTTCTTCCTCTGATGAGCTGGAACTTTCGTTGACCATTTTGTTCATGTTCGGCTTGCGTTGTTTTTCTTGATTTTTCTTGTGTAAATCTTTAGATCTGCACACGGCTTCAAAGTGGTTTAATTTGCCACAGCTTCTACAGGACTTCTGATACGCTGGACATGTAGTTTTCCCGCCCGGATGTGGGTATTCTTTTCCACAGTTTCTGCAAACACCATTCTCTGTGTTGCGTGACTTCCGTCTTGTCCCAGTTACGCGCGACATCCTGTCACGTGACCGTCCGCCATCTTGCTTTTGCGCTGCATGGTATCTGTCAGGATTTCTTCCAATTTGTTTACTGGATGCTTTTCCTCAATGCTAACCGCCTGGGATTTGGATATTTCCATAGCTTTTCCGGCTTCCAACAGGTGGCCTAAGGTGAGACTGCTTTCGACTGCTTTCAAGCGAATCTTGTGGGATATGCAGTTTTGAACGATCTGTGTATTAATCTCTCGATCTGTGTCTACGAATTCGCATGTGATCGCGAGCCGTCTCAATCTTGTATGAAACGCCGAAATACTTTCTTGGCTTTTTTGCTTGGCCTGTCAGGAAACATGTAGATCTCATATTCTCTGTTTTCCTTCGGCGTGAAATAGTTGGTGAGTGCTTAACTTCCTTATTCTAGCGGGTTTTCTTCTTCTCCTGCTTCTGTGTTGGGTAGTGTGTCGAAGATTTCACTCACACTTTCACCGGCGTTAATGTAGTAAAACAGCTCTTTGCCTTTTGGTATCTTCTATTCCCATTACTCGTATGAGATTCTGAAAACGGCCTAGCCATGCCATCGGACTCCGACAGCGCCTTGTTCTGAATGCACTTCGAATTCTGGACACTGCGGTAGAGTCGGTGTGGAATCTTTATTGGTCTGTCGTCACTATTTTGTGCTCGACCAAGTCACAAAACCCAATATCATAATCATCCTTACCAAAGGTTCTCTGATACGACCCAATAACTTTCTGAAGGTCCTGTCGTTGTGTTTCCTTGAGGTCACCAACGCCCATTCTAGCTAGGGGTTCATCAACAGTAATGTTCTGTGCTGCCACACCACTCCACGCAGTCTCGCGCGCACACATATGGTTCTCATCAAAAGTTACAAACTCAACAATGGGCTCCAGTTGAACAGTGGATATCATTACCACCGGAGTTTTATGGTTTAAGTAAACATCCTTACTATTAAAATTAGCCACTTGTATATGGGTACCCTTCCATCGCAACTAACAGTTACAACTGCTGCATCAACAGTCACTCCACTTGGTAACTCTGCTATGTTAGCTCCGACCCTCTCAACTAGTGCGCTATAGGGGACACTTGCAGCAGCTTTAACAGACCCCTCCAGAAATCTGATGGAGCGTGCAGGGATTAGCATGGGGCCCAATCCAGTCAAACGCACTTGTCCGTCAATACTGGCTGTAGTTGTGATAGTCACTTGGCTCAAAACTGGTGGCTTATACATTTGCAGCACATGAAGAAGGGCTACTTCACAAGTATTAACTGATTTAGACACTAATATATCTACAAAATCCTCTCCGTATTATAGAAACTAAATAACTGGAGTTCCACATACCCGACGTAGGGGATCTCTAAGCTCTGTGATGCAGAGATCGTTATATAGGATGTCACATCGATCGACCACTTCTCTACCCTGAGCTATGTGCTCCCTATAGACGCTCTCTGTAATTGTCGACACCTCTGGATCAGACATTCAACATCTACTTCTCCCACCCTCAACCTCACTTCTGGACAATCTCCTACGGAATTCGCTGGCTGTGGGGCAGCAGTTGCTATCTCACTAGGATCAGTGTTCTTTGGACGATCTCTCTTCAAGTGCCCAGGGGAATCACACGCCCAACATTTATGGATCCCACCACCCTGGGGGGTACCCTTGTTACGCATGGCAGCAGGAAGAGACTCAATTTGTTTCTGCTGGGCAGACATGTGCTCACTCTGCTGCCTTAACATATGGCGAATGTCCTGATCTGCGGCGACTCCATGAACAATAGTATCCCGTTTCACCTTGGGGGTTTGTCTTGTCTCATTAGCTTCACAACACGATCACGAGCATCGAAGAAGGAGAGCTCCAGGTGCTCAGCATTGAGTCGCCGCAGCTCGGTACGCAGACTTTCCTCGCACACCCTCTATTTTGCTCTGACGAAGGGCTAACGCTCGAAACCTCAGCTGCTACTCGCTTTCCACTGCGGTTAGCATACCTCAATCGACTTTAGTTGATTACATACCAGTGTTTATCTTCCCTGCCGACGCAGACCAACACTAGTTTTTACAGGAACTAGTTGCCTATCGTTTCCTCACACACAGCCTCAGCTAGGCGATTCTTAAGCTGAGAGTCGCTGCCGGTTTGAAAGAATCGTCCAGTTGTACAATGCGGTCGAACAACTTAACTAATTCAAGTGAGCATGCCACAAGGTCTTCCCCGTCCCCCTCTCAGTATACATAGAACTGCTGTTGCAGCTGAGGCAAACTGTCTCCAGCCCAAACACTCGCAACAGCACTTGGAAAACCTTATCTGGATCATTCTTAATACCTTCTCCCCGGCCGATCACCTCTCGCCTGGCCTGGCCGGTTAAATGCTCAACTAAAGATGCAACTTCTTCCTTAGCGCCTAACCCTTGATAACACAGGCGGCTTTGGCATCCTTAATCCACTCTTCGATACATGGATCAGGCACTTTCTCAGGTTTTCCACGAAGAATCTCTAACTTCCTTGACTGAGAAATATATACAAAACGCTCCTTCACTCCCCCGTCACTTTTCTGATTTTCCTTGTCTTTTTGTATCAGTTTCATTAATTCGTTCTCAACTGCTTTAGAATTCTTTTCGGCTAGTTCTACTATATAGTTGGTCATTCTGTGCAATGACCAGCTTCAGCTTTTCTACCTCCCCTTTCACTGCTTGCAGCTGTTCTTCCGTGCTCATTTTGTCACCCGAACACTCACAAAAGTAACAATAAATATACACTGTATATTCACAGTTCCCATGTCAGGGTCTATCAGTAATCCTGCTTGCAATGCCACGTGTAACACATAGGTTTGGTAATATTTCCATTTATTTACAGACAGTAGAATAAGTCTCTGACAACTTGCATTCCTTCTTACGAGTTATGAACGTGATAAAGACTTTCGCAAGAACAAGATGGTGAGCGATTTCCCTAGCAGTTGTCCACTTGCATCATGGCGGCTGGTCTTCGTACCAGGCCACCGTCTGCAAGAAACCACGCGGAGCCTGCAACATACTGCAGCCTCACAGATATCTAACTCGACAATCTTCAGGACGACCGCTAATAAATTTCAATCCCTCGTGAACAGAAGAACACTTCTAAGCAAGGCCAATCTGGTAGTTGGCTAACTCCTATTTATTCTAGATTATTTTATGTATGCTATCCTTTCCAGCCTTTCTTACAATTTATACGTAACTGAACTGTTAAATGTTTACGCAAATGTTCAGTCTAAAACTACTCATTAATTTAATCATAATTTCCTTTGGTAGTTCACTCTTGATGCTTCGTTGTTGAAAAGGTATTTTGCAATACCGCTGTATTCCCACTAGGACGTTTTTTGATCAAACAGACATCCAGTGCAGACCCGTTTCACTTTCGATATTGTTTGTTGATTATTGTTCAAGTTGTCTGTTATTCGAGAAATCACTCAGAAGTTACTTTATAATTTTATCCAATTATGACAAACAGTATTCAAAAATCTAAAGAGGTCAGGGTGATTTCAGGAATGCTTTGATAATAAACAGAGAAAAAAAGGAAAATCTAACAGCGTGAATTATATCCAAGTAAACCGAAACGTCTTACTTTCATCAATAATTGAATTCAACTAAGTAAGTACATTGGCATGATGTCTGCCCATCGACGGTTCACCTGTACTAAGGCGTATTTTCGCAGGAAGTTCTAAGTGTCTTTTATTCATTTAGGCACATTTTGATTTATGGGTTGTCTTTTGGGGAACACTAACAGTCTTTCTAATTAATCGTGGATGCCTCCAGGGAACTAGAATGCTCTTCGGCTGATGTACCACTCTCGAGGGACACTCTAATAACATTTACGTAAGTGCAGAAATGGCTTGCCCCCACCTATCTAGTCGATAAGTTCATTAAAAGATCAAACATCCACCAGCGCAACACTCGGTCTCGTCAAGACCTCAACATCCCTAAATATCGTTCTTCAAGCGGACAGATATCATTTAGTTGATTACAGAGAGGAGAAGTTATGGAATTCGTCGGAACAAAGATCTTAAACAGGAAACAGACTTTGTCAAATTTAAAAGGCAACTGAAGTCGACTCTATTAGAGTCATGTTTTAGCTAGTCATAGTTTCCCATTAGTTTATATTTTAATCCGTAATCATTATATTTAACAATTAGACCCGCAGCCCGAATGGGATACGAGTCTTTAGTATAAACCAACCAGTGGACTATTACAAATCCTGCATTCTGATTGGCTACCCTATTATAGGTATATTTGTGATAGCCCATGGTTGAGAAAAACCGCACGTATTTTCACGAAATAATAACATTTTTCAACTTCAATTTGTTTTCCTTCTATTATTTTCTACTGTCCTACTAGTTTATAGTTTATACTAAAACAATTAGACCTGCGCCTCATGGGCTATTGACTCGTAGCCCATTCGGGCTGCGGGTCTAATTGTTAAATTGTTTAATTGTTTTAGTATAAACTAACTAGTCGGACAGTACAAAATAATAGAAAGAAACAAATTGAAGTTGATTTTTTGTTTATTTCGTGAAAATGAGTGCGGTTTTTCTCTACCATGGGCTATTACAATTAGACCTATAGTAGGGTAGCCAATCAGAATGCAGGATTTGTAATAGTCCACTAGTTGGTTTATACTAAATTAGTATATACCACACCTGGTCCAGTGAATATCACTTTTCACTCAAACAGGGAATATGATTTCATATTCACTCTGAGCGAAGCAGCGATCAGCTCGCGCGAATTTTTGTCCATTTGACAGAAAATAAAATAACTATTTGGTGCTGACTATTCACTAATGTGTGGTCTGTACTAAAACAAGCGGCTCGGTAAATATCTACCATTATTCACCTCCACTTCGGTGAATAATTGTTAATTATTTTATATTATTATTATATACTATTAATTATACTTTCTCGTAATTTATATTATGAATCCTTTGTAAATGGTAGTTGAAAAGCCCGTCAGGACAAGCCTAACATTAAATCTAAACCTACTACTGTATCTGAACATTTTCTTTCTAGACCTAACCACTCTTACACCGACATGCAACTTATCCCTCTAGAAATAATATACTCATCAAGAGACTCCATACGTAAAGCCAGAGAAGCGCACCTTATAGATAAAGCTAAAACTCTAGAACCATATGGTATGAATATACGTTATGAAACATATTGCTTATCTCTTATACTATTTTTGCTACTTCAAGTTTTGGTCTACGTCACTTCCCGTTTCCGCAATTTCTATTGCGAAATTTACCACATTTATATATCTTCTTACCTTAGAGCTCTTCACTTGTAACATCTAGTACCTGAAGAAGGCTGGTTTGGCCAGCCGAAATATTGTAATATTCAATATAACATCCTACGTTGTGTCAGCTTTGCCGTAGTCCTTGACTTCGTATTCATTAAACACACGTATGTATGTATGTATCAAGCACCTGCTGTCTTCTCCAAATAAAATATAACAGATTCACAGTCCATTAGTCTTCATTAAGTAATTTGATCCGTGTAAAAAGTACGAAAAAATCCACTGTTCTGCGGTATTGAGCCTCCCTCACATGGGATTTGTCTGTGTTTTAGACTACGAAAACATTGGGTGATAATTATGAATATTATGAAATAAAAGTAGTAAAATGTCTTAGTTTCATTCCATTTTTATGAACAACTTCTCTTCCAACCAATCAGTAAGGGAACAGCCAAAAACAATAGCTACGAAACAGGCACGATTGATAAGATTCCGAACATACGATTTGCTTTATAAACGACATTTCAAACCGCAGTGCAAATCGTAGTTTAATAGTTTGAAAAACTGAAGGAAATTAGACGTCTTCCTAACCTTTAGGACGATTTTCATGTTTCAACCAATGAGATCAAGAATTTTCACAATACAAAATTAACACCTTGCTCCATCTGAATGTCGTTCGCTGCCGTACTTCTCACACGAACCATTACTTAATTATAATATGTAGCAAGGAGCAAAACAAAATAACAATGACAAAAATAATAATAGCAATAACTCACACTTGTAAAATGTTATGATTGCGAAAGAAGATCAATTTGGCGCTGATATCTATAATTTACGTCAACTATACTAAATTACAAAAGTCTCGTATTTTTAACTGAAAGCTTAAATCCCCTGATATTTAAAAGAAATGCTTCTGTATTAAAATGAATGATCAGTGGCTGCCATTTAATCGGTAAGCACTGCGTGAAAACATTTCTTAAAGGACTCCGATAAACAAAAGCTACGAGGTCTAGGGTTTTTTCCTCATTAACCACGGCATGTGATGTTGCATTTGTGGTTTAGGGTTGCCTTGTACTCTTTAATTTTAAACCGGTAATTTTTCTTTATAATTAATAAACAAAGGTTCAGTATTATTTCTGGGATATGCCTTTTTAGATTTCAACCACGTCAAGGAATATATCTAGAGCTTTGTATTGATAAACTCTGCAATCTCGATGATAATTGTGAAAGATTGTTAATTTGACATCAATAATTTACGTCGACAAAATTACAAAAGTGGAATTAATCAAAGTCAGTCATATATTATAACTAACAGATTAAATTCTAATATTTAAAAGAAAGACTTCCGTATCAAAATTTATGATGCATATCAATCGATAGCAAGTGCGTGAATAAACATTTCTTAAATAACTCGGACGAAAGCTTCGTGGTCTGTTTTTTCCCCTCAGTAACGGCATGTGTTCTTGTGCTCTTTTCATAATAACCGAACTCATAGCGTTATTCTTTATATTAACTCTAAAATGAACGGCTTCTATTGAGGCAAATCTCCAACATGTCTGTGGACGCGAACCGATATCATGATTGATAAACAAAGGTTCAGTATTATTTCTGAAAATGCCTTTTTGATTTCAACCACGTCGAGGAAATGAATACATCTGTCTTTGTGTTTGATTCAGCTTTCTTTTGCCTTAATACTAAAGAAAAGACTGAACATAACACCCCAAGCTAGCTAGATTGCCTTCTGTTACTGGTTCCAACAGAAATATTAGTGATTGCCTTCTGTTACTGGTTCCAACAGAAATATTAGTGCCGAAATTCAAGACAACTCCGGTCGGTGCAATCTGAGTGCATCGAAAAGCACATGAGAATAGGCACTCTACTGTTGACACTAAAATATATATTTACTGAAATGATTAGTATATTTAATATCAAAAGGGTTTGAAAAAATGATAACCCAATGTATAGTATGGAATAGGAACGAAAGTGAAGACTTAATCCGTTGATACGCCGAGCACCCTATAAATTGCACTGCAATGCACTCAGACTACAATGCCAGTATTTCAAACTTGAAATCAGAAATAAACATAAGTGCAATTTAGCTACCGAATGAATAACATGTATACGTTCACCAGGTTTGTTTACTGATCTTTATCTTGAACTTATTATAGGAAATCCAAGACTTTTCCGATTTCTGTACCGTTCGTCACCATCTGATTAAAGTTAACAAGAGCCCATCTGGGCTTTCACTCGGGCCACATGAGATTGAAGATGAAATACACTTTCATTGAAATCCTCTTAGTAATAACCAAAGGGAAGAAGTATTAGCTGAATTTAGCAGTCTTTAGGAGTGGCCGGTAGCGCGGTGACTTTCATTCTCTGCTCCCCTAGTATATATGTAATTTAATATTTTTGTTTTTCTCGTATGTTGACCTTTTAATTTAAACACTACTTATTCGTTTAACACACTGCATTTGAGCAGGCATATATTCGTTGTTTTGAACCCGAGAATTAACCGTACTACCGTACTTCATGGTCCCTTTCTTTCGGTAGTGGGTTGTCGGTCAGGTGATTGTAAACTCTCGTCAATGTATTCTGATGAATAGGGATCGGGTTGTCATGTAAGAAAGATGGCTCTTGAACAAACTGATAAGCTTCAGTAGGTTGGCTAGTCTCGGAACACTGGAGAGTGGAGACCTTGGTCTTTCATTGTCTTCTTTTTTGTATTCTTGATTTTATTTTTAAAGTTTGAAAGTCGGATCTCGCCATTTTCAACTTCTAGGTCAATAATATATTCGTGATGACAGCATCTTGATTTCGGTCTTGTATATATTATCTTGCTGCACTAATTTGTCTTCCAAATGACTGAGTTTGGTTTCTTGATTCGTGTTTTGATGTGACGAGAGTAAGAATGTATTACGCATATCAGTTAGGTCAGCCTCCATGTTACAAATCAAGGTCGTTAAAGCAGCGAGAGAGTTCTTATTGCGGGCTAACAGAATCTAAAGAATTCCGACTCTTCCGCCGAATTTGACTCATGTGTATGTTGCTTTTGGAGTTTCAAGGATATGTTGATCCAAAACTACAGGCTCTTAGGGTTTTTCATTGACTTGTGAACTTGCAGGCTCTGTAATTTGTTTTGTTTTCTTAGTATAACAAAGTGTTGAACATGTTCACTTTCTCAAGCATGTCGCGCGTGACCTCTGTTTCTTCATTCATTAAGTTCTCTACCTTCATCTGTAATCTGGGAAACTCAATCTTTGCCCATGCCTTGGCACATAACTATTCCTGTTGTTAAGTAGACGTGGATGATTATAAGTAAAATCCTTCGACAGCTTGTACCGTTTCCGCTAGGTCAATATCCTCGCTGGAACGAAATAACTTGATCTCAATACTCTCTGATCCAACTTACGGTAAATTTAAATCTCTGACAGTTTTTAAGAGACTCATAATATTGGTCTTGAAGTGCCTTCACCCAAAATAAGATGTTCTCCTCGGATGTTTTAAATGCAGCACAGCGAGCCGATGGCTATAGATTCCAATATCTATTTCTTCGAATTTTAGCTTTCCGGATCCTGGCTTCAGGTCGTCGTACGTGTCGTAAATAAAATCACTGGCCATCTGGGTAAAAAACGCGGTCCTTCGGCTCCGACAATAGCGCCAGTTGAAATATCCTGAGCCTGTTGGAAGGCTTTCGCACGAGTGAAGTTAAATAAAACATTAAACTGGCTTACATTTGAAAGATGAGACTCCAAGTTAGAGAGAAAGTTGCTCGCGGGTCCTCCGCCATCTTGCTTTACTGTATTAAATTCTGTAAATAAATTAACCTGGCGACTGTTGCGTGACCAGCACAGTGCAATCTGATTGGTGTGAATTTGACCTTTAACGCATGCGCAGAAAACTTGCTACACGGAATAAATAAAAAAGTAAAAAATAAAATAACGACTTGCATTTTAAGACTCGGTGCTGCCACAGGCAGCCCGAGTAACAAGAGCCCATCTGGGCTTTCACTCGGGCCACATGAGATTGAAGATGAAATACACTTTCATTTGAAATCCTCTTAGTAATAACCAAAGGGAAGAATTATTAGCTGAATTTAGCAGTCTTTTGGAGTGGCCGGTAGCGCGGTACCCTGGATACCAGAGGCTCGAAATCGTCGGGGCGAGCGAAGCGAGACTAGCTGAACTTGATTTCAACGGTCGTCACGCAAAACAAAACTCCTTCGGGGAATCAAAACACTTTCGATCGCGGCACATTACAGTATATTCGTACCTGAGCCCCTCTGGAACCAGGGTAGTAGCGCGGTGACTTTCATAAAATTTCTCTGCTCCCCTAGTATATATGTAATTTAATATTTTTGTTTTTCTCGTATGTTGACCTTTTAATTTAAACACTACTTATTCGTTTAACACACTGCATTTGAGCAGGCATATATTCATTGTTTTGAACCCGAGAATTAACCGTACTACCGTACTTCATGGTCCCTTTCTTTAGTAGTGGGTTGTCGGTCAGGTAATTATAAACTCTCGTCATTTAGCACAGAAAATGTATTCTGATGAATGGGGATCGGGTTGTCGTGAAGAATCTAAAGAATTCCGTCTCTTCCGGTTTGAATTTGACTCATGTGTATGTTGCTTTTGGAGTTTCAAGGATATGTTGATCCAAAACTACAGGCTCTTGGGGTTTTTCATTGACTTGTGAACTTGCAGGCTCTGTAATTTGTTTTGTTTTCTTAGTATAACATAAAGTGTTGAACATGTTCATTTTCTCAAGCATGTCGCGCGTGACCTCTGTTTCTTCATTCGTTAAGTTCTCTACTTTCATCTGTAATCTGGGAAACTCGATCTTTTCCCATGCCTTGGCACATAACTATTCCTGTTGTGGATGATTATAAGTAAAATCCTTCGACAGCTTATACCGTTTCCGCTAGGTCAATATCCTCGCTGGAACGAAATAACTTGATCTCAATACTCTCTGATCCAACTTACGGTAAATTTAAATCTCTGACAGTTTTTAAGAGACTCATAATATTGGTCTTGAAGTGCCTTCACCCAAAATAAGATGTTCTTCTCGGATGTTTTAAATGCAGTACAGCGAGCCGATGGCTTATAGATTCCAATATCTATTTCTTCGAATTTTAGCTTTCCGGATCCTGGCCCCTTTGCTTCAGGTCGTCGTACGTGTCGTATATAAAATCACTGGCCATCTGGGTAAAAAACGCGGTCCTTCGGCTCCGACAATAGCGCCAGTTGCAATATCCTGAGCCTGTTGGAAGGCTTTCGCATGAGTGAAGTTAAATAAAACATTAAACTGGCTTACATTTGAGAGATGAGACTCCAAGAAGTTGCTCGCGGATTCCGCCATCTTGCTTTACTGTATTCAATTATGTAAATAAATTAACCTGGCGATTGTTGCGTGACCAGCACAGTGCGATCTGATTGGTGTGAATTTGACCTTTAACGCATGCGCTGAACGCTTGCTACACGGAATCAATAAATAAAATAAAAAAACGACTTGCATTTTAAGACTCGGTGCTGCCACAGTGGATATGATGTGTTGAGGTAAGCGAAATATATAAGCGTTTCTATAAGAAAACTAATCAGAAATGTTTACCAATACTAAAATAAATGATCCCTGAAAAGTATATAATGGCGATTTTGTACGAGTCAAACGTGACCAATTAGAATTGATATGAAGTTCGTTTTTCTTCCGGAAAAGAAGAAAAAACGGTAATATTGAGCCAAAACAATAACATATCTTATTAACATATTGGCTATAAAAACAGCAAATCTTTTATTTGCCGAGCTAGGGGGCCTCTTTCGCAATACCCGGGACACTAGATGTCTGTTCTCTCGCTCCTATCTATAGTTTCGTAAGGGCCGTTGGTAAAAAGCTTGGAACAATGAATTTCAATACTGGGAAGTGTTAGAATAGCAAAGCTATTTCCAATTAATGTCCAGTACTTAGGTCTGTCCAATAGGACGTCGATGAACATTATATACGATTGTTAGGATACAACGCGTTGTTTACGTTACCTACCATGGTTACCTGGCAGCCATGTTATGGCACCGCATCCTCACTAATTTGTTCACATTGCCGCTAAATCTACACAGAGATAGCTCAGCTAACTCATGAGGCTAAGGTAAGGACTACAACGTTAATCGCACTAGGAATATCGGCGAGTTAAAAGCATGTTCAACATTACGAATGGCACTCACAAAAATCTACAGAACTCCTGTTTCTTCTTGGTGGTCAATTTTGACACCGATAATAGTGTGTACACCGCTCACATCGTCTCCTCGGTAGCAAACTCTGTGTCTTCAATGACTGCCATCGTCGGAAATATTCTGGTTTTAATAGCTGTACTAAGAAATCATACTCTATTCACGCCATCAAATATATTGCTGTGTTGTCTTGCGCTATCCGACCTTGCTGTCGGCCTTATAGCTCAGCCCAGTTTCGTTGCACACAAAATCGGAGAGCTACAAGGGAACTTTCATATTTATTGCAACACCCGCGTAATATCGGAAACCTCCGGTTTTATTACTTCGGGTATATCTACGTTAACTCTAACGGCAATAAGAGTAGAGCGACATCTGGCTCTCAAGTTTCACCTCAGATCAACGGAAATCATCACTACTAAAAGAATACTTTTTGTGGCAGCGAGTTTCTGGGTCATCATGATTTCGCTAGGTGGGCTACGCTTTGTCATCGTAAATAAGCTTTTTGAGGCAGCGATTGTGCTGATACTACTATCAACACTAGGAATAACATTCTGGTGTTATTTCCGAATACTGCAAACTGTTAAAAGGCATGAAAATCAAATCGCAAACCACCCACATCCTGGTGTTGCTGTCGATCAAACACGATCGAAACGGAGTATGCTCAAATACAAGAAATCCACACTAGCCATGGTGTATATATTGGGTGTGTTCCTGGCTTGTTATGTTCCGATCTTGTGCGTGACTGTGGTTCAGTTAATGATTGGATACACAAAAACAATAAAGGTGGCCTACATCTATGCGACAACAATTCTACTAATGAATTCTACCTTTAATCCTATCATATACTGCTGGCGTGTTACTGATATTCGCCGCGCTGTCAAGTCCTTGTTGAAGAAGTTTATTCCAGCCATTCAAGAGGAAGCAGAAACAAATATGACAGTCTAAAATGTTTGATGTGGCATCCAAAAGGCGACCCACCGTGAACTAGACTAAGGACTGATCTGACCTATGGGACGTTTAAGAGTACATTTCTTTGGGAGAATCCGAATACGGATTCTTGAATCCAAAACTGGATTTTGCGTTTCCTTACTAGGATCTCAAAACGGATTTTTGAATCCGTGGAATCCATACACAGAATGGATTCGACGGATTAGTTCAAAATCCCGGATTCTTAGGATTCGTGATCCGAACGTTTCTTGGGAAAGAACATGTGGGAAGTGGTCTTCTTCTTTAAAATAACACATTTAACAACGCGAATTAACTAGAAGTTGCTGGTTCACGGTCTTTCAACACTCGAGAATATCTTGTGATGTAATCGCTAGAGATGATCTACTCAAAAAATAAAAACCAGCTTGCCGCCATTTTCGCGCGAACTGCATATGGGAGTTCTCACGGCACAATAATACATTTTCGCATTCTTTGTTGCTTTTGGTAATGAAGAATCAGTGTCATCCGGGATTAGAATCCGATCTTGGATTCTCCCAACGAAACCCACCCTTTTTGATAACGATTCTAACTAATCTAACAGACGTGGGAAGAGTGCTTTGATGAAGGGTGGCCCTTGCCGAGTATTTGTTCATACACTCTTTGATAAAAATGAATCTTTCTTATTCAACTTCCGATGCCTGAGTTGCCGACGCAGACCTTCACGCGAGTTTTCACAGGAACCAGCTCTGCATCCAATTAAAACACTGAAGAACGAAATAAACTCAAGATATATACTCCTCATATTTGAAGAAACGTAAATACACTTTAGCTGCATATATATAGCTGAACAATCAACTATAGCAGTTGGAAATAACAGGTTTTTTTTATTCGATTTAACCTAAATAATGTTGAATTTTAATTTGAAAGAAAATTGCCTTGAGATCGATCGCAAATATCAGCCCCCAATATCAACAAGCTGTCCACCGACCGAAGTAAAGAACTGGATGGATGAGCGATGTTAATTATTGCTCACATCAAAGTTACTCGCACTATTGTTCAGTGTTAGACGTGCTTCCAGTCACTACTTGGTATCGACATTACCTTGCCGAATCCAACTACATCAATACACGCTATAGTAAA
Source organism: Actinernus sp. WN-2022 (assembly GCA_030867875.1). Taxonomy (NCBI): domain Eukaryota; kingdom Metazoa; phylum Cnidaria; class Anthozoa; order Actiniaria; family Actinernidae; genus Actinernus; species Actinernus sp. WN-2022. Next base: position 117,456,936 of record JAOWCC010001634.1, on the reverse strand, counting down.
AAGTTTGTTATCAATTGAAGTATGTCCTGAGCTGCAGTGATACTTGTCTTTATTATTTTGTTCAGCGTGGAGTTTAATCCTGAATATAAATTATCTGGAGTTGAAATTGCCGGTCGCCCATCGCGGGATAGCCAATTGTGTGAATGGCCTAGTTTTTAATAATGAAACTCATTTTAGTCTCTGTCGCATTAAAAATATTTTTAAGGCTTCTTAGACGAGACTCTGGTGCAAGTTCAAGCTGGTTGTAGCCTTGGCTGTTTAAGTCGATCTTGCTGAACACCTTTGCACCATTGAGGTAGTTGACCATTTCGTTCAACGTGGCGGTTATGTGCCTCTCACGCTTTATGGCCTTGTTAGCTTGTCACATGTCGACGCATACTCGAATATTCTCTGGATTCTTCGGTTTCGGGACAACTACTACTGGAGATACCCATGGGGTTGGACCCTCGTAGCAGTCTTTCTCGTCCAGCACGTTGATACTAACACCTGAATCAGCCATGATCGTGATTGGAGTGCCATGAACGACGACTTCGAATAACGGTTGTGATGCTGGCTTGTCTGCGCTGATGGAAAGCAAATACGCTTCTTCGTCTGATGAGCTGGAACTTTCGTTGACCGTTTTTTTCATGTTCGGCTTGCGTTGTTTTTCTTGATTTTTCTTGTGTAAATCTTTAGATCTGCACACGGCTTCAAAGTGGTTTAATTTGCCAGAGCTTCTTCGGGACTTCTGATACGCTGGACATGTGGTTTTCCCGCCCGGATGTGGGTATTCTTTTCCACAGTTTCTGCAAACACCATTCTCTGTGTTGCGTGACTTCCGTCTTGTCCCAGTTACGCGCGACATCCTGTCACGTGACCGTCCGCCATCTTGCTTTTGGGCTGCATGGTATCTGTCAGGATTTCTTCCAATTTGTTTACTGGATGCTTTTCCTCGATGCTAGCCGCCTGGGATTTGGATATTTCCATAGCTTTTCCGGCTTCCAACAGGTGGCCTAAGGTGAGACTTGGTTTTTCGACCGGCTGGTACAAAACACAGGTCACAGGTCACAGGTCACATGTCACAGTTCACAGTTCACATGTCACAGGTCACAGGTCACAGGTCACAGGTCACAGGTCACAGGTCACAGGTCACAGGTCACTTGACGATTTTTGTATTTTCCAATAATCTATTTTTCCTTCCACTCCATTCCTGTAAATACAATATCCGTGAGCAGCCTGGAAACGAGGTTACGTCATTTTCGCGATTCTCGTGATTACAAACATGGCGGCAAATGGAGCAGATGAGGTACAACTTGAGGTACAACTTTAAGGGCGTAGGGAGGGTTAGATATTGGTTAAATAAGTTAAAAGGAGTATTCAATGCTGGGAGTGGAGAGGAACGGGTAGTGAAATCTCCCTCCCTAGTTTTTTCGAATGTTTCGCCCTCCTCCCTAGTGAGTTTTAAACATTTATCCCTGGAGCATAAATGTAGATCCCATGTAGATTTTCTGTTCAAAATTAATCACAATATTCTGGCTACAAATACTTACCTTTTTACAGTAAAAATTAAAGAAAATGACACATGCCCAACATGCCATGAAGAGAGACACACTTTTGAGCATATGTACGAAAGCCAAGTTTTTCTGGAATAAATTGAAAGAATGGTGGTGCAAATACACATCGCAATCAATATCTCCCAGCGCATCTCAAATTCTATATGGATATACTGAATTGGTAAAGCACCGCTCCCTATTAAAGGGGCTATGTCATGGTACTGCGCATGTATCGAGTAATCGCTCGGTTGGTGGCTGTTAATTGGATACAAACAGTTAAACTTCCCTCCCTCAATGCTTGATTGAAAGGATTTTCAATATTTTTCCTGGAGACTGTTTATATACACTGTTTGTTAGTCATTTTTGCACTTTTGCTTTGATTTTAAGCATGCCACATGGCCGAGAGGTTCGTTAGTTCATATAAAAATCGGTGGAAATAGCTGTTTCCGGCCTGGAACGCGAATGTAAAGTCTATTACCGTGACACAGTCCCTTTAAACCATGTGAAATTTTACATGTACCAAGCTTTCATACAAAACACGTCGTATTCCCTAGAAAGTTTCCTTATCCTCTTAGAAGAAAAGAAACACATAGAAAACGAAAACTCGATAACCAAAAGAAAAGTAGAAAAAGTTAACAGAAAATGGTCCCCTTTAAATAGCTGGTTTGGTAGACCGAAATAGAATCTGATAGCACAAGTTTATAACTGATTGTATTTATTATTATTATTATTATTTATTTTTCTTGCTTTCTAATTGTATTGTAATTATTGTATTGTAATATTGTATTGTAATGAAACTGTCAATAATAATAATAAAAATATGGGGGAAAAAATAAATGTAGATCCCAATTTCTTCCTCCTCCCTAGTTTTACTGAACCTTTCTCCCGCCTCCCTAAACCGTTCCTCTGCACTCTCCTGGTACTTCTACTACTGGGGTCATTAATTAGCAAAGGATGACGATGGATCGTACTTTAACAGGCTCTGTGTCATCTTTACTTCATGGAGCATTAAAAAGAAAAGCCATAACATTAACATTTATTACAGTTGAAAACAGAAGGACGTATTCATCGCCATATGAAATGTCTCTGTTTATAGCAGATCTGAGAGAAAGGATTCCCTTTTATTGAAATGACAACTTTGCTCGGAAAACCTTAACATTTAGTATAGTTGAAAACTTTAAGTACCAGGAGCAACTGAGACATATATCATAGCAATATTCTATTATTTAGTATTAGTACTATAAAAGCAATCAATGTGTTGGACAATTTACAAGTGCGATTGCGAATTTACAAGTGCGATTGAGAGTATATTCAGTATCTTTAGGACATTGAATACCCTTTTAATATTTAACAAATATCTAACCCTCCCTACGCCCTTAACGTTGTACCTCAAGTTGTACCTCGTTTGCTTCATCTGCCGCCATGTTTATGAACACGAGGATCGCGAAAATGACGTAACCTCGTTTCCAGGCTGCTCACGGATATTGTATTTACAGGAATGGAGTGGAAGGAAAAATAGATTATTGGAAAATACAAAAATCGTTAAGTGACCTGTGACCTGGACCTGTGACCTGGACCTGTGACCTGGACCTGGACCTGGACCTGGACCTGGACCTAGACCTGTGACCTGGACATGGACCTGTGACCTGGACCTGTGACCTGTGACCTGCGTTTTGTACCAGCCGTTTTTCGACTGCTTTCAAGCGAATCTTGTGGGATATGCAGTTTTGAACGATCTGTGTATTAATCTCTCGATCTGTGTCTACGAATTCGCATGTGGTCGCGAGCCGTCTCAATCTTGTATGAAACGCCGAAATACTTTCTTGGCTTTTTTGCTTGGCCTGTCAGGAAACATGTAGATCTCATATTCTCTGTTTTCCTTCGGCGTGAAATAGTTGGTGAGTGCTTAACTTCCTTATTCTAGCGGGTTTTCTTCTTCTCCAGCTTCTGTGTTGGGCAGTGTGTCGAAGATTTCACTCACCCTTTCACCGGCGTTAATGTAGTAAAACAGCTCTTTGCCTTTTGGTATCTTCTATTCCCATTACTAGTATGAGATTCTGAAAACGGGCTAGCCATGCCATCGGACTCCGACAGCGCCTTGTTCTGAATGCACTTCGAATTATGGACACTGCGGTAGAGTCGGTGTGGAATCTTTATTGGTCTGTCGTCACTATTTTGTGCTCGACCAAGTCACAAAACCCAATATCATAATCATCCTTACCAAAGGTTCTCTGATACGACCCAATAACTTTCTGAAGGTCCTGTCGTTGTGTTTCCTTGAGGTCACCAACGCCCATTCTAGCTAGGGGTTCATCAACAGTAATGTTCTGTGCTGCCACACCACTCCACGCAGTCTCGCGCGCACACATATGGTTCTCATCTATAGTTACAAACTCAACAATGGGCTCCAGTTGAACAGTGGATATCATTACCACCGGAGTATTATGGTTTAAGTAAACATCCTTACTATTAAAGTTAGGCACTTGTATATGGGTACCCTTCCATCGCAACTAACAGTTACAACTGCTGCACCAACAGTCACTCCACTTGGTAACTCTGCTATATTAGCTCCGACCCTCTCAACTAGTGCGCTATAGGAGACACTTGCAGCTGCTTTAACAGACCCCTCCAGAACTCTGATGGAGTGTGCAGGGATTAGCATGGGGCCCAATCCAGTCAAACGCACTTGTCCGTCAATACTGGCTGTAGTTGTGATAGTCTCTTGGCTCAAAACAGGTGGCTTATACATTTGCAGTACATGACGAAGGGCTACTTCACAAGTATTAACTGATTTAGACACTAATATGTCTGCAAAATCCTCTCCGAATTTAGAAACTAAATATTTTCGCAGGTCTCTTAGCACGTTGGATCCGAGAACACCTGGCAATCTCTCCTTACGTGCTTGAATGGGGGTAGAAACTGGATCCCTAACAACCAAAAATCCTAGGTCCTTAAACGTATGGGAGAGAACAAATAACTGGAGATCCACATACCCGACGTAGAGGATCTCTAAGCCCTGTGATGCAGAGATCGTAATGTAGGATGCCATATCGACCACTTCTCTACCCTATAGAAGCTCTCTGTAATTGTCGACACCTCTGCACCAGTGTCTATCAGACATCCAACATCTACTTCTCCCACCCTCACTTCTGGACAATCTCCTTCGTCATTCTCAATCATTGAGCCTCCATAATGCGTTAAATGCTCGCCCACTGCATGGCTCACTGCAGCAGGCCCGACTAGTTTAAATACGGGTTTCTGAATCCTGGCAGTGGGGCAGCAGTTGCTATCTCACAAGGATCAGTGTTCTTTGAACAATCTCTCTTCAAGTGCCCAGGGAAATCACACGCCCAACAATTACGAATCCCACCACCCTGGGGGGTACCCTTGTTACGCATGGCAGCAAGAAGAGACTCATTTTGTTTCTGCTGGGCATATATCTGCTCACTCTGCTGCCTTAACATATTGTGAATGTCCTGATCTGCGGCGACTCCATGAACAACAGTATCCCGTTTCACATTGGCGGTCGAACAACTTAACTAATTCAAGTAAACATGCCACAAGGTCTTCCCCGTTCCCTTTTCAGTATACATAGAACTGCTGTTGCAGCTGAGGCAAACTGTCTCCATCCCCAAACACTCGCAGCAGAACTTGGAAAATCTTATCCGGATCATTCTTAATACCTTCTCCCCTGCCGATCACCTCTCGCCTGGCCTGGCCGGCTAAGTGCTCATCTAAAAATGCAGCTTGTTCCTTAGCGCCTAACCCTTGCTAACACAGGCGGCTTTGGCATCCTCAATCCATTCTTCGATACATGGATCAGACACTTTCTCAGGTTTTCCACGAAAACTCTCTAACTTCCTTGACTTAGCCTGGGAAACCACTGAGCCGCTCCCCACTCGCGAAAGAGACGTCTGGGGAGCGAGGCAGAAAATTCCATACTGATGACGTAGCAGATAGCCGTTTTACGATGCATAAATTAGTTGCAATTCTCAGAAGCCGAATGCGAACAACAGAGTTCTTTTCAAGGAATATAACTACCGAGGCTGCTCGTTTGCTTGGCAGTGGATCACCGTCATGAACAACCATGAAATTCAAGCCTATATATTTAGCGTGTGTCGGTAGCTCGTTTGCTTCGTTCTTTCAGCGGCTCAGCCCGGTCAAGAGAATTTGTCCTACGACTGTCAAAACATAATAGTTGTTTATAATTTCAAAACCTACACACAGCACAGCAGGCCACTTTTCAAGCCAGCTCTTTTGCCAGGTCAGTAGCCGAAGAGGTTAGCTACAGAATGCAGCGGTTACTTTCAGGTATACTACCGAGGCTGCCCGTTTACTTGGGTGAACGGCCATCACGTTCGTGATTCATAGCGCACTTAATGTAATTATTCATAGCCTAGATTCACTGTCTGAACGATTTATCCGGCAACCACAACTCATCCAGTGTTCTGTGATAGCTCAGTGTGTGTAGGTTTACTGATATGAAATTATAAACAACTATGACAGTACCTTTTTGATCACTTACTTGTAAATGTTTTGACAGTACGACATTTCGCTTTACTAGCCGCTGAAAGAACTCAGTATGCAAAGGAGCCAACAACAGCACCGGCACACGCTAAATAGGCTTGAATTTCATGGTTGTTCGTGATGGTGATGCACTGCCAAGCAAACGAGCAGCCTCGGTAGTTATATTCCTTGAAAAGAACTCGGTTGTTCGCATTCGGCTTCTGAGAATTGCAACTAATTTATGCATCGTGAAACGGCTATCTGCTACGTCATCAGTATGGAATTTTCTGCCTCGCTCCCCAGACGTCTCTTTCGCGAGTGGGAAGCGATAAGAGTCGGCTGGTTTCCCAGGCTACCTTGACTGAAAAATATATACAACACGCTCCTTCACTCCCCCGTCACTTTTCTGATTCTCCTTGTCTTTTTGTATCAGTTTCTTTAATTCGTTCTCAACTGCTTCAGAATTCTTCTCGGCTAGTAACAGTAAATATACACTGTATACTCAGTTCCCATGTCAGGATCTATCTAATCCTGCTTGCAACGCCACGTGTAACACACAGGTTTGGTAATATTGCCATTTATTCACAGACATTAGAATAAGACTCTGACAGCTTGTATTCCTTCTTACGAGTTATGAACATGATAAAGACTTTCGCAAGAACAAGATGGTGAGCGATTTCCCTAGCAGTTGTCCACTTGCCTCATGGCGGCTGGTCTTCGTACCAGGCCATCGTCTGCAAGAAACCACAGGGAGCCTGCAACATACTGCAGCCTCACATATATCTAACTCGACAATCTTCCGGACGACCGCTAATTAATTTCAATCCCTCGCAAACAGAAGAACACTTCTAAAGCAAGGCCAATCTGGTAGTTGGCTAACTCCTATTTATTCAAGATTATTTTATGCATGCTATCCTTTCCAGCCTTTCTTACAATTACGTAACTGAACTGTTATATGTTTACGCAAACGTTCAGTCTAAAACTACTCATTTAATCATAATTTCCTTTCGTAGTTCACTCCAGTTGATGCTTTGTTGTTGAAAAGGTATTTTGCAATACCGCTGTATTCCCACTAGGACGTTTTTTGATCAAACAGACATCCAGTGCAGACCGTTTCACTTTCGATATTGTTTGTTGATTATTGTTCAAGTTGTCTGTTATTCGAGAAACCACTCAGAAGTTACTTTATAATTTTATTCAAGTATGACAAACAGTATTCAAAAATCTAAAGAGGTCAGGATGATTTCAGGAATACTTTGATAATAAACAGAGAAGAAATGAAAATCTAACAGCGTGAATTATATCCAAGTAAACCGAAACGTCTTACTTTCATCAATAATTGAATTCTACTAAGTAAGTACATCGGCATGATGTCTGCCCATCGACGGTTCACCTGTACTAAGGCGTATTTTCGCAGGAACTTCTAAATGTGTTTTATTAATTTTGGCACATTTTGATTTATGGGTTGTCTTTTGGGGAACACTAACAGAGTCTTTCTAATTAATCGTGAATGCCTCCAGGGAATTCGAACTAGAATGCTCTTCGGCTGGTGTACCACTCTCGAGTATAGGGACACTCAATGACATTTACTTAAGTGCATAAATGGCTTGCCCCCACCTATCTAGTCGATAAGTTCATTAAAAGATCAAACATCCACCAGCGCAACACTAAGCGTATAAACTAACTAGTCGGACAGTAGAAAATAATAGAAAGAAACAAATTGAAGTTGAATTTTTTTTATTATTTCGTGAAAATGAGTGCTGTTTTTCTCTGCCATGGGCTATTACAATTAGACCTATAGTATGGTAGCAAATAAGAATGCAGGATTTGTAATAGTCCACTAGTTGGTTTATACTAAATTAGTATATACCACACCTGGTCCAGTGAATATCACTTTTCACTCAAACAGGGAATATGATTTCATATTCACTCCGAGCGAAGCAGCGATCAGCTCACGCGAGTTTTTGTCCATTTGACAGAAAATAAAATAACTATTTGGTGCTGACTATTCACTAATGTGTGGTCTATACTAAAACAAGCGGCTCGGTAAATATCCACCACTATTCACCTCCACTTCGGTGAATAATTGTTAATTATTTTATATTATTTTTATTATATACCATTAATTATACTTTCTCGTAATATATATTATGAATCCTTTGTAAATGGTAGTTGAAAAGCCCGTCAGGAACTGCTATTAAATATATGTATGTATGTCTGTATCAAGCACCTGCTGTCTTCTCCAAATAAAATATAACATATTCACAGTCCATTAGTCTTCATTAAGTAATTTGATCCGTGTAAAAAGTAAGAAAAAAGCCACTATTCTGCGGTATTGAGCCTCCCTCACATGGGATCTGTCTGTGTTTTAGACTACGAAAACATTGGTTTCATTCAATTTTTATGAACAACTTCTCTTCCAACCAATAAGGGAACAGCCAAAAACAATAGCTACGAAACAGGCACGATTGATAAGATTCTGAACATACGATTTAAATTATAAACGACATTTCGAACCGCAGTGCAAATCGTAGTTTAATAGTTTGAAAAACTGAAGGAAATTAGACGTCTTCCTAACCTTTAGGACGATTTTCATGTTTCAACCAATGAGATCAAGAATTTTCACAATACAAAATTAACACCTTGCTCCATCTGAATGTCGCTCGCTGCCGTACTTCTTACACGAACCATTACTTAATAATCATATGTAGCTAGGAGCAAAACAAAATAACAATGACAAAAATAATAATAGCAATAACTCACACTTGTAAAATGTTATGATTGCGAAAGAAGATCAATTTGGCGCTGATATCTATAATTTACGTCAACTATACTAAATTACAAAAGTCTCGTATTATTACTGAAAGTTTAACTCCCCTGATATTTAAAAGAAATGCTTCTGTATTAAAATGAATGACCAGTGGCTGCCATTTAATCGGTAAGCACTGCGTGAAAACATTTCTTAAAGGGCTAGGCCACAAACAAAAGCTACGAGGTCTAGGGTTTTTTCCTCATTAACCACGGCATGTGATGTTGCATTTGTGGTCTATGAGGGTTGCCTTGTACTCTTTAATTTTAAACCGGTATTTTTTCTTCATAATTAATAAACAAAGGTTCAGTATTATTTCTGGGATATGCCTTTTTAGATTTCAACCACGTCAAGGAATATATCTAGAGCTTTGTATTGATAAACTCTTCAATCTCGATGATAATTGTGAAAGATGGTTAATTTGACATCAATAATTTACGTCGACAAAATTACAAAAGTGGAATTAATCAAAGTCAGTCATATATTATAACTAACAGATTAAATCCTAATATTTAAAAGAAAGACTTCCGTATCAAAATTTATGATGCATATCAATCGATAGCAAGTGCGTGAAAAAACATTTCTTAAATAACTCGGACGAAAGCTACGTGGTCTGTTTTTTTCCTCAGTAACGGCATGTGTTCTTGTGCTCTTTGCATAATAACCGAACTCATAGCGTTATTCTTTATATTAACTCTAAAACGAACGGCTTTTATTGAGGCAAATCTCCAACATGTCTGTGGACGCGAACCGATATCATGATTGATAAACAAAGGTTCAGTATTATTTCTGAAAATGCCTTTTGATTTCAACCACGTCGAGGAAATGAATACATCTGTCTTTGTGTTTGATTCAGCTTTCTTTTGCCTTAATACTAAAGAAAAGACTGAACATAACACCCCAAGCTAGCTAATAATAATAATAATAATAATAATGTTTATACAGGGTGCACCATTCATCGAAGTGTTTTACAAGGTGGCCCTGTAATGGCAACAATAAAATTATATATACATGTATAACTAAGTAGTATGGAATAAAATAGATCATTTCTAAGATTAATAATTTAAAATAATAAAAATAGATTGCCTTCTGTTACTGGTTCCAGCAAAAGTATTAGTGCCGAAATTCAAAACAACTCCGGTCGGTGCAATCTGAGTGCATCGAAAAGCACAGGAGAATAGGTACTCTACTGTTGACACTAAAATATATATTTACTGAAATGATTAGTATATTTAATGTCAAAAGGGTTTGAAAAAATGATAACCCAATGTATAGTATGGAATAGGAACGAAAGTGAAGACTTAATCCGTTGATACGCCGAGCACCCTATAAATTGCACTGCAATGCATGCACTCAGCCGACTACAATGCTTATTTCAAACTTGAAATCAGAAATAAACATAAGCGCAATTTAGCAACCGAATGAATAACATGTATACGTTCATCAGGTTTGTTTACTGATCTTTATCTTGAACTTATCATGCGAAATCCAATACTTTTCCGATTTCTGTTTCGTTCATCACCATCTGATTAAAGTTAATAACGTTAATAACAAAATTTTGTTGATTTCTTATCTTTAAGTTGTTTAAGTTAAGGATAAATGCTTAGGTTTTATTTATTTGTGGATATGATGTGTTGAGATAATCGGAATATATAAGCGTTCCTATAAGAAAACTAATCAGAAATGTTTACCAATACTCAAAGAAATGATCCCTGAAAAGTATATAATGGCGATTTTGTCAAACGTGACCAAGTAGAATTGATATGAAGTTCGTTTTTCTTCCGAAAAAGAAGAAGAAAACGGTAATATTGAACCAAAACGATAACATATGTTATTAACATATTGGCTATAGTGTCAGAATTAAAACAGCAAATCTTATATTTGCCGAGCTAGGGGGCCTCTTTCGCAATACCCGGGACACTATAGATGTCTGTTCTCTCGCTCCTATCTATAGTTTCGTAAGGGCCGTTGGTAAAAAGCTTGGAACAATGAATTTCAATACTGGGAAGTGTTAGAATAGCAAAGCTATTTCCAATTAATGTCCAGTACTTAGGTTTGTCCAATAGGACGTCAATGAACGTTATATACGATTGTTAGGATACAACGCGTTGTTTACGTTACCTACCATGGTTACCTGGCAGCCATGTTATGGCACCGCATCCTCACTAATTTGTTCACATTGCCGCTAAATCTACACAGAGATAGCTCAGCTAACTCATGAGGCCAAGGTAAGGACTACAACGTTAATCGCACTAGGAATATCGGCGAGTTAAAAGCATGTTCAACATTACGAATGGCACTCACAAAAATCTACAGAACTCCTGTTTCTTCTTGGTGGTCAATTTTGACACCGATAATAGCGTGTACACCGCTCACATCGTCTCCTCGGTAGCAAACTCTGTGTCTTCAGTGACTGCCATCGTCGGAAATATTCTGGTGTTAATAGCTGTACTAAGAAATCATACTCTATTCACGCCATCAAATATATTGCTGTGTTGTCTTGCGCTATCTGACCTTGCTGTCGGCCTTATAGCTCAGCCCAGTTTCGTTGCACACAAAATCGGAGAGCTACAAGGGAACTTTCATATTTATTGCAACACCCGCGTAATATCAGAAACCTCCGGTTTTATTACTTCGGGTATATCTACGTTAACTCTAACGGCAATAAGCGTAGAGCGACATCTGGCTCTCAAGTTTCACCTCAGATCAACGGAAATCATCACTACTAAAAGAATACTTTTTGTGGCAGCGAGTTTCTGGGTCATCATGATTTCGCTAGGTGGGCTACGCTTTGTCATCGTAAATAAGCTTTTTGAGGCAGCGATTGTGCTGATACTACTATCAACACTAGGAATAACATTCTGGTGTTATTTCCGAATACTGCAAACTGTTAAAAGGCATGAAAATCAAATCGCAAACCACCCACATCCTGGTGTTGCTATCGATCAAACACGATCGAAACGGAGTATGCTCAAGTACAAGAAATCCACACTGACCATGGTGTATATATTGGGTGTGTTCTTGGCTTGTTATGTTCCGATCTTGTGCGTGACTGTGGTTCAGTTAATGATTGGATACACAAAAACAATAAAGGTGGCCTACATCTATGCGACAACAATTCTACTAATGAATTCTACCTTTAATCCTATCATATACTGCTGGCGTGTTACTGATATTCGCCGCGCTGTCAAGTCCTTGTTGAAGAAGTTTATTCCAGCCATTCAAGAGGAAGCAGAAACAAATATGACAGTCTAAAATGTTTGATGTGGCATCCAAAAGGCGACCCACCGTGAACTAGACTAAGGACTGATCTGACCTATGAGACGTTTAAGAGTACATTTCTTTGGGAGAATCCGAATCCGGATTCTTGAATCCAAAACTGGATTTTGCGTTTCCTTACTAGGATCTCAAAACGGATTTTGAATCCGTGGAATCCATACACAGAATGGATTCGACGGATTAATTCAAATTCCCGGATTCTTAGGATTCGTGATCCGAACGTTTCTTGGGAAAGAACATGTGGGAAGTGGTCTTCGTCTTTAAAATAACACATTTAACAACGCGAATTAACTAGAAGTTGCTGGTTCACGGTCTTTCAACACTCGAGAATATCTTGTGGTGTAATCGCTAGAGATGATCTATTCGAAAAATAAAAACCAGCTTGCCGCCATTTTCGCGCGAACTGCATATGGGAGTTCTCACGGCACAATAATACATTTTCGGATTCTTTGTTGCTTTTGGTAATGAAGAATCAGTGTCATCCGGGATTAGAATCCGGTCTTGGATTATCCCAACGAAACGCACCCTTTTTGATAACGATTCTAACTAATCTAACAGGCGTGGGAAGAGAGCTTTGATGAAGGGCGGCCCTTGCCGAGTATTTGTTCATACACTCTTTGATAAAAATGAATCTTTCTTGTTCAACTTCCGATGCCTGAGTTGCCGACGTAGACCTTCACGCGAGTTTTCACAGGAACCAGCTCTGCATCCAATTAAAACACTGAAGAACGAAATAAACTCAAGATATATACTCCTCATATTGAAGAAACGCAAATACACTTTAGCTGCATATATATTGCTGAACAATCCACTATAGCAGTTGGAAATAACAGGGTTTTTTTATTCGATTTTATCCTAAATAATGTTGAATTTTAATTTGAAAGAAAATTGCCTTGAGATTGATCGCAAATATCAGCCCCCAATATCAACAAGCTGTCCACCGACCGAAGTAAATAACTGGATGGAGGAGTGATTTTAATTATTGCTCACATCAAAGTTACCCGCCCCACTATTGTTCAGTGTTAGACGTGCTTCCAGTCAATACTTGGTATCGACATTACACGCTACTATATGAATACATTATTTAAAGAAAATAATTTATCCATGTTAAGGTAACATTAATAGTTTGTATGCTGGTTTCATTTATGCCAGTTCCAGGTTTATTAGAAACTCCTTAGATTGGAACAATCCGAAACAGACATGGCTTAGTGCTTTACACGTAAGAATTAAGGGCTCTCGGTCTTTTTCCGGACGGAACTTAATAATAAAGACTAACCTAAGTAATTGTTATATGCAGATCGGTCAATAATCCGTGAGGAATGCACTTCGCAAATTTCTATGCGAAAAAAAGAAGATATAAAGTAAAATGAAAAAGCTGAGGCCTAAGTTTTATTTAACATTAAATAAAGGGCTTATTTGTACTCCTATCATGCAAACAAATAAAATTTATATATTTGTTATTATATTTCTCATTTCTTGATGGAAAGGGAAGGTATTGTGCCAATTTTAATAGCTTTTTGATAATGCCTTAGGCCCGATTCAAACGTCGAACATTTCATTCTCATTAAAATACTATTTGCGGTCGGCTGGCGACAGGATGTCGGTTTCAATAACAGCCGCAGTGTTAATTAATTCAATAAACCTGTAATATAAACTGTTGCTATCAGTTGAAGTATGTCCTAAGCGTCTTTATTATTTTGTTCAGCGTCGATCATTATTCTCAAAACGAACTCTGGCGACAGCTGTTGGTTTCAATAACAGACCGCATTGTTAATTAATTCAATAAACCTGTATAAAACTGTTATCAAGAATTATTCAATTAACAAGTAAAAAGTTTGTTATCAATTGAAGTATGTCCTAAGCTGCAGTGATACTTGTCTTTATTATTTTGTTCAGCGTGAGTCAGTTTTTTACGCGTCTTCTGAATGACTTTAATCCTGATTATAAATTATCTGGAGTTGAAATCGCCGGTCGCCCATCGCGGGCTAGCCAATTGTGTGAATGGCCTAGCCAATTGTGTGAATGGCCTAGATTTTAATAATGAAACTCATTTTAGTCTCTCTCGCATTAAAAATATTTTTAAGGATTCTTAGACGAGACTCTGGTGCAAGTTCAAGCTGGTTGTAACCCTGGTTTAAGTCGATCTTGCTGAACACCTTCTCACCATTGAGGTAGTTGACCATTTCGTTCAACGTGAGGGTTATGTGCCTCTCGCGCTTTATGGCCACCTTGTTAGCTTTCGCATGTCGACGCATACTCGAATATTCTCTGGATTCTTCGGTTTCGGGACAACTACTACTGGAGTTACCCATGTGGCTGGACCCTCGTAGTAGTCTTTCTCCTCCAGCACGTTGATACTAGCACCTGAATCAGCCATGATCGGGATTGGAGTGCCATGAACGACGACTTCGAATAATGGTTGTGGTTCTGGCTTGTCTGCGCTTATGGAAAGCAAGTACGCTTTTCCGAGCTGGAACTTTCGTTGACCATTTTGTTCATGTTCGGCTTGCGTTGTTTTTCTTGATTTTTCTTGTGTATATCTTTAGATCTGCACACGGCTTCAAAGTGGTTTAATTTGCCACAGCTTCTACAGGACTTCTGATACGCTGGACATGTGGTTTTCCCGCCCGGATGTGGGTATTCTTTTCCACAGTTTCTGCAAACACCATTCTCTGTGTTGCGTGACATCCGTCTTGTCCCAGTTATGCGCGACATCCTGTCACGTGACCGTCCGCCATCTTGCTTTTGGGCTGCATGGTATCTGTCAGGATTTCTTCCAATTTGTTTCCTCAATTCTAGCCGCCTGGGATTTGGATATTTCCATAGCTTTTCCGACTTCCAACAGGTGGCCTAAGGTGAGACTTGGTTTTTCGAGTGCTTTCAAGCGAATCTTGTGGGATATGCAGTTTTGAACGATCTGTGAATTAAAGGAGCAGTGTCACGATTAGTATTCATGCCCAAAGTTTTGAAAATGTGTCAGGCGGACAAGAAATCTAAAAATGTGACAGAAGTAGAAGTCCGTGAGTAATCCGCTTGCATCAGCGTATTTGCACGATATCTCGAGCCGAAATTGCTTTAAAACTATACTTCAGTATTATATGGTTAGGTTTGATGTTATATTTTAATAAAGCAGCATTTTATTTATTTCAATCGAAAGGGAAATTTGCAGCGGCGCGTGACATAGCGTGACACTGCTCCTTTAATCTCTCGATCTGTGTCTACGAATTCGCATGTGGTCGCGAGCCGTCTCAATCTTGTATGAAACGCCGAAATACTTTCTTGGCTTTTTTGCTTGGCCTGTCAGGAAACATGTAGATCTCATTTTCTCTGTTTTCCTTCGGCGTGAAATAGTTGGTGAGTGCTTAACTTCCTTATTCTAGCGGGTTTTCTTCTTCTCCTGCTTCTGTGTTGAGCAGTGTGTCGAAGATTTCACTCACACTTTCACCGGCGTAATGTAGTAAAACAGGTCTTTGCCTTTTGGTATCTCTATTCCCATCACTAGTATGAGATTCTGAAAACGGGCTAGCCATGCCATCGGACTCCGACAGCGCCTTGTTCTGAATGCACTTCGAATTCTGGACACTGCGGTAGAGTCGGTGTGGAATCTTTATTGGTCTGTTGTCACTATTTTGTGCTCGACCAAGTCACAAAACCCAATATCATAATCATCCTTTCCAAAGGTTCTCTGATACGACCCAATAACTTTCTGAAGGTCCTGTCGTTGTGTTTCCTTGAGGTCACCAACGCCCATTCTAGCTAGGGGTTCATCAACAGTAATGTTCTGTGCTGCCACACCACTCGACACAGTCTCGCGCACACACATATGGTTCTCATCTATAGTTACAAACTCAACAGTGGGCTCCAGTTCAACAGTGGATATCACTACCACCGGAGTATTATGGTTTAAGTAAACATCCTTACTATTAAAGTTAGGCACTTGTATATGGGTACCCTTCCATCGCAACTAACAGTTACAACTGCTGCACCAACAGTCACTCCACTTGGTAACTCTGCTATGTTAGCTCCGACCCTCTCAACTAGTGCGCTATAGGGGACACTTGCAGCTGCTTTAACAGATCCCTCCAGAACTCTGATGGAGTGTGCAGGGATTTGCATGGGGCCAAATCCAGTCAAACGCACTTGTCCGTCAATACTGAACGCATTCTAAACTATTTTGTCATTTTCCAAACTATTTTTTTCTGCTAAACGTCGATAATTATCATGTCTTTTAGGAGACTTTTTTTAAAGGCTATGACAAATAATCTATTTTACTCGTTATGTCCATAATGTCTACGAAATATTGCAAATGTAATTGCAAAATGCATGGTTTGTCTGTTTTTACTATGAAAATAAGACGTTGGACATTGCAGAGTAAGTGGAAATCCCTGAATATAAGAATCAATGACACCAGGAATTGCATGATTTTAAAATCTGGAGTGATCCACTTTATTTCAAATCAAAGTTTACACAATTAGCTGAAAACAAATCATTAAACGATTATAGACGTACTTGTCTGCTTTTAAGTTCAGAGAATCCAACTTGCCTGCTCTGAAATTCAGAGTATCCAACTTGGCTGCTCTGAAATTCAGAGTAGCCAACTTGCCTGCTCTGAAATTCAGAGTAGCCAACTTGCCTGCTCTGAAATTCAGAGTACCCAACTTGACTGCTCTGAAATTCAGAGTAGCCAACTTGCCTCCTCTGAATTTCAGAGCAGGCAAGTTGGGACTCTGAATTTCAGAGCAGGCAAGTTGGATACTCTGAATTTCAGAGCAGACATGTTGGGTACTCTGAAATTCAGAGTACCCAACTTGTCTGATCTGAAATTCAGAGTATCCAACTTGACTGCTCTGAAATTCAGAGTACCCAACTTGTCTGATCTGAAATTCAGAGTATCCAACTTGACTGCTCTGAAATTCAGAGTACCCAACTTGTCTGCTCTGAAATTCAGAGTATCCAACTTGCCTGCTCTGAATTTCAGAGCAGGCAAGTTGGCTACTCTGAATTTCAGAGTATCCAATTTCAGAGTATCCAATGTTTTCCTAAACAGGTTTTATCTAGGCTGATCTCGAAGCTTTTTTACATTCAGGTGACTATACCTAGAAAGTGATCATTCTAGCTGTCCGTTTACTTGAAATCCGCTCAACATTTTTGAGATTCTTAAGCTAAAAATGACCGGTTTTTTTCTGTGTAATATAAGACGCTGATTATTTTACATGGACTGCAGCGTGAACTCTTCGAAAGCTTAAATTTGCATGTCAGCTTGCTCTCGTATTCTCCTACTTCTCTGCTTTACATGATACAGCAACAATTCATGCTTTCTGAAAAGAGAATATACACGTTTATACGCTTATACATTAATAACAGGCATTTAATCGAGCCAGAAAGACGACAGAAACTGCAGTATACACCTCAGTAACGACAGGAAACCAACGACAGCATTGACGTGAAACACCTCCCTACCCGAAGGAATTTAACTGTAAACTTTAAATGTGTTTGCTAAATGCTTGATAAAATAATTACCCACACAGCTGGACAATAAACCGCATTTTCGGTTTATGTTTATGAACATAAATATAAATGAGAACACATTTACTTTTACTCTATTTTACTACCGAGTTAAATGTGTCCCAGAGATAACACACGAAAAGTGAATAATAATTTTGCTAAGGCAAAATTTCTATTGAGAATCACTCTAAATTCAAACATTTTTGAACGCCGACAAAATTCCACATGTTTTTTTTCTATGCCCTTGACTGCGGTAGCAGTCTTCTTCAATCTAGCTGGAATCGCGAGGTATTTCAGTGTTTTCTACAAATTCTCTCGATGCTATATTATTATAGCTGACTGCGGATCGCGGTAGCAGTGTCTTCTACAACCTAGCATGGCGGGGTATTCTATACTCTATGATATAAAGTGGTAAGCTATTCTATACTCTAGCCGTGGTTAATAATTTTGACATTGCACGAGATTCATAGTCATAGAATTACATTTGAATTTCTTATGTTCACATTCCGATTGAAGTAACTGCTATTTTGAGATACGTCCCTATACGTACTTAGAATCGGGTACTCGAAATATATCGAGACTTTGGGTTTTGCTTTGGTTTAGTTTTTGAGATACTGGCTGTCCCGAGATGGAATAGATCCTCTATAGCTAACCTCCTGTAACGGCCGATGGCTCACGTACCACAGTACAGTGGAAGTAATCTTGATCTAAATTATACATGCATTCTTATAAGTAATTTGAAATATACAAATGATGTGTATATCACTGTCATACCTTCAACGAGCATGTAATTCTGAATATTCCTACGACGAACAAGGCTTGTGTGGATGGCGCTAAAACAAATCAGTAGGACTCCAAACGACGCCGTTGCAAACGACACTTCTAAAATTATTATTCAGTTTTGTGTCAAATTTCGTGTGCCTTCTAGTTTGTGATCCGATTGGTTAAATTTGACAGTTCGCGCTTAGCGGGATATTCAATCCAATTGTAATATGTTTTCACATGCAAATGTGTTGAAACGGCAAGTAAGTAATTACTCGGCTTGTACGTGCCTTTTAATTTAAAACAACACATGCTCTGATTTATTAAAGTTGACACTTCGCCGGTAGCAAATTTGCCATTGTACTTTGTATTAGCGCGCACCTCGGAATTTCATTTCGTATCAGATGTGATCAGTCGCGCCCAGACAACAGAAATATTATTCGCCGTAAAACGTCTTTTCCGGTTCTGGTTCTCTGACCATCTTGTATTAAACTATCATCCGATTTAAATTGCATGAGTGCTCCTTGAATAACATTTGAATTAAAAGTTTTCCTGAGTTGATGGCACCAGACTTTCTGTCGCCTAACACGTACATGTAATATCTCCGACTACGCGCGAAGTGTCAATTTTAACCAATCACAAACTAAAAGGCACGAAATTCGAATATTGGCGCAAAACTGAATAATAATTTTAGAAGTGTCGGTTGCAACGGCGTCGTTTCGAGTCCTACTGCTTGATATCCACACAAGCCTTGTTCATCGTAGGAATCTTCAGTATTCCACGCTCATTCGAGAGGTAAGTATTGGTAGCAGTGTAAAACATAACATATAAGTCAGATTGCAAATTACTTGTAATTATAAGAATGCGTATATAATTGAGATAGATAAAGATTATACTACTTCCACAGCCGCTTGTGAGTTGCTTTTTATTCGTATCTGGACCTGTTTTATCTGAGAAACAAACCGAGTCACGACATGCTTCAAGCACCAATTCTAAATGTACGCACGTTGTGTTATGGCTTTCAAAATAACAGTCAATCGGGAGATGAACGAGGGGCTCCGAACGAGGACCCAGCAGTCTCCAAATGGAGTTGCTGTAGAACTGTTTCGTCTGGTCTCCGATATCAACTGAAGAAGTTAAAAATGTCGATATCGCTCATAAGCCACAATTTACTGACTTTATTCCTGCAAAAATCCGCAGTGATTGGTTAAAGAAAGCATTCGTTTAATCTGAGAAACGACAAATACTCCAATTAAGCCATGAAACTAACTGCCACCACGGGCGCTAGCAGAGAAAAAAATCACGCGTGTCCTGAGCCGCTTCGGCGAGGGAAATTACGTAGATTTTTGACAAACACAAGTGAAATTTATCCATAATAAGGGTGCGTTCGATTGACCGTTCAATTGACCGAATAAGAATACACAGAATGATCACTACAAATCACTTGTACAGGGATTTTTTTAGCCACTGGAATACTAAATGTATCCTGGATATCATTGTCAGCAACCATAATATTTTGTAGTGTAAAATATGCCCGAACCAGTGATTTCCAGAGACTATTCTATCTATTCCTATTCCGGAATACGGTCAATCGAACGCACCCACCCTTAGGCTAATTTCACGAGTCACACATTAATATGATGGAGGGCAAATTATGATGCAGAAAAAATATTTTTAAGTGTGAAATTAAATTACGCGTGAAAGTTCAAGATAACATTAGGAAGTTCCTAATTTGTCCTATGGTATTATAAGCATAACCGTGAAACTAACTTGAAACTTGATTTTTTACTCTTATATTTACAAAGTTCATAAAAGTGAACATTCTCTCAGTTTCAGAAAGCTTGACCTGTTCCTGTAAAACAGATGAGGAGGAGGAGAATGCAAAAGCAAGCTGACATACATGTACATACAAGGTTTTGGAAGCGTCAGTCCATATAAATAATGACCGTCAAGATACGCAGAACAGGGTCAATTTTTGTAGGTTAATCGATCAGCTTGAGAATATCAAACATCAACGATATAGCTTGAAATGTCAATTTGTAACAGATTGAGTCAACCGAATCTCAAAACGATTGAGAATTAAAGTTCACGGCATAGCTGAAACGATCATTTTGTTACACTGCGTACCCTTACCATACTGAGGTAACAGGAATTTTCAAATGTAGAAGGGGCTGAATTTGTATATGTAGAATTTCACGAATCTAAGAAAGTGTTGTTTTCGTGAAACTGCACAAAGGTACATAAAACGATTAACCAGTCCAATTAAACGTCATTTTTCTAGCGAGACAAATGAAACCTTGTTGCAAGTATCTTTAAAACAAGCCATTTGGTTCGTATTGCGGCTTAAAAGATGCCAAAAAAGTTTCTATTGATAATTGTTACTTTGGAAAGACCGGGAAATAATTTGGAATAGGTTGGAATTGGACAAGTTGGCTACTCTGAATTTCAAAGCAGGCAAGTTGGCTACTCTGAATTTCAGAGCAGGCAAGTTGGGTACTCTGAATTTCAGAGCAGGCAAGTTGGATACTCTGAAATTCAGAGCAGGCAATTACAAGTTGGCTACTCTGAATTTCAGAGCAGGCAAGTTGGGTACTCTGAATTTCAGAGCAGGCAAGTTGGCTACTCTGAATTTCAGAGCAGACAAGTTGGGTACTCTGAATTTCAGAGCAGGCAAGTTGGCTACTCTGAAATTCAGAGCAGGCAAGTTAGCTACTCTGAATTTCAGAGCAGGCAAGTTGAATACTCTGAATTTCAGAGCAGGCAAGTTGGCTACTCTGAATTTCAGAGCAGGCAAGTTGGCTACTCTGAATTTCAGAGCACACTGGCAAGTTGGGATACTCTGAATTTCAGAGCAGGCAAGTTGGCTACTCTGAAATTCAGAGCAGGCAAGTTGGGTACTCTGAATTTCAGAGCAGGCAAGTTGGGTACCGGTCTGAATTTCAGAGCAGACAAGTTGGGTCTAAACGGTTGTATTTTTTCCCTTCGCGTTGTAAAGCATTGCTTTATCTTTTTAAGGACTCAAAACAATGTATATTGCAGAACAGTTGAAAGTCCCCTCAAGTAAGTTCATTTTTTAGTAGATTTTGCAGAGAAAATATAGTTTAGAAAATGACAAAATAGTTTAGAATGCGTTACTGGCTATAGTTGTGATAGTCTCTTGGCTCAAAACAGGTGGCTTATACATTTGCAGTGCATGAAGAAGGGCTACTTCACAAGTATTAACTGATTTAGACACTAATATGTATGCAAAATCCTCTCCGTATTAGAAACTAAACATTATCGCAGGTCTCTTAGCACGTTGGATCCGAGAACACCTGGCAATCTCCTCTTACGTGCTTGAATGGGGGTAGAAACGGATAGAAACAACAACAAATCGTAGGTCCTTAAACGTATGGAGAGCAAAAATAACTGGAGTTCCACATACCCGACGTAGAGGATCTCTAAGCCCTGTGATGCAGAGATCGTTATATAGGATGTCAGATCGACCACTTCTCTACCCTGAGCTATGTGCTCCCTATAGAAGCTCTATAATTGTCGACACCTCGGCGCCAGTGTCTATCCAATATCTACTTCTCCTACCCTCACTTCTGGACAATCTCCTGTCATTCTCAATGATTGAGCCTCCATGCGTTAAATGCTCGCCCACTGCATGGCTCGCTGCAGCAGGCCCGACTAGTTTTAATCTGGGTTTCTGAATCCTGGCAGTGGGGCAGCAGTTGCTATCTCACAAGGATCAGTGTTCTTTGGACAATCTCTCTTCAAGTGCCCAGGGGAATCACACGTCCATCGTTTATGGATCCCACCACCCTGGGGGTACCCTTGTTACGCAAGGCAGCAAGAAGAGACGCAATTTGTTTCTGCTGGGCAGATATGTGCTCACTCTGCTGCCTTAACATATTGCGAATGTCCTGATCTGCGGTGACTCCATGAACAACAGTATCCCGTTTCACCTTGGGGGTTTATCTTGTCTCATTAGCTTCACAAAACGATCACGAGCATCGAAGAAGGAGATCTCCGGGTGCTCAGTAATATAAGTCGCCGCAGCTCGGTACGCAGACTTTCCTCACACACAGCCTCAGCTAGGCGATTCTTAAGCTGAGAGTCTCTGCCGGGTTTGAAAGAATTGTCCAGTTGTACAATGCGGTCGAACAACCTAACTAATTCAAGTAACATGCCACAAGGTCTTCCCCGTTCCCTTTTCAGTATACATAGAACTGCTGTTGCAGCTGGGACAAACTGTCTCCATCCCCAAACACTCGCAATAGCACTTGGAAAATCTTATCCGGATCATTCTTAATACCTTCTCCCGGTCGATCACCACTCGCCTGGCCTGGCCGGTTAAATGCTCAACGAAAAATGCAGCTTGTTCCTTAGCGCTAACCCTTGCTAACACAGGCGAGTTTGGCATCCTCAATCCATTCTTCGATACATGGATCAGACACTTTCTCAGGTTTTCCACGAAAACTCTCTAACTTCCTTGACTGAGAAATATATACAACACGCTCCTTCACTCCCCCGTCACTTTTCTGAATCTCCCAGTTGTCTTTTTGTATCAGTTTCTTGAATTCGTTCTCAACTGCTTCAGAATTCCTCTCGGCTAGTTCTACTAGTTGCTATTTCTGCGCATTGACTAGCTTCAGCTTTTCTACCTCCCCTTTCACTGCTTGCAGCTGTTCTTTCGTGCTCATTTTGTCACCCGTACACTCACAAAAGTAACAGTAAATATACACTGTATACTCACAGTTCCCATGTCAGGGTCTATCTAATCCTGCTTGCAATGCCACGTGTAACACATAGGTTTGGTAATATTTCCATTTATTCACAGACAGTAGAATAAGTCTCTGACAACTACGAGTTATGAACGTGATAAAGACTTTCCCTAGCAGTTGTCTACTTGCATCATGGCGGCTGGTTTTCGTACCAGGCCACCGTCTTCAAGAAACCACAGGGAGCCTGCAACATACTACAGCCTCACAGATAGCTAACTCGGCAATCTGCCGGACGACCTCTAATTAATTTCAATCCCTCGTGAACAGAAGAACACTTCTAAGCAAGGCCAATCTGGTAGTTGGCTAACTCCTATTTATTCTAGATTATTTTATGCATGCTTTCCAGCCTTTCTTACAATTTATACGTAACTGAACTGTTAAATGTTTACGCAAATGTTCAGTCTAAAACTACTCATTAATTTAATCATAATTTCCTTTGGTAGTTCACTCTTGATGCTTTGTTGTTGAAAAGGCATTTTGCAATACCGCTGTATTCCCACTAGGACGTTTTTTGATCAAACAGACATCCAGCGCAGCCCCGTTTCACTTTCGATATTGTTTTTTGATTATTGTTCAAGTTGTCTGTTATTCGAGAAACCACTCAGAAGTTACTTTATAATTTTATCCAATTATGACAAACAGTATTCAAAAATCTAAAGAGGTCAGGATGATTTCAGGAATACTTTGATAATAAACATGCAGAGAAGAAAGGAAAATCTAACAGCGTGAACCCAAGTAAACCGAAACGTCTTACTTTCATCAATAATTGAATTCAACTAAGTAAGTACATCGGCATGATGTCTGCCCATCGACGGTTCACCTGTACTCAGGCGTATTTTCGCAGGAACTTCTAAGTGTGTTTTATTCATTTAGGCACATTTTGATTTATAGGTTGTCTTTTGGGGAACACTAACAGAGTCTTTCTAATTAATCGTGAATGCCTCCAGGGAACTAGAATGCTCCACTCTCGAGTATAGGGACACTCTAATGACATTTACTTAAGAGAGGATCCATGTGAGAACTATGCAGACGAGTCTACAGTGCACCACATTTATATCTTAACTAGCTAATGTCCCATGTGAAATAGTTTGGCTGAAATGTAAAAGGCCTTTGAGATATGACAATCAAACTGTTTGACCCCCTGAAATGCTCAAAATCAGAGCAAAATATACCTTATATTGTAACATGTCGCAATCGCAAATGAATTTAAGTAGAAAGATTATATTTTTACCTGCTTTATTTATATTTTGTCGCTTCTGTCGAATTTTTATTTAACGCTACTTTAATAGGTCTTTTTAAAACCCGATAAATGCTGTCTGGCAATGGCCGTTTGCAGAGTCGCGGCCTTCTTTTCTTTGAATTTAGAAATATTTCTAGATTGACTTACAATAGATCTCTGCATCTGGTAAAAAGAAATAGCTGTAAAGTTAATGCTGGGTTAGAGATTACGCACTCTCAAAATCCGCAATGTTCAGTTATTGAACAAACATGACGAATGGTGACACGGCGATTTTTTTTTCGATTAAAATCGAAAATACGGTGAACTTCACAGATTTTCTGCCAATAATTGCTTTAAGAATTCGAATGCACATTCATTTTCAATATTATTTTAGTTTTGAAGGGTGATCAAGTCCATCACCCGATATTCGGATGTCTAAAGTGACTGAATTGTTGTCGCGTTTGACGGAGTCAAAGCTGAAAAATAGGTACTCATAGTTTATGGCAGTATCTTCGTTTAAAATTATTCGATTGGATCAAAGACAATAAATTTTCTTTGACTATGATATATAGAGGATTTCAAACTGCGCTTGACTCGGATTACAAGCTGTATTTAAAGCGTCTCTGACTTTTGCGAGCCTCTATAGACCTCTCTATAGCGGATTTAGCTTCTTTAGCCGATTCTCTATTCAAGTCTTTAATTTTTATTCTGTAAAGAAACGATGTTTTCTTTTCATAGTTAAAAAAACCCTAATTGTTTCGTTTTCTTGGAAGCCCTTTATTATATGCTCATCATGCTAGTTCGCACCGGATAGTTGGCCAAGTTTAATATAACTGTTTAGATTCAGCGACGGGAAGCCATTCTGATGTCGTTACTACCTTGTTACGGACTCAATTTGTTTCAATCTTGTGCATAATATTCTGTTCGTTCCGTTGAAATACCAAAATTTGTGTATAATCCATGAAATCAAATGTGGTACCACCGAAATATATTAAATCCCTGTAGTGATATAATGATATCTCAAGAATTGCGTGACAGGAACTGCGTGTAACGTCTGCACGTGTATTTCCCGCCCTAATCTGGACTTGATCAAGTGCTCATTTTGTGTATATTCAACGAAGGAATTCGAATGTGGCATATCTTCTCGTTACAAGGGAAAAACAACTATATTACCGTTGAAGGCATGAAAGGCATTGAAGGCTTTCTTCATTATTTTTTCGCTCTTCTAAATCAATGATTTTTTGCTATACTAAGAATTGTATGAAATGCCTTGGGACTTGGCGGGGTTGTTGTCGTTGATGGCGCGTGTCAGGTAAAATTATCATAAAATTTATAAATATTTTCACCTGTACTGTACTGTACTGTATAAACAGGGTATTTTATATATATTTTTATTTTAGGACGGGGTGGTAATGCACTGGTCAAAGTAAACCCCCACCCCCTCCCCCAACCCGGGACAGGGTGGGGATTAGTGGGGAATTTGAAAAACGGGGGAGACAAATAGAGGAGAATGCCCCACCAATTGCGGCAATTGTAGACAGTAAAACGCCCCACCCCTGGGGACTCGTTTAATAAAAATATCACTCAACAAGCTATTCAAACGTAAGCATGACCTATGACACATTTCAATCATGCTTGATCAAGACAGATTGCAACCTCGTGACCAGGGTCTTCTCGGACAGATCCAAGATGGTGGCTACTCCGAGAGAAGACCCTGGTAAGCGCTAAATCACGTGGCCAAAAATCTCCAGAAATCCTGGAGATTTTAATCACGTGACGTGGGCATCCAATATGGCGGCCAGGCTAAATATGGAAATGTTAACACGTGCCTACAAACCATAGGTATCCCAATCCGGAGTGAGCGAGATGCGATTAACGGTATTTCCACACAGCGTACGATGTAGTGAAAACAAGTCTACTAAACGGCTCGAAATGGAGTTTACTTGGAGTTTACTTCACAGAGAAAAGAATAAATTTAATTTAGCACGGAGCCTCGTATTGAAACTTTTGTGCGTGACAAGTAAAGTATATCACCGAAGTGGGCTATTAGAATACGCCATAGTTTGGCCTTTACCAGGGTCTTCTCTCGGAGTAGCCGCCATCTTGGATCTGACCGAGAAGACCCTGGAGACGAGGTTGGACAGATTGGACAAATCCACTTCCCTTTTGGAGGTGTAATGAGGTTGACACATGCCAAATGGAACCATTCAATAGCACAGTCCTCATTATCATATAATCATTCCTCTGGCATTCCACAAGTGCAATAAAGCACAGTCTCATCGTCACTGTAGTTGTCTGTCTGCCTATCAACATGAACCAGACCTCGGCCATGATCAAATCCCCACGTTTTGCCCCACACAGCGTACAAATGTATAGCAGGCCTAGTATCATCCTGATATGTAATAATCAACAGGAAATGTAATACTAACCGGATACTGTAATAAAAATCAACAGGATTTGTAATAAAATGTTAAAAGGAAATGTAATACATTTTTAACCGGAAATGTAATAAACTAGTTAACAGGAAATGTAATAACAATCAACAGGAAATGTAATAACACTACTTGGTCGAGTAAGGTATCATCAATCACTCTAGCAGTGAACAAACAACACCTACCAATGAATGACGTCATCAGTCATGTGAGTCATTTAGTGATCACAATCAGCTTCTCAACCTGCACGTCAAAGATCACGTGATCAGCGCTGCGAACGTCACGTGAGTAATTCCGTGAGCACAAATATCTGCCCTTGGAACAAAACAAGCAAATTGTATGACGTCATAGAACATACGTCACATCGGCTTATCATTTAGCACATAACTTTTTTACCACTTTTTTTCTTCACGCAAAAAGACTCCTGGTTTCACCAAAATATTATGTAGGCCGACTTCAAACGTCCCTTGACACAGGCTGTAGATCGTGTCATAAGTTTCGTCTTCCAGGGGACAGATTTGCTTTTTACCGCTGTCATGTTTTGCTGCTATAATTAGTGTTAGGAGGAAGAGAAAACCAAAATGAAGAGAGTCTTAGCCATAGTGGTACGACTGCAAAACTGGAGACTTAAGACAGAGAATAACCCACCTGACGTTCGCAGCGCTGATCACGTGATCTGTGACGTTGTGCAGGTTGAGAGATTTATTGTGATCACGGACTAAATGATTCACATGACTGATGACGTCATTCAGGTAATTGGTAGGTGTTGTTTGTTCACTGCTAGAGTGATTGATAACGCTACCTCGACCAAGTAGTGTTATTACATTTCCTGTTGATTGTTATTACATTTCCTGTTAAAAATGTATTACATTTCCTGTTAACTTTTTATTACAAATCCTGTTGATTTTTATTACATATCCTGTTATTATTACAGATCCTGTTGATTTTTATTACATATCCGGTTAGTATTACATTTTCTGTTGATTATTACATATCCGGGTGATACAGACCTCACTTCAACTAGCGAGGGGTGGAATACCTGTTATTTCCCCACCCCCTCGGGCACTCTACCTCGATAAATGTAATCCTTAGCCCCACATTTCCCCCACCCTGTCCCGGGTTGGGAGGGGGAGGTGGGGTGGGGGTTTACTTTGACTAGTGCATAATGGCTCACTCTCCGCTTATAGCTGCCTGTGATACACTTATATGCGATTCGTTACTGGCGTCCTCGTATCTCTTTATAGCGGAGCTCGTTGCATAAAAACAGAGAAAATCAATATGGAAAACAAAAGATAAAACAACCCGATCGCAGACGTAAAGTCGGTACACACGAAGGGACAAGTCACGTGTCCTGGTATCCTGTTCCCCGCGGACACCGGACATCCTACAGCTGGAAAACTACCAACCTCGTACACAAAGAAAAAACGTATTTCTTTACAGTTTTAAGCTAATAGACCAGTTCGCAGTTAATTCCGACATTTTGAAAGGGGTGTAAACATGGCGCGAAATACAGTGTTTGTATGGGAATCCGATGCCAAATAAAATATGTCTTGTCTTGTTCCGTCTATTCGTTTGTTTGTTTGTATATTCTTTTGTCGGCTTTATTTTCATATTGTAATGCTAGTGCCGTCCGAAAAACATGTAAAATTACCGTACAGGAGAAGCACTGATTAGTTTTTCTTCAAAAACTATTTGCTAATCCTGTCTGTAAATATATATGTTATAATAAAAAAAATCCGTAAAATCGAATTTCTGAAATATTCTTCAGATACAAACTTAAGATGCCAGGTAAAAGATTAACTGATCGAAATTTGAGGGATGTAGCTGTGCTGGGAAGCGTGCAATCGTGTTTTTAGTTTTCCATACATTTGTCTGCAAAAACGAGTCAAAGTCCGCGGGAAAATTTGCGCAAAAAAATAAATCTTCCAGGAAGGAAAACATGTTTCTGAAGCATTTCAAAGACATTTTTTGTTTCGATGAGGCAAGATTTGCTTCCGCAACAATGTTTTCACGTTGGCTATGGAGGAAACAATGTTTACTAGGCTCCAGTAACACACGGTATATGTGTTTCTTAGCAACACAAACTCAGACCCCACCGGCAAGACAATTTGACACAGTGCGCATTCGTTAGTTTTTTCTGTAACAACGGTTCCTCGTTTAGCCACCCGTGCAGCAAACATTTTTATGCTTCCTGCTCGTTCAATTAGCCACCCAGGAAACATTATAAGAAACAGAGAAGTGCAGTGTTCGCGCCTCCGCCTTTTCGATCCCTCGTGCCTCGGATGATCACGTAAAATGGCGGTCCTGTCTCACGCGATCTCGTTCTCATAGCCCGCGATCTTTTGGCCAGTATCTTGGCGCTGGTCAAATGATCGCGGGCTCTGAAAACGAGACGCTCATATTCATCAGCAGCTGTGTATCACAGGACGCTAAGGAACCACTTTGGACGTTAAACAAATATCTGGCAGTGACCACCCTCAATGCTTGTTGGTTGGCCGCATTAATGGCAGATAATTAACATAACTACTCATGCTTGTAAACTGCGTGGCTTACCGTGTGTACCTATAAACAGCAGTCTGAACAAGCGCCCCGCACATACATGTATATGTAAATCCAGCGTAATTCAGCTTCGTGCTGGCGAGTCTGGATAACGTCTGTCACGATCCAAACAATATATATGTTTCATCGTTCACCCAGATGTTTTCTGAACCCTTTTCTAAGATAGTTTGTAGCAATAGCAACATACGTCAGACATTTCTGAACTTCGCTTTCCGGGATGGCACTGCGCCCCAGTTCGGCACCGACACAGCTGATTAGGTCATCCCAATAAAATGCAAATACGTAGAGAGCTAGGAAAAGAGGTGTAGTTGAAAGTATGTTTTTCGATCCTTTTTTTAACTTTTCCCAAATATTGGGTCAATGTCAAGCTTTGTATTTTTGTTAACTTTTCCCAAACAAATTGGGATGGCCTTATGTGGGTCGTGTGAATATACAGGATATATGCATGGGATGTTAGAAACCATTTATAATTCATTGTTGTGACCTTGTGTATGAATGTATGCAAACATTTGACCTCATAACAGTTACATATATCAGGTGCATCATGGGTAATTTTAACCTATAATCAGCTTGAACAAATAAAAATAAAGGTTTTGCAAACAAAATTATGTAGATGTATTAAGTAGTGCATTATGATTATTTTCAGTTCTGTTTCATGAGATTCATAAATATTTCTATATAGATTACCCACACTGGTATATATGTTGGGCCCACATGGAATGTACACATCTGTGTTCGGGCTACCTGTGGTGCACAACAGCAGACTGGGTTCTAGTCCTAAACAAAATGGCGGCTGCTACAAAGCCATTTCTGTATTTCGGGTAAATGTTCTTTCGTTTTAAAATCGACAAGAATATAATTATCGTAAGTTGTAAATTGTGGCTTCGAGACCATAACAGAGCTGGGAAGGAGAGCACAAATAAGGCTAGAATCAGATATGCATTTATCGCTGAGTGATTCATCCTTCGTATTACTAATTTTTCTTATTTTGAAGTTGATTGTTAATTAGTTAATTGTTAATTGCAAAACCAAAGGCATAAGTGACAAATAATTTTATCGCCCAGTTATTTTAGAGCTATGTTTCTCATTCCTGTCCGTTATTTGTCCCGTTATTCTGCACACGATACATCTTACCTCTGGTGTTGATTGTTTATTTACGTTGGGCCCGGGCGTTGGGGAAGTATGTTACTTTGGTCTCACTGCTCCTAAGCTGAATAAACTTTAAAACTTTGTAGTCCCCAGTTGTATTTTCAAATGACTGATCTACAAAATAATAACTCTCTCATCTACAATTTCGCCCCATCGATAGTATTCAAATGTCATTTAACCCTAAAATTTGACTTTTTGAAAAATAATTTCGGAAGTCACTTGTACATGAAAGCCTTACTCCTTGAATACTGAATATGTTTTGGCACTTATAATTAAATTGTAATTGGTCGTGTTTATGCTGTAGAAACGTTTTGTGTATATAGCTTATATGGTTTGTTCAACAATTTCCTGTAAACATGACTAAAGTGGAAATACCCCTTAAACCGAGGCAGTTCGTACTGACCCCCATATCTCTTACAGTTTTTGGAATTTTTCCAAAATATTCTACCAAGTCTAATGCCAGGCCAATAGTAATATATGTGCAAAATATGAACAAAATCTGAGATGTACCATGTAAACCCATTTTGTCAGGGTGCATGGTTTTCACATGGATGCCCTCTTAAGTGCATAAAAGGGTTTGTCCCCACCTATCTAGTCGATAAGTTCATTAAAACATCAAACATCCACCAGCGCAACACTCGGTCTCGTCAAGACCTCAACATCCCTAAAGCGGACAGATATCATTTAGTTGATTACAAAGAGGAGAAGTTATGGAATTCGTTGGAGGAAAGATCTTAAACAGGAAACAGACTTTGTCAAATGTAAAAGGCAACTGAAGTCGACTCTATTAAATTCATGTTTTAGCCAGTTTATAGTTTTCCATTAGTTTATATTTTAATCCGTAACTATTATATATTAGTATATACCACACCTGGTCCAGTGAATATCACTTTTCGCGCGCACTGATTGGCTACTCAAACAGTAAATATGATTTCTTATAATCCATCAAATATGTTCTCTCGCGCGTGTTTGGTTGAATCACAGGCAGCCCAAGCTCTAAATATCTAGCTAATACTTACAGCGTTTGTATGGGAATTTCAACGAGCTTGAAATACGAAAGAATTAATGAATAAAATGCCTTACCTTGCTTTGATAGTGTATTACTTGCTGTCTGTGTGGTAACAGGGTTGATATGAAGCGATTTTAGCGAGTTTTCATTTCCTCTGCTCTCCTTCCTAAGAAAAAAGACAAGGCAGCACACTAGTTTCGCGAGAGCCCGCCACTTTAACCGAAATATTTCAGTTCAAAATATTGTGGCCGCCACAATTCCTCCATAGAATCCCAGCAGAAAGGTTGCTCTTTCTTTTGAATGCGATTGCCACGCAATTCCAACCTTGCGACGAGCACGACGAAGCATTTTGTTTCTCCAAAGTGACGCTTATAAATTGGTAGAGAGCCTTGAACCAGCTGCGGTTGACTGCCCGGCCGTCAAAGGCTGCTGGGTAACCGTCGAAAGACTGGTAATAAGTTCATGTCCTAGATACACCAATATGTTACTGACGTTCTATGACCGAAACATAATAGAACGTAATTAACCTATTGTTGTATCTAGGACATGAACTTATTACCGAAAGACTCGTGTGGTAACCGAGCCTTCGACCTAAAGTTAAGCCGCGCGGGGTACCTGACCGGCGATTGTCGACAACAACAAAAATTTTAGAGAGCATTGAAAAAATGCAATTATGAAGAGCAATCGTTTTACCTTTTGCAACAGTATGTATCGATCTGTATTAAAAACACGATCCTCTGTGATTTGATTGGTCGCTTTTCTTGATTTCCTCTGTACATGCACTTCGTGGGGACCCTGGTAGTAAATTTTGTTGTTGTCGACAATCGCCGGTCAGGTACCCCGCGCGGCTTAACTTTTGGTCGAAGGCTCGGTTACCACTCGCTAAAATCGCTTCATATTAACCCTATTACCACACAGACAGCAGGTAATACACTATGGAAGCAAGGTAAGGCATTTTATTCATTAATTCTTTCGTATTTCAAGCTCGTTGAAATTCCCATACAAACGCTGTAAGTATTAGCTAGATATTTAGAGCTTGGGCTGCCTGTGGTTGAATGCGTCACGTGACCCGACATTTTCTCTCTGCGAGCGGGAAATATCAGCGAATACACCCCCTGTGAGCGTATAAGCGCGCGTCACAGAACATATTTGAAGGATGATAACAACAATAACCTACATTGTGGCGTCGACTGAATATGCCCTGATATTTGTCCTTGGACATTATCTGATCCTCGAAGCTCACAGTTTCGCTGTTAGTGACAACTCTCGTGTTTAGAATGAGTTCAAAAAGCTGGCATCGCAAAAATTGAACTTGGTCGTTGAAACGTGAAGTTTAATCTGACAAAAAAAGGAATTGTAATCGTCATGGAAGATGACGATGAAGGAAAACTCATTGAACCAGTAAGGGCTAGCGTGATTCTATGACAAACTTCCTAGCAGGTTTACGATACGAGGGCAAGTTTTGGCCATTGCGGTCGATGTAGGCGAGGTAAAGTTGCCAGCCTTATTAATTCCGTCTTTATTATAGATATTATGATAGTTCCTATCAATTGCTTACAGCTCGGGTCAAACAAGAGCTTAAAAAAATAAAATTAATCCTCTTTATAACATGTTAAAGTGTTTTTATAACATAACAATGACTTTCAACACCAAAAATATAAAACAAGCACAATTTTGTAGCGTAGCTTGCATTTATGGATGGATGGCGCCTGGATAGCCAATCGGATCGCGAATTTGCTAATAGATGGTGACTAGATTTCAATGGTTAAATGCGTTTGTTCAGTTCGTCAAATTGAATATGCCTTGGTGAAGGCGGCCAGTTGTTTGTTAATGATTTCAAATGAAGCGCATCAGGTCAGAAGTTTGAAAGTTATTAATGATTGATGATCAAGTTTTTCATTTCCTTGAATATTCTTTCAAAAAAGAACTCTTCCATTAGAGTTACTTTATCCCACATATCAATACTAGTATGCAAATAGATAGAGACTCGTTAATAATTGTAGTTTTTCCATCTCTCACTGCTTCTCTGCGTTCCAGTACGGATTATTAATTTAGTAGATACTTCAGTTCTGAAGCTATTATCGGTGTGATTAATTCCTCGCATCACCTGAACAAATTTTCACATCAGGATAAGACTAATAAGCTCCAAAATTGTCGAAACATGCAAAATTATGAAAACAATTGTAGGCAAACATGAAACGTTTAATGTCTGTTAAATTGTATTTTTAACATATCTACTATTATACAGGATTAGACTCTGCTTTGTTACGTGGGTTTGTAAAAAGTTAGTCGACTGTTTATATTTCTCCTTCGGTAATCCCACATTAAACAATATAAATATGAAGAACAAAATATAATTAATTTACAACCACACATTTTGCTAATTTTCCTAAAATGTTCCGCCTAAGTTTTCCAAAAATATATTACCGCTAAGTATGTGTCAAGCTGTCTGCGAGTATCCCGTTTCTTTCCCCCATCTGGGAATTGCCAACCGCACTAATGTTTTCATAGAAAAGCTTTTCAATAAACTCCTCTTAAGAAGATATCGCAACGATTCCACGATTCCAAGTCTATATTAGCAGTGTTTTGCAATCACTTTGGGTTTATCAGTCGTCGGTTCATATTATAACAATTCTGTCAGATAAAACCCCGAGACACTTGGAAAACATTTGAGTGTGCATGCATGGTTCCTAGATTCCTATACCTCTTAAATTATAAGAGGAGTTCCTATAGTCAAACAAAATGCGACTATATAAGGGACCATTGCTATACGAACATTTGTAAAGCAAATTCAGAGATTGATAGTTTCTTCTGTGCTCAAATGTCTTCTTGAATTTTATACTCTTATATTAAGAACATTCACTACAGGGAATACTTAATCAAGTTTGGGGCTAAATTCCAATTCGATCTGTGGATTAGCCGGGACCAAGTTCAAGTTCAAGTTTATTTTATTTCACACTATTTATAATGTTTACAATAAGGAGAGTAGATAAAAATGTATAAACAAAATAAGTACATGGAATAAATTAAAAGATTCAAGTGTACAGTGGTCAAAGTAGCTAAAAGCTTTCGAGTTGGCCACTGCTTACATACAAATAATAATTGAATAACTGAGCGTAATACATAGAATATATTAAATAAAGTATTGATTAGAGTAATAAATTGAGCTTGAGAGGAACTACAATATGAGAAAACGAAAGAAAAAATAAGGAGAAAAAAGAAAGAGAGGATTAGGAGGAGAAATAGTTATTGTGAGAAGGTTTATAAACGAAGTAAAATGGTGCTCTTAAATTTGATGATTAAGCAGGTAAACTTTATATTGTTTTTTGAAATAGTTTGTTTTTGTTAGGTGCTTTAGGCTAGTAGGTATAGTTTCCCAAATTTTCGTAGCAGTGTATTTAAAAGTAAATTTACCTAAGTTGGTTCTAATTTTAGGGGGGTAGAAATTTTTCCTAGCTGCATACCTGGTATTGTAATTATGTACATTTGTTACGGGTATTAGGAAATCGTGAAACACGGAGGGGATATCAGATGGATTTTTGTATAGTTTATGTGTTAAGGTACAGATGTTCAACTTAA
Source organism: Actinernus sp. WN-2022 (assembly GCA_030867875.1). Taxonomy (NCBI): domain Eukaryota; kingdom Metazoa; phylum Cnidaria; class Anthozoa; order Actiniaria; family Actinernidae; genus Actinernus; species Actinernus sp. WN-2022. The sequence goes on along the minus strand of JAOWCC010001634.1, from coordinate 117,421,827 downwards.
CAATATTTTCAAATTTTAAAATGCTCAGAATTTGGTAATAAGGAGAAGCAGATTCTCTGTTGTTGGCAAAAAAGATACTTCGAATGCATTTATTTTGTTTAGTACATATTTTTGTTAAGTTGGTTGGGTATGTGTTTCCCCAGCTGATGGACCCATAGTTTAAATAGGGATATATAAGTGTATAATAAAGTTGTTTTAGCATTTGCAGACTGAGGTAATTCCGTAATTTGTAGAAAATTCCTACATTTTTGGCTATCTTGTTATTGATATGGGTGATTTGACTTTTCCAATTGAGGTATTCATCTAAGTATATGCCTAAATATTTAATGTTCTTTTTCCTTTCAATATTTAGAATATTCATTTGTGGGAGGGTCTTTCTGGGTGAAGTAATTAACATATAATTGGTCTTTTTCATGTTGACAGACAGTTTGTTAATATTACAGTAACTGAGAACATGTTTTAATTCAGTATTCATAACTGTTTCCAGTTCCTTTGGATTTTTGCAAGAGTAAAATATATTGGCATCATCAGCAAAAATTCGGAAAGATAATTTCGTTGATGAATTAGAGATATCATTTATGTATAGGAGAAATAGTAATGGCCCAAGCGTTGATCCGTGAGGAATACCACAAACAAAACTTAAAGGGTTGGATTCAGTATTTTCAATTTTTACATATTGGGTTCTATTCGAAAGATATAGCTCCTGAACCAATCAAGTGGTTGTCCACGTATCCCATACTTATATAGTTTCTTTAACAATATACTATGATTAACGGTGTCAAATGCTTTAGAAAAGTCTAAGAAAAGGCCACAAGTTATAAGGTTTTTGTCTACTGATGATTTGAGATTATCAGTTATTTCTAAAATAGCTTGCTCAGTGGAATAACCTTTCCTAAATCCAAATTGATATTGGAAGAGTATATTATGTTTTTCTAAAAATAGGTTTAATTGGTTATAGACAATCTTTTCTAGTGTTTACTGAAGGGTGACAAAATTGCTATTGGTCTGTAGTTATTAGGGTCAGTTGCAATGCCATCTTTATAAATTGGGGTTACTCTAGAGACTTTAAGTATATTTGGGACTATACCTGATGAGATTGATTGATTATAGATGAAAGTAAAGGGTATGGCTAATAATCTACAAGCAATTTTTATTAGTTTGTTGGGGATATGTAATGATGCCTTTTTATCGTTTAATTCAGAGAATAGCTGGGATACATAGTCTTCAGTCACTGGAGACAGATAAAAGCTATGAGTGGGGGTATTTTTTATGTACTTTGTAGGATCATGATTATCAGTATTTTCAATTAAACTAGCTAAGGTTGGACCTACATTAACAAAATGGTGGTTAAATTGCTCTGCAATATCAGATTGTTTAGTGTAAGTCTTGTTATTGCGTATAATTCTGGATGGATAAGACTGTAGACCTTTTGATTTTCTTTTGATAAGTGTCCCGATAAGTTTCCATGTTTCCTTAAGGTTGTCTTTATAAAATTGGAAATGCTGATTATAATATTCATCTTTTGCTTTAGTTTTTATTCGATTAAGTAGATTTGAGTATTGTTTGTAAGTTCTAACATTTGTTGAGTCATTTCCTAAAAAATATGAGTGGTACATCCTTTGTTTATGTTTGATTGATTTTAATAAGCCTTTTGTTAACCATGGTTTTGCTAATTGTTTCATTTTATTTAGAGAAGCTTGTTTCATGGGGGCATGTTTGTCTACAGCTTGCCTAATTTTATTTATACACTCAGTAGTTATTTCATGGAGGTCTTGGGAATTATTGTAAATGTCCGTCCAGTTAATTGAATGTAAGTCTTCCAGGTATTGGTCTTTATTAAACTTACTATAGTCCCTAAGGTATGTTTTAATCTTTTTTCTATATATTGTAGTATTGCAGATGCAGAATACCGGTAGATGGTCTGATAAGTCAATCAGGGCAATGCCGGAAGTGATGTCATTAATTGGTGTATTAGTGTAAATATGGTCAATTAAAGTAGATGAGTGGTCAGTAAGCCTAGTTGGTTTAGTTATTAGAGGTATAAGATTGTTAGAATATAGCATATCTAAGTATTCTTCAGTTTTAGAATGTTCATTATACTTTAGAAAATCAATATTTACATCACCCATTACATAGACCTGATATTTCTGCTCATTTAATTGTTTAATTATGTTTTCTAGTTCTAATGTAAATTCTGATATATTATTAGCAGAAGGATGCCTATAAATACATCCAACAATAATGTGTGGTTTTCCATTATCTGAGGACCTTTTCTTGAGCATATTGGTGTCCATAAGCTGAGGACCTAGCTTTGGTCAACCGACATGGTTGTTTCAGGTCTCGTTAGAAATCCAAATTCAGAGCAGACTTCACCGTGAGTTGCAACATGAAATGTTATTGGTTACCCCAACAATAGCCTACTCCTAAAACATTACAATCCCTTACCCAAAAACAATGGGATTCTTTATCAGTGAAGTCCAATAGGATACGACCTACAGAACAGTGAAGTCCAACCGTCAACTACGGAGCCACTTGCTGTTGCAGTAAGGACATTTGGAATACTTAATCAGGTCAGTTGTGTGTGGAGCCACAGAGCCATTGTAAATATATTTTCTCGTAGTGAAGACATTTGGAAAACATTTAAGTATTAATATTAGTACGACAAATGAGCCGCGGAGCCATTTGAAATATAACTGTGGTAGTTAGACATTTCATATAATCACGAGATCCTGGTGTAATCATTATATTAGCCATTTCGTAAACAAAAAAAGAACTGGGATCAAGTATGTAGTTGATTCGAATTAAAAACTAAATCCCGCCACAAGTAAGATTGCATCCAAATTAGTGTGTTAACTGAGTTTGGGGAGGTTTGGAGCAATATTAAATAGGTGGCGAGATTTCAAAAATCACAAAAATATCACTGAAGAGACCTCGGTACGGTTTGGGAGAACGGCCGTCCCCCAGTTCATACTGAACTCTCTTATATTTGTGATTATTCATTTCTTATTTACTCGGCCTGAGACCTTTATCAGTTAACGAAATGGCTAATAAGTCTGACTTGGGAGCCTCATTAAGTCAGAGCTGCTTAAGCCTTAGCTCGAATCTAGACTTAGGGCCTGTTTACAAGGAGATAGGGTTGCCCTGGCACTAGGGTTACCCTAGCGCTGGGTCATTTCTTCTTATTTTTAGCGATGTGTTTACAACTCAACTCGGCTGCCCGGGTTACCCTAGCGCTAGAGTGACCCTAGTACTAGGGCTATGTTTTGCCCTTGTAAGCGGTTTGCTAGGGTAACCCGCCTACCCAGGTCAACTCTAGTCTACAGCCAAATTTCACATCGCAAGTTTCTGGAGTTCTCTAGCAATTAGTAGGTAACATAACAACATTCTAGGATACTAGACAGCTGCAATAAAGGGCACCACAGAAAGAAAAATCGACAATACACCAAAACCCGCCAAAACTCTACTCGTGTCCGCCAGGTTGTTTTCTATGCTTGAATGATTTTGGCGTCCGCAAGCCTAGCGGTTCACACTGGCTACCAAAGAAAAGCAAAATCAAAATCACTTCAACAGATCTGTTTGAACCGAATTAAAATGAAAGAAAGGTGGAATAGTAATATTAGTAGCACATGTTTTCATTCATTAGTATGACATTTTATAAGACATGGCTTTTCAAATAAAGAATTTATTTGTAAGACTTCAATCTAGCTTGTGTTGAGTTGACCCGGGCAGTAGTGTTACTAGCCTCCTAAACAGCCGTGTCCAGTGTTCAGTACCCCCTCCTGGCCACGTCTGTTTAGGAGGCTATAGTGTAACCCAACCTTAATCATTTTGCTTGTAAACCCGGGCTATCTTTGACTCTAGTCCTAGGGTAACCCTATCTCCTGGTAAACGGGCCCTTAGGGTTGGCATATCGATTTGGGCTTGGCTTAGGGTTAGGGTTTAGGATAACACACCATGGAGCCACAGAGCCGGGTTTTTGGGGAACACCTTCGAATAGAAGTTGGAGTTGTATTCTGCACTCGCTCCTAGAAATGTTAATTAATAATGACTGTTAATTGATTTTCAATGTGTATAGAACTCCGCTATTAACACATTGACGATAGTTTACCTTGTATGTCCTCTTATTTACCACGTTTTGCGTCATCCCATGCGGTCAAAATTATTGTGGTTTATTTTCAATGTGACGGGCCTCGCCACGGTGTTTAGAAGGAGTCCACTCAGTCCAATTTGAAGTTGTGCTCAGTTCAAAAAGCTGGCATCGCAAAAATTGAACTTGATCGTTGAAACGTGAAGATTAATCTGACAAAAAATGTAATTGTAATCGTCATGGAAGATGAAGATGAAGGAAAACTCATTGAACTAAGGGTTAGCGTGATTCTATAACAATCTTCCTAGCAGGTTTTCGATACGAGGGCAAGTTTTGGCCATTGCGGTCGATGTAGGCGAGGTAAAGTTGCCAGCCTTATTAATTCCGTCTTTATTATAGATGGAACTAGAACAATAATGCTTTTTGTCAACATTATTTTTTCTTGCAAAGTAGTTCCTATCAATTGCTTACAGCTTGGGTCAAACAAGAATATAAAAAAATAAATTAATCCTCTTTATAACATTTTAAAGTGTTTTTATGTTTGCTTTCTTTAAAGTGCATATAAGCCCTAGCCAGTTATCTTTGATATCGATTGTACATGAAGTGGATAGTCCAACGGTAGAATATTTATTGATTTGGGTGTTGCGTCTACGAGATATAAAGGTTTAGATTTCGAATATGCTAATAATGTGATGTCATCACCGACATCACTTATTATACAAAAGCATGCTGGTAGAGACAAATTACCTATTTTTAAATTCTACGTTATATTTGAAGCTTATCAAAGTGATTTTACAAATAAAAAGTTCTAAATTTGAAAATAGCTTAATTCACAAGCACAAAGAAATTCAGCAAATGTCGGTGATGACATCACATCATTAGCATATTGGAAATATAAACCTTTATATCTCGTAGACGCAACACCCAAATCAAGAAATATTCTACCGTTGGACTATCCACTTCGTGTACAAGCGATATCAAAGATAACTGGCTAGGGCTTATATGCACTTTAAGCTTTGAGATGCTGTTGACCATGCTGGCTACCCATAATTTATAGAATAAACTGAAATAAGAGAAGGCATAAATAATGCATTATTTAAGAGAGATATATTTGGACTACTGATGGCGCCAAAGGGTTAAATAGAATCAAACATGTTAACGTGCGTGTGACGCAATGGGTTAGTATACAGCGACATTGAGTATGCTGTCCAGAGTTCGATTCCTGCCTTGGGCCGCCACATTTGTACCGAGTATTCTCTGATCCGAGCAGCTTGCATAGAATTGGGAGCTCTGTCAGAGAAGGGGTCAAGTTGTGCAGCGCGTCGGCCTTCTGGAAGAGCAGTCGCTTAGACTGAAGGGACTACTGACATTAAATATAGAACTTTACTTTACTTCAACTAACAATAACTTTCAACACCAAAAATATAAAACAAGCACAATTTTGTCGCGTAGCTTGCATTTATGGATGGATGGCGCCTGGCTAGCCAATCGGATCGCGAATTTGCTAATAGATGGTGACTAGATTTCAATGGTTAAATGTGTTTGTTCAGTTCGTCAAATTGAATATGCCTTGGTGAAGGCGGCTACTTGTTTGTTAATGATTTCAAATGAAGCGCATCAGGTCAGAAGTTTGAAAGTTATTAATGATTGATGATCAAGTGTTTCATTTCCTTGAATATTCTTTCAACGAAGAACTCTTCCATTATAGTTACTTTATCCCACATATCAATACTGGTATGCAATATAGATAGAGACTGTCGTTAATTTACAACCACACATAAATGTTCTGCCTAAGTTTTCCAAAATATATTACCGCTAAGTATGTGTCAAGCTGTCTGCGAGTATCCCGTTTCTTTTCCCCCATCTGGGCCATTGCCAACCGCACTAAGAAGATATCGCAACGATTCCACGATTCCAAGTCTATATTAGCAGTGTTTTGCAATCACTTTGGGTTTATCAGTTGTCGGTTCATATTATAACAATTCTGTCAGATAAAACCCCGAGACACTTGGAAACAGGACCAGAAACTGTGCTAAATGCTAATATTTGTCTGACTGATAAATAATTAATTACTAAGACTTTTATTCAGAGGAAGATTCCTTTGGAAAGAAAAATGGCCAATTCACGAGCGTTTCCTAGCTCCTCGGTGGTGTTGGCATTTATGGCGGTATTTTTTTTAACCTGTGCTCGTGAAATTCAAAGTGTTAATGAAACGGCGATTGATCACGTTTGTCCAAAAACTGCAACAAAACTGCATCTGTATTGGTCGGAGTTCTGGCCTGTTCTTCTGACAAATAATGCAAACAAAAACAATGCTGCAAATCCAACCGGTACATTACGAGAGGAAATGCGAAAAGCTCAACATTTCTGCTGTCCACGTCTACAGATAACCTACAACAATATGAACATCAACTCCTCCGATGACATCGAAATAAACATTCGCAACAATCGGAAAGATGCAGCGTTGTATTTTCCAGTTTTTGCGAAGCAAAACAAAGAGCTGCAATTCAACAGAAAGTTTATTTGGCTGTACGAAAGTCCTGGTCTGACTGTCATCGAGATAGCGATAGACCCATATACAAAACTGAAGTCGTTTGCATACTGGATTTCATTGGTCAACTCCTGGCACACATATGTGATCTGCATCTTATCTGCCGTACTGTCCGGAATCATCATATGGATGATCGTAAGTTTTTAAAAGTTTATTAGCTTTAGATTTGGAAGAGTGAACTCATAATTTATGCTTTGCTCAAATGTCAGACCCGGTGGTGGGAATACGCCCCAAAATTTTGGGTGGAGGTGTGCTGACCGAGTCTCAAAACCATGAGCCTATATTTCAGACCAAAATATATCATTTTCCATACCCTTTTTAGAGTCTGTACCTATTTAATGCACTACGTAAAGCTGCTTTTAATCGCCTTGTTTTGTTCTATTTCTCGATTTATTTTGAATATCTAAGATAAACTAAGAGAAATCAATGAACATGTGCTGTGTCATACTCCATGTCAAAATCATACCCTATTCCAGACAAAAAAGGCAAAATTTATAACCCTATTTCAGACTAAAAAAGCTCGAAACCCATACACTTTGCCCCCCCCCCCCCGGGATGTCAAGCAGTAAAGTTGTTAACTTTGTGACGTAGGGAAGGGGACTCCAATATTCCTAACTTTACTTTCTCCACGTGGCACTAGCTAGGTTTATTCTATTTCCCTAAGCGAGGTTCAAGTATTCACTAAACTCATCTCAAACCCTGGAGCCTAAGTTTAAGTTTACTATCAATGTGAAACGCGTTCTATTTTATATTCGACGTGTGCGATTCTACCAAAACAAAACAACCAAATTAAGTTAATTAAACACAGCACAGCTAAATATATATTTTTATGAAGTCCGCAACTCAGTTACAAACATCGCATGTAGTTATTGAAAAGGAAAGAAAGAACCGAAGTTCTTTTAATCTGTTGAAATTAAGGACCAGAATTTAATGGTTTTGGTCAGGAGCCCAATTTTGGTAGTTTCTCCCGCGTGGGAGATAAATTTTAAAATTTGTCGTCAGTTAAACTCACAGTAAGTAAAACGTATTATTTACTTTGGACTCACTAGGTTGTAACATTATTGGTATTCCCTTTACTAATAAAATAAATAAACTGTTACAAAGTTTGAATAAATCTTACCCATTTTATATAACTTGAATTTTATTTCACATAGAGTTCTAAAGTTACCAATGCAAGATATGTCAGAATTTAATTAAATATGCAAAGCGAAAAGCAAAACGAAAACCGGCCTCATTCAATTCTGAATAAAATATAATATGTTTGATCAATACTTCATATGCGAAATAAGTACCTCCCTGATTCAATGGAGTGAAATGAACAAGATGGCTCTAAACGAAAAGAAGACGAAGGCGATGCTCATAGCGTCGTCAAGAAAAGTGTCCGATCTCTCCGAGAACATTGCTGTCACCATTAACGGATCTCTAATTGGTACCGTTTCAAACGAGATATTACTTGGTGTGTACCTGGACCAAACTTTGAGGTGATCCCTTCCTGTAGATAACATATGCACAAAGATTTCCCAGAGATTAGGGATACTTCTTTGATTGGCCATTGCTGCGTAGTGTGGGGCAATACTGATACATTCAAGCAAAATTTAGAGCATATAGGTTGATTCTGGACACCGACAGTAAGGCGACATCATTCACGTTATTTTTTACAGCTATAGGATGGCTCCCCATCCATGATAGAATTAAGTATTTTCGTTCTGTGATCGTTTACAAAGCCTTAAATAATTAACTCTCTCCTATCTAACTAGTTTAATTTACCTTTTAATTCTGTTCATAGTTTTAATACCCGTGGCTCTGTAAATAATAATTTGAAGCTTCCTAAAGTGAGTACTAAGACCGGGATGCGCTCTTTTGCCTTTCTGGCATCTAATGATAGAACTTTTTGGACTCTAGTATTGGAAACGCTTCTATACTTTCCTCTTTCCGCAAGAATTACTTAAAGATGGCCTTCTCCATACTCAATGAGAAACTATGATTTTTTCCCTTCTTCCTCCGTCTGTGTAAAATAATATAATCATACTTAATCATCCTAGTTATAATGTTCAAGTTTCAGTTTTAGTATTATTTTAGTTTTACTTAGCTTGTATTATGTATAGTTATATTTAAGTAGGTTTTAGTATAGTGTTATCAACAAATATTATTATATTATATTAGTATTCAAGGGCCTAGATGAAAATTACTCCTTTGTAACTCTAGTTACCTGCTTAAATAAAGTGCTATTATTATTATTATTATTATTATTATTATTACTAGTGGATACCGCTAACGATAATTCAACATGCAACGCATTCTAAACTATTTTGTCATTTTCTAAACTATATTTTCTCTGCAAAATCTACTAACAAATGAACTTACTTGAGGGGACTTTCAGCTGTTCTGCAATATACATTGTTTTGAGTCCTTAAAAAGATAAAGTAATGCTATACAACGCGAAGGGAAAAAGTACAACCGTTTAGACCCAACTTGCCTGCTCTGAAATTCAGAGTACCCAACTTGCCTGCTCTGAAATTCAGAGTATCCAACTTGCTTGCTCTGAAATTCAGAGTAGCCAACTTGCCTGCTCTGAAATTCAGAGTAGCCAACTTGCCTGCTCTGAAATTCAGAGTACCCAACTTGCCTGCTCTGAAATTCAGAGTACCCAAATGAACTTGCCTGCTCTGAAATTCAGAGTAGCCAACTTGCCTCCTCTGAAATTCAAAGTACCCCAACTTGCCTGCTCTGAAATTCAGAGTACCCAACTTCCCTGCTCTGAAATTCAGAGTAGCCAACTTGCCTGCTCTGAAATTCAGAGTATCCAACTTGCCTGCTCTGAAATTCAGAGTAGCCAACTTGCCTGCTCTGAAATTCAGAGTACCCAACTTGCCTGCTCTGAATTTCAGAGTACCCAACTTGCCTGCTCTGAATTTCAGAGTAGCCAACTTGCCTGCTCTGAAATTCAGAGTAGCCAACTTGCCTGCTCTGAAATTCAGAGTACCCAACTTGCCTGCTCTGAAATTCAGAGTACCCAACTTGTCCAATTCCAACCTATTCCAAATTATTTCACGGTCTTTCCAAAGTAACAATTATCAATATAAACTTTTTTGGCATCTTTTAAGCCGCAATAGTCGAACCAAATGGCTTGTTTTAAAGATACTTGCAACAAGGTTTCATTTGTCTCGCTAGAAAATTGAAGTTTAATTGGACTGGTTAATCGTTTTATGTACCTTGGTGCAGTTTCACGAAAACAACACTTTCTTAGATTCGTGAAATTCTACATATACAAATTCAACTCCTTCTACATTTAAAAATTCCTATTACCTCAGTATGGTAAGGGTACGCAGTGTAACAAAATGATCGTTTCAGCTATGCCGTGAACTTTAAGTCTCAACTGTTTTGAGATTCGGTTGACTCAATCTGTTACAAATTGACATTTCAAGCTATATCGTTGATGTTTGATATTCTCAAGCTGATCGATTAAGCTACAAAAATTGACCCTGTTCTGCATAAGACGGTCATTGTTTATATGGACTGACGCTTCCAAAACCTTGTATGTACATGTATGTCAGCTTGCTTTTGCATTCTCCTCCTCCTCCTCTGTTTTACAGGAACAGCTCAAGCTTTCTGAAACTGAGAGAATGTTCACTTTTATGCACTTTGTAAATATAAGAGTAAAAAATCAAGTTTCAAGTTAGTTTCACGGTTATGCTTATAATACCATAGGACAAATTAGGAACTTCCTAATTTTATCTTGAACTTTCACGCGTAATTCAATTTCACACTTAAAAATATTTTTTCTGCATCATAATTTGCCCTCCATCATATTAATGTGTGACTCGTGAAATTAGACTAAGGGTGCATTCGATTGACCGTATTCCGGAATAGGAATAGATAGAATAGTCTCTGGAAATCACTGGTTCGGGCATATTTTACACTACAAAATATTATGGTTGCTGACATATGATATTCAGGATACATTTAGTATTCCAGTGGCTAAAAAAATCCCAGTACAAGCGATTTGTAGTGATCATTCTGTGTATTCTTATTCCGGAATACGGTCAATCGAACGCAACCTTATTATGGATAAATTTCACTTGTGTTTGTCAAAAATCGACCTAATTTCCCTCGCCGAAGCGGCTCAGGACACGCGTGATTTTTTTCTCTGCTAGCGCCCGTGGTGGCAGTTTAAGTTTCACGGCTTAATTGGAGTATTTGTCGTTTCTCAGATTAAACGAATGATTTCTTTAACCAATCACTGCGGATTTTTGCAGGAATAAAGTCAGTAAATTGTGGCTTATGAGCGATATCGACATTTTTAACTTCTTCAGTTGATATCGGACACCAGACGAAACAGTTCTACAGCAACGCCATTTGGAGACTGCTGGGTCCTCGTTCGGAGCCCCTCGTTCATCTCCCGATTAACTGTTATTTTGAAAGCCATAACACAACGTGCGTACTTCTAGAATTGGTGCTTGAAGCATGTCGTGACTCGGTTTGTTTCTCAGATAAAACAGGTCCAGATACGAATAAAAAGCAACTCACAAGCCGCTGTGGAAGTAGTATAATCTTCATCTAAATTATATACGCATTCTTATAATTACAAGTAATTTGCAATTTGACTTATATGTTATGTTTTACACTGCTACGAATACTTACCTCTCGAATGAGCGTGGAATACTGAAGATTCCTACGATGAACAAGGCTTGTGTGGATATCAAGTAAAACGAAGCAGTAGGACTCCAAACGACACCGTTGCAACCGGCACTTCTAAAATTATTATTCAGTTTTGCGCCAATATTCAAATTTCGTGCCTTTTAGTTTGTGATTGGTTAAAATTGACACTTCGCGCGTAGTCGGATATATTACATGTACGTATTAGGCGACAGAAAGTCTGGTGCCATCAACTCAGGCAAACTTTTAATTCAAATGTTATTCTAGGAGCACTCATGAAATCGGATGATAGTTTAATACAAGATGGTCAGAGAACCAGAACCGGAAAAGACGTTTTACGGCGAATAATATTTATGTTGTCTGGGCGCGACTGATCACATACGAAATGAAACTCCGAGGTGCGCGCTAATACAAAGTACAATGGCAAATCTGCTACCGGCGAAGTGTCAACTCTAATCAATCAGAGCATGTGTTGTTTTAAATTAAAAGGCACGTACAAGCCGAGTAATAATTACTTACTTACTTGCCGTTTCAACACCATTTGCATGTGAAAACATCTTACAATTGGATTGAATATCCCGCGGTAAGCGCGAAGTGTCAAATTTAACCAATCGGATCACAAACTAGAAGGCACACGAAATTTGACACAAAACTGAATAATAATTTTAGACGTGTCGTTTGCAACGGCGTCGTTTGGAGTCCTACTGATTTGTTTTAGCGCCCATCCACACAAGCCTTGTTCGTCGTAGGAATATTCAGAATTACATGCTCGTTGAAGGTATGACAGTGATATACACATCATTTGTATATTTCAAATTACTTATAAGAATGCATGTATAATTTAGATCAAGATTACTTCCACTGTACCGTGGTACGTGAGCCATCGTATACACACCGGTCGTTAGCTATAGCTAATCTTCACCGGTTTTATATAGTTATCTCAGAAACTAAACCAAAGCAAAACCAAAAGTCTCGATATACATGTATTTCGAGTACCCGATTCTAAGTACGTATAGGTACGTATCTCAAAATAGCAGTTACTTCAATCGGGATGTGAACATAAGAAATTCAAATGTAATTCTATTACTATGAGTCTCGTGCAATGTCAAAATTATTAACCACGGCTTGAGTATAGAATACCCCGCCATGCTAGGTTGTAGAAGACTGCTACCGCGATCCGCAGTCAGCTATAATAATATAGCATCGAGAGAATTTATAGAAAACACTGAAATACCTCGCGATTCCAGCTAGGTTGAAGAAGACTGCTACCGCAGTCAAGGGCCGTTCAAAAATGTTTGAATTTAGAGTGATTCTCAATAGAAATTTTGCCTTAGCAAAATGATTATTCACTTCGGGACGTTTATTTTCGTGTGTTATCTCTGGGACACATTTAACTCGGTAGTGAAATAGAGTAAAAGTAAATGTGTTCTCATTTATATTTATGTTCATAAACATAAACCAAAAATGCGGTTTATTGTCCAGGCAAATCACATAATTGCATAGGCCAGTGTGGGTAACTCCAATTATTGACTTAACTGCAGAATTTTATCAAGCATTTAGCAAATACATTTAAAGTTTACAGTTAAATTCCTTCGAGTAGGGAGGTGTTTCACGTCAATGCTGTCGTTGGTTTCCTGTCGTTACATTTAGCAAATACATTTAAAGTTTACAGTTAAATTCCTTCGGGTAGGGAGGTGTTTCACGTCAATGCTGTCGTTGGTTTCCTGTCGTTACCTGTGGTTATGCTAGAATTAGAACACTACATAATTGAAATTCTTAATTGAATACAGTTGAGGTGTATACTGCAGTTTCTGAATACAGCCGGAGGTGTATACTGCAGTTTCTGAATACAGCCGGAGGTGTATACTGCAGTTTCTGTCGTCTTTCTGGCTCGATTAAATGCCTGTTATTAATGTATAAAGTGTATAAACGTATATATTCTCTTTTCAGAAAGCATGAATTGTTGCTGTATCATGTAAAGCAGAGAAGTAGGAGAATACGAGAGCAAGCTGACATGCAAATTTAAGCTTTCGAAGAGTTCACGCTGCAGTCCATGTAAAATAATCAGCGTCTTATATTACACAGAAAAAAAACGGTCATTTTTAGCATAAGAATCTCAAAAATGTTGAGCGGATTTCAAGTAAACGGACAGCTAGAATGATCACTTTCTAGGTATAGTCACCTGAAGGTAAAAAAGCTTCGAGATCAGCCTAGATAAAACCTGTTTAGGAAAACATTGGATACTCTGAATTTCAGAGCAGTCAAGTTGGGTACTCTGAATTTCAGAGCAGGGAAGTTGGCTACTCTGAATTTCAGAGCAGTCAAGTTGGGTACTCTGAATTTCAGAGCAGGGAAGATGGCTACTCTGAATTTCAGAGCAGTCAAGTTGGGTACTCTGAATTTCAGAGCAGGGAAGTTGGGTACTCTGAATTTCAGAGCAAGCAAGTTGGATACTCTGAATTTCAGAGCAAGCAAGTTGGATACTCTGAATTTCAGAGCAGGCAAGTTGGCTACTCTGAATTTCAGAGCAGTCAAGTTGGCTACTCTGAATTTCAGAGCAGGCAAGTTGGCTACTCTGAATTTCAGAGCAGGCAAGTTGGCTACTCTGAATTTCAGAGCAGGCAAGTTGGCTACTCTGAATTTCAGAGCAGGCAAGTTGGGTACTCTGAATTTCAGAGCAGGCAAGTTGGCTACTCTGAATTTCAGAGCAGTCAAGTTGGCTACTCTGAATTTCAGAGCAGGCAAGTTGGGTACTCTGAATTTCAGCTAATTGTGTAAACTTTGATTTGAAATAAAGTGGATCACTCCAGATTTTAAAGATCATGCAATTCCTGGTGTCATTGATTCTTATATTCAGGGATTTTCACTTACTCTGCAATGTCCAACGTCTTATTTTCATAGTAAAAACAGACAAACCATGCATTTTGCAATTACATTTGCAATATTTCGTAGACATTATGGACATAACGAGTAAAATAGATTATTTGTCATAGCCTTTAAAAAAAGTCTCCTAAAAGACATGATAATTATCGACGTTTTGCAGAAAAATATAGTTTGGAAAATGACAAAATAGTTTAGAATGCGTTATGCGTGTTACATGTAGATGTTAGCTACGTCATAGCGCGTGTTGGGTAGTGCCATGCAACTTGCATGGTAGTGATCGTGGGTGTATGGTTGTTTTCCACCTACTAAGGCTCAACTGCAATTTTGGAGCACTTCCCGTGGAAATAAGTGGCCTAAACATCCGCGAAAAAAGTTTCTCCTTGAAATGATTGTTATTTTCCATCCAAGTGCATTGAATGCCATCACAAGCTCGCGAACCGACAGCCTTCCGCAGTTCATGCCGCGTGGCAGTTGTCGCGTCGAGTACAGAAACCATGGTTTTAACTCTGCCACATCACTTCATCCATTGTGATTTGAAGATGCAACTTCATTCTAGCCACTTCTAATGGGGGAGGGTTCCATTATTAAGGCATAGGATTTTCCACCCCTCCCCCCTCAGATTTGCAAGGTTCGCATGTCTTACCCCACATTGGCAACCAATGTGTTGTGTTCGTTGTGTTTACTACCAACAATATGATTTTATCGCTGCAACTTCATTCAAGCCATTTCTAATGGGGACGGCACCGTTATTAACAGGAAATGCATAGGATTTTCCACCCCTCCCCCCTCAGTTTTGCAAGGTTCGCATTTCTTACCCCACATTTGTAAGCAATATGTTGTGTTCGTCGTGTTTACTACCAAAACTATGATTTTAACGCTGCAACTCTATTTAATCCAGTTCTGGACTCGGACATAGCAAATGACACTGTCCCAGCATGCCTTGCGGCCAAAACGGAAAGGGCGATGGATTTTTACGGGTAGAAAGCAACAACGTAGAGACATGGGATTTTCACCAAAATGTTACCCATAGAAAACTGCAGGGATTCCTCGTAATGTGGTTGACATTAAAGTTCAGGGGAGGAAATGCTAGCAAAAACAAAAATTCAAAACGGCTTAACCCCCCTTGAACTTCATTTGCGCGAGTAATAACGCAAAGATTTCAGCTAGATGGTCGATATTACATACGATAGGCTAGTTTTGAATCCTTTAACTATTTGTTACATACGAAACATAAGCTATAAATTAACGAATAATAAAAAATAGCAAAGACCGTATACGACAATTCTGTCGGTGGTACGTTGGATCTTGCGGAGAGATCTGATCAGCCAAAAATACTAATAAGTAAACAAGTCCAAGGACTACAGAAAAGCTGATCGAACAACGTGTATATTGAGAATTCTACGATATTTCGGCTGGCCAAACCAGCCTTCTTCAGGTAGATCTTACAAATGAATATTTCACAATGGCAAGTATAAATATCAAGGTGATTACACAATCTAAGAGGAAAAAGGAAATGACGTAAGTAAAAATATGGATTTGAGATACACGGTAACATAAAAATACGGGTCTACAAGATAACATATTAAGTTTCATCACGTTTGTTCATGCCGAGAGGTTCGAGAGTTTTAGCTATGTCGACAAGTGATGTGTGACTTAATGAAACGGGTTTCCCCGGTGGAAGAAAAAGTGTAGCTAACGAGGCCATGATTAATGTAAGGACAAGTGGCACAGTTTTTTTCCGCAGCGGAAAGAGCCAGATGGAAGAGCAGGTTTGTTAGTCAAATTACGTAGTTGTGATTTGACAAGTAGGTCACGAAGGTTAGGGCAACGGCGGTGAGCGATAAATTACAATTATTCCCTACCAGGGAAATATATAATGAAACTGTCCCAGAATGCTTTGCGGCCAAAACGAAAAGGGCGATGGATTTTTACGGATAGAAGAGAACATCGTAGAGACATGGGGTTTTCACCAAAATGTTACTCATAGAAAACTGTAGGGTGTCTTTTTAATTTGGTTGAGATCAAATATCAGGGGGGAAATGACAGACAAAAGAAAATTTCAAAACGCCTTAACCCCCCTGGACTTCATTTGCGCGAGCGTTACATAAAAAAAAATCTCTCTGGATGAAATTACATCAGATAGGCTTACTTTTATTTTCCCTAGCTATGTGCAACATACCAAACATTAAACCACGAATTACAAATACTCCCTACCCCACCCCCCTGGAAACGGTATACCAATTTGTTTTGGCAACATGTCTCGGGAATGTCATTCATGACAAAACTGATCGGTTTCTAAGTTTTCAAGTTCAATACCGAAAGACAGAATTAACGTTAAACAGCTGCCCAGGCCCCGCTCAGCCAAGCAAAAAGCGAGAAAAACCGCCTTAACCCCCCTGAACTTCATTTGGGCGAGTAATACATCAAAATTTTGTTCTAGTTGGACGAAACTACATAGGATAGGCTGGTTTTCATTCCCTTAACTATGCGCTAGATACCGAACATTAATTAATTAATTAATTATTTAATGATTGTATTATTTCTATGATTATCCGATTATTCCTGTTGTTGTCATCATTTATAAAGCTGGTCTGGCCAGCATAACTATATCTTTCGCAAGGCACTGACACGTTAAGTTCAGATTTCCTTGGTTTTTGGCTTTTCGCCACACGTAATGACGTGTGACCCAATAACCAAGTATTTCTGTGTGCTCGAAACTAGTTGCTTTTTAGCTCAGTCCGGGTCGATGGTGCAGTGGTACCGGAGCCTGCGTACTGTTTGCTATGCCATACTGACGAGTTCTAATAAGAACGAAACAGCTGTCTATGGCTGCAATCTGGTCCGAGCGCTTTTCGTGTCAGGCCTAGCTAACCGTAGTGCTTTGTGTTAGATTTTTACGTTGTATATCAGCTTTGCTGTAGTCTTCGGACTTTTCATTCGTTATTGTTCATATTTTTGGCTGTATAGGTCCTCACTTCGGATCCAACGTATTTTTGCAGGATTTTTGTCCACGGTATTTGCTTATATATTTTCTATTATCGTTAGGAATTATTATTATGACGGCAGTATCTAACTTCTGGATGCCCAGCTAAAATAAAATACACCAGTTAGGCGCGGACGTAGCCGACTGCTGTAGTTAAAACTAATCTAAGGTGACCTAAAAGTTAGAATGTTACAATAAAATATGACAAAAAGAACAAATGTGTCAATGTTTAAAAACAACCCAGTATAATTAAAACCGTCTGGCTATAAGAACAAAAAAAACGTGTCCATCGCTAAAGATTCAAATTATTTTACTATAGGACCTTAAAGGAGCGTGTAATTAGAACACAGATCGAATAATTAGAATTTAGCGTGTTGGCTTCTGTGGAGGGAGGAAAACCAGGGAACACGGAGAAAAACCCTCGGAGCAAGGGCGAGATATCAATAAACTCAACTCACATATGGCGCCGCGTCCGGGGATCGAACCTGGGCCACAGAGGTGAGAGGTGAAACGCTTAACCACTGCGCCACCCCGGCCGGCTCCCCTAAAAAGGCTGATTGACGTTACAGTAGTTCGAATCGTGGCCGCAGTGGTGCATAGGAGAGGCAAAGCGCTTATCATTTGCGCCGGCTCCCCTAATTTGAGTATTCCCAGGAGAACACATGCGCAAAGCAATATGGATCCGGATAGTTTTTTGCTTAGTGTAAACCTAGTGGGATGGGATGAGGGTAAACCACGAGGAGGAAGTCTGAAATAATGGCTCTTTTGCAGGATACAATGACGTGGTTGTACTGGGTGACAAAAATATATCTCACTTCATTTATTTAAGGGCACCTGTACGAGATCGGTAGTGTTATTAGCAAAAACCTGTTTGTAAATGCTATTTTCTACCTCCAATTGATTGTCGATTTTTCTAAAACTGCGTTTTTGGAGATTGTTTTCCGTCCAGTAAAGCCTTTCCCATGGGGTCGATGGCGACCACAGGCCGACATGTGTACAGTAACGTCCGGTGTACCACGTGGTCCGTACTTGGACCACTACTCTTTCTTTTGTTCATTGATGACCTCCCTCAAGGTATCTCCTCTCAGATCCGTCTTTTTGCTGATGACTGCATTATATATCTCCAGTTGTCTTCTGCACTCTCTCCTGAAGTGCTTCAAACTGACCTTGATACCTTATCATTATGGGCCAAGAAATGGCAAAGGCGCTTCAATTGTGAGAAATGCTTCACAATGCATATCTCGCGCAACCAATGGCCAATTATTACCACCTATTTCCTGGATGACAAGGCTCTAAAGAAAACTGACTCTCACCCTTAACTTGGAGTTATCCTGTCCTCAGATCTTCGTTACAATAAGCACTGTGTCAAGTAAGGCAAGCAAGACGCTGAATTTTATCTCAAGAAACTTCTATCAGTCTACTCATGAGGTTAAGGCTAGGCCTTACCTTACTCTTGTTCGCCCCATGATGGAGTATGCATGCTCAGCATGGGATTCTTATACTCAGCGTAATATAAACCAGTTGGAAAAGGTGCAAAGACGTGCGGCACGGTTCGTGTACCGAGACTACTCGAGGGAGTCCAGTGTCAGCTCCATGTTATCTAACCTGGACTGGCCCCTAGCTCCTTTCTAAACGTCGCCAGTGCCTCCGCCTAAACTTTTTTCATAAAGCAAACCCTTGGCCTCAACGCCATTGAGCCAACTCAGTATTCCGCCCTATCTACCGCGGTTACACGGTGAAAGCACTCTAAAAATTACAAACACTTCTTTGTGCGTACTGATGTATTTAAGTACTCCTTTTTTTTTCGCTCTATTCCTGCCTGGAATAATCTCCCAGAGCATGTAGCGAGTACAAAAAGCCCTGAAAGCTTTAGCAAGCAAGTCCTGTCTTTTCTGGCCTAATACTACTTCTTTCTAAATTGTTAACATTAGCTGCAATAAGCTTATATTTACGGTTGTTAATCGATTTACTTATTATGTATTTGTTAATGTATATCAGTTGTATACAAATAGCTTTACCGATCAAATAAACAGATAGTATAAAATACAAATGGGCCGAGGTTGGAATGTTGTGAACCACTTGAAGATACGGGCTCTCTTGTAAACAGCAGGCTTTCGAATATTAGCTGCGGTTACACTACCCCAGATAAAGTCGTTTACCCAGTAAAACTGGCCCCAATAAAATCCATCTGGGGTTTGAATTTACCTGGGTACAGCGGTTACACGAAGACCGTTGAATATCACGCCCCAGTAACTTTATGGCGCGAAGGCCTATTGTACTGTCAGATCCTCGAAATTTCATTGGCTGATCTATCTGGGGTCGGCAACGACCCCTGAGACTTATCTGGGGTGCTATCAAGGGAAAGTTCCATTCATTTCTACACTCCGCAAATGCCGGCACAAAAAACGTAACACATGATATGTATCAAACACGCAAAGACTCCGTGGAGTGTGACAGTGCCGGATGCCTGGTGGACAACAGCAAACGGTTTCTTTAATTAACTTCGTTAAATACAAATCATTAAATTGTACTAATTATATTACAAAATCATAATATTTTGCGTGACATAAACTGGCATGCAGCAAACATTCCAAAAACCATATATCCATCCTAAAAGGATTGTTGAACAACCAATAACATAATCACCTGAGAATAACAAATTCTCATGCTAAAATCAAATAGAGAAAATCTGAAAAGTAATAGCACAACAACAATGTCTAAAGAAAATTGTGTACGTTGCCCGGTACGACAAACCATCGTAAAAAACCACGTCTTACTACGTGGAAAAACTTCTGGAAACGTACTCCTCGACCGAATGCAATCGTACAAGGCTCCGAGGGCTAAAGCCAAAAGTTTGGATTACTATGTGCTGTCCAACAAGCGAGAGGCAGACAATAAGAGATTCTGCCCTTATATACATAAGGTATGCATATTCAATGCTAGAAATACAAAGGAAGACTAATGAGTTATCACCTAAAGTGACAAAATAGCTAAGAGCCGAAACGAAGACACTTTTCGACTACACGTTGTTACGTCGGAAAGCATCTATTGTTATTTCTTTCGTAACAATGGAAATATACCAAGGTACGTTTTCTCCTGGGAAAATCGGTTAGGCACGAAAACACGAATTTACCCTGGTAAATTTCCAATATACCTAGTAAAACTGGTCTAGTGTAACCGCAGCTATTGCAAACATTAAGCCCGATTCAAACGTCCAACTTTTCATGCACCGAACCTAATTAGATCAAAAGAAACCGCCTAATTATCGTTTGTTTGAATGGCGTTCGGCGCATGAAAAGTTCGACGTTTGAATCGGTTGTGAGAAAGACGATAATACCGCAGGAAAGATGTTTATCAGTCACTAATTAGGGAAAGATAACCTGGAAACAATTAAAGTTCTGGTTTTTCGCCTTTATAATTATTTCGCATTATTACTATTATTTATTTCATTTATTTAATTGAGTTTATATCTGGATTCATTTTGTTTTGTTTTTCATGTGGCGTCCCTGCCCTATCACGAATTTTCATCATAATTTTTATGGCGAAGCTTAGGCTATACTCAGTAAAATGTTTCGTTTACCATCGCCCTCTGTCTCGTGATGGTGGTTCGGTCGGACAAAAAAGGGGTCTGGTTACTAAGTTAGCTTGATTCCTCTACTTGATTACCTCTCTAATTCGCATGAGGAACGGCAAGAAACTAAAACGTAGAGAGATCCGAAAAGAGGTGTAGTTATAACATTATTCTTCAATCTTTAATTTTTACTTTTCCATAAAATTGGGTTAAATAAATGTATAGAAATGATCTAAGGGCTCTGAAGTGTGCTCGCTGATGGTTCAACTCTTTGTCCTCTTCGAGGTAAGTTATTCCGAAGTCTTTTATCCATTAAAAGATAGATAGTAGGAGCTAAAGCGGAGCTGATGTATACGGAAGATTGCATCCAGAGTTCAAGGCACCTTTCATCGGTCGTATTACGTCGTTGAGAATAAAGAGCAACTACAACACCATAAGGACACCATGTTGTGATATAGGCCAGTGATAAAGTTATACATGAGTAGGTAAAGGACACTTTCTCTGCTGCTTTTCGTTGACCAAACATTGCCTGCACTTCTTGTCTGTGTTGTCTGATTTGTCGAGCCGCCCTGACAAATAGTAGGCAGGCAAAAGTGCAACATATTGTTATCCACACGGATATGACTGTAATTCTAACAGTTAAGACTGTTGTATTAATAGTATTAGTTGTGCCGAGAGGAATGCAGTGGTACTGAAAAGGGCCAACCGATATGATGGTCACTGTAGCTATGATAAGAACCCAAATAACAACAACCAAAATACACGCTAATTTTACATCCAGTTTTCGCTGATGAGGAAATTTTGTGAGGGCTTCAAATCGGTCAAATGCAATCACAGCTAGAGTTGCTAGAGTGGCAAAATTACAAGCTACTTTCATTTCAAATGTTATGTCGAAAATCGCTATGATCTGCGATTGGCTGCATTCCAAATACTGACTGAAGTGAACAACAAGAACAGCTTCCATGGGTAGGGAGAACACAAGTGAAAGGAGATTTGAGGATATGAGATTGAAGATGAGGATTTTATCGGCTGACTTGTTTTTCTTCCACTCGATGTTGACTGTATGTCCCAAAAGCATATTACCAAGGACACCGAATATAGCAATAGCAGCGAGGAAGAGGAGTCTCTCGGGGATGTTTGGGCAGTTTAGATTCATAGTGGTGGAACCTGTGGTGAGGTTAAGTGTTGAAGTGAAATTGAAAAGTTTTGTAAACAAGTATGAGGAATTGTCTCTCATTTTGAATGAAGTCGTTTTGAAACGTGAAAAACACGATCGTGAAGATCGTGGTAGTTGGTTGATGAACTGAAAAAAAATCCGCCTTGTTCGTGTTTTAAATCAACGACTAAAGTGTGGAACACTCAAGTTTACAATGGAGAGTCCCACATGAATTATGCACTTCCTATTATGTCATCGAATCCGCATTATAAGCCAATAAATATAGAGGATAGATCGAGTAAGCATTTACTTTTTGTTCCTGGTATTTGAATGAGATCATTAAGAACTGAAGGGTTAAGGGTTAATTTAACAGACGGAACTGTAATTCATAAGAAAACCAATTAAAAACGCCATTAAAATGTACTGACTCACGTTCATAAATAATTTTAATTGAAAGGTTTATTGAAAAATTGTTTATTTATTCATTATTGATCGGTTAAAACGGTTTTTAAAGATTTCATAACAGATTCACGAAGGGAAGGCTTGACAATGATTGATATGCGCAAAGCTTTCGATCTTGTCGATCATCCCACGCTCCTTCAGAAGTTGCACCTGTATAGCCTGGATGACAACGTGATGTCTTGGTTCAGCTCTTATCTCAGCGATAGGGAGTTTCAAGCTTTCGTTGGAAAAAAAGAGTCAATGTTTAAAAACAACCCAGTATAATTAAAACCGTCTGGCTATAAAAACAAACAAAAAACGTGTCCATCGCTAAAGATTAAAATTATTCTACTATTGGACCTTAAAGGAGCGTGCAATAGGGGTGACCAAAGTCGGGATATCCAGCTAAATCACAGATCGAATAATTAGAATTTAGCGTGTTGGCTACCAGGCCATATTATACAGGTGCAACTTCTGAAGGAGCGTGGGATGATCAACAAGATCGAAAGCTTTGCGCATATCAATCATAGTCAAGCCTTCCCTTCGTCAATCTGTTATGATTTTTTTTTTTAACATCCATAAGATTAAATAAACAATTTTTCAATAAACCTTTCAATTAAAATTATTTCTGAACGTGAGTCAGTACATTGTAATGGCATTTTTAATTGGTTTTCTTGTGAATTTCAGTTCCGTCTGTTAAATTAACCCTTAAGCCTTCAGTTCTTAATGATACATACATACATACATACATACATACATAATCTTTATTTCAACACGGTATCTCATCATACATATAATGCTCTTCCCGAGAGACGTGCATACATGAACTAATAATAAAATGACAGAAATGGATCCCTAGTTAAAAATGTGTTGT
Source organism: Actinernus sp. WN-2022 (assembly GCA_030867875.1). Taxonomy (NCBI): domain Eukaryota; kingdom Metazoa; phylum Cnidaria; class Anthozoa; order Actiniaria; family Actinernidae; genus Actinernus; species Actinernus sp. WN-2022. The sequence continues at coordinate 117,398,625 of JAOWCC010001634.1, read as the reverse complement.
AAAAAGTGTAAATCCCTAAAATATATTATCCTAATATAAATTGCATAATTCTTATTCAAAAATTATTTGTTAACCTAAATTATAGCGTATATTTAAATAAAGCCAAGCTTGTCTGTCTTCTTGTATCATTGGATAAACTATTCCAGAGAACAGCCCCCTATAATGAAAGCTGCGTTTTCCAGCTTCAGTGTGCGGTCTTGGTACAGATACGTTATAGCTTGAGTTTCTTAAGTTATAGGAATGTACAAGAGTTGTGCTTTTAAAGATTTCCTTCAAATAATTTGGAGTGCTCCCATTCATAGTTTTGTACATTAATATAGCCAGTTGCTTTGATCTTCTTGTCTCAAGATTATCCCATTCAAGTTCGTTCAACAACTCAGTTGACCGTCTATCATAATTGGAAAAGGTGACCACCCTGGCAGCTCTATTTTGTAGAGTTTGGAGTATGTCAGATATCCCTTTTCCACAGTTCCCCCATACTGCACTACAGTAATTGAAATACGGTAGTACAAGGGAATTATACATTGTAATTAGCGTTTCGTGAGGTACGAGATGCCTAACTCGTCTCAGCGCCCCTATACCCCCTGAAGCTTTCTTAGAAATTGTGTCTACTTGATCCTTCCATGTTAAAGATTGATCGATCTTAACTCCAAGATATTTGTATGTAGTTTCTCTTTTCAAGGGTTTGTGATCTACTTCAATTTGAAACGGATATTCAAGATGTTTTACTTTATGTTGACTAGCTATTATCATGTATTTTGTTTTGACCACATTCAGACTGAGTTTACTAGCTTTTAACCATGTATGTATTTCACAAAGGTCATGGTTCATTTGTTGCTCTAGGATTTTCTCATCAGTATTTGCAATAGTTAGACTAGTATCATCTGCATACATCCGCACTTTAGAGAAAATATCACAAGATGGAAGATCATTTATATAGATTATAAAAAGTAGCGGTCCAAGGATAGATCCTTGTGGTATTCCGCATTTAATTCTACAGCTATCTGACACTACACCATCCACAAACGTTTTTTGTGTTCGTTCCGTAAGATAGGAAGTAAACCAGTTTAGACTTGCTTGGCAGACACCATATAGTTTCAATTTTCCTAATAAGATTTTATGGTCCATGGTGTCAAATGCCTTTTTTAGGTCCAAAAAGATAATTCCATTTAAGAGACCCTTATCTATGTTTAAAAACCAATCATTGGTAGCATCTAGTAGAGCAGTGAATGTGGAATGTAAGGGTCTGAAGCCAGATTGTGAATCTGTAAGTAAACCATGCTCTGTCAGATAGCTATAGAATTGATTAAAAATAATCCTTTCTATTAGTTTAGTGACGGCAGGCAAAACAGAGATAGGTCTATAGTTATCGGGAATGCATTTCTTGTCATCTTTATAGGTTGGTGTTACCTTTGCAACTTTCCAATTACTTGGGAAAATCCCAGTGCAAATAGAGAGGTTAAATATAAAAGTAAGAGATGGGGCTATTATTGTATCTGCCTCCTTTAACAGCCTAGTTGAAATGCCATCTAAACCACATGCTTTATTTAATGGCAGGGCTTTTAACAGTTTAATAACCTCATTGTTTGAAGTCTCTTCGATAGTGAACGAATGTTCGGTAGAATTTATATAGTCGGAATACTGCCTTACAGAAGGGGGAAGTTCAGAGGCTAGCTTAGGCCCTACTTCTGTAAAGTGAGCGTTAAGTGCATTACTCTTTCCTTCCGAAGTAGTATGGTTTTTGTTGTTATATGTAATGTTTTTAATGCAAGTTGTATTTAGGTTTTAGCCCAGCAAGTTATTAATCCCTTTCCATGTCTGTTTTATGTTCTTAGTATTTTCTCTGAAGTACAAACTATAATATTCTGTTTTAGAAGACTTAATACTATAGTTAACTTTATTTTTTATGTGTTTATAATCCTGCCAGCTTTTATCTGTATTGAGCCTTTCAGCTGTCTTCTTTAACCTATCCCTCTAAAAAATTAGATTTTTTATTCCAGGTGTTAACCAAGGGGCTGGCTTGTTTCGCACCCTTTTGCGTCTTAATGGAGCATGTTGGTTGCAGACAGAGAGAAAGGTTTCTTTCCATATCAGCCAGGCAGAATCAGGGTCATTATAGTTTTCGATATTTTGCCATGGAATTAGCATAAGATCTTCCCTAAATTTACTACAATCAAAGTTTCTATATTGTCTTGATTCAACAATTTTAGGACAAGACTTCAAAGATGGTAATTTTCGTATGGCATATATCAGGTTATGATCACTGATTCCTATATTTGAGGTTCCGCAATGTGAAAATTTAGTGGCCTCATTGGTCAGAAAGAGATCTATAGTAGTAGATGTATCTTTTGTCACTCGTGTTGGTTGTTTATTAAGCTGCTGATATTGGAGAACATTACATATTTCGAGTAGTCGTAATGTATGGTGGTCGGGAGGGGTGGCACTAACATCACAATTTAAGTCACCTAGCAAGACCTAGGATATTTATTTCAATTTGTTGTGATTCTAACTTCTCTAGGAGACATTCAAATGTGTCCATCAGATTTATTGGTGAGTTAGGAGGTCTATACCATGTTGCCACTAGGAAAGGTTTGGCTTTTGGCTTTTTTACTTTAATACAAAGCCATTCAAGGTTTAACCCATTTAGAACTAGAGTGTCGTCACGATCGTAGTTGATAACATTTCTGATATATAGTGCCACTCCTCCACCATTTCTATTTCGGTCATTTCTTTCAAGCACATATCCGGGTATACCCATTTCGTTGCTATTGATGCTGCTATCTAGACGCGTTTCGTTAATAGCAAGAATATCAACAGGCTCAGTGAGCATATAGGCTCTAAGTTGGTCAACATATTTTGGGAGACTGGTTATATTAATGGCAGCCAATTTAAAACCTCTGGTCTTTGGAAGACCAAGATTTAGATTTGAGTTAATTTCATTTGTGTCATTTGAAATTGGCAAACCCGGACATTGTAATGAACTGGTTGTTGAATGAACCTGTGCATATGGGGCCAGGGGCGGTTCTCTGGAATTACGAATAAAGTATCAATCAGACAGGAATTTAATTAAATTGCTTACCAAGATAGACACTCCTTGATCGTTGAGGTGTAATCCACCTTCATTGAGACAGTCCTTCGCAATATTACCATGCCGTATTAGTGTCCAGCCATTCTGGTTCGAGAACCTATTTAGAAGTTTATTTACTGCCTTAATTTTATCTTCTGGGATTTTATCTGACCTTGTTATAATTTCAGATAGTATAACTTCTGAGTCAGATTCGCTTTCGATCATGATCTCATTCAAATACCAGGAACAAAACGTAAATGCTTATTTGGTGTAGCCTCTATATTTATCGGCTTATAATGCGGATTCGATGACATAATAGGAAGTGCATAATTGATGTGGGACTCTCCATTGTAAACTTGAGTGTTCCACGCTTTAGTCGTTGATTTAAAACACGAACAAGGCAGATTTTTTGTTCAGTTCATTTCACATTTCAAAACGACTTCATTCAAAATGAGAGACAATTCCTCATACTTGTTTACAAAACTTTTCAATTTCACTTCAACACTTAACCTCACCACAGGTTCCACCACTATGAATCTAAACTGCCCAAACATCCCCGAGAGACTTCTCTTCCTCGCTGCTATTGCTATATTCGGTGTCCTTGGTAATATGCTTTTGGGACATACGGTCAACATCGAGTGGAAGAAAAAGAAGTAAGCCGATAAAATCCTCAACTTCAATCTCATATCCTCAAATCTCCTTTCACTTGTGTTCTCCCTACCCATGGAAGCTGTTCTTGTTGTTCACTTCAGTCAGTATTTGGAATGCAGCCAATCGCAGATCATAACGATTTCCGACATAACATTTGAAACGAAAGTAGCTTGTAACTTTTCCACTCTAGCAACTCTAGCTGTGATTGCATTTGACCGATTTGAATCCCTCACAAAATGTCCTCATGAGCGAAAACTGGATGTAAAATTAGCGTGTATTTTAGTTGTTGTTATTTGGGTTCTTATCATAGCTACAGTGACCATCATATCGGTTGGCCCTTTACAGTACCACTGTATTCCTCTCGGCACAACTAATATTATCAATACAACAGGCGTAACTGTTAGAGTTACAGTCATATCCGTGTGGATAACAGTATGTTGCGCTTTTGCCAGCCAATTATTTCGCAAGGTGGCTCGATATATCAGACAACACAGATGGCAAGAAGCGCCGTCAATGTTTGATCAACAAAAAGCAGCCGAAAAAGTGTCCTTTACCTACTCATGTATAGCTTTATCATTGGCCTATATCACAACATGGTGTCCTTATGGTGTTGTAGTTGCTCTTTATTCTCAACGACGTAACACGACCGATGAAAGGTGCCTTGAACTCTGGATCCAATCTTCCGTATACATCAGCTCCGCTTTAGCTCCTGTTATCTTTCTTTCGATGGATAAAAGACTTCGGAAGAACTTACTTCGAAGAGGACAAAGAGTTGAACCATCAGCGAACCCACTCCAGAGACCTTAGATCATTTCTATATATTTATTTAGCCCATCCCAATAAAATGTTTCGTTTATTATCGCCCGACCGACCGACCTAATGTTTTTGGAAAAGTAAAGAATAATTTCATAAATACACCTTTTCGGAGCTCTCTACGTTACTTTTAGTTTCTTGCCGTTCCTCATGCGAATTGTAGAGGTAATCAAGTAGAGGAATCAAGCTAACTTAGTAACCAGACCCCTTTTTTGTTCGACCGAACCACCATCACGAGCCAGAGGGCGATGGCAAACGAAACATTTTATTGGTATGGCCTAAGCTTCGCCATAAAAATAATGATGAAAATTCGTGATAGGGCAGGGACGCTGCATGAAAAACAAAAAAATGAATCCAGATAGAAACTCAATTAAACTAGTGATTATCATAGATTAGAAAGTGCTTTCGAAATGGTTTTTAAGACCAGAATTATCAACCCTCCATGTTCCCGAGTTATAACAAAATAAATGAACAGTTGTGGTAGTCACAAATACACACCCTTCTGAGACATCACTGCAGCAATCTAGACTACACTGTCAACATTAGTCAATAACAGACCGAGTCTACTGTGGGTGTAAAATATCCTGATCCAAAATGTATATGTCTTTAAATAATAAATATGAAAAGTTTTGAACGTCTCGACTTATAATTTATACAAGGGGATATGTTCGGTTAAATACACTGTAGGTTATCAAATGACTGAGATAAATTAAGAAAACATGTTGGATTGCAACATTGAGTATGAAAGTTATAAGTTCCAATTGCTAAACAAAGAATATATTAAGCAAGCCACGCATATATTTTTGTATTTCGTTTATAAGAAATAATGTAACACCGGTAGGTAAGTTTATTTAGAGGAAAATGTGGTTTTAACAAATCCAACAAATAAAATATCCATCGGCAGTTATTTTCTCTTTATCAACAGACAATTAAAATTTTGCTTTCACCCCCGAGTTTTGTAACAGACGACTACTTTCTTGTTTTGACCTCTTACTCAAAAATATTCTGAAAGCCCTGTAAGTGTCTGATTAATGGAGGGACTGGATGGTAGGGGTGGGGGTTTAACTGACAAATAACAGTTAAAACTTAGACCATTTGTGTCAGTTGACAGTAGAGCTCTAAAATAGCATTTTAAGGGTAATCTTTGAGAATTAATATTATTTTGTTGAATTTCAAAGCTGGATCTTCAATTTATCAGCTAACAGTAAATTTTCTATTATCAGTTAACAGTTAAAAATAGCCTTATTTGTCACTTAGTTGAATTTTATACCGTTTTTCAGTTAACTCCATCCAGACTCTTCTGTTGGTGATACAATATAAACTATATAATTATGCATGTGTATAAACTACACTCCAGTTCCTTCAGAGAATTCAAATTATTCTTCGAGCGAGATCAAGGCTGGCTGCAGAATATCAAGTGTCCATTGTCAGTTTATATTGTAGAATTGTTACAGATCAATATTGGTAGATTAATTGTTTCAGTGGTGGAAGCACAATAATGAATCATGGCTATAAAATTCGTAGGAATAATGAAAGCACAATCCAATACAGCGAGAAAGCCTCTCGGGGATGTTTGGGCAGTTTAGATTCATAGTAGTGGAACTTGTGGTGAAGTTAAGTGTTGAAGTGAAATTGAAAAGTTTTGTAAACAAGTATGAGCAATTGTCTCTCATTTTGAATGAAGTCGTTTTGAAATTTCAAAAACACGATCGTGAAGATCGTGGTAGTTGGTTGATGAACTGAAAAAAAATCCGCCTTGTTCGTATTTTAAATCAACGACTAAAGCGAAAAACACTCAAGTTTACAATGGAGAGTCCCACATGAATTATGCACTTTCTATTATGTCATCGAATCCGCATTATAAGCCGATAAATATAGAGGCTACACCAAATAAGCATTTACTTTTTGTTCCTGGTATTTGAATGAGATCATTAAGAACTGAAGGGTTAAGGGTTAATTTAACAGACGGAACTGAAATTCACAAGAAAACCAATTAAAAACTCCATTAAAATGTACTGACTCACGTTCAGAAATAATTTTAATTGAAAGGTTTATTGAAAAATTGTTTATTTAATCATTATTGATCGGTTAAAACGGTTTTTAAAGATTTCATAACAGATTTCATAACAGATTGACAATGATTGATATGCGCAAAGCTTTCGATCTTGTCGGTCATCCCACGCTCCTTCAGAAGTTGCACTTGTATAGCCTGGATGACAACGTGATGTCTTGGTTCAGCTCTTAAATCAGCGATAGGGAGTTTCAAGCTTTCGTTGGAAAAAAAGAGTCAATGTTTAAAAACAACCCAGTATAATTAAAACAGTCTGGCTATAAAAACAAACAAAAAACGTGTCCATCGCTAAATATTAAAATTATTCTACTATTGGACCTTAAAGGAGCGTACAATAGGGGTGACCAAAGTCGGGATATCCAGCTAAATCACAGATCGAATAATTAGAATTTAGCGTGTTGGCTACCAGGCCATATTATACAGGTGCAACTTCTGAAGGAGCGTGGGATGATCAACAAGATCGAAAGCCTTGCGCATATCAATCATAGTCAAGCCTTCCCTTCGTCAATCTGTTATGAATTTTTTTTTAAACATCCATAAGATTAAATAAACAATTTTTCAATAAACCTTTCAATTAAAATTATTTCTGAACGTGAGTCAGTACATTGTAATGGCATTTTTAATTGGTTTTCTTGTGAATTTCAGTTCCGTCTGTTAAATTAACCCTTAAGCCTTCAGTTCTTAATGATCTCATTCAAATACCAGGAACAAAACGTAAATGCTTATTTGGTGTAGCCTCTATATTTATCGGCTTATAATGCGGAATCGATGACATAATAGGAAGTGCATAATTGATGTGGGACTCTCCATTGTAAACTTGAGTGTTCCACGCTTTAGTCGTTGATTTAAAACACGAACATGGCAGATTTTTTGTTCAGTTCATCAACCAACTACCACGATCTTCACGATCGTGTTTTTGAAATTTCAAAACGACTTCATTCAAAATGAGAGACAATTCCTCATACTTGTTTACAAAACTTTTCAATTTCACTTCAACACTTAACCTCACCACAGGTTCCACCACTATGAATCTAAACTGCCCAAACATCCCCGAGAGACTTCTCTTCCTCGCTGCTATTGCTATATTCGGTGTCCTTGGTAATATGCTTTTGGGACATACAGTCAACATCGAGTGGAAGAAAAAGAAGTCAGCCGATAAAATCCTCATCTTCAATCTCATATCCTCAAATCTCCTTTCACTTGTGTTCTCCCTACCCATGGAAGCTGTTCTTGTTGTTCACTTCAGTCAGTATTTGGAATGCAGCCAATCGCAGATCATAACGATTTCCGACATAACATTTGAAACGAAAGTAGCTTGTAACTTTTCCACTCTAGCAACTCTAGCTGTGATTGCATTTGCCCGATTTGAAGCCCTCACAAAATTTCCTCATGAGCGAAAACTGGATGTAAAATTAGCGTGTATTTTAGTTGTTGCTATTTGGGTTCTTGTCATAGCTACAGTGACCATCATATCGGTTGGCCCTTTACAGTACCACTGTATTCCTCTCGGCACAACTAATATTATCAATACAACAGGCGTAACTGTTAGAGTTACAGTCATATCCGTGTGGATAACAGTATGTTGCGCTTTTGCCAGCCAATTATTTCGCAAGGTGGCTCGATATATCAGACAACACAGATGGCAAGAAGCGCCGTCAATGTTTGGTCAACAAAAAGCAGCCGAAAAAGTGTCCTTTACCTACTCATGTATAGCTTTATCACTGGCCTATATCACAACATGGTGTCCTTATGGTGTTGTAGTTGCTCTTTATTCTCAACGACGTAACACGACCGATGAAAGGTGCCTTGAACTCTGGATCCAATCTTCCGTATACATCAGCTCCGCTTTAGCTCCTGTTATCTTTCTTTCGATGGATAAAAGACTTCGGAAGAACTTACTTCGAAGAGGACAAAGAGTTGAACCATCAGCGAACCCACTCCAGAGACCTTAGATCATTTCTATATATTTATTTAGCCCATCCCAATAAAATGTTTCGTTTATTATCGCCCGACCGACCGACCTAATGTTTTTGGAAAAGTAAAGAATAATTTCATAAATACACCTTTTCGGAGCTCTCTACGTTACTTTTAGTTTCTTGCCGTTCCTCATGCGAATTGTAGAGGTAATCAAGTAGAGGAATCAAGCTAACTTAGTAACCAGACCCCTTTTTGTTCGACCGAACCACCATCACGAGCCAGAGGGCGATGGCAAACGAAACATTTTATTGGTATGGCCTAAGCTTCGCCGTAAAAATAATGATGAAATTCGTGATAGGGCAGGGACGCTGCATGAAAAACAAAAAAATTAATCCAGATAGAAACTCAATTAAACTAGTGATTATCATTGATTAGAAAGTGCTTTCGAAATGGTTTTTAAGACCAGAATTATCAACCCTTCATGTTCCCGAGTTATAACAAAATAAATGAACAGTTGTGGTAGTCACAAATACACACCCTTCTGAGACATCACTGCAGCAATCTAGACTACACTGTCAACATTAGTCAATAACAGACCGAGTCTACTGTGAGTGTAAAATATCCTGATCCAAAATGTATATGTCTTTAAATAATAAATATGAAAAGTTTTGAACGTCTCGACTTATAATTTATACAAGGGGATATGTTCGGTTAAATACACTGTAAGTTATCAAATGACTGAGATAAATTAAGAAAACATGTTGGATTGCAACATTGAGTATGAAAGTTATCAGTTCCAATTGCTAAACAAAGAATATATTAAGCAAGCCACGCATATATTTTTGTATTTCGTTTATAAGAAATAATGTAACACCGGTAGGTAAGTTTATTTAGAGGAAAATGTGGTTTTAACAAATCCAACAAATAAAATATCCATCGGCAGTTATTTTCTCTTTATCAACAGACAATTAAAATTTTGCTTTCACCCCCGAGTTTTGAAACAGACGCCTACTTTCTTGTGTTGACCTCTTACTCAAAAATATTCTGAAAGCCCTGTAAGTGTCTGATTAATGGAGGGACTGGATGGTAGGGGTGGGGTTTAACTGACAAATAACAGTTAAAACTTAGACCATTTGTGTCAGTTGACAGTTGAGCTCTAAAATAGCATTTTAAGGGTAATCTTTGAAAATTAATATTATTTTGTTGAATTTCAAAGCTGGATCTTCAATTTATCAGCTAACAGTAAATTTTCTATTATCAGTTAACAGTTAAAAATAGCCTTATTTGTCACTTAGTTGAATTTTATGCCGTTTTTCAGTTAACTCCATCCAGACTCTTCTGTTGGTGATACAATATAAACTATATAATTATACATGTGTATAAACTACACTCCAGTTCCTTCAGAGAATTCAAATTATTCTTCGAGCGAGATCAAGGCTGGCTGCAGAACATCAAGTGTCCATTGTCAGTTTATATTGTAGAATTATTACAGATCAATATTGGTAGATTAATTGTTTCAGTGGTGGAAGCACAATAATGAATCATGGCTATAAAATTCGTAGGAATAATGAAAGCACAATCCAATACAGCGAGAAAGCCTCTCGGGGATGTTTGGGCAGTTTAGATTCATAGTAGTGGAACCTGTGGTGAGGTTAAGTGTTGAAGTGAAATTGAAAAGTTTTGTAAACAAGTATGAGGAATTGTCTCTCATTTTGAATGAAGTCGTTTTGAAATGTGAAAAACACGATCGTGAAGATCGTGGTAGTTGGTTGATGAACTGAAAAAAAATCCGCCTTGTTCGTGTTTTAAATCAACGACTAAAGCGAAAAACACTCAAGTTTACAATGGAGAGTCCCACATGAATTATGCACTTCCTATTATGTCATCGAATCCGCATTATAAGCCGATAAATATAGAGTAAGCATTTACTTTTTGTTCCTGGTATATGAATGAGATCATTAAGAAGGCTTAAGGTTAATTTAACAGACCAAACTGAACTTCATAAGAAAACCAATTAAAAACTCCATTAAAATGTACTGACTCACGTTCATAAATAATTTTAATTGAAAGGTTTATTGAAAAAAATGTTTATTTAATCATTATTGATCGGTTAAAACGGTTTTTAAAGATTTCATATCAGATTGACGAAGGGAAGGCTTGACTATGATTGATATGCGCAAAGCTTTCAATCTTGTTGATCATCCCACGCTCCTTCAGAAGTTGCACCTGTATAATATGGTCTGACTGCACCTGACTCGCAAACATTAAATGGGTTGAACCCATCACATTAAATTTAATGTTGTGGGTTGAACCCTGACCAAATTATATTCTAAGCAATCTCACAAATATGTGCTCGCATTACAGTCAGAACACGTTGTTTACCTGTGAACCCTAGCTCTAGGTGGATGAGAACTCGTCGTTTACCTGGGAACTTGTTGACTGACGGTTAGGGTTAGGTTTATGGTACGGGTTGGGATTATTATTTTTAAAAGTGAGAGTCGTTCCATCGCAAGTTTCTGTGGCTCATTGGTAAAGTTCTGGTCTTGCACACCGAAGGTCATGGTTCAAACCTCGTGGCGGGGAATCGAAAGTAAGATATAAAAGTAAGATATATTAATTAGACAAATTGAACTTAGAGAAGGATAATGCTGAAAGGGGCTAGGATCCTGGGAAGGGATAAGGAGATCGTGAAAGAAATGAAATTTATTTGTATGACTGTCTTCATACTTGAGATTGCATATAATATTATCATTCTGTGTGGATTCAACCCACAACATTAAATTTAATATAATTGGGTTCAACCCGTTTAATGGGGCAGACTTCACCGTTTGCAGCCTGAAATGTTATTTGTTACCCAAACAATAGCCTACCCCTAAAACAATACAAACCCTAACCCTAAAACAATGGTATTCGTTATCAGTGTGGTCCAATAGGATACGACCTACAGAACAGTGAAGTCAAACCGCATTTAATGTTTGCGAGTCGGCTGCTGGATGACAACGTGACGTCTTGGTTCAGCTCTTATCTCAGTGATAGGGAGTTTCAAGTTGTCGTTGACAATCAGTTCTCTTCCAAGGCCACGATAACGTCTGGAGTATCTCATAGGTCGATACTTGGTCCCATACTGTTCAAATTACATATGAAAAATCTTCCTTTGCAATCTCTGTGAAACGCAAATAGATCTCTATGCGGATGATGCGACACAATACGTTCAGTACAGAATGTAGAAGTAAAGCTCAACACTGAGATACAGCCCATCATTCACTGAATGGAGTGAAATGAACAAGATGGTTCTAAACGAAAAGAAGACGAAGGCGATGCTCATAGCGTCGTCAAGAAAAGTGTCCGAGTTCTTCGAGGACATTGCCGTCACCATTAATGGATCTCTAATTGATATCGTTTAAAACGAGAGATTACTTGGTGTGTACCTGGGCCAAACTTTGAGCTGGTCCCTTCGTGTAGATGACATATGCAAAACTTGATGCTCGTCTTGCATTTTATCAGTTCTTAGTTCTCTCTTTGATGGGCTATTGCTGTGTAGTGTTGGGCAATACTGATACATCCCAGCAAAATTTAGATAGGATCTACTGATCGACTTCAGAAAAGAGCAGCTAGATTGATTCTGGACACCGACAGTAAAGCGACATCATTGACATTATTTTGTAGAGCTAGGATGGCTCCCCATTCATGATAGAATTGAGTATTTTCGTTCTGGAATCGTTTACAAAGCCTTAAATAATTAACTCTCTCCTATCTAACTAGTTTAATTATACCTTTTAATTCTGTTCATAGTTTTAATACTCGTGGCTTGGTAAATAATAATTCGAAGCTTCCTAAAGTGACTACATGACCGATGTACTAAGGCCGGGATGCGTACTTTTGCCTTTCTGGCTTCTAATGAATGGAACTCTTTGGACTCTAGTATTAGAAACGCTTCTGCACTCTCCTCTTTACGCAAGAATTACTTAAAGATGGCCTTCTCCAAACTCAATGAGAAACTATGATTTTTTTCCCTTCTTCCTCCGTCTGTGTAAAATAATATAATCATACTTAAACATCCTAGTTATAATGTTTGTCTAGTGTTATTCAAGTTTCAGTTTAGTATTTTAGTTTTACTTAGCTTGTATTATGTATAGTTATATTTAAGTAGGTTTTAGTATAGTGTTATAAACAAGTATTATTATATTCTATTAGTATTCAAGGGCCTAGATGAAAATTACTCCTTTGTAACTCTAGTTACCTGCTTAAATAAAGTGCTATTATTATTATTATTATTATTATTATGACGGCAGTATCTAACTTCTGGATGCCCAGCTAAAATAAAATACACCAGATGGGCGCGAACGTAGCCGACTGCTGTAGTTAAAACTAATCTAAGGTGACCAAAAAGTTAGAATGTTACAATAAAATATGACTAAAAGAAATAAACTGTCAATGTTTAAAAACAACGCAGTATAATTAAAACCGTCTGGCTATAAGAACAAAAAAACGTGTCCATCGATAAAGATTCAAATTATTCTACTATAGGACCTTAAAGGAGCGTGCAATAGGGGTGATCAAAGTCGGGATATCCAGCTAAATCACAGATCGAATAATTAGAATTTAGCGTGTTGGCTTTTGTGGAGGGAGGAAAACAAGGGAACACGGAGAAAAACCCTCGGAGCAAGGGCGAGATATCAATAAACTCAACTCACACATGGCGCCGCGTCCGGGGATCGAACCTGGGCCACAGAGGTGAGAGGCGAAGAGCTTAACCACTGCGCCACCCCGGCCGGCTCCCCTAAAAAGGCTGATTGACGGTCCGCACTTGACAGCGGTCCGCACTTGGACCCGGACCCCTACTCTTTCTTTTGTTCATTGATGACCTCCCTGAAGGTATCTGCTCTCGGATCCGTCTTTTTGCTGATGACTGCATTATATATCTCCAGTTGTCTTCTCAGTGCACTCTCTCTTGAAGTGCTTCAAACTGACCTTGATACCTTATCATTATGGGCCAAAAAATGGCAAAGGCGCTTCAATTGCGAGAAATGCTTCACAATGCATATCTCGCGCAACCAATTTCCAATTATTACCACCTATTTCCTGGATGGTAACGCTCTAAAGAAAACTGACTCTCACCCTTAACTTGGAGTTATCCTGTCCTCAGATCTTCGTTACAATAAGCACTGTGTCAAGTAAGGCAAGTAAGACGCTGAATTTTATCTCAAGAAACTTCTATCATTCTACTCATGAGGTTAAGGCTAGGCTTTACCTTACTCTTGTTCGCCCCATGATGGAGTACGCATGCTCAGCATGGCATCCTTATACTCAGCGTAATATAAACCAGTTGGAAAAGGTGCAAAGACGAGCGGCGCGGTTCGTGTACCGAGACTACTCGAGGGAGTCCAGTGTTAGTAATCTCCATGTTATCTAACCTGAACTGACCCCTCCTTTCTAAACGGCGCGAGTGCCTCCGCCTAAGCTTTTTTCATAAAGCCACCCTTGGCCTCAACGCCATTGAGCCAACTCAGTATTCTGCCCTATCTACCGGGGTTACACGGCGGAATCACTCTAAATATTATAAACACTTCTTTGTGCTTGCTGATGTATTTAAGTACTCTTTTTTCCCCGCACTATTCCTGCCTGGAATAATCTCCCAGAGCATATAGTGAATATAAAAAAAAAAACGAAAGCTTTAGCAAGTAAGTCCTGTCTTTTCTGACCTAATACTACTTCTTTCTATATTGTTTCCATTAGCTGCAATAAGCTTATAATTAGTTGTTAATCGATTTATGTATTTATTAATTTATATCGGTTGTATGCAAATAGTTTTACCGATCAAATAAACAGATAGTATAAAATACAAATGGGCCGAGGTTGGAATGTTGTGAAACACCCTATCGCTGCGATAAGAGCTGAACCAAAACATCACGTTGTCATCCACGCTATACAAGTGTAACTTCTGAAGGAGCGTGGGATGATCAACAAGATCGAAAGCTTTGCGCATATCAATCATTGTCAAGCCTTCCCTTCGTCAATCTGTTATGAATTCTTTAAAAAACCGTTATAACATCCATAATGATTAAATAAACAATTGTTCAATAAACCTTTCAATTAAAATTATTTATGAACGTGAGTCAGTACATTGTAATGGCGTTTTTAATTGGTTTTCTTCTGAATTTCAGTTCCGTCTGTTAAATTAACCCTTAAGCCTTTTCCCTTAAAGTGTTTATGAAACCAAATTTTGCATCTTTATTTTATTGCAGAATAATAAAGTTCAATCTGTTCTGATTATCAAGAGTATATTTATTTTTCAGTTCCGCCTTCGGAAAGGTCTCTTTTTCGCCATTCAAATGACTACTTTATGCTAAAAACTGTCCGGGGCCTGGAACCGAATCCGCCATTACAATGACGTCACTGTGAGGAGTCGCAAGCGACAACCCTTCATATGATCATGTAGGACGACACGCATTTTTACAAAAAAAATACAATAGAATAAAGCACAATACAATTCAATACAAAAAATGAAATACAATAGAACCCAACACAATACTTAACAAATAAAAGATGGTTCTCCTTGTTCTATAATTTTTTTTTTGCACGCTTGAGGTCTTGAAAAACTGCGGATGCACGAGGAGAACGCGAGTGCATTTAGCAGCATTTCAAGACCTCGAAAGTACATTATTTTGTTATAGAACAAGAAGAACCATCTTTTATTTGTTTTATAATACAATCTTCAATCTAGACGAAGGAAAGTAAGCTATCTAATTTTAAGAACCCACAAAAATTTAACTAAGCAAACTGACTTACAGCGAAAACTCCATTTTATTGTACTCGACTTGTTTACAACATTTCTCGTCGTTGATTGGTTCAATTCTGACAGCTTGACATTGACGATCTGAAAGCTCGTTTCTTATTGGATGAAATAACCTGCTATAAAAAGAACATGTCGATTGATAAAAGTGGAAGACAGAAAATTGCAAGACTGCAGGCCGCAAACGGGCTGTAAAATTGTCAACTGATCAAAACTGTTGCAGGAAACACAAGGTGCTTTCTTTTTATAATGTATGGTCAGCACAGGAGAAGTTAATCTGCACATTGTGTTAGTGTTGAAAATGCCTGATGGAAAAACATTCAGAGAGAAAGTGTTTGTAGCGAAATCTGAGACTGAGTTTCGTGAGTTGAAGGTTCCCGACTATTTTCACAACAACTGCATCGTTGACACTGGCTATTTATTCTGTGGTCTGAAGAACGATATTTTCATTATCCCAAGGAACAGTGTTTAACTGGTGCTCTGATGGCAATGAGTTGTGTAGCTTTTGTCGAGCCTCAATTCGACTATACGGCTTTCGAAATTTTCTCTGAATTTCTAACGAGACCTGAAACAACCATGGGGGCTGATCAAAGCCAGGTCCCGGCTAATCCACAGATCGAATTAGAATTTAGCATGTTGGTTTTTGCGGAGGGAGGCTAGGAAAACCGGAGAACCCGGAGAAAAGCCCTCGGACCAAGGGCGAGATACCAACAAACTCAACTCACAGTCACATATGCCATGTGGCGCCGCGTCTCGATCTGGGTTCTTTGCAAGTTTTTTTGTTCGTTTTTCATTCACGAACATTCAGGATCCTCTACAGGAAACCAGAGAAACCCTATATTGTATTCTTTGCCATTCACTGTTCTGGCTTCAGCATAAAAGTACAGGAGTATTAAAGTTATCGTCGAGTTCTTGGTGAGTCGATCATTTCTTGTACTTTTGTATTTGTGTTGTGGACATTTGCTATTGCTTAGCTTTTCTCAACTTCAATGCCCATTGTGTTTTGGCATAGGATAAAGTTAAATACGGGAAGAAAACCAAGGCCGCCAGCCACACAATATCTTCCACCTCCTCGCTTATTTTTAGCTTTCTCTGAACTTTCTCGCCGAGTCTGCCATGTTTGTATTATGTAAACAACGTACGAGTCCTCACAGTGACGTCACGCAGCTCATTTGGCCGCGCGGCAAATGGGACAGTTTTTAGCATAAAGTAGTCCATTTAAATGGCGAAAAAGATACCTTTCCGAAGGCGGAACTGAAAAATAAATATACTCTTGACAATCAGAAAAGAATGAACTTTATTATTCTGCAATAAAATAGAGATGCAAAATTTGGTTTCATAAACACTTTAAGCCATTTCGTAACAATGGAAATATACCAAGGTACGTTTTCTCCTGGGGAAATCGGTTAGGCACGAAAACACGAATTTACCCTGGTAAATTTCCAATATACCTAGTAAAATTGGTCTAGTGTAACCGCAGCTATTGTAAACATTAAGCCCAATTCAAACGTTCGACTTTTCATGCACCGAACCTAATTAGATCAAAAGAAGCCGCCTAATTATCTTTTGTTTCAATGGCGTTCGGCGCATGAAAAGTTCGACGTTTGAATCGGGTTGTGAGAAAGACGATAATACCGCGGGAAATAGGAGACTCAAAGATGTTTTAGGGAAAGATAACCTGGAAACATAATTAAAGTTCTGGTTTTTCGCCTTTATAATTATTTCGCATTATTACTATTATTTATTTCATTTATTTAATTGAGTTTATATCTGGATTCATTTTTTTTGTTTTCATGCCCGAATTGTCATCAGTATTTGTATGGCGAAGCTTAGGCCATACTAAAATGTTCTCGCGCTCGATTTTTGACCCATGGCCAGTAATCGCTTACCCAGTGACTCAGCGAGTTCGACTTGGAGCAAGTCTAACCATCGCCCTCTGGCTCGTGATGGTGGTTCGGTCGGACAAAAAAGGGGTCTGGTTACTAAGTTAGCTTGATTCCTCTACTTGATTACCTCTATAATTCGCATGAGGAAAGCAAGAAACTAAAACGTAGAGAGATCCGAAAAGAGGTGTAGTTATAAAATTGTTCTTCAATCTTTATTTTTTACTTTTCCATAAAATTGGGTTAAATAAATGTATAGAAATGATCTAAGGTCTCTGAAGTGTGCTCGCTGATGGTTCAACTCTTTGTCCTCTTCGAGGTAAGTTCTTCCAAAGTCTTTTATCCATCAAAAGATAGATAACAGGAGCTAAAGCGGAGCTGATGTATACGGAAGATTGCATCCAGAGTTTAAGGCATATTTTATCGGTCGTGTTACGTCGTTGAAAATATAGAGCAACTACAACACCATAAGGAGACCATGTTGTGATATAGGCCAGTGATAAAGCTATACATGAGTAGGTAAAGGACACTTTCTCTGCTGCTTTTCGTTGACCAAACATTGCCTGCACTTCTTGTCTGTGTTGTCTGATATGTTGAGCCGCCCTGAGAAATAGTAGGCAGGCAAAAGTGCAACATATTGTTATCCACACGGATATGACTGTAATTCTAACAGTTAAGACTGTTGTATTAATAGTATTAGTTGTGCCGTGAGGAATACAGTGGTACTCTGAAGGGCCAACCGATATGATGGTCACTGTAGCTATGATAAGAACCCAAATAACAACAACCAAAATACGCGCTAATTTTACATCCAGTTTTCGCTGATGAGGAAATTTTGTGAGGGCTTCAAATCGGTCAAATGCAATCACAGCTAGAGTTGCTAGAGTGGCAAAGTTACAAGCTACTTTCGTTTCAAATGTTATGTCGAAAATCGTTATGATCTGCGATTGGCTGCATTGCAAATACTGACTGAAGTGAACAACAAGAACAGCTTCCATGGGTAGGGAGAGCACAAGTGAAAGGAGATTGGAGGATATGAGATTGAAGATGAGGATTTTATCGGCTGACTTGTTTTTCTTCCACTCGATGTTGACTGTATGTCCCAAAAGCATATTACCAAGGACACCGAATATAGCAATAGCAGCGAGGAAGAGAAGTCTCTCGGGGATGTTTGGGCAGTTTAGATTCGTAGTGGTGGAACCTGTGGTGAGGTTAAGTGTTGAAGTGAAATTGAAAAGTTTTGAAAACAAGTATGAGGAATTGTCTCTCATTTTGAATGAAGTCGTTTTGAAATTTGAAAAACACGATCGTGAAGATCGTGGTAGTTGGTTGGTGAACTGAACAAAAATCCGCCTTGTTCGTGTTTTAAATCAACGACTAAAGTGTGGAACACTCAAGTTTACAATGGAGAGTCCCACATGAATTATGCACTTCCTATTATGTCATCGAATCCGCATTATAACCCGATAAATATAGAGGATACATCGAGTAAGCATTTACTTTTGGTTCCTGGTATTTTAATGAGATAATTAAGAAGGCTTAAGTTGAACCATCAGCGAACCCACTCCAGAGACCTTAGATCATTTCTATATTTTTATTTAGCCCATCCCAATAAAATGTTTCGTTTATTATCACCCGACCGACCGACCTAATTTTTTTGGAAAAGTAATGAATAATTTCATAAATACACCTTTTCGGAGCTCTCTACGTTAGTTTTAGTTTCTTGCCGGTCCTCGTGCGAATTGTAGAGGTAATCAAGTATAGGAATCAAGCTAATTAGTAACCAGACCCCTTTTTTTGTCCGACTGAACCACCATCACGAGCTAGAGGGCGATGGTAAACGAAACATTTTATTGGTAAGGCCTAAGCTTCGCCATAAAAATAATGATGAAAATTCGTGATAGGGCATGGACGCCGCATGAAAAACAAAAAAATGAATCCAGATATAAACTCAATTAAACTAGTGATAATTATAGTTTAGAAAGTGCGTTCGAAATGTTTTTTAAGACCAGAATTATCAGCCCTCCCTGTTCCCGAGTTATAACAAAATAAATGAACAGTTGTGGTAGTCACAAATACATACCCTTCTGAGACATCACTGCAGCAATCTATGCATGACTACACTGTCAACATTAGTCAATAACAGACCGAGTCTACTGTGGGTGTAAAATATCCTGATCCAAAATGTATATGTCTTTAAATAATAAATGTGAAAAGTTTTGAACGTCTCGACTTATAATTTATATAAGGGGATGGATACGTTCGGTTAAATACACTGTAGGTTATCAAATGACTGAAATAAATTAAGAAAACATTTTGGATTGCAACATTGAGTATGAAAGTTATCAGTTCCAATTGCTAAACAAAGAATACATTTAGCAAGCCACGCATATATTTTTGTATTTCGTTCAGAAAAATAATGTAACACCGTTAGGTAAGTTTATTTAGAGAAAAATGTGGTTTTAACAAAGTCAACAAATAAAATATCCATCGGCAGTTATTTTCTCTTTATCAACAGACAATTAAAATTTTGCCTTCACCCCGGGGTTTTGTAACAGACGCCTACTGATTAATGGAGTGACTGGATGGTAGAGGTGGTGGTTTAACTTACAAATAACAGTTAAAACTTAGACCAGTTTGTGTCAGTTGACAGTGGAGGTCTAAAATAGCATTTTAAGGGTAATCTTTGAGAATTAATATTATTTTGTTGAATTTCAAAGCTGGATCTTCAATTTATCAGCTAACAGTAAATTTTCTATTATCAGTTAACAGTTAAAAATAGCCTTATTTGTCACTTGACAGTTGAATTTTATGCCCTTTTTCCGTTAACTCTATCCAGACTCTTCTGTTGGTGATACAATATAAACTATATAATTATGCATGTGTATAAACTACACTCCATTTCCTTCAGAGAATTCAAATTATTCTTCGAGTGAGATCAAGGCTGGCTGCAGAATATCAAGTGTCCATTGTCAGTTTATATTGTAGAATTATTACTGATCAATATTGGTACATTAATTGTTTCAGTGGTGGAAGCGCAATAATGAATCATGGCTATAAAATTCGTAGGAATAATGAAAGCACAATCCAATACAACGAGAAAGCCAACAGAATTTTCGATTGCAGATTCACTCGGTTTTTACTGGACAATTCAGCAAATATTATGGACGAGTTGATTTGACTGTTGGGGTTGAATAGGCCGCACCGACAAAACATACCATGTTTGGTTTGATACAGTTCGGACATCGGACTTTGTCAATGCTCCAGAGTGTAGACTGGTGAACATTTCCCTCATGCTTTCACTCCTTTGATAAATCGTACAAGCAAAACCAGCAGGCCTGGAGAGCAAACGTCGAAGAACGTCTCGTCAAAGCTCTCTCGTGACGTCTCACCAGTAGTCCGACGCCATCTTGGGTTTGGCGCGTAAAGACCCCTGGGAACGAGGTTAAACACATCCACGGCCCAAAATTCGCCTGGAAACGCACAGGGAGCCCAATGCAAGCTGATTAGTATATGTTCTCCTTGGTCGAACGCAATAAATGACTGTGATTATACTAATATTAATAATAGTAATAATGCGAAATAATAATAAAGGCAAAAAACCAGAACTTTAATTATGTTTCCAGGTTATCTTTCCCTAATTATTGGCTGATAACATCTTCGAGGCTTCATTTCTTTGAGGCTTCTATTTCCCGCGGGATTATCGTCTTTCTCGCAAATGATACTAAAGTCGAACTTTTCATGCGCTGAACACAATTGAAACAAAAGATAATTAGGCGGTTTCTTTTGATCTAATTTGGTTCGGTGCATGATAGGTTGGACGTTTGTATCGGGCTTAATGTTTACAATAGCTGCGGTTACACTAGACCAGTTTTACTAGGTATATTGGAAATTTACCCGGGTAAATTCGTGTTTTCATGTCTAACCGATTTCCCCAGGAGAAAACGTACCTAGGTATATTTTCATAGTTACGAAAGAAAGAACAATGGAACTTTCCCTTGATAGCACCCCAGATAGGTCTTCGTTAACGGTCTTCGTGTAACCAGGTAAATTCAAACCCCAGAGGGATTTTATTGGGGCCAGTTTTACTGGGTAAATGACTTTATCTGGGGTAGTGTAACCGCAGCTAATATGAATAAAAGATAAGATCAGAACAACAGGTTTGGCACAAGCTGTCTGGAATTAGCCATTTCGGGTCGAGGAAGGGACTGCAACCGAATGTCAAATATAAATCTGATTACAAAACTAACCCTCTCAAGACTCAAGAAAGGTCATTGACGTCACAAAAAAAATTGCCTAAAGAAAAAACTTATATTAATAAAATATTTTTAATGCTGTGTATAGATCAGGTAAAAATATAGAAATGACCGAAGTTTTGGGGTAATAGAGTACTTCGTAACCGAGCTGTCGGACAAATAATATTCGAACAATTTAGTGTAATTATAGTATGCGGCGGCCATGTTGGTGTACAGCTTCAGTACACCAAGATGACGACCAAAGCTGTTTTTTCCCATCAATATGATTAGCATTCACTTCAAAACACTTTACGTATCACTTTTAAAGGTTTATCAAGTCTAAAATTTGAAATTGGCCGAAATATATGAATTTCCTTGACATTTAGGAAACACGCTGACCTGGGCTGTCACAAAATTCAAAGTACTGTAACTCAAAAACAAATCACCGTATCGACGTAAATTTTTCGAAGAATACTGAGAATACCGATATCTAAATCATATTAAAAGAACAGCTTCATAGACTATATCGCAACTCCGCCGTCGCAGTGCACTCTGGGATGGATATCTCAGTTTTCCATTGTTGTTGTTGGGCGGCCATCTTGGATTTAACAATGGAAACTGAGATATCCATCCCAGAGTGCACTGCGACGGCGGAGTTGCGATATATAGTCTATATAGCTCATAGTTTAGATTTTAGAATTTTGATGACGTTACATGCAAAGGATCTATCGATTTTCAATACTAATGACCGTCTTGAATGACTGACAGACTTGCGAAGGTCAGGAAAAATATCCAGTGTCGTGCACGAAAGCCGCCAGTCTCCAAATACGAATCACGCTAAACAAGCAAACCATTTATTTTTCTCCAAGCACAACATCCAATTTCCATAACTGTAACGTGCAAATTTACACTAACTCCTCTTTTTGACTTCTCGAGGATTTGCGCGCCTCGTTGGTGATGAGCTCATGTACGATTCGAGTTCGACTTGGAATAATTGTTAAATCTCATCATCATCAACTTTATTTTGATACGGAATCACATTCATTAAAAAACAATGGTCTTCCAGAGAACCAATCACATTCATTAAAAAACAATGGTCTTCCAGAGAACCAATCACATTCATTAAAAAACAATGGTCTTCCAGAGAACCAATCACATTCATTAAAAAACAATGGTCTTCCAGAGAACCGTATATAATACTATAAGTCTAAAATATCTAATAAAACGAAATTATGCTAATTACATATATTAATTATGATTTATAAATATTATTGTACAATTCTATGAACTAAGTGTAGTTTGTCAAATCTGCAAGTGTAGTTTGTCATATACAATACACATATATATGTAATGACATGCATGCATGTATGTGGACTAAAATTGAAGTTTGCGAATATATCTCTGCATTAACTGATTTATACCGGCAATGGCTCGATCTGACCATATATTGCATTAGCCAAATCCCAAAAGCGGAGCTTAACGAAGAATCCTATAGGTGAATGCTTGTGATGTAATTTAGGACAGGATTTGTAATTAACCTTGAGACAGAGATTATTTTTGGTCGGTGGTCGGTAAAGACCTGGGAAAACGACGAAACATTGTCGCGAAACATTCTTGAATTTTAGTGTTTCCCAAAATATTTCCTTGTTTGCCCGGAACATATCCCGTTATCTCACCGAAGCAACACTGAAATTCACAAGTGTTTCTGCAACATTTTTCCTCGATTATCCGAGCAGTACTATGCACAAGAACATGTAACTGACCTGGGCCCGGTCGTTCAAAGGGTGGATAACTTTATCCACCGGATAAATCCTTATCCAGGCCTAAAGTCGCTTAAAGTCGCCTTAAATCGCATTAAGTCGCTTTTAGAGGGTATTCAGCATGCAGTTACTCCTTATAATCAGTTTTTCTTAAGTCGCCTTAAGTTGCCTGAAGTCGCCTAAAATTTTCCCAATTTTCCCCCCCGAAATTCCTTAAGTCGCTTTAAGTTGCCTTAAGTTGCTATTCATCGCCTTAAATTACAGCGATGGTTTTAGAACCCGGAGTAGGCCCTTATCCAGTGGATAAAATAAGCTAGTTTGGTTAACACTTATCCACTGGATAAGGATTTATCCGTTGGATAAAGTTACCACCCTTTAAACAACCGGGCCCAGACCTATAAGTCTTCCGAATCAGAATTTGACCCTGGCCCTCTTATTGGCCTAGAGAAAATTTATTTCTTACGAGTGCTGCGCGCGATTGGATCACAGCCGTAGCAGATTGTGAACCGTTTCATTTATTTATGTGTTCCGTATCGCTGAAGCCTTCGCTGGAGTTCGCACGAGTTCCCTAAATCACGTCAGACCAGGTCAACTGGTAGTTCTGTGTAATGCTGCGATCCTTGGGAGAGGAATGTTTATGTTATTTCGGTTCCCTGAAAGAGTTGGCTTTTCATAAATCGTTGAGAATTCAACCTGGAGTGTTGAGCCGACGTGGTCCAAACCGGTTTAGTCAAAAGCACATTTCACTGGTTTCTCAAGTGTCAATCAAAAGGGGGGATTAGTGAAGGAAGTGAGATTCATACTTGGGGCGCCAAGAGGTTCTCCCGCCTTCTCAGCGCTTCGCTTTTCGCTGACTTTGGCTCAGAGGTTGGGCTGCGCCAGATTACTTAAATTATAATCCTAGCTGGGTTCAACCTACAATTCTAAACTTTAGAATGACGGCATCAACCCATGGGCTTTTATCACGCGGAGAGGCCATGTTGAGTCCCAGGAGAATAAAATTACCTTGTTTCTGAAACCCACCAGTGCGAGGCTACCGGGGCCAAAACCATTGTTTTATCCAAGATGTCCGAACTGTGATGATAGCCCATTTAAATTTGGTGAACCGGCTGGAATAAACTTATTGTCGGTGAAGAGTCCCTCAAGGCGAACCGTATGAAAGTTATAATAAAATAATTTCTAGCTAGTTTTACTTCAAACACTTTTATTTATTCTTTCCCTCGTGTTTTTGTTCAGGATTCTGGTAAGAACCGAGATGATTTTCCGGAAAGTTTCTTCGCTGGGGCTGGAGCGGGAATATGGTGGTCATTCGTTACTATGACAACTGTAGGGTGAGTTCACCTATTTACCGTATTTCCTCGATTAATTGAAAGAGTTTATTTTAAGTTCCATCATACAACATGAAATGGGCATTATTCAACTAAAATGGATAATAACATTCTGTAAAATAAGTTTAAGTGCAAACAGCATGGGTCACATGACATGACTAGGGTGGTGTTAATCGAGAAAATGCGGAAATTGTTTTCAAAGAACTCTTCTCAAACTGCGAATTCTTTCTGATAAATTCTTCTAAAATAAAGCTGAAAGTTCTGTCCTAATATTGATGCAAATTTTCGTCATAACGTAGTCAAAATAGCTGTGAATCTACAAGGCGTCTTCTTCGAGTGGAGCTATTTTGACCATGTTATGATGAAAATCATCGTCAATATTAGGACAGACAAAAAAAACTGACTTCAATTTGTTTATTACAACAACAGAGACTTTTACACCAAACCTTATGCGTTTGCGCACGCACCTCTCGTCAGCATTACTGTCTGTCTTCTTATTGACGATAACAAATAGCCAATGACAAAATGGGAAGTTGCTGTAAATATAGTATCGATAAGCCACTTTTAAGGAATTGTTGCAAACTGATTAACAGGCAATCTATGTATATGTCTTTAAATCGCGTATCTTCTACGTCAAAGAATCGCTACTAGATATTCATTTCCAGACGAAAAGTAAAGCTGTTTGGACATGACCCCAGTGTGAACTGAAACCTGCTTAACTGGTTTTTGACAGGTATGGAGACAAGAGCCCCAAATCGTTTAGTGGTCGGGTTTTCGCTGTGCTCTGGATGCTAACTGGAACCATTCTGCTGTCCATGTTTGCTGCCCAAATGACTGCTGACTTAGCGTTGTTTGAAATAACTGGCCACGGTGAGCTGAAACTGATCGAAAAGAAGGTAAGGTGACTCTAGAAAACGTTATCTACCACAAATTATAATATTTATAGTATACTTAACACAAGTTCTCAATTCTGATTGCCTGAGAGCTAGTGCAAAACTAGGCGATAGAGTGCAAAACTAGGCGATAGAGTGCAAAACTAGGCGATAGAGTGCAAAACTAGGCGATAGAGTGCAAAACTAGGCGATAGAGTGCAAAACTATGTTTTATGTTTTTTGCCACCATATATAATTAAGAATAATTAAGTAAGAGTACATTCTTACATTAGTAGTGTTCGATTAACAATATAAATGTTCGAAATAAGTACAGGTAAATAAAAAAAAATTATTGACAGAAATACAGTAGTGGCGAGGAAGCCTAATAGAAACTAGAATAGCTTGTAGTAATTAGGCTTCCTCCTTAACGATAACTGAACGGATTTCATTGGAAAAAAACAAAGCGACTATAGTGGGCTAATTAATTTTTCAGTTTTCAATAAAGTATTTTTTCACTGATGTCTTGAAAATTGAAATTGTTAATTCACAGGGTAGGGAATTCCATATTTTGGGACCTTGATGAAGGATAGTGAACTGCTTGATGTTAGTTCCATATTTTAGGACCTTGATGAAGGATAGTGAACTGCTTGATGTTAGTTCTATAGTATAATAATTATGAATTTCTCGGTTAGTTAAAAAGAGGTTGAGAAAACTGGCAGGTAGGAGTTGATTATGGTACATAAAGCTTGATATTAAAAACAAATTTACACTAAATACATCAAGAATCTTTAGCTCCTTAAATAAGAGTGCTGTATGCGCGCGATAATCGGCATTTGGTATTATTCGGACGATGCGTTTCTGTAAAAGATGAAGTCTGGAATAAGTTGACGACCATACAATATTACAATAATTAAGGTATGGGTACACTAGGGTAAAATATAAGGACAGCATAGAAAGACAGGAAAAACGAGATTTAGTTCAAATGCCGATTGATTTTGGAATTTTTTTACTGACAAAGCTAATGTGGGGTTTCGTGTGAAATGTTGATCAATAAAACTCTTTACGACCTCCACTTATTTTCATTAACTATGGGGTTGTGTGAGCACAAAATCTTATGCTTGGGGTGAAATATCATATAATTAGCTTTCTCAATGTTTAGTGATAATTTATTGGCTCTAAGCCAGTTCGCAATTTGCGTTAAGGACCATTGACATATTCCGTTGCTACGCAACACCGTTGCGATGCTCGCAGGAGCAGATGCGATTTCGACTTCCGGTTTACTCGGGCGATATGAGTCGGCTGTTTTCTCAAGCTAGTTTTATGCGTGTTCACCGGTCACCCGATAGTTTTAATACTTACATATGTTTGTAAGTTTTATTCGTGGTTTACCTGAAAGGTTTTCATGAGTGAATGAAGTAAAGTGTTCAAAATTCGGAGCAAGCTTGCCGTAGCGGCAAAATAAAGCTTGGTTTATCGTGTGTAAGAAAATTATACTTGACAAGAAACTCAATCCGATAATTTTGAAGGAATCGTTCAGGACTCTCGAAAGGCGGTTA
The DNA here is from genome assembly GCA_030867875.1 of Actinernus sp. WN-2022. NCBI lineage: Eukaryota > Metazoa > Cnidaria > Anthozoa > Actiniaria > Actinernidae > Actinernus > Actinernus sp. WN-2022. The sequence goes on along the minus strand of JAOWCC010001634.1, from coordinate 117,371,679 downwards.
ACTGTACTTGAACCTAGAGAAAGGGAAACAATAATTAATAATTTGTACCGAGCAAAAAGGAAACGGCAAGCGTACGGCGCCGCCACTGAACACAGTGATGAGTGAAATCAGTCAGGAAATCGCCGATGAATGGGAAAGGAAAGGACTCTCAGATGTAGCCGAGCTCTACCCGCTGTTGATAGATTGAAAGAACATCTAGTAAATAGTATATATAGTTGTGAAAGATATAGAAGTCGAAATGGCTGCTTCTAGCGAGAACATGGCTTCTAAAAACACGAAGACAAGTACGGCCACCCACGTCAAGAAGTCAAGTGATTTTCGACCGACAGGTTTTCAACTCAAATTTTCCACAAACATGCACACTTTTGTCTCCAGATAATGCTTTCGTGTTCCAGGTAAAGTTGTGATTGAACCTCAGTGCATAGTATTTTTGATGTCGGAAAACAAACTGTTGTGAACGCCACGCGCGAGATCTCGGTCTAATTTTAACTTGATTTCTATTGGCTCTTCGGTTTGCCGCGAAATGGGTTCCTGGCATATGCTCCACGCCAGGTGGTGCTGACGCTACGACCCGAAGCATTATTTTTCCCAAAAAAGTAAGTTTTCAAGATGGCGGCGAATCAACTGTGGAAAGTGTCATTTTGGCGGTAAGTCAAACGCTGGTCATGAGTTTTTCTTCTACATTTCGTCACATATTTTAACATGAATAGAAATTAGAAACAACAACAATTTATTTATTTATTTACTCAGATGGTATATCTTAGTTTACAATATAGTGGAAAAGTAATATTTAAGTAATGATTGAGTTGGTCCTGAAAAAAACATTAAAGCTATATCTTGCCAGGATTTATCTTGATCATTGAGTCATTTTGGTGGTGTTTATAGTACTTTAGCCCTATATTTTACGGTGGAAATTATTACTTCTCAATGTGAATGAGTTTCTTAAAAGCACGCATTAGAGACTTGGAAACTTTGACAAAACCCATCGACGAATCTTTCTCTAAAGTTGGGAAATTATTCCCCAAATGTGTATCATTAAAACTGTGTAAAAGCGCCTCTAAGCGCCACCTATCTTCGATCTGAATTTTTGACTTGAATTTGGCGATTAGGCTAATTAAACTGCATAATACAACGCCACTGCAATGCCACTTTAAAAGATACTTCTCAAACTCATTAATAATTCATGAGATAGTCATCCAATGGAGGAACTGTATTTGGTCACATGCCGGGTGAAACCCTTGTGTTTGATCATGTTTCCAACCCTAGTGATCAATATTTCTTTATCATCATATTCATGAACCACTAACTAATTACATACTGATAAACTACAAGTAAGGAGTGAAGACTAAAGAAATAAAGAATGACATAGAAAGAAAATGTGTGCCTCCACTGGAGTTCGAACCACGACCCTTCCGACTGCTTGTACTAACTCTTGTCCACTACTCTACTAGTACGCTAGTTGAAATCACTGCCATCAAAAAAGAATAATAAGCCATCTATTGAATAATTAGATACAACAGTCAAATGGTAAACAATGCTTGCTAATGAAGTTTGAAAAGAAACGTATGTAAATTGTCGGTTTTGCATTCGCCTCTCGGGTTTCATTTGTTTTCTCAATATTTGAAACCCCTGATGAAAGACTACAATTCGTGTTTGACATAGTTCTTGAAAACTTCGCTAAATTATTCATTATAATTGAGGTGTATTTAGACTCGTTCTATGAATTATTTTTTTAATTTGGGGGTTCAGTTTAGAAGGTTTGTATGAAAATTTGAGAAAAGGAATTATACTGAGCAAAGTGGCATTGTATTCTGTAGTTGCTTCCTAACCAGAACTGCTACTGTTATTCAACTGTGACTACATGTCAGCTATTACCTCAATTGTTATTCATTTAATTATTTTAACGGATGACAGAGTAATTACCAGCCCAGCAAGAGAGGTCACGATAGTGCTACAGGGGATACCCCTGGAAAGCCAGCTCAAAAATTGTCTTGAGGTCGGTTAGTGAGCCAAATGAGAGAAAAACAAGAGCTATTCACAACTTTTTTAAGCAAATAATTTATTTTCAAAATACTTTTCTTAGCACTTCTCAGCAGCTTCCTCCAGGGATAGACTCCCAGGCCGACCAGGGGGATAAGTGGGGAATAAAAGGGGATTGAATGTAAGTTTTGCCCCTGGGTAGGGGAAAATGCTTGACTTTGTTTGAAGTTCCAAGATAAGGTTCATAAGATTATAATCTCACATAAGAGGGATTTTCTGTTTAAGGAAAATGTGACCCAGGGAACTTTGACTAATAAGATTTCCCCACCCCTGGGGAAAATCGTCAAGTTTGGTCCACCCTTTTTGCAATCCCCTTGATCACCCCGGGGTCTACCCCTGGGGAGAAGCTGCTGATAAGTGCATTAGTTGATTCTGTGGACCTACATTACACATGTGGAAATATTTAATTTATTTAATTTAATATAAATGGGAACAGTAAAAAAAATATTTACATGTACAATGTATGTACCGTAATTATTTCATAGGACAAATCAACCTGAATTATAGAAAAGCTAATCAATGCTTAAATGCTGAGACATAGGGAGGTCCTTAAAATTGGGGGAAACTGGGGGGGGGGGATGGAATGATGAATTCGACACCACTACTTAAATGTATTATTGAACAGGACTATAGCTAATGTGAATCTTGTTCTTTAGCCAGCATAGCAGTACAAGGAGCTCCACTGTCTCCCTCTGCCTCCCTTGCACTGCTACACAGGCTATATATATTGTTCTGTAATAATTATTTGTCTCGGTAAAATTATATGCTGGTTTAGTATCCTATCTAATTTAAGTCTATATAATTATGCACAAGCAGCTGGAATGTCACTCTCTTCTGTTCCTGTATTAAAAGAAACAAAAGCCAAATGTTATAAAGGGTAGGAAACGTGTTGCATTGACTATCATGTTTAAAGCAATTCTGGACTTGGTTGCTTAGAAATCAGACATGATTTGACCCCCCGCACCTCAACTATATAACTATATCGGGTGCATTATGGGTAGGAGTAAGTTCATTAAAATGCAACTACAGCCGATATCAGCGCGCGTTTGCAAATCATCATAGCGAAGACTTGTGTAGTTGATTTATAGTTCAAGAATTTATCTAGAATACAACACTTTTACTTGGAACAGGCAAGAAAGCTTAAAGTAAAATAAATGCACTCTCTATTTACTGTTTGGTCAAATATTTTCCCTGATTTTATTAATTACATGTAATGTTTACGTTAGCAGAACGCAACTCGGACGGAACTATCATGCCGAATTTCATCAGCGAAGCAAGAATTCAACGCTATATTCTTGAAACTGTTTCGCGGAAAATTGAAGAGATTAAAATAGCTTAAAGGTTTACACAATTTATAAATTTATTGACAACAAATCATACTACATTTAATTATTTTGATTAAGAAACGGTGGAAATCAACGTACCCCTATCATTGCCATATTTTATGTACTAAACGATTCTAAAATTTTCTAATAAACTCTTAGTTATTCCTCTTGAAATTCTCTTCTCCAGTTTTATTCAAGGTTCGGCGGGTCCTGTTTTTATGGTATTAATTTTGTAGTGAATGTTTAAATTATGAAAGGTAATGTTCGATAATTGTTGGTTTCGCATCGCTGAATGTTCTTATTTTGTTGTATTCTTTCATTCTTAAAATTTATTTTCTATGCTATTTAAATCTCATAAGTCTGACGAAACTGTTTATTATTTGCAGCTCCAAACAACAGCAGTTTGTGAATTTATTCTCATCGGGTCAGCTAAAAATAAACATTACACACAGCAGTTAAAGGAAACGATTCGATGGTCAAATCTTACGTTACACTATAAAGTGTTTATTATTTTGCTTTGTTGAAACTTTTTAACTATAAGCCAGGCTCTTGTGCAATCTGTGCAGTCAGCTCTGTACATATAAATCCTTTCATTCTGCTCTTTGAAACGTTATATCAGTCTAATAACACTGATCAATTCAGACTTCACAGAGGCAGAACGGAATAACTGCTATGCGCTGATATCGAGCTGAATTTTTTCATCGCTCTGGTTGTGGTTTAGAATCACTGACAAAACTCACTGACAAAAAATGTAGAATGTTAAAGTTTCAAACGAATTGATATTGGCCCTGAACCCACAGATCAGGTGTAATTATGTCTCCTCTACATGGTTATCTCTATATTTTAGGTCATCAGAACATCTCCTAACAGCAGCTTCAAAAATAACTCTGAATTCAGACACGCTTCGAACCTGAAACGTCGGCATGATCATTTCCCGTTCTCTTTCCGCCGACCAGAGATATGTTAGGTTCTGCAAATATTCAGTTGACCTAACAGTAAATATACAGGTTACTTTAAACTTTCCTGTCTGTCCCGAGTAAAAGTGTTGTATTCTAGATGAATTCTTGGACTTTAAATCAACTACATAAGTCTTCGCTATAATGATTTGCAACCGCGCGCGGATATCGGATGTAATAATGAACTTTACTCCTACCCATAATGCACCCGATATAGTTATATAGTTGCGGGTGCGGGGAGTCAAAGTTTTTGCACTTTCCTTGCTTCGTTAATTTGAGAAAAGTGCGTACCTTTAGCCACAGATTTAGTATGAACTGAAGACTGAATAAACAGAAGCAAAGCTTATGTGTTCTGCTCATTTGTCCATGTATTTAATTAAAAGTCAATCAGATGGTTTCCAAAAAGCTCGCCCTACGCGCTAGTGCAAAAAGCACGACCAAACTTCTAGAATTAAACGCAAATGTTTACTCTACTCGTCAAATCCAGATGAAACGAAACCTTCCTGTAAACTGACACTGCATTTATCCAATTTGTGTCTCTCTCCTGTATGCTTGCTGCCAAACTATTCTGGAACTCGAGTATTCTTTCTTCCGAATCTTTTCGTTTTCTATATCTCCGGGCCGCGGGTCTTAGCAACTCGCGACACCAGCGAACCACAAGAAATTTAATTTATTCTGTATATACGGACACGTGACAGTTATATGTGTGTAATTGACTTTTCTGTAAGACAACCTTTCCTGGATCGACTGTATAACTGTATATATATATATATATACAGAGAAGTGCAAAAACTTTGACCCCCCACACCTCAACTATATAACTATATCAGGTGCATTATAATTATGGGTAGGAGTAAAGTCATTAAAATGCAACTACAGCCGATATCCGCGCGCGTTTGCAAATCGCATAGCGAAGACTTATGCAGTTGATTTAAAGTTCAAGATTTCATCTAGAATATAACATTTTTACTCGGGACAGGCAGGACAGCTTAAATAAACCTGAGTATTTAAATGCACTCTATATATTTACTGTTAGATCGAATATTTGCAAAACAGAACATATCCCTGGTCGGCGGAAAGAGAACTGGACATGATCATGCCGAAGTTTCAGGTTCGAAGCGTGAATTCAGAGCAATTTGTGAAGCTGTTAGGATATCTTCTGATGACCTAAAATATCGAGATAACCATGCATGAAGAGGAGACATGATTACACCTGATCTGTGGGTTCAGGGCCAATATCAATTCGTTTGAAACTTTGACATTCTACATTTGTTGTCAGTGATATATTAATTCTAAACCAAAACTGAGAGTGATGAAAAAATTCAGCTCGATATCAGCGCAGGTATTCCGTTCTCTGTCTTCTACTTCTGTGAAGACTGAACTGATCAGTGTTGTTAGACTGATATAACGTTTCAAAGAGCAGAATGAAAGGATTCATATGTACTGACCGGAGCTGACCGGATGCACAGACTGCACAAGAGCCTGGCTTATAGTTGGAAAACGTATCGACAAAGCAAAATAAACACTTTATAGTGTAACGTAAGGTCCGAAACCTCTTACGGTTTGAACATCGAATCGTTTTATTTAACTGTTGTGTAATGTTTATTTTTAGCTGATCCCGATGAGACGAAATTCACAATCTGATAAAAAACTGATGTTGTTTGGAGCCGGCAATATAATTACAAAATGAAACTTCGAAAATTAAATATTCAAAAGTTTGTCGCGGCTCGTTATCTACGAATTTAGGAAACTAGGGGTGTATTCGTTTGGGAAATCCGTTTTCGGATTTCGAGATCCGAAAACGGATTTCGTGTTCGTTTGGCAAATCCGAAAACGGATTTCGACTTTAGCATGATCCAAGAAATCCATCTCTGAGAAGGATTTCGTGGATTAATCCAAATCCGGATTTCTGTCTTTGTGTTTTTTTGGGAAATCCGAAAACGGATTAGTAATTAGTACTAATGAACAGCAGTATTCATCGGTAATGCTGTGCGCACGCATCTGTTTCGATTTATATATGTATTGTTCATGGTCCTCAATATATAGGCTCTTGAACAGGAATATGGCAGCCATCTATATTACACCTGAGAATCCTCGTTTCTCTTCAAATTGATCGATCGTTTCTCTTACCCCCTGGAAAATGGATGAATCTCGGCCCCAAACGATCTACGATTACCTTGCAGACTCGGTGATAAACTTCAAAAGCAGTCGGGATGTTGTGACATCAAATCGATCTGACACTGACCTCGTGCACTCGGGATTACCTCGTATCAAACTGTAATGAGAATCTGCTTTCTTAAATCTACTGGGGCCCTGCCTCCGTGAGTTTGATGCTGAGGTAGCTCTAGACAAAGTGCAAGAAGAATTGACCCGCGAGACATACGGAAACAGACGGACGGTAGTGTGGTACAACCTCTTCAAAATACAGTGATATTCGCACTCGGTTCGTCCGTTGATTACTTTGCATGAGAAGCAAAAGAACAGCTCCATTGTCATCACTCATTCAAAATATCTGCATCTATTTCAGTATCAAAAAACTCATCAAAAATAAGAAAGAGCGCAGCGAGAGCTCTTCGCCAGTGTGTCATTTTTGATAGTGACCAATTTAATGTAGACGGATTAGAGAGTTGCCGTAGCAACAAATCCCTTTTCGGATTTCGTGTTTTTGTGAGAACTGGAAATCCATGTAATCCGGATCACTTGGATTTTCCCAAACGAATACACCCTAGGATTCACAATAAAGTGATGTTGTTAAATGGGACCATAGCTGCTAACGTTTTTGGTTTAATGACGAAGCTAAATAAACAGTTTCGTCACAGTTATGAGATTTAAATAGCATACAAAAAACATTTTAAGAATGAAAGAAAACGTTTACTGTGCAACAATTGAAATAATAAGAACATTCAGCGATGCGAATCCAAGAATTATCGAACGTACCTTTCATAAAAGCTTTTACTAAAACAATTATACCATAAAAACAGAATCCCCCCGAACCTTGAATAAAACTGGATAAGAGAATTTCAAGAGGAATAACTAATAGTTTATTAGAATTTTTTGGAATCGTTTCAAACGATTTTAGTATTAGTAATACCATAAAATATGGCAATGATATGGGATACGTTAATTTCTATCCGTTTCTTAATCAAAATAATTAAATGTTTTATGAATTTGTTGTCAATAAATTTATGAAATTGTGTAAACCTTTAAGCTATTTTAATCTCTTCAATTTTGCGCGAAACAGTTTCAAAAATAGCGTTGAATTCTTGCTTCGCTGATGAAATTACGTTCTGCTAACGTAAACATTAATTTATAATATAAAATCAGGAAAAATATTTGTCCTAACAGAAAATAGAGAGTGCATTTACTTTACTTTAAACTTTCCTGCCTGTTCCGAGTAAAAGTGTTGTATTCTAGTTAAATTCTTGAAATTTAAATCAACTACACAAGTCTTCGCTGTGATGATTTGCAAACGCGCGCGGATGGCTGTAGTTGCATTTTAATGAACTTACTCCTACCCATAATGCACCCGATATATTGATATAGTTGAGGAGCGGGGAGTCAATTTTTTTGCACTTCGCTGTATATACAGTCGATGCCAAAAACGTTGTCCAGCAGAACATAATATAATACTATAATATCCATTGTTTTGGGCTATTGTCTAGACCAAGACAATAGGCCAAAACAATGGATATTAAAGTATTATATTATGTTCTGCTGGACAACCTTTTTGGCATTGACTGTATACTGTATATATATATATATATATATATACACCCGATCAAAAAAAAGATGACACTCCAGAATATATATATCCCCATATGTGTCTTTGTTGTTACCTGGGAAAGCAATACCATAGGGTCGGTACGAGTACAATGCGCAAACAATCGCTTCGTTTAGTGCCTAAATACCTCACAATCTTTCTTTGCGCCAGAGGGTTTGAAGTTTACAAACATTAGAAATAAAGGACAGTTAAAGTTTTTATAGCGCAGCATTTTTTCACATTGTTTGATCTTCTCTTGGGGCTTTAAACAAATTTAATGAAGTACCAGTTCGCTTAGAAAAACTTTGCCGTAAGAATGGTTTTTAGAAAAGAATTGCGATGCCAAATCATTAGGGGGTTTAGTCACGTGCTCGGAACGCTTGAAAAGCATAATTCGACCTAAACAAAACGCGGCCGCCAATCTCGTCAAGTGCAGGAATTACCGTGCTGATAAAAAAATAAAAATTTGCTCATGTTATGGGTCCAAAAAATATTAGCAGACTTCGAAACATTACTGTTTGATAATCAAAATAAATTTCTACAGTAGTTTATTCAGTAGAGAACGCGCGGTTGTGTATCGAAATTTCTACCATTTTTTTAAAGGTCATGCTGAAATGTTTGCCTTCCTTCGCTTCAGTTGAATAGAACGTGATCGAGATATAATTTTTTTAACATCCAAATAATTTCATTTTTTCTCGAAAAATATGTTCTTGTGAACGGTCTTATATCCGAGAGTTTCCGGCGATACCACTGTTACAAAAGCAACATTATTTCTTTCTCATATCATCTGAACATAATGTTGGATCAGTTCTCTTTTAAAAAGTACTGAATTGTAGAACTAGAGGCTGAAGTGATATCGATCATCGCTCACCGGTCTGAGCAAAATTTAATTTACGCGCTAGAATTCAAGCAAAACTACTAAAATAGGATCTAATATTGCTACTTCGGTAGTTTCCAGTGACTCAGGGGTGTTAAGGCATGGGTCTCCAATATGGCCGCCACAAATCAAGAGGGGGTGGTCTATCAAGAGGGGGTGGTCTATCCATATTTGAAAAAGTCAAAACCTTAAACACATTTTTGTGACAGTTTCCATGGAAACGTGTAATGTGACCTTTGAACTTTAATTTTAAGGAAAATTGGGAAAAGCCTCCTGGAGGTCGGTAAAAGTTATTGATATAATAGATATTTTCATGCCAATGAATCAATGTTAGGGCACACTTCGGTGCTCCAATTTGAAAAGTTGGTTATCATTGGAATGTCTGTTAATTCGGTGGAAATTTGAGGATATCAAATTTCACAATTGCTTTAAATTGCCTTCCCCTTAAAATAACCAACTTTTCAAATTGGAGCACTGAGGAACGTGTGCACTAATCTTGATTCACTTGCATGAAAATATCCACTATATTAACAACTTTTACCGACCTCCAGGAGGCTTTTCCCAATTTTCCTTAAAATTAGAGTTCAAAGGTCACATAACACGTTTCCATGGAAACTTCCACAACAAGGTATCAAGGTTGTGACTTTATGGAATCTGTAAAAGTGCAAAGACTATATCTAACAAGAACGAAGAGATAGACCACCCCCTCTTGATTTGCGGCGGCCATATTGAAATAGTTTGAGACCCATGCCTTAATGCCCCTGAGGAACAAAGGTGGCAGAAATTTCGCTATAAAACTTTAACTCAAAATAAATGTCTCAGTCGCGTGCTTTACCGAAGAAACTGTTTTAGACGGCTTCCTTATTTATTAAACTGGGCCCGGTTCCTGAAAGCCCGATTAGCGCTAATCCTGGATTAACTCTCAACAAAACATATTAGTTGTCATGGTAATTAACTCTGGATTAGCGCTAATCGGGCTTTCAGGAACCGGGCCCTGGTGTCTTTTGGCCGATAACACGCGCGGATTTTTCATTCTCTCGGACGGTTATTCCTTCATCTGACAAGAATCGCGGCCGCTTTTTGTTTACGTTGGTCATGCCACCCAAAGGTTTTGTTTTTAAAGTTTGAAGTAAGCAACATATTTTTGTTTCACAGGTCTATCATATCTGCGATTCTGAGCAGTTTATTTTAGTGATTTCTTAATATAACGGATATAAGAGGCAAAATTGTTTGTAATTAATACCGAGTATTGAGAATTTTAAAGCGTCCCGATTAAGCTCAGGGGCATTAAGGCATGGGTCTCAAACTATTCCAATATGGCCGCTGCAAATCAAGAGGGGGTGGTCTATCTCGTCGTGCTTGTTAGATATAGTCTCGGCACTTGTACAGATTCAATAAAGTCACAACCTTAATACATTTTTGTGACAGTTTCCATGGAAACATGTAATATGACCTTTGAACTCTAATTTTAAGGAAAATTGGGAAAAGCCTCCTGGAGGTTGGTAAAAGTTGTTAATATAGTGGATCTTTTCATGCAAGTGAATCAAGGTTAATGCACACGTTGCTGCTCCAATTTGAAAAGTTGGTTATTTTAAGGGGAAGGCAATTTAAGGCAAGTGTGAAATTTGATATCCTCAAGTTTCCACCGAATTCCAATAATAACCAACTTTTCAAATTGGAGCACCCAAGTGTGTCCTAACCTTGATTCATTTACATGAAAATATCTGCTATATCAACAACTTTTACCGACCTCCAGGAGGCTTTTCCCAATTTTCCTTAAAATTAAAGTTCAAAGGTCACATTACACGTTTCCATGGACACTGTCACAAAAATGTGTTAAGGTTGTGACTTTATCAAATATGTCAAAGTGTCAAGACTAAATCTCATAAGCACAAAGAGATAGACCACCCCCTCTTGATTTGCGGCGGCCATACTGGAGACCCATGCCTTAATGCCCCTGAGAGAAACGAAAGTACATTCTACCATTTTGTGATTTTCAATTTATATCTCATGCAGGATTTATTTAACCGATTTTGCTACAATAAAAAGGAAACTTCTCAGGAAAGTAAGGGCAATTCGAACAACACTTGTTTGAGTTTGAAATATTATTTTGAAAGCCAAAATTATCTTTTATATTGTATCGATTCGGCCCCAACTAGACACATATATAGCCAGGGACGTAAACATTTCGGAACACGGCATTATTTCTAATAGGTGTTTAAACCCCAAAGGAAAACCAAACAATGAAAATAAATGCTGCACTATAAACACTTAAACTTTCCTTTGTTTCTAACGTTTGAACGGTTGTTGATTTCAAGTCCCACTGGCGCTAAGAAAAAAATGTTAGGCATTTAGGCACTAAACAAAGCGATTGTTTGCGCATTGTACTCGTTCCGATCCTAATGGTATTGCTTTCTCAGGAAAAACAAACACACACATGGGGATATATATATATAATCTGGAGTGTCATCTTTTTTTTTATCGGGTGTATATATATATATATAATCAGAATAAAGGTGAAAGAGAAAAATATGCCCTGAATGGGATTCGAACCCACGGCCTCGGTACACTAGTCCGATGTGTTAACCACTACACCATCAGGACGACCACGCTGGAAACGCAGCCGACTTTGGTTATTTGTGGTACCGTGAGTTTTCCCAGGCTTTTTCTCTTTCGGGTTCGGGACGGGAAAGCCCATAACTTCTCAACTAAGCTTTCAACCTAAGGATCATTATTGATTCACAGGCACATACGTCCAACTTAGGAATTGCATAGCCAGAAGGATCCGAATGGATACGAGCTTATTTTAAATATATATTAAGTATATAGAGACGGGATGGGTTTCTTCTCTCTATATACTTAATATATATTTAAAATAAGCTCGTATCCATTCGGATCCTTCTGGCTATGCAATTCCTAAGTTGGACGTATGTGCCTGTGAATCAATAATGATCCTTAGGTTGAAAGCTTAGTTGAGAAGTTATGGGCTTTCCCGTCCCGAACCCGAAAGAGAAAAAGCCTGGGAAAACTCACGGTACCACAAATAACCAAAGTCGGCTGCGTTTCCAGCGTGGTCGTCCTGATGGTGTAGTGGTTAACACATCGGACTAGTGTACCGAGGCCGTGGGTTCGAATCCCATTCAGGGCATATTTTTCTCTTTCACCTTTATTCTGATTATTAATATTAGGGACGGGTTTCTTCTCTCTATATACTTAATATATATATATATATATATATATATATACACACACACACTGAAACACTAAAACTCATATATAAATATATTCTTTGTATTACCATCAAACTCTCTTGACAGTTGTTGATTTGCCTTTGGTAGAGACAAAGAAACACAATAGCCTATCGTTTGGTTTTGTCTTATGCATGGCAATTTACTGAGAGTATGAATTTTACGTGCGAATGCCAAATAGTTAGTGCTTAGAAAGCTTACCAGCTCTACTAATGAATCAACTTTATTCCTTCTATTATTGCTAATTTTCTGGTTTAATACCTGAAGAATTCACGGTTGAACCGTAAATAGATCAATCACTCGGTCGAATAGTTTAACGTCCATGTACGCTGCCGACTGCTGCAGCAACGGCGAATTCGTAGCCAAGTTCTGCAGAGTATCGATTCCCCGTAATTTTGCCCACCATCCGTATAAAAGAGACAATTTATTTACTACGTTCGTAACGTGTGATTCTATTTTATTTCTTTGCGATTTATAACATCGTGTTCCGTAGAAGGGATGTAGACGCGATATCTGTGTCCTGGTTCCAGAGGTTTTCTAGAGAGAGAACGGCCGCGGAGAAAGAGCCGCTCTGTGGCGCTTTTCACACAATTTTTGATAAACTATAGAAGGTAATTCATCCCCGGTAATTCATCCCATGCTTTTTAATACCCGAACAAAACACTCTTCGCCGATCGAACCGATTCAAACAGCTCTCTCAGAGCTGTTCCCTCGACGGCAGCTTGTGCCAAATGAGCCGATTTTGTAAAATGGACCAACGTGCTTTGCGATCGTAGCGCCAACACTACCTGGGATTCTATATAGTATAGTTCGTATAATTTACTATGATCAAGAGGGCATGAGGTAAGAGAACGAATCCCCATGCCCCATGATAATTATTTGAAATCTATTTTTAGCTTCACAACACGTGATGTAAGTTTTTTTATCTCGATCTGGTAGGCTATCCTCGTTAGTTACCTATTGTTTATATCCCCTGGGTCCTCATAGCATCGTTATAATCCACTCCTTAGCACAAGAGCGCCACTTTACGGCCACAAGAGCGTCTCTTTCTTAAATAACCAGGCTGTGTCCTGTTAATCTAAAAAATAGCTTTCAAATAATTATCATTGGAACAGACCCATGTATGGAGTATTCGTTCTCTTACCTCAGTCTCTCTTGTATGATCTAATTAGCAAATAAAGAAGCCTTAGCCATGTTTTATGATAGTATAAAACATGGATTTAAGGCTTCTTTATCAGTTTTATAATATAGATTTACGGGCGCGATGAAAGGAAACCGCCAGTTGAAAACAATAAAACACGGCAAACCATGTTATATACTCTGACAAAACATGGCTTTTTAGCCAATCAGAGCGCGCGTACTATCGTATCTATATTATAATGTTTTATAAATCTTTATCTTATTTTAAATATTGCTATGAGTCTGTGTAAATCCATGTTGTTTTCCAAAAATGGATAATTACAGTTGTTGTTATTATTATTATGAAGTAAAGTAGCTGAATCTTCATTCAGGAGTGCCATTTTTCGTTCCTGGAGTGCCAGTAAAAAAATTAGGCGTATCCATTTTTTTGAACAATTTGTCATCTTGGCACTTGTGCCAAATTTAGGGGTGCCGAGCCCAAAACTGTTGTCATGTAAACCATGCTTAGAGTCCTTTGTGCACAAGCTATCCGTTTCCTTTCCTATAATCCAATTCTGAATTAAACAAATTAACGTATTCAGGATCTGTTGATTACTGTACGTATTTCTTCAAATCATTCTCACTAGAGCAGAGGAGCTCAAATTATAAAACTGAATCTTGGCTTGGTGGCCATTTCCTAGGGCATTACAAATGGAGACTGGGACGCCCCTAAGGTTCAAGGTTCAAGGTTCAAGGTTTTTATTTCCACAAAACAAAACAATAATTACATTTAGGACATGCGACAAAAGATAGTTGCTAATGTGGAGGAGCACAAGCATAAAACCACGAGGGTTACCAAAGTTGCTTATGCCCCTGGAAAACTTATTTAAATTAATCTATATATAAGACAAATACAGGATATATAAAAAATGATTGTAGATAGTGCACTAGATCTAGTATAAGAGTTTGTGTAAACTAGACTGAAACAGAAATAAATGTATTTTGTAAAATAAGATTAAAGTAATAGAGTAATAGAGTTTTGGTTAAGTATTACATCTACGAGAAAGAGCAAAAATTGTAATTAGCACAAACGACAGCTGCAAACGACAGAAATTTATCATTAATACTCAGGAGGAAGAGCTAATAGATATTTTTTGTAATTATTTTTGAAAGATTTCAAGTTAGGCGATTGTTTTATATCTAAAGGTATACTGTTCCAAGTCTTCGAGGCTGCAAATTTTACACTAAATTTTCCATAATTTAGGTTCGCTCTAGGAATAAAAAGATTCTTATTTGATCTCGATCGGGTATTGTATGTGTGGACCTCAGAAATTCTACTAAAAAGTGTATTGAAAGTACTAGGTAACAAATTATTTTGATGTCTAAAAGCAAGTTCCCCAAGTTGTAATTTGGTTATTTCATAAATATTTAATATACCAAGGTCACAGAATAGCGGCCTACTATGTGGCATGAAATCCGAGAAGGTTATTACACGCATCGCACGCTTCTGTAGAATATATAAAGAATGTAGATTTGTTTTATAAACTGCGATAAACTTTATTACTTTTAAAGGTTGGCGTTCAACTTGGTATGCAATCATTCCTGGAGAAAGAGCTCAACCTTGGAGCTAGTTATTCAGGTAGGCAGTAAGGTAGCAGTTATTATCAAAATAATGATTCATATTTACATTTCTCACTCAGTCAAAATAAAGCGTTATATCAACACGTGAGGGACATCAATTCACAGACCAAACTTTTTTGCCTGATTTGCTCTATTTTGCAGCCTAATCATTCTAAAATGTGAAATAACATTACTCTGAAAGAGCGACAGCGTAATTTTCAGTACTTCCTCGCGGTCTATTTATTAACAAACAGAATAATACTTCTTCAGTATGCTCTATACAAAATGATGTACACTCGAGGTCTCAAAAAAATTATCTTCTTGTTTCAGTTTAAGATTGAACTACTAGTTGGTTTCTACTAAAACAATTACACTACTCGCTCTCAGTTTCTATGGCTGATAGTTGACTCGGCCGGAGCTATGCTCCCCGGCAATTATCAGCCGTTATAGTTCAACACAAAATGTTGGCGCGCGCTCATTAGCCAAGAGCGATCACGTGACGTGATAGTTGTCGTCCGCGGATGCAAACTATCAGGCGTTATAGTTCACCACAAAATTTTGGCGCGCTCTCATTGGCTAAAAGCGATCACGTGACGTGATAGTTGTCGTCCGCGGAGGAAAACTATCAGGCGATAGTGAACTCTGAGAGCGGAAGACAATTTTGTGATGAACAATAACGACAAATAGACTGTGTTTGTCTCGGAACTATTATATAAATAGAGTGTGTCCGTCGAGGAACTATTATACAAATAGACTGTGTCCGTCGAGGAACTATCGGCTGATAGTTGCCCGCGGAAATTTGATGTTCTGAAAACAAATATAAGCCCGAGAACGCTAGTTTTAAGAACATCAAATTTCCAAGGGAAACTATCAGCCGATAGTTCCGAGACAAACACAGCTATTTGTCGTTATTGTTCATCACAAAATTGTCTTCAGCTCTCAGCAGGCACTATCGCCTGATAGTTTGCATCCGCGGACGACAACTATCACGTCACGTGATCGCTTTCAGCCAATGAGCGCGCGCCAAAATTTTGTGGTTAACTATAACGGCTGATAGTTGCCCGCGGAAATTTGATGTTCTTTAAAACAAATATATGCTAGTTTTAAGAACATCAAATTTCCAAATTTCCACACTCTATTTGTCGTTATTGTTCATCACAAAATTGTCTTCCGCTCTCAGCGGGCACTATTATACAAATAGACTGTGTCCGTCGAGGAACTACCGGCTGACAGTTGCCCGCGGAAATTTGATATTCTTAAAACTAGCAGTTCGAGGGCTTATATTTGTTTTAAGAACATCAAATTTCCACGGGCAACGATCAGCCGGTAGTTACTCGACGGACACACTCTATTTGTATAATAGAAACTTCGAGCTCATAGTGTATTTGTGAAATAGAACATGGAGAGCTATCTTATATTTCTTAAATGGCAACATAGAAAGTTGCGCCCGCTCTTGAGCTAGTTGGGATAATTTACGTTTTGATTATCAAATTGAATGAGCGTATTCCCGTTTTGCACTCGGTGTTTGAGTTATTTTATAAAGGAAATAGACGATATTATGTGTTTCTATATACAGAGTTATAGAAACACTTGTGGAAGTTTGGGAGAACTCGAAATACTAGTGGAACCACTCGCCCTTCGGACTCGTGTTCTCGCATAGCGCGCCATTTCTCGTTCTCCTAAACGTCCACTCGTGTTTCTGATAAATCTAGCCCTATTGAAACATGAAAAATGTTTTCTATTTCTTAATTATCAAACTCATTAATAATTCATGAAGAAAAACAAAGGAAATCAGCGATTTCGTCCTGATTTACATAAATTTTTGCTTCGATTTTCTCAGCCAGAATAAGTCGTATCACCAAAATAACTGAAAACATGACTCTCTACATCTAGACGTTTGATAAGTCAGATAAAGAGTTCGCGTCCGAACTTTATGGGATTTACAAACTCTGAGCTGAATCTAGTATGTGTAATACGAGTGCATTTGATAGAACTTTCAAATGCATTCTTTGTTAATCCTGGTTTTCACTAGCGACATAAGCATATGCACAAGCAACATACGCAGACGCAGTAATGCACTGATCATTATCGGCGCTTGTTTTTATCTCACATCTGTGAGTAGAACAAGTACTGCTAATGATAAATACGGCACTGCGTCTGCGTATGTTGCTTGTTCTTCTGTCACACCTCATTCTCGTTCCCAGTGCCTCCTCAACTAACTGGAAAATCGGAGGCTCTGTTAAGACACGAAACAGGCTCTAATTTGATTGGCTAGCCAAATCGGCTGCGCGATGAAGAAAAAATTGAACAGGTGCTGCGCACAGCGCTTTTCTTCCGGTTCACTTAGTGGATAAATCACTTCCGTTGTAAACATAACAAGTAAAGTAAGGCATTTTTTTAGGTGTTTTTTCAATAAAAGTAAAATAATCAAAATAATAAACATTCATATGTGAAAATAATAAAGAATGAAGTGATGTGCCTTTTAAAAGAACATGATTAAACAGATTAATTAATTAATTAATAAACATTCATATATGTAATGTATGGTGGCAAAAGCCGAAAGGTAATTAAAATCTCCCTTCGATCGACTATAACCCAATAATGGCGGATATTACGCCAAAAAAGGCAGCAGAAAAGCTTTTCGATCGATTGCTGCAACGCCGTAATATCGGATAAGAATCACCCAGTGATTTTAAACAGCGACCTAAGGAAAAGTTTGGGTTCTTATCTAAGCCATCCGTTCATTTTCTGGGAAGAATCCTACCATAAAAAAAATATGCTGTCCGTGCAAACGCTCTCTTGAAACTGCGAAAAATTCCGTGACATGGTTCAGTAATCGCATGAACATCAAACCACGGCGATCCAAAATTCCAAGCTAAAACGAGGTCGAAAGCAAAATTATAGCTCTCCTAGTAATCCACCATCCAAACGACCAAGAGAAACACATTCCGCGCCGAGTGCAAGCGCTATAGCCCTTGCTAACCTACAACAGGTACATAGGCCTATTCTTCCTCGACCATCAGCCCTGCAGTCTAATCCAGCAACTGAAAATCAGCATGTTCTGTGCACTCCTCGATAATTGCGTTGAGAGGAGATATGACGACCACGATTGAGTTGGATGATCCTTGAAGAGCATTAAACTCAAACGGTAAACTTTGGTAAATTAACGATTTACCATAACCGGTCGGAAGGACACAGAAACAGTCCTTCTTATCGATACTAATTACCCGAATAGCTTCCAATTGTTTAGTTTTTAAAGAAAACTGTATTTTAAGCTTTGCAAGGGTGAACTGGATAGCTTCCATGAAGTCCGCCATTGCTTTAGTTAGCAAATCGGAAATGAGTTCTAAGAGCATGCGCAGTTTCAATGTCCTAGAATCTAGGACATCCGGTTTCGTGTCTTACCAGAGCCTCCGATTTTTCAGTTAGTTTAGGAGGCACTGGGAACGAGAATGGTCACACCTGTGAGTAGAACAAGTACTGCTAATGATAAATACGGCACTGCGTCTACGTATATGTTGCTTATGTTTATGTCTGTAGTGAAAACCATCCTTTATGGGACATATAGGAAATTATCTTCGATTTGTCGCCCTACCTCTAACGAGACCTGAAACGTAAACAACCATGGGGCTGATTAAAGCCAGGTCCTACTAATCCACAGATCGAATTGGAATTTAGCGTGTTGGCTTTTGCGGAGGGAGGAAAACCGGAGAACCCGGAGAAAAACCCTCGGAGAAGGGCGATACACCAACAAACTCAACTCACATATGGCGCCGCGTCCGGGAATCGAACCCGGGCCACAGAGGTGAGTGGCGAAGCGCTGCGCCACCCCGGCTCCTACGTGAAAAGAAGCGAATTTACTTCAAGCGGGCAGCACTTTGAAGATGAGAGAAATGTTGAGATAAAATCAAAAAGCAAATGGTGATGACAAGGAAAGCCATGCTGATGTTTGTTTACAAATATTTCACGACTGTTTGGATAAAACACACAAAGCTTTTTCTCTGTTTCTTTTATTGGACCATTAGAATTCAGGGGGGTAGGGTGATAATATTTTGTGCAAAAAAAATATTTGCCCCTTTAGCCTGCACGATTTTTTTTCGACTATAAGCTCTGCACGACTTTTGTTTCACACTGTAATTTTCCTGAATCCGCCTATGTTCTCCTGTACGAATGTTTTTGGAGAAACAAATACATGCAGGATTGTTTTGGGGCCCATTTTTCATCAACATTTACTAAGTACTGAATGTTCCTAATTGGTTTGGTTGGGAATAGACCGATTTAACTTGTACATTTGTTGTCCCAATTCAAGTCACCTGACTTTCCCATGAGTAATGTTTTCTTGTTTTTCTGTATCCCAAGAGGAAATGTACAAATTTCTCTAATTGGAAAACAAAGCACTGAATCCTCTTGAGAGCTGTCACATGATCTGAATTGTGACAACAAATGTACAAGCTAACTCGGTCTATTGAACACGCGTTTCAAGTTCAATCTTGTATTTATTCTTTTAATTGCTGACAAAATTTCTCCTCTTTGCTTCTGTGCACTTTACCAAAGAGTACACATCAAAAGAGATCATAAACGAGATTATCAATCCGTCTGGTGCCATGGAATACACTCTCTGCTATGACTTAAGCGCACTAAAGGCGAGGGTTGGAAACTACAAACTTAAGATTAAAAAGACCATCGAGCACCAGTTCTCTCTCGGAATCGCTGTTGCTGAACACAGCAAAGAGATCGCGGGCTTCCTCGACTGCTGGCAGAGAAAAATACTGGACCTAATAGCATTGAAAAAGGTATTTGGAAACAAACAAAAGTTCGCGTTTGTATTAAACCGATGATACGCGGTTCAACATGTGTTGCCAACATGTAAAACATTTGTTGACAACGAGTGTTTAACCGTGCATGTATCATAACATGTTGAATGTTGAAAGAAGCGAGTCAACACGTTGAACGACATTGCAATAATCCAAACTACAAAGCGCTCTCTAAATAAAACACGTCATCCAAAGGAGAAACTACTGTGTAGTCTAAGGTTAAAATGGCTGATATACAATTTGTGCTCCCAGAGGCTAAGGTTAAAATGGTTCACATACTTTATTTGTTACCTCAGGCAGAGATGCGAGTGAAACAACGCCAGGAAGAACGACAGAAAAAGACGAAGCCGGGATCATTCAAGCTTGAATTTCAATCTTTGTTCGTCATCTGCTACATATTACTGTTGGTGCTGCTGTTTTTGCTGGGAAGCCTGTGGGAATTTTGTCGAAGATGTAAGAATGGGCATAATTAAGCTAGTGGCGTTTGCGCTTGTGCGCTTGCTTTACACATAATATGAACCACACTTTGATTATCATTACGAGTGTGACCAGGATCGAAAACTTTCTCAACTGACCACCGATCCTGTAATAGTGAACTTGTGTCCATGTTCTTTGTGTTAATTCTTGGGTTGCAATCATTCCTAAGGGAATACAATCACAAAAGCGTAGCGGCCATCTTGGTTGGTAGGAGCAAAAGAAACAAATGTGGTTTCTTTTGTTCCTACCAACCAACATGGCCGGCAGTGCAACCCACCAATTGATGTTTTATTTTTGTTAATCTATGTCTCCGATATTAGATCAAATAATACAAATAATATTATGTACGAATCGCATAGTCTCAGCTGAATCACACGAGTGCTTTTGCGAAATCAGACGCTGATTGGCTGAAAGGAGTGGTAATTCAGAGCGGAATCACCAATCACTGTAGGCTATACGCGCTAGTTATAACTTTGTAAAATATCAACAAAAGTACTAAATAATCAGAGAATACATCGGATTATGCGATTCAAGGAATATCACATGCCTAACTTGGTAATTCCACGTTAAGTTGCACTCGAAAAAACGATTTAACGTTAGTGGAATTACCGAGTCAGGCATGTGATTTTCCTATAGTATCACTGTGATTTTCATGCTAAAGGCGCTGTCATACACTAGGCAATGTTTCGTGCAGCTTGTCTCACAATGTTGTTCCGAGAAGTTGTGTAATGTAATATACCAAGAAATCAACGTCTCGCAACAATTTTGTTGCAGCAAGAGTTGCACGAAGTACACCAAGTTCTACTCTTCTCAACGTTTGCGGCAACACTGCAACAACTTTAAGTGTTGTACAGTGTATCACCCCTCGTGTAACTTATCTCGCAACGGTTTATGTGACCAACGAACAAAAATGTTCATTTCGTAATTTACGTAATCATGCCAGTCCTCTGTGGTCACCTTCGCGAGACGAGTTTGTATGAAATATTTCCTCATGTGACATACCCTTTAATGCAACGCATCGCTTTTAATCGCTGCACTACAATCGTATGCTTCTCTGCGCTGCATTTATATAGTAGAGGGAGCCGATAATCGTTTTTTTTTTTACTGTAAGGTTTGATCCACACTATCTAGCGACATACTAAGCATACACACAAGCCACATGCGCAGACGCAGTAACGCATTGACCATTAGCGGCGCTTGTTGTTATCGCACACATGTGAGAGAAAAAATATCGCTAGTAATAAATACAGCACTGCATCTTAGATCATATGTTGCTCGCGCGTATGCTTGCATCAATGTGGACCGGCGTCTGACACGAGCCATAGGTACACGTTCCGAACTAACTAGCGGATGAAATTAAGTACGGCAGAAGAACGACGTGTGAATCAATTTGGTTCGGCATGTTTAAAAAAGTGCGACAGATGACACTAGAACGGAGTTGATTCAAGCGCCGCTCTTCTCAGATGCCGAACTAAATGCATGAATTAAGCTACTTTAAATTTAATTTTTGCGCGTAAGTTAAATTAGAACCAGATTCACTGATCGCGACAATCGGTTCACCGAATTAACTTCGCCGTGTGAATCAACAGTCGCTACGACGTCGAACTTAAAGGTATTAAGTTCGGTTAGTGTAGCGGTGTTTGTAACGGGGCTAAGGTAACGTAGTTTAATACGTACTATTTACAACACGATAGGCCGTGTTGTATTGGTAGCCGAAGGCGAGGATCTTTATCTCCGATACAACACGGACTCGAATTTTGTAAATTACTTCTAAAACTCAAACATAACTATTCAAACACAATATAACCAAAATAAGTCAAGATTTACTTTAAAAAGAGTAACATTTCTATAAATTTATCGAGACTTCTTGTCAGTTCTAATTGAGTGCAATATTTATTTCACTGGATAATAATACTTTAAAACAACAATGATTGTATCTATATTTCTAGCTCATAACAAATTTGCATTTCAAATTTCACTAGTCCAGTCAGTTGCGTGTTCTTGCATGTAGTTGATTTTGAGGGTGAGGTTCCTCTCTTCTAGACTGAGATGGCGCGATTTCGAAAAGCCAAAAACGTCAAAGGAGAAACAAGAGTTGCCTGAATCTAATCTAGCCAGTATACTTCATCCTCGACGATGAAATGGGGTGTAAAAATATTCCAGGGCGTCATGACTACTGGCTACATATACTGAAAGATAAAACAATAATATAGCTAGGTAATAGTCTTTTAGTAAATTAAATTATGAATGATTTTATTCAATTACATAATTATTTTATTTACATTTGAAGGCTAAAATTTGGGAGTTGGTTTGAATATTTCAGGGTGTGCGGGAATGATGAGTGCCTACTGAACTAGAACACTTACAAAACTCTTGATTATTCAACTGAAACACTTACAAAACTCTTGATTATTGAACTGAAACACTTACAAAACTCTTGGTTATTCAACTGAAACACTTACAAAACTCTTGGTTATTCAACTGAAACACTTACAAAACTCTTGATTATTGAACTGAAACACTTACAAAACTCTTGGTTATTCAACTGAAACACTTACAAAACTCTTGGTTATTCAACTGGAACACTTTTTTTTTATTATCTTTATTTGAGAATTTTACAAATATTTAATACATTTATAAACAATTACCAAACTTACTAACAATAAATACTACTACTTATAGATAACTTATACACACTCACAGACACCACACACACGAAACGCACTTACGTACCTGTATATAATCTAGTCGTTCTTCCTATATGAAAACGCTTTAAATATTTTCTCCCATTTTTTAAGATGTTATTTTAAATTCAGTTTTTTCGTAGTACGCTAAGAGAATCTTAAAAAGAGAAAGTAGGAACTTTTCCTTTCTCCCTTGCTTTATACAAGGCAATTTTATATATCAAAATGACAGTTCACTTAATTGTTCGTTAACACCTAAAATAATATTTGACAAGTTTAACTCAGGGAGGTTACAATCATATTGTTCAAGCCAAACCCTGATTTCAAAATATAGATTGTTTGCCTCTATACAATGTACAAAAAGATGGTCAACAGTTTCATGATGAGATCAACTTTATTTATGCACGCTAGCCCATTCAATAATATATACTGGTTTCCAATAGGGGCGTGTACTAAAAAATAGAAAGTTCCTTGTGTACGTTACAACGTATTAAATGTTCTACTACTATAATTATAAAAATGCCTATGTTTTATTTAATATATTTCTACCTACTATTACTTATAACTACTACTAATAATATAATTATGAGAAAAATCTAACTAAAAAAAATATAATTCAAAAAGAAAAGAAAATGAGTATTAACTATGGCCATGGGATATTTGTTTGGTGCAGAAAGAAGCCAGTGAATGACAATTTCGTATCTCATTTGGTAGTGAGTTCCACAACTTGGCACCACTATAACTGATGATTTTTTTTTAAGAATTCTGTCTTTGGTAAGGGAAGAGCAACCGTTTTGGATGAATTTCGCAAATTGTACGTACTAGTGGTTGCATACGATTCCCTGAAAATATTTGATAGTCTTGTGGGTGCCAAGTTATGGGGGATTTTAA
The DNA here is from genome assembly GCA_030867875.1 of Actinernus sp. WN-2022. Lineage (NCBI taxonomy): Eukaryota > Metazoa > Cnidaria > Anthozoa > Actiniaria > Actinernidae > Actinernus > Actinernus sp. WN-2022. Next base: position 117,347,868 of record JAOWCC010001634.1, on the reverse strand, counting down.
ACATTAATTTAGCTTTAATATGAGCTCTGCGTTCGGCTAGCGTAACCCAGCCGAGGGCATTCAGAGCTTTTTCTGACTCACCGGCTTGCAATGATTCTAACCGCACCTGTTTTGAAGTTTTTGTAGACGCTGGGAGAGACCAACACCCAGTCAATCCCATACTTCACAGCACTAGTCGAAGTGGGGCTGGATCAGAGCACTATAAACTGATACAATAATTTCCTGGCTTACATAACGAGGAATCTTTTGTTAACGTCCACCAACATGGCGGTGATGACGTCACGTGCAACCCAGCAATTGAATAAACAATTCCAAAAACAACCTATTCCGGAACAGATTGTTTAATTTATCTGGTGGTTTGTTTTTATTCGTATGGTAATTATAGTTCAGTTTTAGAGAAGAATTTGCATCACAAGAGTTTTCCTCAAAACAATAGGCTCTTCAGTTATCGCTAATCCCAATAGCAAAGTTGCTCTTATGAGTCACAGTGGATTTTGTATACAATTATCTTATGAGTTATTAACTGTAAAGGAAAATAATAAAGCCAGTTTAGAGCTTATCACGAGTAGTTTGTTCTTACTATTTACGCTACAAAGGGGTTTAGATATTGCGAGATATTTATTACTTTTTTCATTCAACTTCTCGAATTTCGAGGGTCAAAAGGGACAATTCAAAGAATCATATTTGGAGACAATTCAAAATCATATGGCTTACTTACTTTTCAATTGTAAGTGATGCATCCGGCAATCCCTAAGTTCTTTGCCATAGACAGGGAAAATATCTAGTAGTAGTATACAAAGTGGGGGGACTGGGACACACACAACAAATTTCAACGAACAAATGCAACAAAAAAGCAACAAAGAGCAGCAAACGACTGGGACACGTACAACGATTTCCAACGAGCCTGCACAACGAAAAAACAACATATGACACAAGAAAAAACAACATATAATAAGACCCTCATTTTTTCGTTGTATTTTTTACATTTTCAACGTCCTATTAGAGAAACGTGTTTATAAGGTATTATTTACTACTATAGTTCATTTATCGTATTTATGCATTACATTAAAGGATTGTAGTTATAGGTATTATATCAGGGCTAAGCATATATTAACATTTGTTCGAACACTTGGTTTATAGTGAATTTATTGTATTCTAACACCCTATTAGAGGAGTGTTGCTATTAGGTATTATAACATATATTGTCATAATCATTATTTACTATTATAGTCCATCCATCATATTTCTACACCATATTAGATCAAGGTATTACATTTCAAAACCCTATTAGAGGAGTGTGATTACTAGGTATTATAACATATATTATCGTAATCGTTATTTACTACTATAGTCCATTCATCATACTTCTATACCATATTAGATCAAGGTATTACATTTCACAGCCCTATTAGAGGAGTGTGGCTACAAGTTTATTATATCATACCATGGCTGAACATATACTAACGTTCAGACGAACACCCAGGACCATTAAGGGTTATTTACGAGGATGGAAGATGGACGTTCCCGACGGCAATCCTCTAGGGGCAGACCCAGCTGCTTTCCTTACCCGCGTGCGAAAGCAGACTACCGAAAAGATCGATGAAGAGCTACAAGACTTAAATAACGTTAAGGTTCAGATAGCTTTGAATATAACTCTCCGTCTCGACAAACCTGAAGGTTCGGTATACGATACAATCACATTTCGGAGTTCACAAGCAGTTCTGACCAACAGTTCTGATACCCGTGGAGTAATGGTAGAAGCGAACGATCAGATCTACAACCACATTGAGAAATGGATCAGTCGAGGATCGAACTGGGTCATAGATAAAGTCAACATTCTATGGGTGAACATAGCTCGATACCAACCACTACGCGGAGGTTCGTATTTGCCGCTGCCTACAGAAATCGCAAATAAGAAAGCCGCGATCAATGTAAAGAACTATGATGACCATTGCGCACTTTGGGCGATAACGGCAATGCTGCATCCAGTTGCAATACACCCCGAGAGAATATCAAACTATCGAAAGGAAGATTGGCCAAAACATGAAGGGGTGGACTCACCAACACCAATTTCGCAAATACCGCGCTTGGAGAAGCAAAACGAAATCTCCATCAACGTGTATGGTTGGGATCCAAAGGAAAAGTGTTTGATTGTACACCACATATCAACGGAGACCTTTTCAAAGCGTATTAACCTCTTGCTTATAGAGTGCCCAGATAGCGGTCGGCAACACTACTGCCGGATCAAGGACTTCAACCGCCTACTATTCGATCAGACAAAACATAAGTGTAGGAAACACTTCTGCGAGCGATGTCTACATGGATATACTACCAAAGACCTCCTTGCAAATCACATCCTAGAGTGTAACGGAACTAACGACCGAGCCATTCGAATCGAGATGCCCACCAACGAGAACAACAAAGTCTCATTTCAGAACGTTCACAAACAGCTCAAAGTTCCCTATGTTATCTATGCAGACCTTGAGGCTTTAACCACTAAGATCGAAGGACACGCTAAAGATCCTACGAAAAGCAATACACTTAAAACGGAAGAACATATTCCCTGTGGATTTTGTTACATCGTCGTACGTTCTGACGGCCACAGCGAACCGCCAGCCTTCTATAGAGGTCCTGATACGATCGAGCGCTTTCTACGATGTGTACAAGATGAAGAAAGAAAGATCAAAGACATAGTAGCCAAACCACTATGTATGTCGTGGGAAAACAAGAGGTATTTCGATCGAGCAAGGATTTGCCATATTTGTCAGAAGCCTTTATTTGGTAAAGATAGAGTACGAGATCATTGTCACATCACTGGGGAGTTTCGAGGCGCAGCACATAAGGTATGTAATCTCAAATTACGTATCTCACCTATCATCCCAGTTGTATTCCACAATCTACGTGGATACGATTCTCACCTACTGATGCAATCTATTTCCAAGACAGAGGGCGATATCTCTTGCATTCCAAATAATATGGAGAAATACATTTCATTCTCACTTGGCAACCTACGGTTCATCGATAGCATACAATTTCTACCATCCTCTCTTGACAAGTTGGTAGCAAGTTCTACCCCAGACACCTTTCGACAAACTTCAAAGCATACACCAGACCCAGAGAAAAACAAGTTGCTACTACGCAAAGGCGTTTATCCATATGAGTACATGGACTCTTGGGATAGATTCACTGAGACTTCTCTTCCGCCGAAAGAATCATTCTATAGCAAGCTAAGCCTAGAGGATATATCCGATGAAGATTATGAACATGCATTAGAAGTTTGGAACGTATTTGATTGTAAGACATTAGGTGACTACCACGACCTTTACCTCCAAACTGACGTACTTCTTCTAGCAGATGTATTTGAGACCTTTCGTGCAACATGTATGCAAAACTACGGATTAGATCCAGCTCACTACTATACGAGTCCTGGTCTATCGTGGGATGCGTTGTTAAAGAAGACCGGAGCGGAGCTTGAACTATTAACCGACTACGACATGCATCTATTCATTGAGAAAGGTTTACGTGGCGGTATATCCATGGTGTCTCAACGCAAGGCCAAGGCAAACAATCCAAACGTGCCCGATTTCGACCCCGATAAGCCAAATAGCTATATACTCTATCTTGATGCCAACAACCTATATGGATGGGCGATGAGTCAGCCACTACCAACGGGGGGCTTTGAATGGTGTACACCAACAGAAGAGCAAATCACCATTCTTGCAACCGATTCCGATGTAGGTTACATCCTCGAAGTTGACCTTGAATACCCTCGAGAACTTCACGATATGCATAACAGCTATCCGTTAGCTCCTGAAAGAATGCAAGTGAATAAAGCTTGGTTCTCAGAGTATCAGACAAATCTATTCGAGGAGCTATACAAAGGAAATAGATCCTTGAAAGCGGAAAAGCTTGTACCTAACTTGTATAACAAAGAACGATACGTGCTCCACTACCGCAATCTACAACTATATCTATTTCTTGGCATGCGTTTGAAAAAGATCCATAGAGCACTACGATTCGATCAATCACCATGGATGGAGCCATACATACGAATGAATACAGAATTACGAAAACAAGCGAAGAGCCCATTCGAGCAGGAACTCTACAAATTAATGAACAATAGTGTATTTGGTAAGACAATGGAGAATCTACGAAAGCGTGTAGATATCAAACTAATTCGCTCCTCAGAAGGAATCAGACTACAACGTCTCTTGAATAAACCTAGTTATGCTCGCTCTACGATATTTGACAATGACCTAGCCGCCGTACATAATTACAAAAGCAAGTTACTACTGAACCGTCCAGTATATGTTGGAATGTCGATTCTAGATCTCTCAAAACATTTAATGTATGACTTCTACTACAACGAGCTCAATCGGCAGTATGGACAACGTTGTAATCTACTATATACAGATACCGATAGCCTATTGCTACACATCGAAACTGAGGACATCTATACAGACATGAAAGCCATTAAACGTTTCTACGATACGAGCAACTACAGTAAAGACCACCCATCATACGACGTATCCAACAAGAAAGTACTTGGTAAAATGAAAGACGAATGTGGAGGTATTCCCATTGTTGAATACGTTGGACTACGATCAAAGCTCTACTCGATCTTGAAAGTAGATGGTGGGGAGATTCGGAAAGCTAAAGGTACGAAGAAGGCAGTTGTGAAACATCGTATTCGACATGAACAATACAAGGAGTGCTTACTAGACAAGAAAGTGTTCCGCCATGGTATGGATATGCTTCGAAGTGAAGGTCATAGAATGTACGGCATACATATGAACAAAGTATCTCTATCACCATTCGATAGTAAGAGATGTATTTTAGCAAACGGAATAGATACAATAGCCTACGGTCATGGAGACTTTTTTCCAGATAATGAAGAAGTAGCCGATTTTATTAGCAATATAATATCGAACGCAATCGATACACTATCCTACAATCGTAAAAACGTCATTACAGAGGATGAAGATATGGACGACTTTATTCGTGACTTGCTTCTATCTTAGAATACCTTTTGGTGGTAGTTCTGTATCTGGTGGTATCACTTGTATCTCTTCACGAACGAACCCTCGCTTTGGTGCATCTTTTCCTAAATAGTATAGAACAGGTTGATTTGATGATACCACACTTCGAGAAATATAATATGTCTGTAAACTCCATACAGGATCAGTTGCTCGTTTTACTCCACCTTCCAATTCTCCAGGTGAGTATAGATATCGAACTAAAATATCGAATGGTTGTCGCTTTTCTTTCAATCCAATAATTCGAGAATATGTAGGAGTCTTTATGCTTACTTGTTGTGCCTCTATAGAATTTGAAGGTTCCTTACCTGTTAGTCGAGTAACTTCATTGTTCATAGCCTTGATAACATCAGGAAGCCTCAATACCCATTCTCTACTACGCGCATCCGATCCTTCAGATGTAAGTACCATCTCTTTTGCATATTGATATCCAAATAATCTTTCAGCTATCGTTCTATTTGCTCGTTCAACAAAACTTTGTGCCCTATGATGACCGGCTTCACCTCGTTGGACTTTAGTACCATGTAGTTCTAATGTTTCAGACATACGTCCCATGAATTCTCTACCAGGATCTACTTGTAATGTTTTTGGCCATTCTAGTGGACTACGTTTGTAGATCCGATCAAATGCTGCAGACACTTCCCCATTGTCTTTCGATGCTAAAGGTTCAGCCTCTTTATATCTAGAAGCTACATCGATTACCACCAAAGCATACTTATATAGTTTCCTTCCACGTCCAGGTCGATCGTGAGGTAGAAAGATCAAATCAGCTTGATGAACTTCATTAGGTTTCGATACAGTCCAATGTGGTCGTGGAATATAGCGTGGTGGTGATAGATATATTTGCCACATGGCTTGTTTCTCTAACCAACCCTTAGCTACATCTTCCGATACCTTTGCAGCCACCGATAACTTACTAATTGCAGCATAACCTTTCCAATAGCCCATAGGACCATAGAAGATATTCGCAAGTTTAGCATCCATTATATATCTATGTATTCTAACCTTCAACAAGAAGAAAAAAAAGAAAAAAAGGAATAAGAACTTATCTAACCAACTAGTTCTTATTCTTTTTTTCTTTTTTAGTATCTCGTCGATCGTAAAAATTCTCGTTTTTTTAAAAGGCATATCGACTAATAGCGTATCCAGCGACTAGCATTCCACCACCAACATAGATCAACTCACTAGTTTTCTGTGCGTTAGATGGTTGATAGTAGTCAGAGAAACGAGGTTCTTTCATTGCTTCGAGTCGTTTCAGTGCCTGACGTAACTTATCGGATTGTATGAAAGCTCGGTTACTATCAAGTTGATCATTATGAGAATCGCGTTCAGCAACTTCCTGTTTATGCGTCCAATCGGACAATTTTTGACGTTCTTCGATATAAGCCTCCCTATCAGCATCGAATTTTTCCATTTCCCTATCATGTACTCTCTCGTTCTATATTAGCAGTTTCATCTTTCCCACCAAACATCTTAGCAAGCACTCCACCACCAGTAAATGCCGTTGCATTCAAAACTGCTCCGAAAATAGACATTCCAATAGCTGCTAACGTCGCCATTATGGTACGATCTTTTGTTTCTCGAGATATTGTTTTGCATATATGCTACCAGCTATTACTGCAGTCCACTTCACGTAATTTATGATAGAAATAGAAGGATCACTAAGCATAGATTCCTTGGTAGCCTTTTTTACGATCCAACCAATACCAGTAGCTATTCCAGTTATCATAGCAGCATCGGTCGCTATTTTCGTCAATTCTTTATCCATCCTAATATATATCGTATATCTCTAGTCTTTAATTGTTACTCCATATCTGGTACCGTAGTCTTTATCGGACTCGCGGGTCGTATAGGACTAATGTTCTTAGAAGTGTCGTCTCTGTATCTTTTGTATTGATAGTATGCGCCAAACAATGCAGCACCCGTACCAATAACTGCGATAGTAGTATTAGTAGATATGTTTTTAGTCCAACTTTCATCTTCGTCTATTTCTTTAGATAATTCACTTTCACGCGAAATCTCTCTCTTTTGAGCCTCTCTAGCAAGTTTATTACTTAGTGCTAATGCTTTCCCAGCAGCAACCCTCTTTGGATCTTTTACTTTAGTTGGTGTTGTTTTTGGTGGATTCGCAGTTATCTGATCCGTCTGTTCCTCCATCTCGATTCGATATAGTAGTTACTTGCGAATGTTTAATAGGAGTACTAGGAACGACTATGTGATTAGCTACATGGAACGAAGCACTAGCTAGAGCCACGAATCGAACTGCTTTAAGTGCTAATAGACCAGCCGCAGTATATATCCCATTGCGGACTAGTTGGTTTTCTTGTAGATCCTTAAACAGTGCTTGTTGGTCATCTAGTGGAACTACGTATGCGACTGCGCGAGTAGCTAGACGTAGTGCACCATTTACTAAGCATCCTTTTATTTGATAGAATGCGCCAAACAATACAGCGCCCATACCAATGGCTGCTATAGTAGGTATGTTTGTAGTCCAACTTTCATCTACATTGATTTCTTTAGGTAATTCACTTTCACATGTAATCTCTCTCTTTTGAGTCTCCGCAGTTATCTGATCCGTCTGTTCCTCCATCTTGATTCGATATAGTAGTTACTTGCGAATGTCTAATAGGAGTACTAGGAACGACTATGTGATCAGCTACATTGAACAAGACACTAGCTAGAGCTACAAATCGACCGTGTTTAAGTGCTAATCGACCAGCCGCCATAGATATCTGATGACGGGCTAATTGGTTTTCTTGTAGATCCTTAAACAGTGCTTGTTGGTTGTCTAGTGTAGCTACGTGTGAGAGCGTAGCTACGTATGAGACTGCGCGAGTAACTTGACGTAGTACACCATCTACTAAGTGTACTGTTATTTGATTTGCTACTACGGCCTGGTATCTACTATGTAAACGTTTTACGTCCTTCTCAGATAGTTTAGTTATATCTGTTAGGGAGAAATTCTGTCCTAGACATTCTTTCGTTTTACCTAATACAGCTAAGGTCTTAAGTTCTTCCCGCCATTCTTCGATATCCTCCAATTCGGTTGAAAATTCCAATTTGGGTGGTGGACCTGTTAAATCCTCACCTTCCAGTTCTTTGGTGTATTCATCCATGATAATATGTTATAGGTGCGGGTATCTCTAACACTACTGCAAAAGGATGTCGCAAACAGAAACATATGCGAGCAAACTTATGAGATCGAAGTATCGTTCGTAACTCATTACATTCTCGTGAGCCTCCGTAATCTTCAAATATCTTTTTACCATCTATAACCGATGCAGTATGAAATGCTACTACGATAGCTACGTTCTCACGAAATGGTTTACATATACTCGTTAATTGTTGGGATAGTACCCAAATAGATAGTCCTATATGTCGAGCAGAGAATGCTAAATCTACTAGTTTGTCAGTTCTTCGTTTTACATCTTTTGATGCGGCACAATCATCTAGAATCAATAATGTATTGGTACCTGACCAAAAGGTTGCACAAATATTTAATGTGGTATCGATAGCATCCTGAGATGGTGATATGACATAAAAATGCGGATCTCGATTAGCAAATCCATGATATGTTTTGTTGTGGGCATACGTAGGACAAATTAATACTATATAATCGAACTTACCACGAAATGGTCCACGAAGTTGTTCTATGAGAAATGCAGTCTTTCCACAATTCGTTGGACCTACTATGAGTGAGTTGAATGGGATGTGTTCTACCAAGGAATCCATCAGTATGTTATACTATGTAAAGATCTGTTCAATATCTTAAGCTGAGCATCCGCAAGGACATAGATATGCATGCTTACGTTTCCACTTCCTTTTAAAGTTCTATGTATACGAATATCGATATCTTTTCCACCGCCAGTTTGTGCCATTCCATCGCCATGAGCAGAGGAATCTTTTGCTGTACGACAATCGACTAGGATGGCAAATCTGTTATTGTAAAACTTGGTAGGAGTCATAGAGGTATTGGATGTACCAAACCATCCTTTTGCGGACTCCCAAAAATCTGGTGTTAACATACCTCCTGGAAAGAATCTATTTGGAACTCCATTTACGTCTATCTCTATCTTTGAAATATCAGGATTTACGAATGCTTCACTATCTCGTGAACCGGCAGTGGGAGGATCTACGAATAGAAAGAGTAATCCAGCGAATGATCGTCGTGGAACATTTATATTCTGAGATATCAAAGTATCTGATGCCTTAGCGATAGGTACTAACTTGAAGTGAACTGCGTGATCGTATAGGAATGCAGTACCTTTTTCATATGCGTTAAATGCCTTCCTAGCTAGCGTTTCATTCTTGATTGCTTCGTATTCTAACTGGATGTTGGTAAGCTTGTACGTACCTATCTTTGTCGAATCTGATCCAACGATTATATCGATAGAGCGGGCTAGAGTTAATTCGAATGAAATAGTGTCTTCTAATGCATGTGGATATAGAACTCCATGTTGTGTAAAAATATCAACGTCTAACGGAATTCTATATTTTGAACCATATGCAGCTAACAATGCATTCTCACCAACATCTGAAGTACCTGCATCACCAGCCTTAGATCGTAGCTTATTTGTGTTATCTGATTGGATACCTTGTTGTACTCTCGATTCTCTCTCTTGTGTAGATAGATAGATATCGGAATATGTTTGTAATAGATCCGATCGAGCAATGTCTTCTACTATTTCAGCTCCTATCTTACAAACTCGATGCATAACTAAGCAACGTCCAACATTTGCAACGACTCGATTATTAGCATGTCCACCAGACAATACGATATCACCCAATAATGCTAAACTACCAGGTACTAATACGATATCTTCTCCCATCGTTGGAACTTCCACATAGAGCGTCTCACCTGGATTAGCAGATGATGGAGTGAAAGTTTTTCTATATAAGGTTCGTTGAGCTTTGAGTGTGAGTGGCACTCTTAGTGCTTCTTTAGGAATTAACTTCGCCGATATCATGTTGAATATACCAAGATATATAGTTATGTTCAATATGGAAGATAGGGTCAACGTTGATGTGAGACCTGAGGATAATACCGACAGATACGAAGAACGAGATGAAGAACGACAACGACAACGAGATGAAGAAGACCGACAACGAGAACGAGAAGCAAATGAAAGATACGTGGCTTACTTATTGAGTGACAATCAAGATGAAGCCGGAGGTAGTGAGACAATTACCATGGATAATTTGCATGACTACGCTATAGAAGGTGACCCACTTCGAGGATTCACATTCGAACAAACAATTCGAGATTCGGCAAAAGAAATGCTGGTTGACATAGTAAAGGGGCAATATCCGGATGCTGGTGTTCGGCATAATATAGAAATCTCCTTAGTAGATGGAAACATCACCGTTCGCGAACTTGGAAGCAAAGAACCCTTTAAACGTCTATTCGTCGGTAATGATGATGATAGGAAATTACGCGTGAAGATGAGGAAAGCTCTCAAAGATGCTTTAGGTCCAAATAATGAAGAGGCTGCTAATGAAGTAATATTTGCAGAACGACAACTCGCTGATCGGGAAGCAAATAACGAATCTATTCTTGAAGACTCCGAATCGACTGACGCTCAGAAAGAAATAGCTAAGACAGAATTAACATTTATCCATAAGGCAAGAGAATTACTTGAACGTCAAGAAGAAGCCATACTAGAACGTATATCGCTACGTGAAAGGGTTAAATACATTTTCAGGAAGTATGGAATGACTGTTCTTGCGGTGGTAACTGCTATTGGTGCTATCGTTAGTGTAATAGTTTCCCAGCTATCGAAAACCGTACCGAAACCAGTAAAAGATGGTATCGACAAAGTGGCAGATACAGTAAAGAAGGGATTAAAAACGACGGGTGATTTGTTAAAGGAAATGGGAAAGAAACTTGGACAGATACTACCTGGAATGATTGGATCAATTGCGAATTTCATATTTACTATGGCCGGTAAAGCTCTAGGAGTATTAGCAGAGAACGTTTGGTTATTCATCGTAGCTATAGTGGTGATCACAATAGAGCAATACAAACGACGTTAACGAAATAACGCCCATGCAATTCCAGCTCCTGCAATAGATACTATCGCTAGATTGATCCCATGTTGTGGAGTAGGATTCGGTAAGATACTATGTGAAACTCGTTGTGGAACTTGTTGTGGAACTTGGTGTGGTAATCGTTTCTTTTGTTTCTTCCCTTTCATATCTGGTGGGGACTTGGTTTCGAGAACATCTGTATTAATATCATTTACGCCTAACACCATACCTTCTGTGGCGCGCGGGATTGGATTTTTATAACCATCATTCTTACCGAGGTAGTACTCGAGGTTGCTTGGTAGTAATCGTACCCCTATAGCTATTGCTAGGTTTAATCTCTTATGTGTGTGTAGTATAGCCGTAAGATAGTTTTTATAGCTTACCACTAAACCATTTTCGAGAATAGCGTCTTCGACTAATCTCTTAAATTTTTCTTTGACATTGAAACTATCTATGATGGAATGGTAAAGATCATTTTGAGCAGCTAGAACACAATATCCAAAAGCTTCAACGGATCGATTCAATCTACCTAATCCAGCATCCGTTAATCCCTTACCGATTGGTGGCGTAAACCAATTATATTGTTTTCCTTCATGTTCATCGTTCCGAATGAATGCCATAAGATCGCCCTGATCCTCCTTACCTCCTTGGTCTGCAAATAAATTATTGTGATTTGGCCAATTATCTGCTTCTTTATCGTAACCTCTGATTACGTGGACGTTTTTGAAACCATCATCGTACAAAAGGAATACATCTCCTAATCCGTTATTCCTACCTCCGTGCCATCGGAAATCTGGTGTTCGAGATATACCAAATTCGATGCATAATTTCTCAAGAGCTGATTTGCTATAGAGGTTATCCATTTGCTTGAAAGCAGAGTCACCAGGTAGAGGAACTCCATGAGCACCACCAAGTTCATGTAGAATTCTTCGTATTGTGAAATAAACGTGAAATCGTAAAAACCCTTGAACGATAGGTGGATACGTTTTGAAAGTAGGATCGAATAACGACACTCCACATCCAGAAGTTGCACACCACGTTGCGAAATTCAATTGTTGGGGCCAATATTTAAAATCTGGACCCGATAACCAATGATGGGACTCCTTTGCTGTCATATGCTTTACGACAGTCTCTTTGAATATGTTCGGAACGCCTGCTTCGAACTTTTTCGTAGGTGTGACATATATCCATAGATTAGTTAAATCGATATCTTGTGCTTTTTCGTGAAAAGGAACTGCTGCGATGGGATATTTCACACTTTTATTTAGTGTCAACGCAAATGGGTAACCATCAACCATCCCCCACAACGCTTTATCGATGCGTTTTTGAATAGTAGCAGGTAGTTTGGAGATATCATCACCATAAACCACATAACCATGATTCCCATCTCGAAACCAAATACTCGTCGAATATTTGCCAGGGCCGTCTATATCCGTGGATGTATAGAACTGGTGAAAATCTGCATGTGGGTATCTTTTCTTGAACTTCGCTAGTAGATCGGTATTCAATGATGCGACTTTTTCATTTTCATCGGTAAGGAGCGCTATCTGCTCAGATTTCGAAAGCCTTGGACCACCCTTAGCAATCTCTACAGATAGACCATCATCTTCGTCTCGCACAACGAAAGGCATCATAACTATTGAAGCTATACGTATACAGTTTATACCTTTAATATATAATGGTTATCTTAAATGTCACCACCACCTCGTCTGACCATACTGTCTACTTCGATAACCCCATTCTTATCAATAATATTTCGCTAGTTGAGGTCACTATTAGTCATAATTGGTGGAACCTAGCTTAGAAAGGGGGCTTTAAGTGGATTACCCCCAATAGTTTGACGTTTCCATACGAAATTAAGGCGGGACATTATAAGATAGAAAATTTGATAACCTACTTAGATCCCGCAGTTGAGGCTGGTTACTTGGAATTCATAGACTATCCATTTAGGAAATATTGGCTTATGAAGGTCAAGAAACCAATCCAATTCACTAAGAATGTCTGCGATTTGTTTGGTATCGAAGTAAATGAAGATGTGACAGATTATGTGACTATCAATAAAGGAAAATACGTCCTGGTGCCAAAAGATATTAATCACATATCTATCTACTGTGATGTGGTGGATTCAGATTTCTCACTTCTTGATGGGAAGCCATCTAAAATCCTACATACTTTTAAAACGACATCACACGTTTTTGGTGAAACAACTTACTTTCCACCAACCCTCATACCCATTCGAGCCCTAGGAACGATGCGGAACTACATTCACCTCAAAGTTTGCAATGAGAAAGGCAATCTCATAGACTTCAACAAGCAGCCTCTACGTTTCGTATTGAAGCTTGAGTAAATCATACGTATATATACATATTATGGACGGCGATTCAATTCAACCACTTTTTCCATCAGCACCAAAAATCTATCCATCGCTCACTGGAAAGAATTTTCGACTACAAACAATCCGAGATACGCTTTCGGATATCGAAATTCAAGAAAAACACTATGAAGGCGTACGTAAGAAATATGCGCGTTCTCAAGGAATAGTTCATGGTATCGCAGTGGTAACAGGAGGTCTATCTGTGATTTTATCTGGATCTGGATTGGGAGTAGCTTTAACTGGTTTTGGAATAGTGATTGGTTTACCACTTGGTGTTATTGGTGGCTTATGCGGATTAATTTCAGCATCTACGACCATTGGAGCTAAAAAATTAGGAATAAAAGTATCTAAGCATGAGAAAACCACTATGTTAGCAAAAGCGAAAATTAATACGATTCGCGATCTAGTATCGAAAGCCTTGCGTGATGAAAATATATCCGACTCTGAATACAGTCTAATCCTCGCTGAAGCAGATAAATACGAGATTATGAGGTCTGAAATTCGTCATAAGACTTTGGGTGGTGAAAAAAACGTGGAACAGATTCGAATGGAACTCAAACAAGAAGTGCAAAAGGAAATGCGAGAAAAACTTGGCAGTCTAGTGGGATAAGAATCGAATGTGGCTCTTATTTTCACTTTACGAAATCAAACCCTATCACTAGTTAGACCGTGTTTTTTATAGATGGGCTCAAAGTAGGAATGGTAAGCAATCAACTCATTGATAAAACGCACGACCGAACCCTTATGTATACCACACCGTTTAACAACGTCAATAAGAGACATACGAGATCCCGAACGATGTAGTACCTCGTAACTCGCTCCAACGACTTTAGTTCGAAGTATAGAGCTGGTACCTATATTGTTTTCTATTGCCGTATGAACAATCTCATAGACTATTTGTTGGACATTCTTAGGTACTCCTTGGGGGTCGAGTTTAGCAAAAGTCGTTGTAATGTGAGGAGCTATTCGTTCGGTATTTAAATCTATATCGATCTTATCGTCATCATGTAGAGAACGTATAAAGACATTTCCACAACATATGCTTTTATCGTTTAGTTGCATAAAACGAGCGACCTCACCTTTAGATCTAACGAACCCACATTGTATACATGCTTGATAAAGTATAGCAGCTAAAATAGTTCGTTTCGCATAGCTACGTTTGATACAAACTTTCTGTACTTGAATGAATGCATCGGCTACGATTACTAATACATTTGTGGGAAACGAGAGGGTGTAACTTTGTTTATAAATAGTGTTGTATGCCTGTAGTTCTCGCATAATCGTTCGTAGTTGTAATTCTTTGTTATCGCTTTGCTTTGGGATTGTGCGGTCTAGATCATGTTGATACCGAAAGCTATCCGGCCCTACTATGCGTAACCGAGTAGTAAGATCGGTAGTTGTTTCTTCACATGATTCGGTCTCGGAAACAAGACCACAGGTGGGGCATATGAATTCTGTTCCTTGCATTTCCATCGGGCATAGACATTCGGAACATGTTTCACCAGTGGTAATACGTAACCGGGGTTTGATATGTAGGCTTGCACAAATTTCTGGACCAAGTAATCTAATAAGATCATCCATACTAGTTGTATACCATGTGCCTGTCAATTGTCCAATTGTTTGTTAAAAAAAGAGAAAAAAATGAAGAGAGGTCGCATAACAATTTCTCTTCATTCTTTTTTTTTTTTTTTTTCGTACCGTGATTTCTACTCTTTCTCCGATTCTACCGCATTTAGATCTTTCTCACCGATTGCGAGGTCCACAAACAACTTATCGAGATCGTTGTCCGATTCCACCACATTTGGATCTACTAGGTTCGTCGATTCCTTAGATCGTTTCTTATCGCGAATATAACGCCGCTCCGTTGCACCACACTTTGTGCAAAGCCCGTAACTCGTACGACATCCTTTACCGCAATTCGAACATGGAACGAATGGGATGGTGCCTTTTAATATCTGAAAGTTATGTTGAGCACAATACTCTGATGTCTTCGAAATCTTCCTTATACATTTCGTGTCCTTTCCTCGCATCAACCAATCGCAAGTTATTATCTCAGTCATCGTGTGATATATCTATATATACTTTCTGTCTGATTGGTATCTTAGTCGTGACGTTTACGTTGAGGTTCTTCAATCACACGCGGTTGTCTAATCTGTATGGTATTAATACGTACTAAGATAACAGCATACGTTAATATCGTGAAGTAGAGAATGTATGTTAGTACCATGGATGGATATACTGTAAACTAATCATTCCTTTAATAGGTGTTAAAATGTAAAATACAATGAAAAAAAAAGTACAACAAAACTGCGCCAATCTGGAAAAAGCAGTAGAAACCGGAGCTGTGCTCAAGTTTGGATCTTTAGGTGCAAGAATGCCTAGGGACAATTTGAACGTTGCGAGAGATCCTATGTGGCAGCATAAGCATTTATGTAGTAATCTAGTAGAGCGTTTTCGTCCTCTATGGTGAGCTGGGAGCGCTTAATGAGCCACTCAATGATCCATTTAGCGGTATTAAGATGATCTTTGCTACAGGCGCATAGTAGAGCATGATGAACGTATTTATACTCTATAGTTATCTGAAAGCGTCGAATGAGCCACTTAACGGTATTGAGATGGTCATTCCTACAGGCATCTAGTATAGCAAACCCGACGGCTTTATCCTCTTTGGTGAACTGGAAGTGCTTAGTGAGCCACTTAACGATATCAAGACGGCCATCCTTACAGGCAGCGCATAGAACGTAATCGGTGTGTCCATCCATTTTATCGAACCATAAGTGCTTAATGAGCCACTTAATAACGTTAAGATTACCATATTCACTGGCGTAGACAAGAGGAAAGCTATCATCGATGTAGTTTGCGGAAATACCGAAAGTCCTAGCCAAATTGTCTCGATCGTTGTCATTACGAGTAGACCTAAGACCGAAAGTGAGTACTCGTTTACGGAACTCTTGGTCTACGTTTTTGTAGCACACGAGAGATGCGGCACCGTTTAGGTGTTTCGATGTCCTTGCGATGCTTGCGAATGATTCTGGGCCTGCATGCTCTACTATCTTGACTAAGATTTCTATGGGAAGGCACGATATGCTATCCATAGTGGAAGAGATCGATATACTGCATAGTAATCACTTATCTAATAGGGTGTTAAAATGTAAAAAATACAACGAAAAAAATAGTACAACAAAACTGCTCCAATCCGGAAAAAGCGGTAGAAACCGATTATTTAATATGTCGTAAAAATACGATAAATAGTATAACAAAACTGCTTTAATCCGGAAAAAGCGGTAGAAACCGGTCTATTAATATAATGCATAAATACGATAAATGAACTATAGTAGTAAATAATACCTTATAAACACGTTTCTCTAATAGGACGTTGAAATGTAAAAAATACAACGAAAAAATGAGGGTCTTATTATATGTTGTTTTTTCTTGTGTCATATGTTGTTTTTTCGTTGTGCAGGCTCGTTGGAAATCGTTGTACGTGTCCCAGCCGTTTGCTGCTCTTTGTTGCTTTTTTGTTGCATTTGTTCGTTGAAATTTGTTGTGTGTGTCCCAGTCCCCCCACTTTGTATACTACTCTAGTTCATCAAACATCTTTGCCTTGCACAAAGTTTTTGCATCTATCTTTCCTTTAGGAAGGAATGCACAAAGGTGATGATCTTTTCCCGATCCTCAGTATTTGGATCGTACAGAACTGCCGACATTAATTTTAACATCTCGTAAAAAAAACCAGTGAACTTTTAAATAATCTAGGCAAAGTTGAAAGTGATTTCTGAACACCTCGTAGAACCCTTCCTCTACTAGATCATACGGTAAATAAGAAAAATGCAATCCAGAGTCATGAGGTAAGAGTACATGACTCTTCTCTTCAAGCTCTATTCTTTCCCCATAGCTAGTGTTCCGCTGGTATCGTTCATATTTCAGGTTTTCATTAGATACACACTCTAAGAAGAGATCTGCCAGAACTGCCAGAAGTTTTCTTTCCCTCTCTACCATTCTGCATTGTCTCAAACTCCTCCTGCAGTTCCTGGAAATGGTGTCCATACTTAGGAAAAGGTCTAAATATTGGAATAGTTTTACGGAAACGGGTTGGTCCTTCGGGATCAATAGCCGCATATAATTTATCTTCTCAGCGTTGGATGTGGTCAAGTCTATTAAGATACTCTTAATGATTCTGCACACGTTAGGGAACTCGTCAAAGACTTTTATCTTTTCGAATCCGTCTCCGGTTGTGTTCTTGTGGTAAAATCCCCCTTCAATAATGTGCTTGGGTAAGTAATAAAAGTCTAGTGAAGAATCACAGGTTAGCAAAGTGTCTTCCTTCTTCTCAGGCCAATAGTACTCCCTTAACTTCCCTTTAATCTTGTGTGCTTTGTACAATTCAGCAAATGCTTGGTAGTTTTCAGTGAAAATATTTTCCCTTGATAAAACATCATACAGATGTCCGGGAATGCTTATGCCAGACTTGTTTGATGCTCTCTTTCCATACTCAGTTAGTTCTCCAAATCTATCCCCATCAGGTGTATAGGCTACAGCGTACAACTTATCTTCCTCCATGATTGCCTCGAGATCCTACCATTTTGTTCAAGCCTTTGGGTTGTACTGATTCGGAGACCCAGGTTCTCGTTTTAGAGACGACCCCAAACAATAGGCTTTGCCCAAACATGCCCGAATAGATCGATGACCTCATTCACAGAAATAATAGATCATCCTCTGAGTTAATGAGATTCCACTTTATTCATGAGACGCCGCACTTTACCGCACTTTATTCATGAGCGCGCCTCACTTTATTCATGAGCGCGCCTTAAAAATTAGCATAGCGCCTTAAAAAAGGGCGTACGCCCTAATTAATTTATGCATGACCTAAGACAATAGGACTGTGACGTCTGTATTCCTCCTCAATTCCCTCCTCACTAATTATCTATTCCTCCTCAAAAAGGGGGGTAATTCGCCTCTCTTCCTACTACTGGTGTCCCTAAGTAGAGGTTCCACTGTAACCGGAGCAAACATGTAATGACTATCAATCATAATTTGAATAGCTGTATGTACCGTCTGGCTTCCTTCAATAACCTGAGTTTGGCCAGGTGCGCCGCATCGTAATCAGTTATTTTGTAATCAGCGTCTTAACACGAACAAAGTTGTTCTCTTAGCCCTCTTTAAAGTGGGAATTCAGGCTAAGGAGGACATGTATGTATATAACTGTTCTTCAAGCAACAGTAATGATACTTTCTTCTTCATCTGGAAATGCTCCAGTTTACATCTCGCTTGCTCCTTTTCTTTTCGATTGCACAGTACGCAATGTCATATTGTCATTGCTATCACCTCATGAAATGTTTTTACCAGTTACTCTAATTGTCCTACATTGAGTTTGGTCAAGTCTTGGATGTGGTTGAGTGAAGTTGCCACCTCAAGTAAAACCAAAGTCTCAAAATCTGTCCAACGGCCTATTCTTGCCTTCTCTACACTTTTTTCCAAAAATGATTCGCCTTTCAGTCTCATTCCTCCCATCTGTGATGCCTTTCTTTTCCTACTTATTGCCTGTCCCACATCGTTGCCGCTACCATTTAGACAGAATT
Organism: Actinernus sp. WN-2022; assembly: GCA_030867875.1. NCBI lineage: Eukaryota > Metazoa > Cnidaria > Anthozoa > Actiniaria > Actinernidae > Actinernus > Actinernus sp. WN-2022. The sequence goes on along the minus strand of JAOWCC010001634.1, from coordinate 117,328,852 downwards.
GATTTGCACAGCCTTTACATCTGCATTGTGCTGTGCATCCTACCTTTCCATTTAAGCATAGACATCTCACTTTGTACAGTCTATTTTCATTTTAACAATATTTGCGTTCTTCATTTATCCTTGTTATTTTTTCCACATGAACACTTTCCCTTTGCTTCCTTTGATGGTGGTGGACAGCTTTCCTCGTCGTCAACTGAAAGAGAATTGATATGTTGTGCATCATGACTTGAGGAGAGAGAAAAGCTATGCTGTAAAGAGCATGCGGTGTGAACAGGTATTATTTTAATTATTTTATTTTAATTAAACAGCTTTTATTTTAAACATGTTTAAAGTGCACCTAATCCCTTTTGCGATTTTTATACATATGAAACTTTTAAAGGTTTTGAGTACTTCTGCGAAGAAATGTTTGGCTTACAAAGAATATTCTATGTTCTAGGCTTGTTTGAAATGGTGAAATTTTGACCTTTCCTGACCCATGACCGCGTAAGAAAAAGCCTGGGTCGATTCTCGATCTTACGTCACCTCATTAATGCATTATTCTCCATAGCGCCTTTCCTAAAAAAAACCTGATCATATCAAAATAATTGCACACAGCAGAGGATATTTGGTATTGGTCATCGCTTTGAAGTAAATGCGATTTTATTTGAGAGAGATAACAACTTCAGTCGCATTACAAGTTTATAATATGGCTTACCTGTTGATACCGGAACTATACGAAGGAGAATTCTCTGCTTTCGTTTTGCGGACCGCTCCAAAATCTCTCCTACTGCAGCTCCCGCCATTACAAAGGTATTTCCCATCATAAAATACCTTTTTTTAGTAGAAAACATACATATATACATGTATTCTTCCTGAAATTTGTATCTCACCCTCCTTCCCGGATGTGTGCTTGAAATTGTACTGATAATTGCATTCTAGTGCATCATAATGATTGCATTGTTCCGAAGTCTCAAATAAATAAATAAGTAAATGAAAAAGAGCTCAGCATCGGCATAACTAATCTCCTGAACACCAATGCATTATCTGTCCCATGGAGATGTGCCTTTGATCATGAGCTTAAAGAATACCATCCTGCGTATGAAGAACACAAAGGAGACTGTGTTTAAATAATGCGAGGGCCGAAAGGGCCGAAGGGCCGAGCCTAAATTTTTGAGATTTTACTGCTCTCTAAAACACTGGTTTCCTGTGTTCTGGGGCCAGATTCACGAAACTTTTCCTAAGACATGTCATAACATATAAAATTTGTGACTGTCCTAAGAGATATCGTAAATACGATAAATAAGATGTTCTCAGCTAAGACATCTCTTACGTTTCCAGCCTCCGTGAAATTATCGATTACAATGAAAATACCAATCAGCGCTGGCCTCATATATGGCCTAATTAATATTTCTCCGGCACAATTATATCTTGATGTGGTATAATCGATGCTTTTAAAAGAACTTTCCATTCATAAATTTGTACAACCAAGATGAAAGCTCTTGCCAATGCAGCCAAGGCGTATCTGCAGTAACTCATAAGAGAAGACCATGATTTCAACGCTAAATGTTCACATGTAAATAATAACCTCAAATCTTTCTGCAATAGTAATGAGACCCACACTAAGGAATTGCAATTTTTGTGTTCTGTTTACCAACTGGAACAATTGATAAAAGTGCCAACTAGGGTCACGAAATTATCTGCCACACTAATTGATCTTATTTTGACAAACATAAAAGAAAACATTTCGAAATCCGGGGTCATTCCTATCGGAATGTCTGACCATAGTTTGATCTATGCAGTGAGAAAGTTTACTTTTCCTAAATCAAGGCCAACAATAAAATAAAGGAAGTGCGCAACTTTAAGAATTTTGTTGAAGACGATTTTATAAATGAGTTAAAAAGCGTCCATTGGGACACCGTCGAGAATTTTGACAATCCGAATGACGCCTGGAAAGCATGGAAAACTGAATTCTGTGAAATATTAGATCAACATGCACCTTTCAGACATAAAAGAATAAGATCATTCTCCGTCCCTTGGCTGACGCCACAAATTAAACAAACCATGACAAATAGAGATTATCACAAAAAACGCGCTATAAAATTTAAAAGTCAATACCACTGGGAGCTATACGAATTCGCAAGGAATAAGGCGAATATTGAAATGCGGAAAGCAAAGTCCGATTATTATCGAAATAAAATAGAAACGTGCAAACACACTGATCCCAAAAAGACATGGAAAGTGATCAACTCCCTTTTGGGTAGTAATTGTAAATCCAGTCACGTGAATGAGCTTTGCATTAATGAGAATATAGTCTCAGATGCTGGAGACATATCTGAGGCTTTTAATGACTTTTTGTTAACATCGGACCCAAATTAGCTGCCGAATTAACGAGAACGCCACTAAGTAATATTAACAGCTATCTTACTGAACTCATTAAATATTGGTGGCACTTAAAGGGAAAGCAGGAAAACTACACAATCAGGTGGAGAATCCTCGCCAAGGCAAAGCCCTATTCAAATCTCACGAAGAGATGCAACCTATGTACTACAGAAAAACACCTGATAATAACTGAGCCACATAAGGCAACCTTAAATAAACGTAACGAACTCGTATCAACATGCAGACATCAACGGAAATACATTGTCAAGTATAACAAGAGCCCATCTGGGCTTTCAAGATTAAAGATGAAATACACTTTCATTTGAAATCCTCTTAGTATCAAGTCGTGCTTTAATTCGCCAGTGAGAACGTCATAAAAACAGACTGGTCTATTAATCGCCTTTATGACATGACTATGATAACGCAGGATTCGAACAACAGAATACTGGCAATTCAAGTGTATAAATGCAATACAATGACATATTCAGACTGTGAATTTGATTGAAAATAGATCAAAAACTCGGGGAAATGTCCGGCTAAAACTGTATGAATAAATGTGAAAGGAAACATAAATTTCATAGCAAGAAAAAAATTGTAATTCCTAATGAGAAAGCTCTTCTAAGGGGCCGACCATTTAACGTTTGAGGGGGGGGTGGGTGTTTTTGAAAAAAAAAAATCCTGCAAGCCAACGGTGTGGAAAAAATATCCTGCAAGCAGAAAAGCTTTGTTCTGGCTCCGCTTTTTTCGCAAAAAAATTCGTGCAACAACATTGCTAAAGAAAAAAAAAACGAGCACAGACAAGAACACCCATCCCCCCCCCTCAAAAGTCAAATGGTCGGCCCCTAAGCCGCTTCTCAAATTCACAGACTGTTTCACAAAAACATTTGCGCTTATCGACACAAGAGTTCAGTTGACCTTTCAAATAATTTATTCTGAGGTACGCATACTCTAAATCACAGATGTTAAATAAAGCGATAATTAGAAGAAAAAGTACATTAACAGACAAACTGAGAGGAAATTTATTCAAATCAAAAAGAGTTTACTTACAGTACTTGCGTAACTGAACTTTCGTTTTGGATCTTTTGGTAGTGTTGTTGACAGCATCCCACCTTCGTGCACATATGCACTGAATCGGAATGAAAGTCGAAGCCTACTTCGAACTTAACTTTCAGCTAACCTGTTTCCTTTCATTCCACAATGAATAATAATCTCATAAAGTAAGCCCGTAGCTTTCAATAAATTTGCCAGTGTCTGAATGAAACAGCTAGATCTTTTCCAATTTCTTAATTCTCTCACGAGTCACGGCAGCCGAAGACAGTCTCAAGCTACAAAACTTGAATTTTGATCCTCTTCACAGTAACGTAATTTAACGTCTCAGATATTATATATATGCCGTACTTCAGCTAGCGCTGTGCATTTCAAGTACTTTTTCCTCTCTCTTTGCTGGCAGTTCATGCTTCTTGTTCGTGTAGTTGCCGCATTTCAGTTGGCATACACTGAAAACATCTGCTTAACTAAGATTTGTAAAAATCTTAGCGGATCATGTAAATATTCCGCTTGGCTCAATTGAGGGTTTCTGCCGTCAAAGTTCATTTTTTGTTTCAGTTTTCCCCATATTAGCCGACATGTATAATGTCTCGAGCTCTCCATCCAGTAGAAAGACTCTGGTTATTCTGTCGTAAAACATGCCTTAGCTGTACAAGACCTGACCCAATTTCTGACAATGACTCATTGAAAGTGATATCTCCTTGTCTCGCCTAGTCTGAGAGCTTTGAACTTTCTTATCTGAGCGCGCCTGACGAAATCTAACCTTTGATTATAATTCGATACCCGTTGATATCCAAACGTGTTTGGATATTGTATTTCGCTTACGTTTCTTAATGTATATTGGATCTGTCCAAACAGCGCTGATCGAATGTATTACGGCTCCTGGTTGTTCATGTATTTTTATGGTCAACAAGAGCGCCAGTTGAAATATCCTGAGCCTGTTGGAAGGCTTTCGCCCTAGCGGGTCGACCATTTTGATTTACTGTATTAAATTCTGTAAATAAATTAACCTGGCGAGTGTTACGTGACCAGCACAGTGCGATCTGATTGGTGGTGAACTTGACCTTTAACGCATGCGCAGAAATTTTGCGACACCAATCTACGTACGAGTCCTCACAGTGACGTCACGCAGCTCATTTGGCCGCGCGGCAAACGGGACAGTTTTTAGCATAAAGTAGTCCATTTGAATGGTATATACACACCAATCTTTGTACGCCCCACTTGGAAATCAGCTCGCGGGTCAACATTCAGTGTTGTAGTTGTAGTGGCTGGCGTATCAAAATAAAGTATATGTGCGTAGTATGTATATGCCAAAGAGCGCACAATGCTCGCCCAGCTCATAAAATCCTTATCTTGTAACCCTTTCTGTTTGACAGTCTCCCATTTAAATTCCCCATTTTCATTAACCATATCAACTATCCTTTTTATACGGCATCGTGCCATTCTCTCATAATATACCGATCTCTTATTAATTGTTATGTAAACGTTCCACAAACTTTCTTGAAGAACCTCCTGCAAATTTATAGTTTTTAAATCTTTCTTACAAATTTCGGCCCAGCACTTTAAAATAGATTTATAAAAAGCTGGAATGTCATATGGGATTTTCTCCTTATCGAAGTTAACACTTATAGCCTTCGTACCACCTATTCTTTCTAAATAGGAGCACGGAATATCTTTCCATGCGGATTTCTCACTACCTAACAAAGAGCAGGCCCATTTTACTCTTTTTGCTTGAACTGACAATGAGAAATCTGGAACTTTTAAACCCCCTACTTCGTAACTTCCAATTAATGTTAGATATTTGATTTTTTTTTTCATTCCAGATAAAATCCTTTAGCTCATATTCTACAAGTCTGATAAAATATTCAGATACACTGTATTTTGGAGCAAACATACAACAATTTAGACAGTGCTAATGTACGAACAATCTGTATTCCTCCATATTGCGTAAGCACCCGTGATCGCCAAATAGATAGCATTGTTTTAAAGTTACACAACACTCGATGTAGATTATTACTATAGATTAACTTCTTATTATATGAAAAACTATTCCTAAAATCTTGAGACCGCTTTCCTCAAAATCAACTAATTTAAAGTCTTTATATATATAACTATCATTGCCTGACCCTGACCCCAACCACCCTATCTCTGATTTTTTTTTTTATTAATCTTTAAAGAAGAATATAATCTAAATGTATCTAACATTTCTAATGTTTTTTAAAGTGAACGAGTATCATCTGCAAAAATGTACGGTGAAATGGGTCGCCTTGCTTTGTTCCCATGAGTCAGAGTACTTATCACAGGCCCGTGTATAGCCTAATACGATACTTCGTAAATACCGACGTGAGCGAAAAGGTGATTACCCGTCGAAAACAAAAGTCATAAAGATATTGAGACAGTAAGGTTGGCCTTTGCAAACGTCAAGATGTTCAATAGGATTTTATTCAACTGGTCGTTACAATTGCTTAGCTATAGCTAATACTAAAACACGCTTGGTTCCATGCTGTGTACTTCTTATTTCTCTGTGCGATAGTTTTTATTTTTCCAATACGTCATATTACGACAGAGTTCGTACTGTGTAACGTGAATTGCACGAATAATATTACTAGATAGGTTGGACCGCCATATATTGACAGCCGGAAAATCTCTCACATACATTATATTACACATAATAAAAATCCATATGGAATTATGAGGTCTGACAGTACATGCAGTAACATGAAATGTCTTGAAAAAGCTGATTACGTATTAGAATCAAACACGTCAACCTGCTTTTTATAAGATCTTACAGAAAGCCGCCTGATTTGAAAGGATAACAAGAACAGAGACGTGATATTGACACGAAGTTCCGATATAAAAGGGTAGCCCCTTTTCTTTTCACGCCGGTGGAATACGAAATTTGAAATTCAAATTGCAGAGCAGTAAAGAACGCAAGTGAGCATATCAGTCCTCCCTTGTTAGAATGCTAAATTTAAAATTAAACAATCCAAAAAATTAACAGAGGGTAGATAATTGTTCATTAATACTGTTCGATACATAATACTAGATTATTTTTTTAAGGACTGTCTTTTGCCGTTTATTGCAAAATGTTTTAATTTATAGATATAAAGACCGTCTTCCACCGTTATTGTAAATAGTTTTCACTGGTTAGATGATGACTCATGTATACACTATTTATATTAGGTTCTTATAAGATTTAGGGTGCATTCGATTGGCCGTATTCCTGAATAAGAATACGCACAATGATCACTACAAATCGCTTATATCGGATTGTTTAGCCACTGGAATACTAAATGTATCGTGAATATCACATACCAATTACCCCCTCGCCGCAGGCCAATAACCCTTACTTAGGGTGCATTTTATTGACCGTAATCTGGAATACGAATACACAGAATGGTCACTACAAATCGCTTATATCGGGATTCTCTAGCCACTGGAATACTAAATGTATCGTGAATATCACATACCAATTACCCCCTCGCCGCAGGCCAATAACCCTTACTTAGGGTGCATTTTATTGACCGTAATCTGGAATACGAATACACAGAATGGTCACTACAAATCGCTTATATCGGGATTCTCTAGCCACTGGAATACTAAATGTATCTTTAACTGAACATACTGTATGTCAGCAAGTGTTTGTAGCTTATACAGTGCAAAAAGTGCCTGGACCAGTGATTTGACTGATCCATCTATTGTTATTCTGGAATACGGTCAATCGAATGCACCCTTAGTGTATCCTGAGTATCATATGTCAGCAAGTATTTGTAGTTTACAGTGCGAAATGTGCCTGAACCAGTGATTTCCAAAGACTATCTATTCTTTATACTCAATCGAACGCACGCTTGATGGATTGGTTGATGTGATTTGAATTTCGCGTGATAAGTTATCAGTATAGAGCACTCTTGCGGTGTATGAATCACGTACATGTTTACTCTACAAAGACTGACTGACAACTGAAGGTGTAATGGCCTGCCCATGGGCCTTTCACCTCTAAAAACCGAATCTAGACGAGCCGTGTTCACCAAACCGTGTTACGTCAGAACCCAGTTTGAGCATTTTCGTCACGTATTGATTTCAACCGTCTCGTGTTGATGAGAAAAATCACATATACTTTAAAATATCTGCTGTTGCTGTGATACAGGAGTAAAAATACCAAAAATATTTATTTTTAAAGTAAACTTATTTTGCTTTAAATGCCCTCCAGAGAAGCGAATTCTATTGTTTATCTCCATTTTATCAAAGGCTACACAATCACGCTGAGCACGCCTGGCTTGCTAACGTGAGCGATCGCTTTATAATTCAGAATGGCGTGATATACGGAAGGAACTCAGGTATAGACTTCCTGTTTCTAGACAGAGTCCATTATGCGATAAGAAAAACATTTAACGATTTCTTATTATTGCACTTGCAACAGCTGTTTTCGTTGTGTTTATATACTCATGGAAAAGCTGAGCACTTTAACTTACGACCCAACGGAAGCACGAATAGTTCGATAAACTGAAGGATGCGCTAAAGAAACAACACTCAGATGTTACTCTGTTACTCTGTTAATCGCAACAGCACGCAACGAACAGTTCAGAAATTAAGACTTATTTATCGATGGAATCATTAGTGTTTTTGGTTTGCATTGTGATTTTTTACATAAAAATCGCTGATGCCGAAAGGAAACATAATTCATGTCCACCGAGGCTTGGTTGGCGTTTCTACTGGTCGCCATACGAATATGACCTTATAAAGACGCACTCGGGAAAACTCCGCGGCAAGCTACCCAACTTCATTGAGAACGCCATGAAAACATGTTGTCGAAATATGACGGCACCCACGTACGTAGAAATCCCAAGAAACAGCTCTAAAAGCAAAGAAGTACTGATACGGGAGTCTCGTAGTCAAGGCATGTGGCTGTACTTTCCTGTGTTCGCGAACAGAGAGAGCAAAAAGAAATATGAGAGGCCATTTTTAAGTTTGTACGATTCTCCAGGCCCTGTCGTATTTGTGCCAGAAGCCAATGAGAAAATGTGGAATGGCGTGTTTGTGGCAGTCACCCGACTCTGGCAAATTATTGTGCTAAGCATTTTACTTGCTGCTATTTCTGGGATACTGATATGGTTTCTGGTAAGTTGATACCTTTTTACTGTGTTGCTTAAAACTCACCGTTGAAGTTGTAGTCGATATTGGAAAAGGGAAAACGAAAATGACTTCTTGAAACAAATGCCATTAATCTTAAAATGTATTTTGATTCCACTAGTGTTAACATTATAAAATGCTCAACCATTATAGAGCTGATAGCGAAAATGTTCTTTAAAGCTGCCGAAGCCAAGAGTGGTTTTGTGATATATATCTCTAAATTAAATAAATTGAATAAATGAACTTAAGAAAATCAATTAAATTTAATGAAATAAGAGCGAGACTGAAAGTCGGAAAAACTCCAACTGGCCATCGATAGCATAGCAAGAAGTAAAATAATATTTATGATATATGATATCTGTGTTTTCTTGAGGACGGCCATCGCGTTAGATTTAATTTATAAACAACGAACACAAGGGAAATTTGCCTTCATTTAAAACACTGTATTACAGTCAAGCTTATCGTTTGAATTTGAGGCCATTTGTTTTGGTCAGTTTATCTAGAAACGTTTTTAGAGCTAGCTACTGTAATTATAGTTTACTTAATTGGCCTCGAAATGGTTCTACTTTCTTTGATCAATTTTTGATAAGAAATTACTATGAGAGTCACTTTTATGAGTCTGAGTTTCTTCCGATCTTGATTAATATTCGTGCATCTGAAAGTAAAGATTATTATTTTGTTATGGACAATGTTATTATCAAACATTAGAATTAATATTTCTACATAGAACATGATAATAAGAACTTCAAACAAAATCTTTGTGCAGCCGTGATACCCCAGCATATTTTCTCTGAATGACTTCAAAGCCAACGAAACTTTCCCAGTATGCCGAATGCCTATCCACTGAGTTCTAGTAGTCGAATTGTAAACAAAACGTTTTTTTAATTGAAAATAATTTACATATTATGCAACACCCCGCCGATCTCTGCGTTTCATACACTATGATAATAATAAACTTAACAGTCGGGGTATCTCAAACACTGGTCTATCTAGAGGCCTCGAGTTGCTATGATAATACGGTGTGTTATAAAATACGCTATATAATAGGTATATACGAAGACACTCGCACTATAAAATTTTAACACTCAAAAATCACTGTAAGAGATTCTGCCCACCCAATGCACCCTTCTCTCTCTCCCTATTTATCTATCTGACTGTTTATCCGTATGTTATCAAGGTCAGTGCTACCTCCATAGGTAGCGAATAGCAGCTAACTTTTCGAGCGTTAGCCCGCTTTCGTTAGAGTGAAACGATCGAAGGGTGAATACTCGAAACGTCAACTGCTACTCGTATTACTCGCCGGTTAGCATACCAGTGTCTGTCTAAATTTTCTCGCGGACTTTGACTTTGTTACAGACAAATGTATGGAAACTGAAAACACGATTGCACGCTTCCCAGCACAGCTACATCCCTCAAATTTTGATGAGTTAATCTTCTACCTGGTATTTTCAGGCAGTGAATATTTCAGAAATTCGATTTTACGGAAATTATTTGGCATTCAGATTCCCATATACAAACACTGTATTTCGCGCCATGTTTGCCGCACCCCTTTCGAAATGTCGCGATTAACCGCGAACTGATCTATTTGTCAGTTGCAAATCTTAAAATATTTTTATAGATATTAACAAGTTTATTTCAATTAACAAAGTGTGTAATGTATACTTGAAGAAAAGACCTGATAAATGCGCGGGGGAAAGTACTGTCCGTTTGAGCCAAATCTTCAACGGAAAGCTTTGAATTGGAGTCTCTTTCGTTGAACATTGAGGACTTTACATATTATACAAATTATGCAACACCCCCAACCGCTTTTCATAAGCTTGCACTCGTAGCGGTAGTTAAAGCCCTGGCCCATTGAATGACTCAGGGTATTAAAACAACTTGAGTAGAAGGTGCTGCCTTTACATTATCAGTGAAATTTGTTAGACCCTTCACATTAACTGAACAGGGCCATGTGGCCGTGGGGGGAGTACTGAGTTTCATCGATAAACTGTTACCCTTTGTAAATAAGGTGACTTTACTTTGTTATTCGTATAATAGTAACATTCAATCAATCACGTCAGATGGGTTGCGTCTGATAGCCCCATGTTACTAGAACTTAGCGATTCCACGAGTGAACTAACTTCCGTTATTTTGGTTAGACATGACATGTGAAATAGTCGGAGGTAATATGTTTTAAAAACGCTTTAATCTTGACTTATCTATCTTTACGCCAAGAACAAAAGCTCAATATAATTTAACGTATAAAGAGATTTAAAGTTTCCGTTTCTCTAAACATGAAAGATCGTTGATAATCAAAATCCAAAACGTATATTTTACCTACGTAGCAAAAGAGCTACACGAGAAAAACCCTCGAGTCCAGGAATCGAACCCGGGTAACTATGGAAGACCAGAACGGTATTTCCTATTACCGTTTTCCGCTATTGCTCGTTTTGGTACCAAAAATTGTAATAGGCAACATATTTTCTATTTCCTATTACCGTTTTCCGCTATTGCTCGTTTTGGTACAAAAAATTGTAATAGGCAACATATTTTCTATTTCCTATTACCGTTTTCCGCTCTGTTGCTCGTTTTGGTACCAAAAACGGTAATAGGCAACAGCTTTTCTATTTCCTATTACGGTTTTCCGCTCTATTGCTCGTTTTGGTACCAAAAACGGTAATAGTCGATAATAGGCAAAAACGCATTCGTGCATCTCGCAGTTGGGTAGCCTCGATCTCATGCGGGTCCGGCACCAAACGGAGTTTTCCTTCATTGAATGTTCAAGATGAATTTTCCGGGCTTGTTGCTAGGTATGTTAAACAGTGGACGTGAAAGTTGTAGTTGCAGTGGTATGATAAACGATTAATTAAGCTGACTAAACAGTGAAGGAGCGATTAAGTAATACTTCAATCGAATACCATTGTTTGAACTGGAGGTTAGTATAAATACGAAATTCGAAATCAGGGCCACAATGTAGTTTTATTTACAATTGAAAGTTCTGTTTTCAGCATCGATCAACTAAGCTGGTGGCATTTAAAGACAGATGGTTTGTGTCACGGGTAAAGCAAAATACACCACTGATAAATCAAGCTATTATTGAAGCTCATGGCTTCAATAATATCTCTTCTTAGGGACTCGATTCCTTTTCGTTTCAACCCTTAGTTGATTGATGCTGAAAATAGAACTACATTGTTGCCCTGATTTCGAATTTCGTATTTATACTAACCTCCAGTTCAAACAATGGTAGACTATGAGGAATACTAAAATGTCTTCGTATTCGATTCCACGATTGAAGTATTACTCAATCGCTTCCTTTACTGTTAAAAAAAACACGTGTTTAGTCAGCTTAATTAATCGTTTAACATACCTAGCAACAAGCCCGGAAAATCCATCTTGAACATTCAATGGAGGAAAACTCCGTTTGGTGACGGACCCGCATGAGATCGAGGTTACCCAACTGCGATGTTTGCTATTACAGTTTTTGGTACCAAAACGAGCAATAGAGCAGAAAACGGCAATAGTAACTAAAAAATCTGTTGCCTATTACCGTTTTTGGTAACAAAACGAGCAACAGAGCGCAAAACGGAAATACTGAGGAAATAGAAAATCTGTTGCCTATTACCGTTTTTTGTACCAAAACGAGCAACAGAGCGCAAAACGGTAATAGGAAATAGAAAATATGTTGCCTATTGCCGTTTTTGGTACCAAAACGAGCAATAGAGCGGAAAACGGCAATAGGAAATAGAAAATATGTTGCCTATTACCGTTTTTGGTACCAAAACGAGCAATAGCGGAAAACGGTAATAGGAAATACCGTTCTGGGCTTCCATAGGTAACAGATGTAAAAGGAGAGCGCACTCGACGCTCGCCACTCTTGCCATCTCGCAGTAATGAGTAACAGTACGGTAACAGTTAATAGCGAATTTAAGATACGACTACTACGACTACGGCTGGACGTGCCTAGCGGTCGGCTAGAGTACTGGGCCGAGTGCGAATGGCGCGAAAATTTCAATATTTTGGCAAGACTGAGCTGAAGCCATCACGTTGCCGACCGAATTGCCCAAACATTTTCACATAAGCTATGCCCAGAAACGCTGTACACTCGTACAGAAAGCATTTTTTTGTGTGGTTTAAAGGTTAGCTAATGAAATATATAAAAGGGTGGTGAATTTCTTACATTAAATTCGACTGTTGTGGTGACTACGAAAAACACGCCGACTTTTCACCGTCGTGGACTGGCTACGGTGCCTCGTTCCAGTCCTTTATTGGTGCGCGTACGTAGTGTAGACCGTAATCATCGTATCTTAAAGTCCCTAATATCTATCCCAGTACAGCTTATACTCAGAATAAATCTTACCGATTTTCACCGCGCTACACAGAAACGAGGCGATTGCACTACTTTAGTAATTAATGCAAGATGTAGGTCATGTAGCGAAAATAAAATATTTATTATTTGAACTTCAGTCGACTCGTTAAAGTTTTACTGTAGTGTTGTCTGTGTCAGGACCGCAAGAAAAACCATAAACATTTCCCTGCCGATTTTCACCATGGCGCATGTGCGGGATTCTGGTGGGCGTTCGTTACCATGGCAACAGTTGGGTAAGTGTTCATCAATAAGGTTTTTCGTAGAAATGTTACAGCAATAACTTGTGCTGCCATACGGCCATACTGTTACATTGAAATGGCTTCCCTATTGCGTTTGTCTTTCTGATCAAATCACAGTGCATAGTAAAGTTAATGTATTGTTACGAAAGTGTTTTGTACTTTAGGGTACAACTTCTGTTTTGGGGTGGATTAGCTGTGGTAGAACTTACTTAACTTGGCTGGGCTCGTAAACAACCCTGCTCACACTGAACGGCCTTCCAGTGAATGACCAACACAGTGGAACCTCAGTGGTCTCTCCACTGGTCCACTCGGTGGCCTCCCACTGATCTCACTCTTCAGTGGCCTCCCACTGATCTCCTCAGTGGCCTCCGATTTACAATTGATTCTAGCTTCTATTTATACTAACAGTTTAATTATTGACATCATTGTCATTACAGGTGAAATAACACATACTGTTAATAACTGATAAGTTGGAATCAAACACCGTTACAATGATAAGCGCATCATAGTACGATTTGTAATAGATATGTAATTACACTATGAGGATAACGTAATGTAGAAGGGGAATCATTGGTTTGGCCTACACATATAAATTATAGAGTAAGGATTGGGTAATGGTTGCCGCGCGTAACTGAATCTCAGCCGGTGGTAAAAGCTAAGCAACTGTTACGCTAATGTAAACTCAGCTGGTGGTAATCGTACTGTAAATGAATTTTAACTGGTGGCAACTTGTAAAACTGAACGTGACTAACAATCGGTTAAGGATCAACCATCGTTCAGATTTTCCACATTACTTCGAAATTTCTAGTTTCTGAAAGTCCTAAGATTCTTGCCATTACAGTATAATGGTTCCGGTACAGTTTTGCTGTATTCTTTCCCACTAATACACAATCCGGCTCTATAGTCATAAATAACCTTACGTGATGGACCGAGTTTTTCCCCCTTTTTTTATGGCCCAAGTACGTAGCACGCGGGCCATAAAAAAAGGGAGGACGAGGATCATAACTTAAAGTGCAAGTAGCGCCATAAAACAACATGAACTCTTTTTGTCCCAAATTCTATTTCTGATATACTTCCGTTGTCTAACTTAGTTTTCTTTGACAGGCAGGAGCAGCAATTACAGAAGAATAAACGCTACCCGAATTGCGGGATTGATTGCATATTCAGCTTGTGATGTCACAATGAAAACCTACGGGATTTTATTGTAGTAGTTTTCTCTAGGGAGGGAGTTGATTCGTCTTATGACGTCACAGGGTCCACGAAAAGTAACCAAAATTAGGGATTAAATGCCAGAAATGTTACAAAATTTGCAAGATTAATAACTTTTTGTGAGAAACAAACACAAAGTACAATATATATTTATATTTTTTGACATGATACTTTAAGGTACGGTGGCCCACAAGTACGGTGGCCCACAAGGGACATGCTGCAAACAAAAATAAATTGCTGCAAACAAAAATAAATTGCAGCAAACAAAAATAAATTGCAGCAAACAAAAATAGATTGCAGCAAACAAAAATAAATTGCAGCAAACAAACGAATTGCTGCAAACAAAAATGAATTGCTGCCAACAAAAGTAAATTGCTGCAAACAAGAATGAATTGCTGCAAACAAATAACTTTCTGCAAAGAAACATAATTTGCTGCAAACAAATAACTTGCTGCAAACAAACATTGAAAAAGAAGCTGAAATTAGTTTTTTGTTAACTTTACCCAGTACGTTGTTACCCTAAGCAAGATCTCTGTAAAATGCAATAACAATACGGGGTCGCCATTCTCGTTTTTGCGTGAAGTAGCTGTAATTTATAGTAATTTAGAGCCGTCCCACAGCAGAAACATGTGAAATATCAGCAATAGTATACGTAAACAGCGCCTATTAGCTGCTAGGTCATACTACTCATAGCGAACAAATGGACTTATTGTGCAGTATGTATACCAAACAGTATTTTGCGAGACTGACTAAGCGTTCAGAAATTAAAAAATAGTTATACTTTGGTATCTGTTGGCCAACCTCGATGTGTATAAATATATGGAAGAAAAAAGGGGGTCGCCGTTTTCGCTTCGGAAATATATTGCAAAATATCGCAAATTTAGCTCCAAAACATACGTTTTGAGAGGAAGAACTTGGGCGAGTTTCGTAAAAGTCGTATTAACTTATTTTTCATTGCAAACGTTAAATAAGTGCTGAGATATGTACGATTCAGTAATACACCCAAACACAGATATTTGTACCTATGATTTTAGATTTCACCAACATGCGTAGTAGATATGCGCATTGCAAATCATCTTAAGGTACAGACCGAGAAAACAAGGTTAATAACATCCTTATTATGTGACTTCTCATTTGCCTTGAGATCAGAAATGGGAAGAAGGTCCGTACTGCAAGTTATGGACCGCAAGTTATGGACCGCAAGTTGGCCAATCATAGCTCGCGAAATTAATTAGCAAAATAATAATTATCGTTATAACTCATCAATGGTATCGTCATGAACATTTCAATATACGTTTTTGATATGCCGTAAATACGGTCAAGACTATATAGAGCAGACTTCGTATGAGTGGAACAAACTACGGCATGCCCGTAGCCTTACCGTAACCGTACCTTAACCGTACTGTACCGTACCCGTACTGTACCGTACCGTATTGATTGGATCCGCAGGACAAAAACAATAGCCTTTTAATAGTAAGGGAAACCATTTCAATGTTACGGTACAGTAACCGTGCTGTAACCGTGGTGTACTGTATCTCTGTAATTTGATTGGATCAGCAGGACAAAAACAATAGGGAAACCATTTCAATGCCACGGCATGTCGTACGATAACCGTGCTGTAGCCAGTGCTGTAGTTTGTCCCACTCATACGAAATCTGCTCTATACTGCATGGCTTCGTTTATTTGTGTTTTAGTAGTTGTTGTTGTTTTTGCTTTTTTTTTTCTTGTTTTGAAATGTTTTTGACGGACATTTTGGAGATCACTGAAGTAATTATGTTAATATATTTCTCTACGGATTGCTAGCTTTTATGGGAGTGGGGTGGTAATTTCTCGAGTTGAAGAAGGGACTGTGGTGATTTTGGCTCGCTCGATTTTTTTTCTGTGCAAATTCGGCTTGACCCCCAACCCTTGCCCTCCCCTCCCCCCCCCCCCCCCAATTAATGTTCAAATGGTCCGTCCCTTAGACATCATCATCGCACAAGCGTGCGTATTGTAGATTCCCTTTTAATTTGGCAAAGAACTGCATTAGCTTCATCGGTTTTAATTCTGACCTTTATCATGTTTTATAGAAAATGAGATCAAAGGTCATAGGCAACCACTTTTGCCAAAACGTTAAAATGGGAGTCTACATAAGTTATCAATAACCTAACTTTCTTATTATAATTTAGATTTTAGATTAGTATTACGTTTTAATAGTAATATTACTAGCTTTCCTTGGCGTAGTCTATAAATAATATGATTTATATGTAATGTTTATATTAGTGGATTTTAGATAGGTAATACGTTGTCAGTATAGAATTTAAGATAATTAGTAGATTTAGATAAGGGTTAGGTATTCTTATAATTTTATGTAATGTGCATATTCAGTTTGTATATAATATGCGCAAAATAAATTGTATTATTGTTATTATAATTATATAGTGAACTCATTGTTATCGGGTACAACCAAACGAAAATAGCCACCCTTTAACTTCTGATAGGTGTGACCTGAGATGAACAATTGGCCGGATAAAAGGAGCCCAATACTTATTACATTGCTGTTATAATTTGTACCTTTATTCCAGTTACGGTGATTTAGTTCCAAGGTGTTTCCTAAGTCGTGTCGTAGCCGTTCTGTGGATGATCATTGGTTATCTCACCTTAACAATGTTCAACGCTGAACTAACCGCTCTCCTCACAAGCAGAGAGATGCCCTTACAAGTGAACCTTATCGGAAAGAAGGTACGGGCCTTATTTTAACAATTAAGAATAAAAAGAGGCACGCTTTCACCTCCCAGCACCACCAGGGATGAATCTAGTTCAGGCCAGTTGACCCGGACCTACGCATTTTACAGCTTACTTGTCTTATTACAAATGAATGTTGCGTTTGAGGAGCTGTCGAAATATACAAAACATGACCTGAAAGTGCAGGAGAAGGCATTTGCGAAAGGCTATATCTAAACATTTCATGGGAAGAATACACCCGGACCCCCAAGAAGCGGCCTTTTCGGGTCGGTTGTTTGGGCCTACATACTAATTTAGAAAACCTGGATACGCCCACAACCACGTATGTTGAGTTTGTTGTTATTCTGCCTCTGAACAGAGAAGGTTTTTCTCGAATCCTCCAGTTTTCCTCCTACCTCAACATACGTGGCAACATAATATGACATGAATCTCTGGAAAAGCGTGTAATGAAACAGAATAATCATGATTCGAAGAACGACCTATTGGATGTACCAATGTTCAATTATTTGTTGAATAAAGTATTTTTTTAGGACGAGAGTATGATCTTTTTTGTGTATCTTCCAAGCAGGATTCTAGCTCAGACCAATAGCAAACTCATGTATAAAATATTAAATCACATTCCGAAATACCTTTATAATAAGTAAGTGTAATTTTCTTTAAGAAGGCAAAATTATTAGGAAATAAAGTTAGAAACCTAACGCCGAATCAAAATAAAGTGCATTGCTGTTTTAGTAAAATCATTTTTGATATAAATGAGCTGAGCTGATATGGTCAAACAGTCATTAGTATAAACCAACTAGTGGACTATTACAAATCCTGCATTCTGATTGGCTACCCTACTATAGGTCTATTTGTTATAGCCCATGGTAGAGAAATACCGCACGCATTTTCACGAAATAATAAAAATATTTAAACTTCTATTTGTTTCTTTCTATTATTTTCTACTGTCCGACTAGTTAGTTTATCCTAAAACAATTAGACCTCTCGTCCTCATGGGCTACGAGTCAATAGCCCATTCGGCTGCGCCTCATGGGCTATTGCCTCGTAGCCCATTCGGGCTGCGGGTCTAATTGTTAAATAGTAATTTTACGCCAAATGTGTTTATGTTTACTCTTGTAGATTTACATTCCTCGAGGTGGTAAGGCGTTTCTGGAAGAGGAGCTCAACTTTATGGCTGAATATCAAGGTAAGCACGTTGTGTGATAAAATTAAAATGTATCAACATAAACGAATACAGTTTCATTCTACACTAAAACAATGACGTCACCACGGGAGAATTAGTAGAAACCAACTAGTGTTCTATAACGAATCCTGCAATCTGAATAGCAGACTGCTATTATAAAGCTACTCACTATCTATTCTGTGATAGATAGTGAGTAGCGAAAACGTCGGTTTTCAAAAGCAAAGCAATTGCTCCCAAGTCGTCAAAATGTCAAAAAATATTCTTGTTTCAGTTTAAAGACTCTATGTCGACCGGCATGCAATGTGGGCGCTTTGGAGTTTCGTATCATACGAAAGTCGAGTTTTTAGGTGAGTTTTAGCGTGGAAAGCTGTAGTCGCTCAGTAATCTTCTTTGATCCTTGTAATCATTTCGATTTTTAGGAAAGAATTACTCTCAAAAGACGTATAAGTCAATCAGTTAACTTCACATTCAGTTATTTGGCAAGAATCATTCCGTTCTATACTCTTGTTAGACCTGTTATGAGTCATGAGTTTAAACTTAGAGACGTCCATCTTTTAGATGGCGTCCAAGGCCGAACCAAATCGGCAACTAGTTAGAGGAGGACGGCCCAAAAAACCAGTGACTTTGAAAGTGATATACTTAAGAGAATCGGTACAAGACCAGTGGAGGGATTGGAAAGCCTCGAAGGGTTATTCAAGACTCGCGGACAGTGAATTCGCTCAAGTTTTACTGCAGTAAGTAATACTTGAAATTCTTTGCGCTCTGTACTTGAGTTTGTAGTCTGTTCTCACTCTCTGCTCTACTCACGTAAATATGTTCTTATCTTTTTTTACGTATTGGTCTTGTCTTCAGTTCATGTCCAATCAGCACAACAGGATCTGGAGGTGATCAGCACGAGCAAAGTCTACCTCAAGAACTTTATACATGTCATGTCACTATCATTATGTAATTTCATGAGTGAGTACAGTTGCATGCAGGTTTCACAGTCGTATTGGTCTGATATACACGTAGGCTATACAATTTACCTTTAGTAAATTCTCCTTTTAAATTCTCCTTTTGAGAGGAGAAATATCTTGTTACAAAGAACTGTATAATTTTTTTCACTTCTCTAATCTCAGTGTGATTGTATATTAATTAGGCAATACCATGTATGTATATGGGAATGCTAATAAACTATTGTACTTGTACCTTTAGCATTCTTGAAGTTCTTCAGTATTTAGCTTCAAGTTTGGATAGGTTAATAAGTCTTCTATAGGGTAGGGAATTTCATTTTTTCTTGAATGCATTCTCAAAATTACAAGAGTAACCTTGTAATACATTGTAGCTATATAGGCCCAAGGATCAGGGTTTCACACTAAAATCCTATTTCTCAAATCATAAGCCTTAGCTCTGTGGTGACAATTAGAATCACAACTTGAGAATTATTCCTCAAAAACACTTATCCCTTATATTACAGCACATAATTTTAAAGGTAGTGCCTCTGCCACAACAACATCCAAGACATCTGGCTCCAACTATTGCTTTACGAGAAAGCCCAGAATTGATTTATTTGATTACTTAATATTGCAGCAGATTTAGGGCTAAGAAATAATTAAATAAATATCCCTTACAGTGTCTGTGACTAGTAGTGGATATTTACAGTGTGACTACTTCTAACAGGACCACCCGACACTAACCAGCCAGTCACAGCACAAGTTTATAACAAATGATCCAGACTTTGGTAGTCCCCAAGCCAATAATATTTAAAGGCCTAGACATCAGTAGCTTCCAAGCCAATCAAATTTGACAATGTGGTGGCCCATGTTGAAGTTGTGACACTGTAACTTGCCATGTCACTTCACAGGGAGGTAAATATCCACCAATTGTCACTGGATCTGTGTTGAATAATGTTTTTAGTATATACCACACAAGTGTTGTAGTGAGTAGCTTAGCCAATTAGATTGCAGCATTGCTGATAGAGCACAGTTGATTTCTAACAACTAATATATGTCAGGTAAATGAATATTGCACTATAGGCCCACAACAGAAACTCTATTGTTGTTGTTATTACTCTGTGTTTTTTTTTGCAATAGTGCTAGCTGGGCACTTTCCACTATGCTCTCATATTGCCTAGTCATGTGTCTGGTCATCTTTGTCCAATGAGAGCAAAGGAATTGTTATTTTATTTGAACAATAAAGATTCACCACTTTCTCAACCCAAAATTTTTCAATTCTTGGAGGGCACTTTGCATAAGCACAATAGCTTTCTTATCTTCCATGGGACAATGTTTTTGGAAAAGATGAGTTGTTCCAGGAAAGATGAATAACTATTGTATTTATAAAAAGTGTCCTCCAACAAATTGCACAATTTTGGGATAAGAAAGCAGTGAATACAGACTTTCTGTCTTGAGCCTATAATCTGATATTTTCCTTGGAAATTTGATGTTGTATAAACCTGATATAAACCCTCAACTTTGTTTCTCTGACTAATATTTGTGAGAGCCCACCTGACTCCACCCCCTATGCTATATCGAATGTGGGCTATAGGAAAAGTGTTTGTAAGGGGTGGATCATTAGAAACCACTGACTGGACTGTGGTTGACAACTCCCCACTAAAAAAATTGTGCTAGGTAAAAAGTTAACCAAGAAATTCCTACAAGCAGATGATAATAGCAAAACAATTCATGCAAGCAATTAACTTGTTTAAAGAATATTCTGAAGATAAATTAGTTTGAAAATATAGATATTACACATTCCAACAAACCAGGGCATTCAATGGGTCCCACCTCACTTTAATAATCCATCCATCCCTGTTCATAGTTTGTGTGAACTCAGCTGTGCGGGGGGGGGGGGGGGGACGGACGACGGGGACTCTCCTGGGGATGACTCCCTATATCTAGCTGATGGCGATGCTCGTACCTTTTGGGGTATACTTTTGGGGTAAAAATGCATATTTTGGGTGTTTAATTTGAAATGCCAACAGTACCTTTATGGTATTGGTTCCTTTGGAATTTTTTAACAAGCATCCCATCTAATCAGATCTCAAGGCTATATAGACATTGTCTGGGGAGGAATCTGTTGATGGATGTTTTTTTATGGCACAAGAAGGAATAACTGTTCCTTTCCCCAAATAGCCATGCTCTAACAAAACAAACTGTCTAGGCTGTGTTGCGGTAGCTGGCCATTGAAATATCTAGAAGATCCACCCTAATTTCACCTACAGCGAATGGCAATTTCGAGAACATGTCTGTTTAGACATGTTAGGCTTCGTCCAGGGCGTATGAAGTGATGCATTCCCTTCGTCTGTAACATTAAATTTTATTCTCAGGAGCAAGGCACAACGTTCCTGGAATTCCGGGTTCTGGGCCTGGATTTGTGACTCGTGAAGATTGTAAAGTCTAAGCTCCCACAGCCATTCGACAGTTTTACCCCGGGGGGTACTGGACCCATGTTTGGGTATAGGGTTGAAACCCTGACCCTGTTAAGGACAGAAAAACTCTAAATACCTACCCTGTGTAGGACAACACCCTCTAGTTTAGGACCCTGTTTAGGACAAATGACAAAATACAGACTGTCTTGTTTTACACAATTGTGTTTTATTGGCAATTGCAATGATTGGGTGACAATGATCTTGTGGAGTCACTGATGACTTGTTAAAGACCGGTGAGATGAGGATAATTGTGCAATCAATGCCCTGGTTAGGACAGACTCATGAAATTATATACCCTGTCCAGCGCACATCCCTGTTTTGGCCATATAAGGGAGTACCCCCCCCCTCCCCCTGGAGTTTTACAAGAATTTCAACTCTGTCGTCGTGCTAAATCGTTAAAGAAATCTTTATAAAAAGAAATGTGGAGAGATTATACTAAAATCCTTCTGAAAAATATAAATCGTGTACTTTAATAGACTAGCTATTTCCTGTTTGGTGTTCTCACTAGTGAACAGTCTGGTACACTTACATAATTTGCGCACTTCCTTGAGGAACTGTTTCTAATTCTGAAATAATGTTCGTAATACAAAAACATGTTTTACACCTTTTTATTTTTGTCTTTAGTTTGGCTGTGATAAAAATATTTAGTCGGGTGTTTTGTTGATTGCACAAACTTTTGACTTTCTTTTCAGCTGTTCATACCTTCAGTTGCACATGGCTTTCTCGATGTACCACACTTATACCGATTCGCCATACATTCTAAGTCAGCCGTGCTACAAGGGCAGCCACGTGTTTGGCCATCTTTTTTTTATTTATATATATATAGAAATAATACAAGTATATAAAGATCGGCTCTGTCTTCGTGTAGAACTTCGGCTTCGCCGGCAACCTTCAGTAAAATTGAATTGAAAGAAACACAGATAAATACCGATCGTATTGACTTGTTGGCGTTTCATAGAAACTTAAAACTCACCATAAACATTAATCCTCTGCAATTCGTCTTCCGATGTCTTGTGAGATCAAGATGGCCGTCACGAAGGCTAGCGAGGAACGCCAGGTCGAATTCTTGAATCAAAACAAAACAAACGCCCGCAATGGATGCCGGTCGACATAGAGTCTTTAAGATTGAACTACTAGTTGGTTTCTACTAAAACAATTACACTACTCGCTCTCAGTTTCTATAGCTATCAGCCGTTATAGTTCACCACACAATTTTGTTGCGCGCTCATTGGTCAAAAGCGATCACGTGACGTGATAGTTGTCATCTGCGGATGCAAACTATCAGGCGTTACAGTTCACCACAATTTTTTGGCGCGCGCTCATTGGTCAAAAGCGATCACGTGACGTGATAGTTGTTATACGCGGAGGCAAACTATCAGGCGATAGTGCCCGCTGAGCACGAAAGATAATTTTGTGTTGAACAATAACGCAAATAGACTGTGTCTGTCCCGGATCTATCGGCTGATAGTTTCTCTTGGAAATTTGATGTTCTTAAAAATAGCATTCTCGGGCTTATATTTGTTCTCGCGCGTGATTGGTTGAATGCGTCACGTGACCCGATATTTTCTCTCCGGAACGGGAAATATCATCTGTGAGCGTATAAGCGCGCGTCAAAGAAAATATTTGAAGGATGATAACAACAATAACCTACAGTGTGGCGTCGAAATATGCCCTGATATTTGTCCTTGGACATTATCTAATCCTCGAAGCTCACAGTTCTCTTCTCGGATCAGATAATGGCCGCGGGCGAAATATCAGGGCATATTTCGACGCCACAAATAGGTTGTTGTATTTATAGTTCCTCGACGGACACACTATTTGTATAATAGAAACTTCGAGCTCATAGTCTAACTGTTAATTATATGGTGTTGACGCCGGTTAATCACATAATAATAGTAATAATAATTATTATTATTATTACTGTTGGTGATGTTATTATTATTTATAATAGAATCTTGGGAGCATACCAAGAACGCGCTATTTCATTGGTTAACAATGTTTAGTTCATTATGTTTTCTTATTTTTATAAATGCACATTTGAGCAGGAAGAAGGCGTGATCAAAATGTGGCCAACCAGCAAAAACGATGTTTTGTAAACAAACATCGGCGTGGCTTTTCTTTTCTTTTTCTGTCGTTACCGACTGTTGTTGAATCCGACATTGGTTTTCTTACTTGCATCGTCCACAGAGATTGAGTACTCTGACTTCACCCGTATGATAACACAGAAGAAGGACGCCATGTTCTTAGCCTACAACTACGCCGACATAAAGCTTGCACTCCAGTACAGACGCGCGATAAAAGGAGAGAAAGACAGAATCAAAATAATAAGGAATGTCAACCATCGATTTTCTGTTGGTATCAGCGTCGCAGGGAACACGAGCAACTCAGAAACGTTCCTGGAGTGCTTTGGTCGAGAGCTGAGGGATCTAGTGGTACTGAATAAGGTAAAGGTCGGCTATATCGTTTACTCTAGCTTCCTCTACAGGCAATAAAGTTTCTTAATTTTGACTTGGCTGTGATCTAGTGGCTGTGCATTTCTATGGAATATAGTTGGTAGTGAAGAGAAAATCTGGACGTTTACTTTTCTCAACACGAGAGTACGTTTGTGGTAAATTTGTTTTGATTTCTGGCACAAACAAATGGACAAGAGTGGCTGTCAGTTCATACATCTTGTCAACAAGGCGCGCGAGTAACGCCTGGCGGATAAAGTTTGTAACTGACTCATCTCGTATTTTGTTGAGTACACTGCTATTCTGGAATAGGAGCCCTGGGATAATGTAACTCGGAATGTTTTGAAAGTTTTAAAATTTCACTTGCCGAAAAGCTCATACAATTACAAAAATCGAACAGACTTGCATTATTCATGCGATGTCCTCCAGCTACTTAGTGAGTTTCCTGAAGGTGAGAGGAACAAATTACCGAAGGGGACTAGAGCCAAGTCCTCCTCAGATAATTAGGTCATTTATGCACAGGAAGCCCGTAATATGTTGTGTGCTGATAAGCGGTGCCTGCAACTGAACCGTTTGCATTAAGATGCCGATCAACTGAAGTTGGTTTTCTTGGCTTCTCGGTCTATTGTCAAGGAAGATATCAGTGTTCTTATCAGACGCTTTGTGGATCGTTTTTCGTATCCTATCATCCTTTTCGTTCTGGTAATGCTCTATTCCTTATTTCGCAGACAACGTTAGTTGCAGTTGCTATATCAGCTACTAACAATGATATTTGCATTGATTTATTGCGTATTTGCATTGATATTTATTGATATTTGCATTGATTGATTTCGTTCTGGGAATGCTCTATTCCTTATTTCGCAGACAACGTTAGTTGCAGTTGCTGTATCAGCTACAATGATATTTGCATTGATTTATTGCGTACCATACCATAGAATCCATTTAACAATTCGACTGCAAGCTCGAGGTTTCCATTGGCTGATAGATGACAAGGGGCGCAGGCTCGAGGTTTCCATTGGCTGATAGATGACAAGGGGCGCAGGCTCGAGGTTTCCATTGGCTGATAGATGACAAGGGGCGCAGGCTCGAGGTTTCCATTGGCTGATAGATGACAAGGGGCGCAGGCTCGAGGTTTCCATTGGCTGATAGATGACAAGGGGCGCAGGCTCGAGGTTTCCATTGGCTGATAGATGACAAGGGGCGCAGGCCCGAGGTTTCCATTGGCTGATAGATGACAAGGGGCGCAGGCTCGAGGTTTCCATTGGCTGATAGATGACAAGGGGCGCAGGCTCGAGGTTTCCATTGGCTGATAGATGACAAGGGGCGCAGGCTCGAGGTTTCCATTGGCTGATAGATGACAAGGGGCGCAGGCTCGAGGTTTCCATTGGCTGATAGATGACAAGGGGCGCAGGCTCGAGGTTTCCATTGGCTGATAGATGACAAGGGGCGCAGGCCCGAGGTTTCCATTGGCTGATAGATGACAAGGGGCGCAGGCCCGAGGTTTCCATTGGCTGATAGATGACAAGGAGCGCAGGCTCGAGGTTTCCATTGGCTGATAGGTGGGGCGCAGGCCCGAGTCAACTGTCAAAGTAAATAGAAACCACGAGCGAGCCACAATGACAGACTTAATTGTTCAGGCACTCGACAAAATAGTTATTATACGAGAAGAAAAAATACTGACAGCTGAAGCTTCGCAAACCCCCCTTCCCCTTTCAATGTTGGTAATGAATGAATTTCAAATTGAACATGCATCTAAACCAACATTGAAGGGGGGGGGGGAGAGGGTTTATTTAAAGAATGGTCTCTAAAAGTGAGCAGTGTCCCAAGTCATTTTGTCTTGCATTGCAGTCTCATAATGAAACCTTTGTGCGCATGACAAGTGAAACATATATCGCAAGTGGGCTATTCTTTTAGCATATCCAAGCCATCGTTCTATCAACTTAGCGATCGAGAAAACTGCGAAAAATGTGCAAAAAAGGTATTTACTACGGGTCAATAGACCATGAGGCGCTGCCGAATGGGCTACTTAACTCGTAGCCCATGAGGGCCAGAACCATTGTTTTATCCAAGATGGCCGAACTGTGATAATTGCCCATAGAGGTGGCTGAGTCAAGCTAATTATAATTAGCCTGCTAGCGGATCTTCTAGGTGGTTTCTTCGTTAATTATTTCGGATTATTTTGACCGCATGCTAGGGATTCAATTCCAATTCCAATTCGAAAACATATGAGCGAAAACAACACCCAGAAGAGCCGAGCTAGCAGGCTAGCTAATAATTTATGATCCCCGGGGACTATCCACCCCCACCACTGCCCCCACCTTTTTTTTGGAAGCGGGGGAGGCGGGGGGGTTAATTTATGCACTGGAAAGATGGGGAAAAAGAGGGAGTATGCCCAACACTCACTTTCTCTTCTGTATCTTTGATTTTTGTCTCAATCCCGGTTTCTGGGAAACTACCCACCCACCCCTCCCTTGGATATGCATCGTTCTATTAATGATTAACCATTAAAGGTTAGGGTGAAGTGTGGGGGAGGGGTGGGGTGGGGGTTTCCCAGAAACCGTGATTGATCCGAGTACTAACTCAGTAACTTGCGAAACAAAGTTTTATCGACAAAGACGCATCTGATTTTGAAGGGGGATTATCCATGGAAACGAGATTGAGCTAGCTAAGGTTTATAGACACTTTAACTGGTATTTATTTGGTTTACTTGTTTAGTATCAAACGTACGTCCCGCTTCAAAGATTCATAAGGCAAACTAAATCTGCGCCGAGGGCTGGTGTAGAGGAGAACTTGTCCATGTGGTTAATAGGGATCGTGACAGCAGGGCTGATACTCACACTAATGATATCAGTAGGGCTTCTACACCAGGCCTACTACAGAGGGAAATACAGCATACAAGGTACTACTCCCGGGAAGGGACTTATATGATAAATGGGTAGGTATATGTGCGTTCATGGGGTCCAAAACGGGCCAGACCTGGTGCCAAGTCAATCAAACTTTTACATGTGTACTTCACAAGTCTGACCATTGTTTCATCGCCGGAAAACAATGACTAGAAAAAATACATATGTAAAAGTTTTATTGCTTGGTTGCACGAGACGTCATCGCCGCCATCTTGGTTGACGTTTCGTTCGATCAACCATGAAACCAAAATATTTCTTTGTTTGACTCAACCAACATGGCTGCCACGTATTTGTTATTTGAATCTTTAGGGATTGATTGCAAACCAGCAATAGATGGCGGCCATGTTGGTGTACAGAACAAAAGAAGCTAACGAAGAATCTATTGTTAACTGTACACCAACATGGCGGCTATGACGTAACGTACAAAGGGTGTATTGTGTTGCTTCTTGTTTGAGGAGAAAATATAGCTCCAAGACCCGGATTTCCAAGTTATTTTGAAAACGAACCAGGATTTTCTCCCTGTTTGATTATTCTGAATCGTATATAATCCGGAATTCGACATTATTTACGAAAAACACGGATCCGGTCATAACAGAAGTCCCTGAAGACTTTCTCAAAGTCCTTCTTAGCCCCCCGCACGAAGGACTTTTCCCACTTACAGCGCGCCATATTTACCGGTTGATTTTTCAACCGGAGCCGTGGCTTATGACGTACTAAGATTTGCCCAATCACAAAGCGTCAATTCTTCAGGCATTGTATTTTGACGTGTCAAATCAGTCGACCATGGATGTGGTATTTACAATTTGATTGTACTCAGAAAGAGTTTGTCAAAGGCGCGAAATGTAAGCTCCGCCCCTGAAACGTGTTTTCGCGCCAAAACATAATCCCCCGATTCAATTTCCTGCAAGTGAAACAAGTCGAACTCGCCTCTCGCTTCGATTCTCGTGCTCGATTTTTGACCCAGTAATCGCTTACCCAGTGACTCAGCGAGTTAGACTTGGAGCAAGTCTAAAGTCCCTGGTACCACTTTTTGTACCTATTATCTTTGTTTACATTTTTGCCTCATTAGTATAAATCAAACTTCTACCGCCTCGGGCTGATCCCTCCCACAACTCAGTGTCATCCATGGCATTGTTTGTGGATGCTCTCGGTGAGAATATATTACAAGCTACAAACAAACCGACTCCATAAATCGAAAGAGAATGTTACACAGCCAACATTCTTTGTAAATATAGCAGTTTTGAAAAGCAAATGTTTAAAATAATATTCAACATATCACTCTCACATTTTCGGTAAATACAGAGTACGACATTTTTTTATTTGCCAGTTTTTCTGTAGCTTGAAGTTTGATTTTTTTGTGTGTGTATTTTATGCTAGTGAGATAAAAATATAAACATTGACGTCAGCAGAGATCGCCCTACCTTATGAGTAACCGCTCGAGACCTGTATTCTGATTGGACCATTATACTGTAGCTCTATTGTTTTTGTACTTCTCGTTCTAAAGGGGTTAAGGTGTTTTGATTCAGTAGCTCGTTTCGAACGGTACTGTCTGCTTTCCTATTGTTGGCTGTCTATTGTTAGAAAACAATAGCTCGTTTGTCGTGTAACATGCAATTGCGACCGCAGATCCACGATGGCGCCGCCCGCGAGGATGCGAGGATGACGAGCTCCTAAAGAGAGGAATCGCTCACTTAATTAATTCATGAAATGACAATATAAACTAACTAAAATCCTACCCTGAAAAATAAAAAATAAACTAACCGGTCAGTAAACAAGATCTTACCCACCTAGAGCTAGGGTTCTCAAGAAAAACCTCTCAAGAAAATGGTGAGGTAAAATTTTTTTAGATATTTTCTGGAACTCGCACCCCGCTCCCGCCTATTCAAAAGGCAAACGTCGCAACCACTACACTAAAAAAAACATCGTCGCTAATTTGCTGTAAAATTTGTACATTTTAAAGCAACTGCTAATTTATGTTAGTTTATATGGTCATTTCGTGAATTAATTAAGTGAGCGATTGCTCTCCTTTGGAACTCTAGCGAGGATGTATACTTGCATCCATTTTTTTTTTCAAAAACTAAAATATATTTTCCAACTTTAGATTTTAGTATTTCGTTTCAATGGAAAAGCGGCTATGATAGATCATGAAATATTAATTCGAAAATAATGATATTCGTGAGATCCAGAAGCCTTTTCGCTCTTAGCTTGGCTTGTTGGGATAGTTTGCTAATAATTGTACAATAGAAATAGATATTAAATGGCCGTGCGTCTGTCCTCTAATATAGATGCACAGATGACGTCACAATGTGAAGAGACATCAGTTACGCCAGTCGACTACGTCTCGTGGCGCACTTCTTTGTACTCGTCACGTTGTGACGTCATCTGTGCATCTATAACAGAACAGACGAACGGCCAGATATGATGTCTATTTGTTGAATAACATGCTACTTATTTAACGAGATCTTGTTATTGCGTGTTATGTATAACTTTAGCTAATTTTGCAGCGTCTTCTTCACTGATGGCTGGTGCTTTGTATTATTTCCAGGCACTTCTCTTCGAGAATTTTTATGGAATCTCAACTTACACAAAATACGCTCGCACTTCTTAACAACTTGTAAAGACTACCAAGTGCCGACTGCCATCAACAAAGAGAGCAATTCATACGAGGAAATCACCATGAGTGAGATAACCAGCAGGACCCTACATGTAGCATTGGCGGAGAAACACCAGAGGAGGGCTATGAATCACGGCTCAACATTTGAGTCTAGTGGCTCGTGATTTTCAAGTCCCAACATATCCCACGTGTTTATAACAGAGAACAAAAATAAAGATATGGAAAGCGTATTATATTGCTATTATGAAATAACGACAACATACAACAGACAAATGTAAAGGAAATAACGTGTGCGCTCTGTTTCCATGTCTTTAGCCATACAACGTTCAATGCTGAATACAATACGGTACGATACGATAAGATGCAATACAATACAATACAATACATTATCCTATAAATCCTATATTTCAGCCAATTAGAGCTCAGCTTTACTATGAAATACAGGGTGGTAGTTCATGGTTTTTCTATGAAATACAGAGCGGTACGTATTTCATGGCTAGATCAAGGCCAATCAAAATGCAGAACATTTGGCGCCCTTTCTTTATCAGCCAATAAAAATTCAAGATTTTGAATATATAATTAGTCTGCAGGCGCGTCCGCCACTCGAAAAACAAATTTTCGGCGAGATCATTCGCAGTGTATCGTCCGGTAAGTTACTTAGTTTTCGTGGTAAATCTTCCGGTATTTGTTTTATTTATAGGATAATATGGTTATTTCATGGTTTTCTATGGAATAATGGCGAAAATTTCACTCTCTCTCGTGAAATATTCGCCCGTATTCCATAGAAAACCATGAAATAACCAGTAAATACAATACAAACAATCATCAGGTCTTAATATCGGTAACGCAGGGAACGGTTTCCCGAGCCAGAGACTCATGATACAAACTCTCGACAAGATAAATAATTATAAGTTATACCATGGCATTTCGGGGTATTAGTGATTTAAATTGCCCCGAGAGCCGAGGAAAGATTTGTAAAAGTCTTTTACAAATCTTCCCGCGGCTCTCGGGGCAATTTAAATCACTAATACCCCGAAATGCCATGGTATAAGTTTGTTATACCATGATCGCCGAGGAACGGAACAAATCTCTGAGAAGTTTAGTTTTCTCTGCCGAAACTAAAGACGTCGCAGTCGAGTTGTTTTCGAAAACGTTTTGTTTTATGCTTGACTGAGCGCCATTGATTAAACGACCCTGGCTTCCCCTGGGGAAAAGCGTGTTGTTTTTGAGAAGAATAACACTAAAATACAATGTAATTATGCGGTTGACTAAATATTCAAAGAGCATGAATGGATTTTAATTACGTCCCGTTGATGGTTTTAAGTATCCCACATGGAAGAAGCGGGTTTGAGAAATTAAGAAAATAATATGCAGATTGAAATAGGTCATCCCACATAAACAATGCATATTTCTAAATATCCATGCCATCAGGGAAAATTAGTGGTTTAAATGTGCCTCGGAGAACAAAAGAATCCGAGGCTACCATGGTATAACAATATATATTAATGAATAAAACCTGAAGGAGACAAAAATGTGACATATGTAAATATGTGAATACAAATTAAAAGCGTCCTAAGCTAGAGTTTGCTGAAAAAAACTTGATTTAAAGTGTGATTTAAGTTTACATGCATATTGATAAATTAATGAACAAGCTATAATTGTTCATGTGCAGTCTGGGGTGTATACAGGTTAATTTGTAAGCCCACACAGGGCATGCCCCGGCCCGGGAAATGTTTAGATTTAGACTTTCGCAAATGCCTTCTCCTGCACTTTCAGATCATGTTTTGTGTATTTCGAAAGCTTCTCAATTAAGCCCAACATTCACTTGTAATAAGACAAGTAGGCCGTACAATTTGTAGGGCCGGGCCTACTAACCTATAGGCCAGTAATGTAACTGTTGGATATGCAACTAATCAAATGAAAAATGAAAAATTTACTAGTTAAAAGAGCGGAGTGGAACAGGCATTTAAATATCCTCCCTCCCTCCCTATTTTTTATGCCCTTTTTCTCCCTCCTCCCTAATTGTTTTGGCCATTTCTCCCTCCTCCCTGTTTTTCCTCTTTTCTCCCTAATAACGCTGTTGCAGCTTTTCATTGCGTAATAAGACAGTGTAATAAGTCTAACAAGACAGTGTAATCCGAGTTACCTTTAATAAATCATGTGAAAGAATTGTACAAACTTTGGGGTTAAGTCATGTTAGACGTTCCTCTCCTCAATATCCAAGTCTTAAAGTGGTCGCTCACCAGAGAGTGGTAAAATTGTGTCGATTGTAAATTCATAGCCGTATAGATTCGAGCAATTTGCTCGTCAGTCAGTTCGTTGCCACTTGATCTGTCGGCTCTTGGTTTCAGAAAAGTAGATGGTAGAGTCTACAGCATCCAGACCATATGGGGCAGATACCTCACTTTTGTGGACCATTATCGAATGCTGCGCAGTCTCTAGATCAAGTACATAAAGGCCACCATGAACTGCCATTAGGGTCATTTGGGAAAGGTAACCTCCTCTAAACGCTTTCTCTGGCTACTGATGTATTCCTTTGCCATAGATCTAAGATCCTTGGCTCCCGCTCTAGCATCAAAAGCGCAACCTCGTTCTGTCAAAAATTTCTTCATGTCCTCCTTTCTGCTTGGAACTTTGGGGGTCAACGTGGCTAAATAGTCATAGAAAGATACTTTCTCAGTGTCGAGATGACGTATTAGTAGTACTCCGTTATTGTATGCTATACACAAAACGCTTTCAAAGTTTCCTAAGACAACTTTAACCTGCACTGGACAGTGCAAGCGAATACTGTAGATCGTTGACTTTGCATACAAAGAACGTGGAGGGCGGTCCGCGGCAAATGCAGTGAGGCTGCTCGATGCTTCCTTCTTTGTTATCTTCACTCAGTCTCCACTTCTCAGGTACCAGAGGGGACACAACATGGTGTTGACAAAAGCTTGGATCATGGTCAGCCTTTGAACATTGTGCACACTTTGCTTCTTTGGACAAGGCTTTGCATCTTTCACATAAAGCTTTTACACGAGAACAAGTCCCATACTCTCTTGTCACTTATTTCTCTTGGAGTTTGAGATCGCATTCTGTCTTGTTGTTTCACAGCTTCTAGTGGTAAAATTCTTCGCATTTTTGTCCCTAAAGGCTCAGTCTCTCGAATTACCCGAAGAAGTGTAGTATTGATTCTGTAGCCATCAACAATGAGAAACCAGTTAGTCATGCTACAGGACAGACATTTCACAACATGCACTACATCAGGAATAGTACGCAAGTGTTGTAGATTATCTTCAATATCTCTATTTGCAAGATTTTCGGTGTGTATTTGCATTGCCTTCTTGTAATTTGACCCACAGTCAGAGAAGTTGAAAATCACGACGAGTTTCCTACATTGCACTCCTTTATCCAAGCAGCGACTACATGGCCTCAATACAGGGTCAATACTTTCATAGCCTTTCTCACTACAGTCAACACAAAGGCCTTTTGCTCAGAGAAAATAGCACATGAACTGGTACAAATATCGCCATCGATGTTATACAGGACGTCATTTTCAACGTTTTCAAGACAACCCTCACATATCTGAATTTGTTTCACACGCAGCTTCAGATCATCGTACGTCTGTTCCCCATTTCTTTTTCCGATGTAGTTCACGCCCACAGGAAGAGTTGTACTGGAGTCAACTGTAGTCAGTACTTCTGATTCAGCCTCGTTTACAAGGAGATCTCTTAGCTTAGCAGGATCTGGCTTTGGATTTGCTAAGATGTAATTAATATCTATTTTCTCTGTTGCTCCAATTAATTCGTTTATAATTTGGTCTCGTTGACAGCCAGCTTTCAGTCCAAATCCATCGATACTTCTCACTACAGGAATGCTTTTGACTGATTCGCTATTTACTAATGGTTGTGCATTTGCCATAGTAATTTTAATGAGACCTTGGAGAAATTGTTTTATAATTCCAGAACGTGGTGTGTATGACTTTCCTTTGTCCCTGGAAATGGTGTCAAGGCTGGGAATCGGAATATTGAAGGTGTTTATATCGAAGTCCGACCATCTTCCTTTGCCGAAGTTAGCAGGCCCTCATTAAACGAAGCACGCGCTTCGTCCCAACCTTACGAATTGATCTAAGGAATTCCTTAACGTCCTGGTTCCATGTCCATGCGATTTGTTGACGCTTGTCCTGCTTAGTCATGCAGTGAATATACCCAATGATATCTTTGAGAAACTTGTAAGATATATGTTCTTTTGGAAGCTCACGAGAAGTTGATGCAAATGTTTCACTACAGTATCACTCTGTTCATACCAGTTTGGTCCAAAGGCATCAGCCAAATCATGAGCCGTTATCTCGTCTTCAATGAGCTGGTGAGGAACGAGATTCGTATGGGTGTTCAAATTGATCTGAATATCTAAATCTAGTTGGGACACTTCATTAAGATTCATCGAATGTGTATCAGATGATTCCTGATTGGTTATTGGAACATTGACAGAAGGAACGAATGTTTTTAATTGGCACTCACTGGTTCTTTCCCTTGTTTCGGTGTTCATTAACCTGGGCCTCTTTGAAGGACTACAATCAGGCCAATCAGTCGTACAGAAACTATCAATGACGAATTCATGCTCTTCGATTTGTAATTCCTCTGTCTCATTTACAAGAAAAGACTCCAAAGTAGACAAAGTATACTCCTCTGTGTCTCCAGAGAAAATCTCCGGGGGATCCAAAGCTGTTAAGGGTGCGTTTACCAATTTCGTCGCTAAGCAGCGACGTTGCTATGAAGGGTCGGCGCGCGCGCGCTCATGCAATGGCGGGAAAAACTTACTTCCGGTTTAGTGAAAAAGCAACGCGCGCGCTTTGCAATTCGCTGGCTAGCAAGCTCCACTCCTTCAGTTTTGTTTACATTTCGTAAAAGTTACAATGAAATTGTTTTTGCTACTTGAACCCGTTTTTGTTTTACTTTCCATGCTTCAAGTTTACTTTATATAATGCCGAAAAAGAGCGAGAAAACCGAAAAAAACATTCTAGAGCTGCGGAGGGTCGCTGGACGAGGGGAAATTCCGATGTCAGTGGAATTCGGGTGTCAAGTGCAAACTAATTTTCTTTCGGATTTCGACAAAGAAAGTTTGGAAAGTGCTCGGAAAGAGCTTGTTGATAACGAGAGGAGTCAGAATGTACTTACAAGTGAGCAGCTACACGTGAGAGAAGTCTTCGAAGAGTTTGGTTTTGAGCCACTTTCACAAGAAAGTAGCGAAGAAAAATACAGTGCCAACGAAAGAGAAATCAACTCCATTTTTACGGCGGCTCGTCACGATACTAGGGACTTGACTGTAAGTAATCGGTTAATAATGACCAAAATGCTTTCATATATTCTGATACCAGAGTGTTCTGATACCATGGGGCGCTTTATATTCAACCCAAAAAAAACACGAAAATTCCGGTCAGAAATCAAATGGAACAGTAAAATTTCCGGTTCGAGGTGGTTCTCTTTTTCCGAAAATTCCGGTTCGACCGAAATTCCCGGTTTAGATTTGCCGTGATTTGCCTGTTTTGAGAATTGAAATCGAGGCTACTAATAACCGGGTGGTTTCTGCGAATGGAACGCGTATTTTTTCCGACCGGTTTGTCTAATTCGAAAAATCCCGTTCCATTCGACATTCGAAATTTTCGAAACTTGTAACCGGTCGTTTTGGCTGACATAGATTGTCGTTCACAGTTGCCTGCTTGAACAATTCGTCAACTATTTCTAAGGCCGGAAATGTCTGTGAAAAATGCGGAAGTTAAACATAAATACGGAAACGGACAATGGCAAGTTCCTATTAACTTGCGACCATTCCTTTAGGGCGAACAAAGCCTAAGGCCTACTTGCCGAATTTTGTAATTATTTCTTTATTGATCAATGGAGAATATTATAAGGATTACGAACATGTGCGAATGATATTACACATTATAGATCTAAGTTACAGCAATTTTAAAGATGATTATGGCACTGACATAATTAGTATTTATTTAAATAACCCATTAACGTGGCCTTAGGTAATTAAGCTGTCACCTATAGTGAGGACGCCCCTATTTTGAGTCTTCTGACTCATATTCAGATAAATCACGCTTCATTCTTGGAAAAAAATATCTTTTTTTAAAACTGCTGAGTCAGCATTATTTACGACATTTAACCTTGATTATCTCTGAAAAATGCACGGTTACGGTTACGGTTACGGTTACGGTTACGGAATTTTGATAGCCCTATATGTGACCTAAAATGCCCACATGGTCATAAAAAGAAAAAGAAACCTTGTATTAGGGGCCACCGTCCTTAAGTGCTGTTGAATTTGTGTCCGGAGAAGGCGAGCAGAAGTAACTCTTTCAAGCTGTTTGTCACACTGTTATATTCAGGGAGTTATTTTTACTCTAGTAAGTGTGTTAAAATAACTCTAGAGTGTGGAGTAACTTTTTTGGAGTTAGTTTCACTCCAGTAAAGGAGTTCATTTAACTCCCACTTGGAAATTGAAATTTACTATACTCTCTATTGGAGTCAATTTAACTCCCTCAAAAGAGTTAGTACAATGCTAGAACATTTAACTCTAAGTTAGGAGTTGTTTTTACTCTTGTCATTTCAGAGATAGAGTTGGGTGCACCCACAGAGAGACGCCAATGGTATAGTCATCCCCGGGGGGGGGGACTCCCCATAAAAATAGACGGGGGTGCTCGACCTATCTTTTAGGGGTTAAAATCGTTAGCAGTGCTATCTCTTAGGGGTCCTCCAAAGGTCTGCTATCTTTTAGGGGTCTCCGAGACCGCCAACATTTTTGTGGCCGAGAAAAAATAGCGCTGGATCCTCGAGCATGAGACCCCACAAGTTGAATCGGTATAATGTCTTTATATAGTCTCTAATAAATCCAATTAATGCCATTTTCTTGTCTTTTGGAGTGCTATCTTTTAGGGTAAAACTTTTGTGAGCCACGCCCATATTGCTATCTTTTAGGGGTGAATTTCATTTCTCACGTCGAGCACACCCGTCTATTTTTATGGGGAGTCCCCCCCCGGAACATGATATTAATTAGTCAAGGGCATGTTGTAGCCGCTTCTCGCACTCTTTAACTTTCAGGGGTTTGCCGTGAGTGTATATCGTAGTGTCATCGGCATACTGATATGATGTCACGAACTTCATACGATCAGATAGATTGACCCTTGGGGTACCCCGAACGTAACTTGAACTATTCGAGATGTCATATCATCAACAACAACCAGAACAACACTATATTTATATTCTTACTAAAAAAATACAAAAGTATGTGAAAGAGAAACGAATAAAGAAAGTCAGAGTAAGGGCTACTTATAGAATAACCTAATCATCAATCCGATGTGCGTCCAGTTAGATAGTTGACAACCCATCTCAAATAGGACTTCGAGACAGCTCTTGTGCGTTACTAATGGCAGTGCCGTTTTGTTTGATTTCTTTTATTTGAGAGCTCTTTGATTTTCTCGCAGTAAGCTCATTCATAATGCTCCAAGTCTTGCGTGAGTTCCCTTCATTTTCATGAAAAGCATTTTTGTAATGTATTTCCTTAGTTTGCTTAATTTCATTGTTAACAGAGTTGCGACATTTCTTAAAAGCAGACCAATCGCTAGGATCATTAGAGTGCGTCGCTTTTAGTTTCAAAATATCCCTTTCGTGCATACGTTGTTTTAATTGCGGCGTGATCCAAGGCGATTTAAAAGCCCGAACACGTTTTGTACGTATAGGGGCGTGCTTGTCAACTACACTAGAGAATATGTTTTTCCAAGCATGCCACATACCGTTCGGGTTGTCGTGCATATTTACTGTCCCAATTCTGTAAACAAATATCGTTGCGAAAACTAGTAGAATTAAAGTCACTGTACAGTGACCCTTAGTGAATAATCCAATTGAAAGTTTGCGAAATGCATATACAAGGCTATGATCGCTAATGCCGATATGAGAGACACCAGAGCAAACTATCCTATCAGGACTGTTTGTGAATATTAAATCAATCAAAGTTGACGATGTGTTAGAAATGCGAGTTGGTTCATTTATGAGTTGATGTAAGCTATAGAGATCTATCAATTAGTGGAGTAGTACATCTCGGGGCTGTCCATTTGTTTGATTTTGATTTGGTTCTCTTTTGTGGCCCAGGATTGGCTTCGATATTACCAGCACATACTGATAACAACTCAGGATTATAAGTAGCCGTACCGTTCGATGAATACAATATCCTGCATTTTAAGAACTTCTTCCGAGTGTACTGAGGCCCGCAATTAGTGGAGTAGTACAGTTTCCACCGAGCAGTTGAGATCTTCTGTAGTCAGTTGATTCCAGGAATCGAAGATGGCGGACCCAGCTAGTCGAAGGCAATCATAACAAAATCGGTGCAAAGTACTTTCTGATGCGATACTAGCCAAGTACTAGTGGTATTTCTTGGGCCATGTTGGTGGTATTGGCTATCGTATTATATGAACGAGACTCGATAATATTGTGAAAATTACCGAGATCAGAAATACTTGACCGATTCTATGATTGAGTAGAGTACTGATATGAAGAGGGCTAGTAGCACGAACGTAGAGAAACACGATCAAGGACTTTTAGTCACCATTGCAACCCCGCTGGTGATAATCGTTCTTTTTCTTCAAGAAACCATTGTATATATAAGCATCCGAATTTGTAGATATCTTGCGTGCAAATCCAAGGTTCAAACTTTTTATAATATCGCGGCCTCTCTGAATTTCTAACGGGACCTGAAACAACCATAGGGGCTGATCAAAGTCAGGACCCGGCTAAACTACAGATCGAATCGTAATTTAGCCTCTAGAAGTAGTATTACCCAAAACAACACAGAGTTTGGGTTAAACTGATAACTCCGCAATCTAATGTGAAGCCTATTCGAAGGGTAGGCCGTATAAAATGGTGGCTCCGCGGAGCCGTACGTAAACCATTACCCTGGATGTCAGAGGTTCTACTGCCCTCTCTAAGAGGGTCCGAATTTGGGGGGGGGGGGGGGGTCTACATGTCAGTTGTCAGTTATGTTTTTGGCCATTTGTCAGTTGTCAGTTAGGGGTGGACCATTAGAAATCCTGGGAGGGGGGGTGGAAAACTTTTTGTGCACGATATTTTTTTTAGCAGTGCGAGTTCTGCAAGAATGTTTTTTTAAAGACGATAGCTCTGCACGATTTTTTTTTCGGGGCACATTCTATAGGCACAACGCTTAAATGTTCATAATAGGTCTAAGTTATGATTATCGTAAACTGAAGTATGTATAGAACCCATTCTAATATAATCCACATAACAAAGAAAATACCAGTTTAACTTGAGTTTAAATTAAATGAATGTGTAAATGTATATAATAGACTTAGTGATAATATATTTAAGCCATACTGTAATATATGCAACTTAAACCATAGCATCAGACTGTTCCCTAGCATATTCTTGCGAATTTGGCATTTTGGAATAACCTTTGTATGCCTTTGACTTCAATAGGGTTTGAGGATGAATTAAATTTGTTTTTCTAGTTTATACATTTTTGGCACGCTCAATGTGAGCGATTTCAGGGTCATTTATGCCCACCGTGTACTAACTATTATACCGGCGAAGTAAGGCGTGTCTCGAGGGGTAATAAGTCGGCCTGATACGCTTGACCAGACCAAGCCTTTGGTTTACTTTAATAGGTAGAAGGCCTCTACCTGGTCATGCCAAGTCATATGCTTATTAATTATAATACCGAGGTACTTGATATTGTCAGAGCGTTCGAGGGGCACCGACGTTGTCTATAATAACATCGATGCTAGAGCAAGATTTCAGTTTATGTGGACTACCTATTAAGACTGAAACTTAGATTTAAGCAATGTTCGATGTCATCGATAGAAGGACGGCTACAGCTATATATCACGGTCTCATCAGCGTACATGGTCACTTGGCAATGATCTACAGTAATAGGAAGGTCATTGACGTAAACCAAGAACAAGAGAGGACCGAGAATACTCTGTGGCACGCCAACTCGCACTGAGTACGAAAAGGACTAACAGTCGCCTATTGCAGTTATCTGGTGTTGGTTATCAAGGTAGGAGGTAAACCAAATTACAACTTCACTGCAAGCACCAATAGCCTTGAGCTTTGTCAGCAAAAGGTTGTGGTCCACAGTTGCAAAAGCCTTGGACAGGTCTAAGAATACTACACCAGTCACCTTGCCATTGTCCATGTGTTGTAGAATGTTGTCAGCGAAGTGTGCTAACCCAATTTCAGTAGATAACCTCGGGTGGAAACCAAACTGATGAGGTGTGAGGATTTTCTCTTTCGAGAGATGATGTACAGCCCTTTCAACAATCTTACTTACAGCAGGTAGAATACCCAGGGGGTTGTCCTGTTTGTGACGTATTATGTATGTGCCGCGGGGGTGGGTCAGGGTTTTGAGCTCAGTTTGGGCAGGTAGGGTCAGGGTTTTGACCTAATTTGGGCAGATCAGGGTCAGGATTTGAGTTTAATTCCTTTTCAGGTGAACAATTTATTTCACAGGGCCTATTTGTTTTTATTTAAAGAAGGGGCAATCAGGTTGTTTTTTTCGAAAAAGGGGGCAATCAGGGTCAGGGTTCGAGATTGAAACTTTGCTGCTAACAAAGGTCCGATCGATGTGAAGTGGTTGTTAAGAGCACAAGCGATCGATGTTGGCTCTGTTAACTGTTTTCCATCAGATTGGATAAAGGTCGGCTGGGAGCCATCATTAGATCTTACAAATGTATTAGTGCAAGTCAATCATTCATTTATAGTTTTCCATAGAGCACCTGAATTTCCTTCGTTTTGTCTAATCAGATCTTTATAGTAATTTCCTTTACATTCCTTGACTTGTTTATTTACTTTGAGCCGCAGTTTTTTGTAACGAGCCCAGTGATGTGAGGAATTTAACTTGATCGCCTTAGAATTCATATAGTCCCGGTCTTTCATTGCTTGGCTCTATTCAGGCCAAATAGAAAATGCATACCCCAATACTTCATTGTCCATGATGTTTTGCACAAGACAATATATGAAAATATTTCCATGTGTTCGAAATTACTGGCACAGACTCAGTAATCTTTGAGAATGTGCACATCAGTTGAAGTTTACTCGATGAAACCGGACGTTAAACGCGGTTGCAAAAACTAATGGTATCAGAGAATAATTTGAGCCTTCAGTAATTAAGGCCAGTTGATATTTCTATGATAACAGTGACTAAACTATTTTTATGAAGGTTGGGGAGGTTGTTTTCATCTGGAAACACCTGAAAATTAGTTACACAGACTGTGTGCATGGGTAATCTTTAGAACTATATTTGGTAAAACTGAATTGCTAGTATTTTTTCAAAACAAAAATTGAACGATGCATCAGTTACATGTATGTTCCTTTGCAATAATAATTTTTTTGTGCCTTAGTGCTTGCAGGAATATTTTTGGGGGACATTTAGCCTAGCACGAATTTTTTTTTGGGACTACCCACCCCCCCTCCCAGGATTTCTAATGGTCCACCCCTTAGCCCTAGTTAATCATTGCTAGAGAACATTTACAATGTTTGACCCACAAACACCTAATTTGTCAGTTGTCAGTTATTTTTCGGTTGTCAGTTGTCAGTAAAAAAATCGTCATTTGTCATTTGTCAGTTATTTTTAAGGCCGTTTGTCAGTAGTCAGTTAACCCCATTCAGACCCTCCTCTAAGCCAAAGTTTAGACCGCTCCTCGCCGCGTCGCGCCTAAACTTTGGCTTAGGGAGGGCAGTAAAACCCCTGGCATCCAGGGTAGTATTAAAACCATCGGCGTTCAATTCAAATCACCTTAAAGTAATAAAATGACGCAAGAGACGGAAATTCAAATTTCCTAATGTTTCAGTAAGAACTCTACGTAAACCATTGGCGCTCAATTCAAATCACCTTTAATAGAGTAAGAAAATACAAGACACGGGGAGTGCAAATTTTCTAAGGGGGTGCAAATTTTCTAGGCAAAACGTCTATGAAATTTGCACCGGAGTGGAAATTTACAGGGGTGAAAATTTCCTGGGACACCGGACCCAGATATCAAAGTTAGGCTCAATCCGGACCCTATGCGGCCGCTCATAGGTGGTAACCTGGAAAAAAAACTAGGCCTGTTACTCAGGTTAATAGGTGGAGGCAGAGGAACTCGTGAAAAACGAGTCGGCGGTATCTCTTTTTCACGGGTTCTATCCATGGCATGCATATGAAGACTTTTTAATCATGTTTTCCGCTATCAAACATTCAAAGGATCCTGCTAAAGAACGTAAGTTAGCATGAGTCAACCCACGCTGACTTCGAACCTAGTCCGTAGATCGATCTCGGCTAACAAGTTACCGGTAATGACTTTTAATGTTTATGTTGCGACCAGGGCCCGGTTGTTCGTAGCCTCCCCCGCAGTCGTTTCCCTAAAAACGACTGCGGGGGAGGCTAGGTTGTTCGAAGCAAGGTTAAGCGATAACTCAGGGTTAAATCGCTTATTTTTAATCATGAACTGGGAATTTAAGATTTTTTTATTGTAGGTATTTCTAACTCTCTCTAAAGTAGGTATTTATAATGTACAGTCTTTTTTTTAAATCTATTGTAAAATATGTAATGTATCTTAACAAATTGAAATAAAGACATCATTATTATTAACCCAAGGTTAAAATGTACAGATTACATTTACAGATTTGACGTTAACCTAGGGTTAAAGTTAACCTTGCTTCA
Organism: Actinernus sp. WN-2022; assembly: GCA_030867875.1. Lineage (NCBI taxonomy): Eukaryota > Metazoa > Cnidaria > Anthozoa > Actiniaria > Actinernidae > Actinernus > Actinernus sp. WN-2022. Next base: position 117,286,554 of record JAOWCC010001634.1, on the reverse strand, counting down.
AACAACCGCCCAGTACGCTACTCTGCATGCAATTACAGCTTAATGTGTAAATCTGCTGTCTGCCAGAGGCGAGCTCAGTTTGGTAACTAATAAAGTCATCAACTACGCGACACAACCCAGCTTGGGATTTGCCATGAACTTGTTATAAAAGGATTTTAAGTGAACAACAGCTAGAATGACCATCAAAAATTGACTTTTGTTACCTGGCTAGTATTCTAGATAGCATATACTTAAAAGTGAGTTTTCTTTTTCTCTGTTGTAATGATTGTAACATAAGTACAATAAATTGATGTTGTTCAATATATAGCTACCTTTATGAACTTTTGCATAGGATGAAGAAGAACAATTTGCAAGTTTTACTGAAATATAAGGCTCGATACGCGCCCCATAAAGATTCGTAAAATTCAAAAAGGCTTGGGGAACTAGTATCTAAATTTGTTTTGCAGTACTTTCTTAGCTCTTCCAGAAAATGTACTAAACAGCTATCCGTTGATTTTCTCACGTGAGTCAAACAACAACAAATAGGGACACAAGGTTAAATGGTTTCCCGACCATCAAGTTTACATTGTTTTACAGACAAAAACAACAGGCTTCAAATTTCTTGAAGAAAACATTCAGAAGGTTGAATGGTTGAAAAAACTCAGAACGCTGAATGCCCAAACAAGAGGGAAACGTGCATGAAACAAAAAGCCAGCATTGAAGCTGAACCCAAACCAGAAAACACCAATACTTTGTTTTCCAGTTCTCAACAATCATTTTATTGAATATAATATATACAAAATTCGAAGTCGAGACTACACTGCATATGAAATTAGAAATTATTCAATTTTAAGAAGAAACACAACATGGTAATATATCATTGAATAGATTTCCACAGTTAATCCACGTTATAAATGAAAACAGGATAAATACAACTTTTACTGAAGGTTCTTTGACTTTCTTACAATTAATTTTCGTGATGATTTCAATAACTAGAAAACTAAATCAGATACACATAATTATATACAGGCAGTTGTAGTCTTCAAACCTTCATTATTATAATACTTCGAATAATAAGAACTGAATTTGTCTGCCTACAGAAGCACTCTTGCTAATTTTCCGAAATACTTTACAGTGAAACATGAGCGTGCTTGAAACAAAAATTAAGCCAACTTTATCTGTATATGGCCTTTTCAGTTTTCATCGACTATCAACTGAAGAAGAGCCTTTGTTCAAATGAAAAAAATTCGAGAGGAATGCAATTATTAGGGGTGGACCATTAGAAATCGGGAGGGAGGGGAAGAGGGGTGGCAATTCCCCTAAAACAAATTGTGGAAGGGAAAATGGGCCCCCCAAATAATCCTGCATGCACTTGTTTACCCAAAAAAAACTTTTTCCATGAAAATTAGTGTGAAAAAATTGTTTAAAATATTGTGTAGAACTAAAAGGGGCAAAAAAAATATGTGCACCAAAAATACCACCACCCCCCTCCCCTGATTTCTAATGGTCCACCCCTTAATGTTTTTGAATGGCCAACTATGTTCCTTTTGTCAGTTGGTAAAAGAACCATGCACATTACTCTTTCTTAAATGTGACAGCCAACTGGATCAACTTACATGAACAGCTGAGATGTATTGCAAATTTATATAATTCAGCAAAATACTATATTGATCATATGAGGTGAGGCTAAAGCATTCATAAATAAAAAGATTTTCCACTGAAATAATTCACTTATTTTTTTCTGCAAAAACAGTGTATTACAATCCTCTGCCAAGGTGAAATGCCATAGCTCTTTAAAAAGTCTTTCATATTTAAGTGACCAAGACTTTCTTTATCTGGAGCTTTGGCTTATAGTGCAAATTTCTTCAGCATTTGAATGGTTTTAGGTGCCAAAGCGACCAATTAGAATCATACTGGTTTGATAGATGGCAGCCACACCCACAAGTTAGAGAAGTCATATCATTGGTAGTTTAAATGTGAAAAGCACTGTAATTTTAATAGTTTATTGATATAGAATAAAATATCCACCCTTGCCCTTCCTTATAGGACCTTGTGTAATTCAAGAAAATTTATAAAAAACGTTTTTAAAAACAAACTGTGGTGAATTGGTAAATAACTTTTAAAATAATTTCAATACATTACTTCTGTGTTTTCCAAGAAAACCTACTTCTTCCATTCATGACTGTTATAGTTGATTAATAATTTTAAAATGCAACGTTCTTAAACAGGGCCTTTGTTTTATCGTTGTAAATTTTGAGATATTTAAAGAACCCCAAACTGATTAATTTTCGACCTGCCACTGCTAGTAAAATTTCATTCTCCAAACGAACAAAACTTAAATTAAGCTTACAATGGTCATAAAACATAAGTACAATAAGTACCAACTTAATATTTTACTGTCAAGGGAGTTACCTCCATTACCGGCCAAGTAAAGTTAGAGAGGATTGTAAATTGGGTTGTAGTGGCCAAATAGATTCTGAGGTGGTCCTACTGTGGGGTAGCAGTATGATGGCATGGGACAGCCGGCCTCATAACAGGTCACAGGAGAAGGGCCAGAGACCGGACTTGGCTCGAATCCCTCACACTTAACCGCTGAAGTGAGGTCAGGAATTCTATGCCTCAAGCTTAGTAGTAGCTGTACCACCATACGCTCGTCTTGGAGGTTTTGGTACATAAATTCCTCCAGAGCTGCTTGCTCAGTACCGCCAGGCTTAGCGACTTGGAAGGCGGAGTCATTCGAATGGCTGAATTCTGTCATTGCTTCTTTTACTGGTGTTGAGCGAGCACTTGAGCTTTCGCTTGCTGAATTTCCCTCACTTTCAACATCTCCCTCAGTTCCTGAGCCCTCATCTTCCATTACACAACGCCGGCAATGCTTTCTTGTTGTCCTGTACTCCACTTCGTCGTACTGGAGGGGCCTCTTCTCGGGTTTTTTCTTCTTTCTTGGATTCATAGGGCGTCGGACAAGATGCATTAGCTCTGGCTTTTCACGCCTGAAATTTGTGTGACCAAACTTCATATTCTTGGAGGGGTCGCCTTTTCCATTCACGGGGACTTTACGGAAACCGTAAAGATTTAACTGCCTAACGAAGCTGGCAAAGTTTGTTGTCTTGAACATTCCTTCGCTGCGGTCAAGAACAATCTTCTTGAAAGTTTCGCCATCAGCAATGACGACTGCAATGCCGTTTTCCGACCATTTTATCGCACGGTGAAACTTTTCATCGTTCAGGAGGGCCTTCAACTTGGAAATAAACGGACTCAGAGGCTTTCCTTTGATTGGCAAGAAGCAAGACTTCTCTGTATTCATTTTGAGATGAAGGATATGACTTGTAGAAGACTTATTAAAGACACTTCTGACTTCTGAAGTTTAGACCCGGCTTAACAACATTCTGTAAAGATAACACAACATAATTCAATTAAAATAGTCACACCAACAGGGTCTCTAATAACACTGTAAGTCTAGTATTAGTGGCCTTGCCTGTCATATATATTCTTTAAATATTTGTGAACCGAAACTTCTTATTTCGAAACAAAATACCAAATATTCTTTTCTGTTTTAGTTCTCGAAAATGTTTCTCTCGCCAGTTTGACTTTGTCGATTTCTGTCGCAGGAATAAAAACTTCAAACCTCAATTTGGAAAGCCTACAGGAAAGTTAACAACACAAACAATCCATTATCGTCTAGTTCATCGGTGTTAGGCACTTTAAAAAGTAATTAAAAGGCAAAGAGAGTGATAAAAATGGTCTACAAACCTTAAAGACTCCTCCGTTCGAAAAGCGAACGCGAAACTGACCAAGGTCGGGGAACAGCAAAAGCATTACCTGGCAGTTGAATGGTTTTACTACTGTTCAGCCAATCACAGTGCGGGAATAAATTTCATAAAGATGGTGATTGGTCACCACTTTTTTGTTTCATTTTGCTGTCGACAGCTCGGTGTACACGACACTGAAAATATTTGAAAAGGCGCGTTTTCTTGGGACTTTACATTACGGCTATTCCGATCCGAAATCAGAAAACTACGAAATATTGCAGATATCTTCTGTCCTCCGAAATGTAGAAAGTAGTCGTCCTTTGGGGATTTTTTATTTTTTTTAGTGTAGTCCTTTTTTGAATATAAGGAATACGCGGTTTAAAAAACGCACCCCAAGTTATGAAAAATCAAAGAAATTACAAGGATTTGAATGGGAACTGTCTAGGAAAAAAATATAGATGTATATAGTAAAACAAATTTTCTGTAAAATACATTCATTTATTATTTGGCGCGTCCTTCAGTGTCTATTTTGTATGCCATAGGTCCTTCTCACTGAGTTTACTCTAGCCTGTTCGGGAAGGCGAAAGAAAAAGCAAGGCGAAAAAAAGAAGAGGGGAGGAGAAAGGGGAAAGCGGTCTCCCTCTTCTTTTTTTCGCCTCGCTTTTTCTTTCGCTTTCCCACTACTATCTGAGAGCCTGAAACAGGCTAAGCGCCGTAGGCGCGATGAGCGAGTGCCGGAGATGAGAGAAGAACTTCTGGAACGGAGTGCCATTTCAGATCTGCTTGTTCTCCCCCACCCCCCTCCCCCCTCCATCATTCGATCCCAGGTCTCAATCACGCTCGGCCAATATGGCGGCCGCTTCGATGCGCGAAAAAGCACCCTCCACCGCCTGCAAGCAGGCTAAGTGCCAATGTGCCAATTCTCTGATGTAGCCGAGCGAATAAGAAGACAGTTAATAATACCGGACGCAAACGCTGATTGGACAAAGGTTTCTAACGATCTACCTGATTGGCTGACAAAAATACTCCGCATTGTTGTGATTATCATGTGCACAGAGACGTTTCCAAAATACGTTTTTTACAAAAAAACTCAAACTCAAATATATTTTTTAAAGCCTTGAAAATGCGACTTTCTGATTTCCCTCTAAAATGATTGACAGCTGCTGTCATTCACTGGGCATGTTACAGTAGAAACCCGCGTGTAAGAACCTAGATTTTTTGAAGTCTGGCAAAATAGGTTCTTGTATTTTGGGGGACTTGTTAATAATTTAGGCTAATTAGGTTCTTAAATAGGTTCTTAATTTTTTAAAGAGATGTATGTAGTACAGTTTAGCTGTTGACCATAGTATATAACAACCAAGCATGGTGTGGTCCTCTAATACAGTATATTATCATAAATCATCTGTATTATAGTTAATCAAGACTTAACTTGTTTTACATGTGACAAAACTGATCCTCGGTATGATAACTTTTTTATCATTCAAACTAAACACAACAATTGATAGACGTCTCAAATGTAGAGTGTAGAACTACCTATCATAACTCAAATAACTCTTTCATATAAGAACCTGTTTAACTTTGTCTGACTAAACAGGTTCTTATATTTTTGGGTACTTAAATACCAAATTTCTGCCTAAAGGTTCTTAAATCACTAGGTTCTTACACGCGGGTTTCTACTGTATTTCATGTTCGCTATCCTGTGATTTTCTGCGCTACTTTTCATTCGTAAAGATTTCTACGTTAATGCAATGCCCAAAAGTGTAAAAGTAGATCTTCTTGGTGCCGTATTCAAAAAAGAAGAAGAAAAGAGAAAACCAGCACAATTTTTATTTAGTTTGTGATAATTAACATTGTGAGTAAATTTGGCAGCGGGTGTATAAAAGTTCTTAGGACAAACAATGGCTGGAGCGATTTTACTCAAGTTCCAAGAAGTTAGAATCATCGGAGACCGAAAGTCCACAAATAATCAAGCAATAAAGTTTTGTTATCTTCAATCGACCAAAAATTTAAAGAGAATTCAATGCAGGAAATAGGGTTTGCCGGTTTTGTTTCAGCATGACATAAACAGTCTATCGACTTTATCGTGTTGTGGATCGAGCACAGGCAGCCTAAGCTAATGATTTGTTCAGTCAAGGAATGTATGGGAATTTTTAGAAAAATCAGAAACTGTACTAAAATAGTCAATAAAGTCATGAAATATTACCTGTGTGTTGTGAAGTTAATTGGTCTTTTGTTTTCTAAAGATTTTAGCCTGTTTAGACTCAATTTTTCTCTGATCAGAGAAAAAGGGATAAGAGAAAAATCGTCTAAACAGGCGCCTCTGGACGACTATTTTACTACCCAACGTAGTTTTTTTTCAATTTCTTGAACGGATAGACAAGAAGATCTAAGTAAAGATTCTTGTCCTCGTAAATAGCTTAACTTTTTTGTTTTGAGAGGATTCATCTTTATATTAATAATAAGCCGCTAAAAACAACAAAAACGTTTAATGAGCAACTCGGGCTGCGAAATGCGAAAAACATTGGCGGGAAATGTATACGCGCGCGATTCCAAATCACATGTTTTGGTTAGGGTTAGGGTAAAAAGCAAAAACCTCTCGTCATTTTTAAGCCCGTAAGTAATAAGAACGTTAAACTAGATGGTTTTTATTAATGTTTTTATGAAAAAGCTTTTCCGTGAGTCAAGATATAATAAAATACAGGCCTGTATTGTAACTGCTTGTATGGTATTGTATAGAGCCTTTTCACGTGACGTCATAGCCGCCATGTTGGTGTACCTTTAACAATAGCTTCTTTTGGCTGCCTGTGGATCGAGCAGCGTTTCAGTGGTTTTCCATGCCTGACATTAATTGTTTGCTTACTGTGGTGCCAGTTTTCTGTATCGTAGAATTCTCTATATATATACGTTGTTCGATCAGCTTTTCTGTAGTCCTTGGACTTGTTTACTCCTAAAAGAGTGTTTCTTCTTGAAGTTAAACTGGAATCGACAGTATCGAGCATCGGTAAACTAGGATCACGTCAATTTCGCTTCTGATATATAGCTTTCTCTGTTTACTTTGTAAACACACCATGATCATGAATCGCTCTGATTGGCTAAAGTTAATGAATTACCCTTGGAGGCGGGCCTTCTAAGTCAACCGCTAAATGAATCGAAGCTCTTCTTATCGGCCAAAACAGAACTTTGTTGACAAGTATGAATTTATGTTGTTGTGATAACATGCTTTGTTGCAAACGAATACATACATTTGTAACGAAGAATTTGACATTAAAAGGAGTCGTTCATCATGACGTCACAGCAAAGTCACTATACAAACCCCATTGAACTTGAAGACGTAATTTCATTTCAGGGTCATTTATGGCCCACCGTGAACAATCATGATCCTACTAAGTACATAAATAATACCCCTGTAAACAGCTTTTACTTATCACCTGTTACTGAGGAATATGTATCTCCTCGTCTGTTCTCAGAACTAAACGAAAAAAAGGCATCACTAGATATACCTATAATAAACTTATAAAGCTTGCTTGTAGACAATTGTCTATACCCTTTACTTATATTTTTAACCAGTCAATCTCACTGGGAATTGTTCCAAACATACTGAAAATCTCTGACCCCATCTCTAGAGTAACCCCAGTTTTCAAAAACGGCATTGCAACTGATCCTACTAATTACAGACCTATAACATTATTGTCACCATTTAGCAAGACACTAAAGAGGTTGTCTGCGACCAGCTAAATGCATTTCTTGTAAAATACAATATCCTATTCCAATATCAATTTAGCTTTAGAAAAGGGCACTCCACCGAATATGCTATCCTAGAAATAAACTAATCTAAAGTATCTATAGATGAGCACATAAACTGGAAAAATCAAATCACCTATACATCAATAGTAAAATTGCTAAAAACTTAGGAATTTTCTATAAACTACGGAGGCACATGCTAAAGCAGCTCTACTATACCCTTATCTACCCTTACCTAATATGGATCGACGAGTTGGGGAAATACATACCAAACTAATTTAGCAAAATTATGCACCAAACAAAACAAATGCATTCGTAGTATTATATTTTCTTTGCCCAAAACAGGGAGTCTTCTAATCCCTACTACCAACTTCTCGATGTTCTAAAATTCGAAAACATTTTTAAGTTAAAAATCTGCACACTAACACAACTGAGCTCCATAGCAATCCAGCCAGTATCCCACCTTTATTCCATGATTTCTTAATACCTGTGGCAAACGTTCACAATCATAATACTACATGTAGGTAGTAACTAGTGTACTCAGCTAGTATTATTAGACTTTTACCGCCCAAAAGTCAGGACTAACACAGGAAAATTCACCTTTAAATACTCTGCTACTGTACTTTGGGAAACCGTACCCACTAACTTGAAACCATTAAGGACAACAAACCAATTTAAGAAACAATTTAAGGCCCATCTCATTTCCTATCAAGTATAATAAAATATACTGTATACTGTACTGTCTTCTCGATAGCTACAATTTAACTAAATTACTCCTTCCCACTTTTACTTTAGCTACTTTGGTCACCGCACTCACTGATCTCTACTAATCTCAATTTTGAATCTACTCTGTAAATATGAAGCCCTTATTTTAACTTATTTGTATATATTTATGTAACTAATATAAAACAGTGTGAATAAATTGAACTTGAACTTACTCTAGCTCGCGAGTACGGCAGTGATAGAAGTTACGTGAAATGAAGGTGAGCGTCGTGCTGCCCTTGTTTGAGACACAGTCGGCAGTGTTTGTTAAAGCGAAGATCTAAAGATAGAGAGACACCAAGGGAAGGGTGAGAGTCAGTTTCTTTAAGTACTTTACCATTGAGAAAGTAGGTAGTAGGGAACTTACCGTACCATTTCTCGGCCTACAAAGAGAGCTGAGCATTAAGATCAGATTGAAGTAGTTGCGGAGAGTGCACAGAAGACAGTTCAATATACATGATACATTAATCGTCGGCAAAGAGGCGGATATTAGAAGAGATGCCTTTAGGAAGGTCATAAATATACAAAAGGAAGAGTAGCGGTCCGAGAACAGCCATGGGGAACGCCAGACGTTACGGCACACAGATTAGAGTGATCACGGGGAGCCGGGTGGCACAGTGGTATATAAGCGCTTCGCCTCTCAGGTTCGATTCCCGGACGCGGCGCCATATGTGAGTTGAGTTTGGTGGTATCTCTCCCTTGCTCCGAGGGTTTTTCTCCGGGTACTCCGGTTTTCCTCCCTCCTCAAAAACTAACTTAAATTCCTGTATCTTCGACGTAAAATAAACCATTTATTTTTATCACTATCAACGACTGTCTCCTGTGCGCGGTTTGTTATGAAACCCTTTCACCAGGGTATGATCGCCTACTCCGGCATAAACGGAGGAGTTTAGCTGGTTTAATTAGTGCGGTTTCCCAAATAGAACGTTTCCCAAATAGAACGCCTGCATTGCTGGCTAAGAAAATCTCAGAACTCAAACCCTCTATAAAACCGCACAAATCTACTCCCAGAATAACTAAGAACAGATACGGACACAGACAAGAATAATTACGGCACTCAAGCCATAATAAGCTGGTTGCCTGTGGTAATTTCGTACCAGGAGCCTGGTGACGTCGTACAATCCTTCCCCTCCCCGGTAAGGCTTCTCCTCCCCCGTACCTAAGGTATATGTTTTTCACATAGCCTCGAGGCCGGTGGCGCCAGTTGTTTAGCGACGAACCAAATCACACTCCTCAACTGTTTTTTTGGGCTCAACTATTTATTTATTTTCCCTGAAAGTAAGAAATCTTGTTTGACATACACGGACACAGTTTAAATATTATAATTCGTCGGCTACCGTCTGGCTTGATTTTATAGCGTGCTTTTCTAATTTTACGCGCGCTTTGCCTTTGGCTTTGATGAGTTCGACTTCGATAGAATGCTCGTACTCGTAGATTAGATCGCTACACACAAGTCAAGAGACGCTTTTCGAGGTTCGACGTAAGATACATGTACGGGGATTTACTTGTGGTTCAACATAAGTTCTACAGTAGCAGTTACCGAAAATATGAGCAAGAATACTTAGAAGAAAAATTTGAGGACAGCAGTAGTTCGTATAAAGCATTTCGACAGTTCGTGAAGTGGAACTGTGGCTATTCAGTTCGCAAGTGATTTATATGTCAGCATTTAGGCTAACCTATGAAGCGCACACTTCATCACAGACTGTAGTCAGACTACAATATGCAGAGTTCAGAAGGAGTTCGGGGTCTTTTATATGATAAACATTTACTGGCGCGGCCCACGAGCTCTACTCCTTACAGAAGCAGAACAACGGTTACACGACCGAAGCGCCCAATATCTGGTGAGTATAAAATAGAAAGAGTTTATCCGTATTTGAGTATGAAATGCTCCTGAGCCGTACAATTTCTTTGGTAATTCCGAATGCTATCTGAATAGGGGAACACAAACGTTAGTGATTAACTTTTTGTAAGCTCTATTTGTTTGGGTTAAAATAGTATGTCTACAACACCCACAAGGTGTAACTTAATTTATCTCTTTGTACGGTTGTAACTTGTATAGTCTTATACATGTATATGTAGATAAACTCAGTGGTATTGTTACGGATTATTTCATACACATCTCTTATAATAGTTCAGCCTCAGTTTTCATTAATTACTGCAGTCAGAATGAATTATATTAGATCTGTAAAACAATGCATGTTTCAGATTCAGACCACCAACAACATTTTTTTATTTACTCTTTGAGTTTGATGGTATTATTATAATTTACAACAGTATAAATCTAAAGTGAAAGAAAAATTATGTCAGGCCAGTGTGATTCATTCTGGGTGCTGGACCAGCACGAGATGTTTTCCCATGTTAATTAACTTATTAAGCTGACTTGAGACCAGTCCAAGATTTTCTAAGATAATGCATGCATGGCCTTAATTTTTCAGGAATGCAATCACGTGTTTGTTGTACTTGACGGCAAAAAAAATCTGACTTCATTTATTTAAAGCACTTGTACGAGTTTGTTAATGCTACATGTATTTCCATCTCCGATTGATTGAATGTCAATCTTTCTAAAGCCTAGTCCTACTAGCGACATATAAGCACATTAAGCAACATAATTATGCAGACGCAGTGCCATACTTATTATTAGCGGTACTTGTTCTCACAGATAGAAACAAGTACCACTAATGATCAGTGCATTACTGCGTCCGCATATGTTGCTTGTGCTTAAGTCCTATTGTGAGATAAGGGAACAAGTACCGCTAATGATCAATGCATTACTGAGTCTGTGTATGTTGCTTGTGTTTATGTTGCAATAGTGAGGACTACATGTAGGCTTAAAACAGCATCTGGATATGTGTTTGCCATCCAGTAAAGTCTTAATTCCCATTGGAATATATGAGCAATTCATTGGTTATTGGAGATATCAGCATGTGACTGTTTCATGCAATAGGTAAAGACAGTTCATACATAGGATATAGAAATCATACAGATACAAAATTAATATGGTTTTGAAAAGTTAATGATTAGCGCTAATCCAGAGTTAATTACCATGACAACTAATATGTTTTGTTGAGAGTTAATCCAGGATTAGTGCTAATCGGGCTTTCAGGAACCGGGCCCAGCTGAAGACTATAATAACAAGACTTTATATGGATGGATGATTGGTAAACAAACTCTAGGGAGTTAATTTGTCAACACTAATCACTGGATGGTAGTTAAGTTAAATTATTAATTATAATGGCTGACAGTTCATTGGTTGCTGAAAAAAGAATTGAATGTTAGAAAATAACTAAATGAAACTGCTTTTAATTAATTATTGATTGGATTGAAATGAAGTGTTTTTATAATTTGCCTTCAGGACTATCTGGATATAGCCAATAGATTTTTTCAGGCCCGGTCTATGTTCATACATGTACATGTATGTACCAGTGTCTCATGTAATCTGCACCCACTAATACACAAGTTTTCAAAATAATGTTCTACCTTAAAGTGCAAGCATCATGTAAAAAAAAATTATATTGTATTATAATTGTGCTTGTTTCTCACAAAAACATATTAATTTTGCAAATTTTGGCATTTAATCCCTAATTTTGCTTACTTTTCATGGATCCTGTGACATCATAAGATGAATCATCTCCCTCCCTAGAGAAAACTACTACAATAAATTCCCGTAGGTTTTCATTGTGACATCACAAGATGAACCAATCCCACAATTAGGGTAGCGTTTATTCTAGTTTAATTTCTGCTCCTGCCTCGATCTCAAAGAAAACTAAGTTAGACAACTGAAGTATATCAGAAATACAGTTTGGGGCAAAAATAGTTGATGTTGTTTTATGGCGCTACTTGCACTTTAAAATTTTAACAATTACATGTAAGAGACGACAAAATGCAGATCTCACCATAAAACTTACAACCACCCTAAGGCATATTCAGTTCAAGTAAAGTTCTTATAGTTTACTGTGATATTTTATGTGCATGTATATTATATATATATACATGTATATATATATAATTATATATACAGCAAAGTGCAAAAACTTTGACCCCCCACACCTCAACTATATAACTACATGTATATTGGGTGAATTATGGGTAGGAGTAAAGTTAATTAAAATGCAACTACAGCCGATATCTGCGCGCCTTTGCAAATTATTATAGCGAAGACTTATGTAGTTGATTTAAAGTTCAAGAATTCATCATGAATACAACACTTTTACTCGGGACAGGCAGGAAAGCTTAAAGTAACCTGTCGTGAGAATTTTAAATGCACTCTGTATATTTACTGTTAGGTCGAATATTTGCAGAACATAACATTAATCCCTGGTCGGTGGAAAGAGAATGAGAAATGATCATGCCGACATTTCAGGAGTGAATTCAGAGCTATTTTTGAAGCTGCTGTTAGGAGATCTTCTGATGACCTAAAATATAGATATAACCCATTTAGAGGAGACATGATTACACCTGATCTGTGGGTTCAGGGCCAATATCAATTCGTTTGAATCTTTAACATTCTACATTTTTTGTCCACAACCAGAGCGATGAAAAAATTCAGCTCGATATATCAGCGCATTAGCAGTTATTCCGTTCTGCATCTGTGAAGTCTGAACTGATCAGTGTTATTAGACTGATATAACGTTTCAAAGATTCATATGTACAGAGCTGACTGCACAGACTGCACGAGAGCCTGGCTTATACTTAAAAACGTTTCAACAAAGCAAAATTAACACTTTATAGTGTAACATAAGATTTGACCAACGGATAATTTGCTGTGTGTAATGTTTATTTTTAGCTGATCCCAATGAGAAGAAATTCACAAACTGCTGTTGTTTGGACCTGCAAATAATAAACAGTTCCGTCAGACTTATGAGATTTAAATAGCATATTTTATTTTTTTAAGAATGAAAGAATACAACAATAATAAGAACATTCAGCGATGCGAAACCAAGAATTATCGAACATTACCTTTCATAAAAACATCCACTAAAAAATTAATACCATAGAAACAGGATCCTGCCGAACCTTGAATAAAACTGGATAAGAGAATTTCAAAAGGAATAACTAAGAATTTATTAGAAAATTTTAGAATTGTTTAGTACATAAAATATATGGCAATGATATGGGGTACGTTGATTTCTACTGTTTCTAAATCAAAATAATTAAATGTATTATGATTTGTTGCCAATAAATTTATAAATTGTGTAAACCTTTAAGCTATTTTAATCTCATCAGCACGCATTCAGCTCCGGTCGAACTCAATGAGTCATAATGATTCAGTGATTGTTCTTCATATTTAAACTACAAATTAAAGAACGGAAAAAATAAAGCTAGAGCTTGCATCTACATTGTATGCTGTCAGTAAATTAAGCCGACTTAATAACTCGCTATCAACTCAGTACTGTGTTGTAGAGTCGAACATCCAACAGCGACACAGCCGAATATTATTTATTCAAACGTAGTATTTAATTTAAATTGAACAAGTTCATATATCATGATGATCTCAAGGAACACTGAGTTATTACTCTCTCACCAATCGCCCCTTGAATTTAAAAATCATGACCAGATAACACAATGTTTGTCCTTGCGGTCTGCATGATAATTAATTCCCTTCACAACCAAACTTCTAGAATTAAATGCAAGTGTTTACTCGTCAAATCCAGATAAAACGCAACCTTTCTGTAAACTGTAAACTAATGTGGCCAGCTAGAAGTTTGACACGTTGATAAAGTTGTTGATTGATTGATTGTAAACTGATACTGCATTTATCCAATTTGCATCTCTCTCCTGTATACTTGCTGCCAAACCATTCTGGAATCTCTGCAGTTATGAGTGTGTAGATGAGATATTTATTATTATTGTCGCGGTTCGTGACTTAAGCGCGCTGGCTAAAGCTGAGAGTACTAGATGGAAATACATGTACATGTAAATAAAGCTGTGCTTTCCTACTTTAACATCCAAGAAGGTTCAAAGGTTATTTCAGAAGTAAAAGTTTGTTCCCTAAGGTTTTATTAGTTATGAAAACGTCGACACTGCAAACGAAAACATTAGCATATTAGCGAAAATATGATAATTACTAAGCATGTTATAATGATCAAATATCAAACCTTCCAATGAATCATGATTTTTTAAATTCACAAATGATTTCATTTTTCGCATTGCTTACTACTATTTTTGGACAAATATTGCCATTGGATTAAAACAAAATGATTTAGAAATAATTGCTTCCTAAGTCAACTGAAGACATTCGTGCGTACCTTGAATTTACATTTCAGTATCTCCTTTGTATGTTATTGTTTGTTGAACACGGCCCGATATTGTTGGTGAAGGTTCAAAGGTTTTTCGTAAGAAGGGCTTGAAATTGTCCGCACCTTAGATAATGAGGCTAATAATAGAAAAATATTTTTTTATTTACTTCATCTAGTACTCTGCTAGCTCAGGGCTAGACGTTCCAAACATCTAGCGCGCTAGTCAGGAACCGCGACAATAATCTATGCGCTCATAACTGCGGAGATTATTGCTGATTATTGCTGAGATGATGCTTTTAAAAATATATACGACATTTAAAAGCTGTTTAGTACTGGGAAAATTTTGTTTAGTTACTACATTGTACATTCAAAACCCTTAGATGGACATTAACAGTACGTATACGTAGCCATTGTCGCATCGGTTTCAGTGCAGGACAGTAACGGGAAATCGTTCCCACAATGCACCCGATATATTGATATGTTGAAAAGTTGGACACCTCATAATTTTTGCAATTTGCTGTATATATACATGTATATATATAGTCGATCCAGGAAAGGTTTTCTTACAGAAAAGAAATATTTGTTGTGCAGCCAGTAATTAGTATCACACCTTAACAATAAGCTATCGCCGTCGTGTGCTCTGTGTATACGATTCATTATTTCTAGACCATGTAAACAACATTTATTACGTAACCAGTAAGTAGTATCACACCTTAACAATAGGCCAATTTTGCCATTACGAATTCTGTGTATACAGTTCAACTTCTAGACCATGTAAATTCAAGTGTTCCATGTTATTAATTAACATAAGTTGCAGCATTCACCTGAAGAGTGTGGTAATTTATAGCTTTGCTTGCCATTCAAAACAGATTTGTAGTGAATCAAAGTTCTATGAAGTAACCTAAGTTTGTCTTCGTGTTTTACATCCTGCTCTACCTTGGTATTGAGCACTCTATCCGTATGAATTTGAACTTGACATTTTTATATATACATGTACATGTATATACATTTGTTCATCCTCGGATGAATGAGGCTGATTAATTAGGCCTCTAGCAAGATACATGATTGTCTGCTAAATAAATGTATCCGAGACCCATTCCACACACACTCCTTACTACATTCATATATTCTCTGCACTGATCATTGCTCAACTCGCATGTTGATTTTTATGGAGGGAGGAAAACCGGAGAACAATCCTCGGAGCATGGATGAGAATCAACAAACTCAACGCATATACATTTATGACGCCGCATCCGGGAATCAAACTCGGGCCACAGTGGTGAGAGGCGAGCGGTTTTATGTGCTGTGCCACCCAGCTTCCCTCCCATATGTGTGTAGTTCCTGTAAAATCTATTGTGTTGGTCTGTGTAAGCAGCAAATAGTCAAACTGGACAGTGGTGTAGTCAACTAAGAGTCAAATAAGGGGAAGTAAGTATATTTATTTAAGTAGCAGCTGACTTTTTGAGCATTATATAGCCCCCATTTGGCAGTCTCTGACAAAGGGCTATAATGTAACACATGAAACTTCAGCTGCTACTCGCTTCCCACATTGATTGTAGCAGCTACATGCAGTACATGGACATTAATATTTTGTAGTTTACATGATTGTATACATACATGTAGTCTGAATCACATAGCAGTCCATTAATTAATTATGTTAGCTCAGTCGTTGATTGATCAACCGACCAACTGATCGACCATACTTCATTACCATTGTGTGATCATGGTCGACTATGCTCGATCGCCATTTATTACGGTTGACCTCACTCAATCATTAATTTGATCAAACATAACTTTCTCTCTCAAGATTCTAAAAGTTACTTGTCAAGTTTCATGGAAAGTTTTGCATTGTGTCGTTCTCAAATGTTCAAGTTATGAATTGCATCATTCTCACATGTCTTGAGCAAACTGGCAATTTATATGAAACAGTATCAATGATTGCAATCGATCATGGTCATCCTAAGATAATTGCAGTTATCCTCACAGTTGGTTGCTGTCATCCTCGGTTGATGGTTGTAACATTACTGTAACTTAGAATGGTGGATCAGTTGCTAATGACAATGGGCAGTCGACCGACTGCTGTCTACCATGGGCAATCGATCGGCCGATCATGGTTGGTCACTTGCTTGACCAAGGTTGCCCACGATCAACACTCAGTATGGTGTAGCTCGAATGGCAGCTACCCTCGGCATGTCCAAAGCATGTCCAATCATGCAATCATGCACTTGATTATAAACTTATTAAAGGTGTCTTCATTTGTAATAAATACAAATTAAGTTGTTCACTGATTGTTTTTTCAATGACTGTTAATATCCTCTTGTCAGCTCCTCCTTCACAACCACCATGGCGATATATTGGCTCCCCTGAGCCAAAGAAAAGTAGAAAATTCCATGTCAGTCTATATCACACACCCCTGGAAAGTCGTGTTAGCAAAAGGGCCCCATATGCTGCCAGGAAGACTATTGGTGGTTCCACTACATTACCTGGCCGTGACTTCTCATCGCCTGTGTACAACTCACTGAGTGATCCCCATCTGGATGGCTACTTCTCCAGGAAGTTTGGCTTCAGTGAAACCCTGCAAGACAGTGGGACAGCTAAGCCAAAAGTGAGTATAAACAGCAACAGTATAAGGACTGTAAAAAATGCTTGCCATTCAGTGTTTAGGAATTACCAGTGATACAGAATGAGTGGGAAACAAATACATGTACTAGGTACATGTACTTATTGACTGAGTGGGAGGGGTGGATGAAGCAATGTTTGGCTTGAGGTCATGACGTACATTGTACGAACCGAGTGCAGTGAGGAATCGACCCAGGAGTTTTCTGACGAGATCATGGGTCAGGAAAGGTCAGGTAGAAAACTGTCAAGTAGGGTAGAAGCACTTTAATCAGTTTGTTTTATACAGCCACAAGAACAAGCATAACATTGAGTGAGGCAGGACAACGTTTTCCAGCCAGCTCACGTCAAACATGTACAGCCCCCATCACATCACTTTTGTAAATGTTTTGGAAGGAAAGTGTTTGCAGGGCCATTAACTGTCCAAGCCCCACGAGTATTCTTGTGAAAAAAAAGTCTGTTTGGTCACAAAAACAAAATATAAGTTAGAACTGCCTGAGTGTGCAGTTTAAGTGGTGCTCAAGTGAGTTGAAAGCAATGCCTCCTCACCCCCCTCCGCCCCCCCCCCCCCCCCCCTCCTTCCCCAAGGAACTGCCCCACTCCCTTCACTCTCATATCAAGTCCTGATTTAATTTAGCCACTGCATGTCACTCACTGGGTTACAACATAAATGCGCTCACCCTCGCAGTCTCAAACATTTTTTCCCATTTGTTATTAATTAAACTGGTTTTCCCTTGGTCTAATTGAGGGGCTGTGTGCAATAAGGGCATAATTGACTCCTGGTCACGTTCTAACAAGTTTCTCCTTAGTTAGAAAGTAAAGAATTTGAAGGAGAATTTAGAATGTGATCAGGATCACTTACAGTACCGCCAGGAACTATAGGTACATTTGATCACGAGCAAGGTGCGAGCAGACCGCGAGCAAGGTGTGTTCAGATCGCGAGCAAGGTGCGAGCAGACAGCGGTCATTGATCGAGATCTCATCACGATTTGCTCGCGATAAATGTACCTACATGTATAGTTCCAGGCGGTACTGTATGCCCTTGTTGCACACAGTCCTTCAATTGGCCTAGGTCCAGGTATTGATCAAGACCTCTGACAAAGTTTTTCTATAAAAAATTATAAATAAATTTAATATTTATATTGGACGTGTTCCATTGGAAGATGCTCACATGTGCATTACAAATGCCTATAGGCTTTATACATACTAATCCTAACTAAGTAGTATGTATAGTATGTCTAAATCTATCATACATGTATATGCTAATAAAAAATCGAATATAATTATACAGTATATAAATATTGACGTGTTGCATAACAATGGTAATACGATACTGTTAAGACTACAGTTGATATGCTTTACCAAAAAGATAGGTTTTTTGCAACTTCTTAAAAGCTGTAACACTAGAAGCATTACAGATTTTAGCGGGCAGGACATTCCACGGTGTGGGTGCCGCTTAACCTCTAAAGAGCGGTCACCCAATGTGATCAATGTTCTCATTCTTGGTTGCTCTAGCAGAAGTTCTTTAGACAATCTAAAACTATATCTTGAAGTAGTCTTGCATTTGATAAGTTCAGTTATGTATGCCGGAGTCCATTTATAGCTTTGTACATGTAGGTAATAAGTAAGATTTTAAAATCAATTCTATGATTAATGGGTTAAGCCAGAGTGTAATTTATATAAAATGGGAGTAATGTGATCGAACCGACTGATATTACAGATGAGTCTAGGCGCAGCATTCTGCACATGCTGAAGTTTGTGCAGCTGATTGGCTGGCACGCCGTAGAGAAGACTATTACAATAGTCTAGTCGACTAGTTACAAAGGAGTTAATTAAGATTCGCACAGTGACAAAACTAAGAAATTTTCTAATTCTCCTAATATTAAATAAGTGAAAGAAAGCTGCTTTGCAGGTCTTGTTAATGTGGGTGTCCATTTTCAGCAGCCAAGGTTTTTTGCTTCACTAGAGGGTGCTGTGGTTACATCTCCGACACGCAGTGAGTCAACGTTCACTTTTGCCAGCTGCTGTCTTGTCCCGATGATAACAAACTCTGTTTTGTCATCATTTAGTTTTAGCCTATCTGCTAGCACCATTTCCTGATGTCTGCAATGCAGTTTTGCATGGCCTCAACAGCAGCAGATTGCTTGACACTTAAGTCTGGTTTGAATGAAATATACAGCTGTGTATCATCAGCATATGCGTGGACATCTGGTAGATGATGTTCCAGAATAGTAAACAGCTTGCTTGCGTAGATAACAAACAGGAGGGGGCCAAGGCAGGAATACTGTGGAACACCGTACTTCATTTTAAACTTCCTGGATGACCCCCCTTGGATAGATATGTGTTGGTGTCTATTATGTAAATAAGACTTAAACCAGGAAAGTACTTGTCACAACTGAGATGCCAAAATCAGAATACAGACAGTCCAGTAATATGGGGTGATCGACAGTGTCGAAGGCGGTGCTTAGGTCAAGTAGTACTAGAAGAGTCACGTGTTGTTGATTCATTTTCATTAAGATATCGTTTCTATATTAAGTATACAGACCTCCAGGCTGGTAAATAACATTTATTATGATAATCATATGACCTGTACAGCCCCATGTGCACTTTCCTTTCAAAACCATTTACAAAGTCAAGTGATGGGGCGGTACTGGTTTGACGATTTAGCCAACCGTCGATTTAGCCAACCGTCGATTTAGCCAACCGTCGATTTAGCCAACCGTCGATTTAGCCAACCGTCGATTTAGCCAACCGTCGATTTAGCCAACCGTCAATACATCACATACCGCCCAGAATTAATTAGCCGTTTAGACAGCATGCATTTGAAAGCTTTGTTTGAGACAAGATTCTGTGTTTGATTAACCGTTGGCTAAATTGAATTTTACAGATGAGACTTGAAACTTCCAGGGTCGCACTTCAATGAAAACAGTAATAAGTGGACATAAATTATGATAAAAAACTGATTCACTGAGTTAGATATTTACAGAATGTACATGGGAAAAGCTCTGTCATTTTGTATGAACCTCGCTGCACTCGGTCCATTTATCATGACCTTGAGCCAAATATGTTCCTGTCTGCCCCGCCCCCTACTCAGTCACTATTTAAGTACCTACAAGATGTCAACAGGGGAAGGGCAATTGTTGCTGAAAAAAGTCACATTTTTCTCATACTGTACAATCCCATGTAACTGGTGAAGTTTCACTTTTATAAAGACCAAACAATTTCACTGATCTGTAGGGCATTTTTTTTATGTTTGTGACATCAATAGATAATACATGCTGTACATTATTTTGGGTAGCATTCATTAATTTGTTTACATGTATGTTTCCTACTGAATTTCATTTTCAACAGACAAGAAAGAATGTATTAAGTGGAAGAGTGAAAAAGAAAGGTTGGTTCATGTCCATTAATTGTACATACATGTACAAAATAATGTAGGAATGTTTTTCATAATGAGAATTACATTTATTTATTGTGTTTGTACTGGAAGAGTGCTACACCATACATACATGTACATGTACATGTCAGAGATGTAGATAACAGCTGGGCAACAGGCTGTTTTCAACTTTGGGCCGATATATAAAGCAGTAGATATTGAAGATAAACATTGTCACTATAGTTGTGACAATGCCTTAGTGGGGCCTGCTATCTAAATAAGTAGCTAGGGGCTCATGCCACTCCACTGCGTTTTTGGCAGGTGGTCTTGCATGCTACGACTTTCTGGCTCAGTATTTTGGTGTAAGTATATACATGTACATGTATACAATGTACATGTGGTGTGAATAAAAAAACATCCTATATTCTTATTCTTCCCTCGAGTTCCTGAAACACACAACAGCAACAATTTGTGGTGATGGATCCAGACCCACAGTATCACGCTATTATATTTGTTTGTGCATCTGCACTGAGTTATGTACACTACTCATACAAGCAATTGAGTACTCATACAAGCATGATCTAATGTGACGTTCATGTATCCTGTTAGCCTGCATCGCATCCGAACTGAACCCCGGTTAAGTCCGTCTGCGAACGAGCGACGGAAAGCTTGTTCTAGACTCCCAGCAGCATACCGTGATTTGAGTATGCGTTCTGATTGGCTTTTAAAAATGCTTTTTCTCACACGCCTTCTGACTGGCTATTTTGAAATGACTAGGATCGTCACGCCATGCGATAGCTCCAACAGCTGGTTACATCAGCACGACATTCCATTCCCCATTTGTCTAGACCAATTACAGCGTAAATGTACAAATTAAATAAGCAACGACTCGCTTTTGTCGGCATTTTACACGAGCTCACTTGAGTTCAGCCTAAAAATAAATGAGTTCTTCCAAAATATTTTTTATTTCTTGATAAAAGCTAAGAACAGAATATATACATTTTGTACGAAGCTATTTGAACCGATTCTACATCCATATTTTTAAGTTTAGCCTCTATATTTCCACTAACGATTTCCTGCCAGACGAGTGTTCTGGCGCGAGTGGTTCTTGGATTCTGGGGAGACTAACAGGTGACAGGCTGGTGACAGTTGAATGGCAGGTCAGAAGACGTGTAAGAAATGAGCATTTTTAAAAGCCAATCAGAACGTGTACTCAAATCACGGTACGCTGCTGGGGTCTAGAACACGGTTTGTGTCGCTGCTTTGCAGACGGACTATACCAGAGAAAAGTCCGGATCTGACGCAGGCTAGTATCCTGTCTGACATGAAACAATGCAAGGTGACAGGTCTAGGCCCATAAGAGTGTTATTGTGCTCTGTCTATTATAGTCATGCCCTAACTTACATTATGTAGCATACAGTGTACACTTGTAGTATGGACATGATCTAATGTGTTACCATAAACAGCGGCAGATAGACCGCACCTTTTTACCCAAAAATCTTCGTTGCAAATTGGGAGTGCGGCATATCTGTGAGAACATCTATAAAAGTTCAATAAATTTCCATAATTTTTTTTTAAAGCAAAGTCAGACTGATTAAAACTACACAAAACAAAAAGAAAGGAAGCACTAACCATCACTTTCACAAGCTTGGTGGCTCTTAATAGAGCCATTTGTGTTGTCTGTTTCTTGTTCGTTACTTGTTCCGGATCCTTCCATTAAATCTTCTTCGTTAAAAGATCTTTTAAGCGGTCAACAGTCGCTTTTCTCAAACAACTAAATGTCACGAGACACAGAATCTCCATTCTACCGCAAAACGTTTTGCAGTGTTGGTGTTTCCCAGTGACTTCAACAGTTACAGTTCCTCCGCGAGTGAGAAAATACCACGCTATTCCGGAGTACTCATGTGGTAGATGACCAACTGTTTTGCCATTGTTTAGTACTTTAACAGTAACTTTGTCAAACTTATTTTCCATCTCTCTATGAGCAATCAGTTTTTCCCCAATAGATGACTTCCAGATGTCCTTGTAGATGTGATAACCTGTCGTACGGCAGATGAAAAGGCAAACTTCTCACTGCGCTCCATGTTTTGATTTTGTTCTGTGCACACATGGCAGCATTCTAGTGTCCAGTTTTCTCTCTTCCGATAAAATGCATGGTTACTAAGCTTTGATGAACGAGACTGCATGTGAGTGTGTTTTTGTTGATGTGAAATTCAGGACAACATTCAGCTAACAATCGACCTCAGACAAAAAAGTACCGTCAAGCAAATGCTATATGGAATAGACATGAAGTTTAAACACTTTCAGATTTTAAATGTTGGGTAAAACTACCGAGTAATCTCGTTGAAAGTTTGACGGGCAATGAAGGTGATGCAGATTTCTAATCTTGATTTTCCTTTCAAAACTTTTTTTCCAAAATTTGAGCTCCTAGGGGTGCGGCTTTAATCTGCCGTGTTTACGGTACTTTGTCTGGTATATTGTATAAATGATATATACCAGTATCCATGTAGTTGGTTATGGGTCCAGATCCAGAAAATTTATCTTAAGATGTCCCTATTATTGATTTATATGTATCAATGGCTAAAGTGAACAATTGCACCGTAAAAAGTGGTTGGTAAGTGGTCAATTGCAAGTGGTTGGTAAAATTGTGTTGGTACAAAAAAAATGTAAGTGATCGGTAAGTGGGGTGATAGTGAAGAATCACATACCAGATTTGTTGTTGATAGGTTGTTGGCAGATTGTCGGTCGACAACACATCAACAATCTACTGACAACCTGCCAACAGCCTACCGACAATCTACCAACAGCCAACGATAATTTGAGGCACTGGTGATTTGGATTATAACAGCCCGTTATGGTTCCATAACCTGAATGTCAACAAGGAGAAAATTATATATATATACAACAGTACATGTATATCCATCACTGAGTTCAAATGGAGCAATTCAACTATTAAGCTAATTGTTGTGCAGATGGCAGTGTATGAGCTCCAAGTACATGATAAGCTTATCAATTGTAGACCAATCTGCTGCACAAATCTTGTTTCTAATTTTCCTTCGGTTACCGGTATTTGTCCCTCTCTGCCTGGCTCTTCGAAGATCATCTTTCCAACCTCAGATTAACAGTACCGCCCCAATGCCTATGGGTATTCACATTTAAATGAGTGACAACCTATTTTCTGTCGACATTTGAGACTCCAACAAGTATGTTGGAATGGCATCATAATTCGTACGATGTACTCTATAAATTGTTCCTCCCTGTTTAACAAGTGAATGAACTCATTCTTATTCCTTTCTACTTTTATGCAATTTACCTCTGTTCTTAGCCCCTCAATTTGCTCTATAAAGCTCTCTCTGATTCAGTGATTGCCTTTTATAAAGCGATAAATGTTAACCAGCATTTTTCCCGAGAGAGAAATCACCACCTAAGACATGAGCTCACGTGCCCGAAGGTCTGCAGAGTGAGTTTGGCTAAAGTGAACAAGTTGCACCGTAAATTTCACCGACACAATTTTACCAACCACTTACCAACCACTTACCGACAACATATTTACGGTGCAACTTCTTCACTTTAGCTGCGAGTTTTGCATGCTTTCGGATCCTTTGATGTATTGATCATTGCTAGATCCCTCAATATCTTGGTCTAAAACTTTATGGTTGTCATTGAATTATTCAGCAATATCCCTTTGGCTTCTGGAGGATTGCTTCCACTCGAACTCGTTGAACTACAGCTTCAAGTTGTTATCCGTTGAAGAGAGCTACATGTAGATTGTACGAGGTACAGGATCTGAATGGCAGATCGCATTTAGGAACAAAGCTATGGATGATTGTTACTTCTTCATTTGCTAAACCTTGAAGACATAGCTATTCAGCAGAACAACCAAAAGTAGCATGCTTTACAATTTGTAAGCCAGAACCACAATGAACTGATTCTGTCTCTTGACAGTTTACATGTGTTGTACAATGTACATGTAACAGCTTTCCAGGAACTCATTTCTCTTTGCACTACCAATTCATTGCATTCCTTGTCCATTACGAGAGAAATACATTTCTCATTTCAAACAATATATCAGATGACTGTGTATATATAGTTCTCTGTATTTTTTTTACAACCATGTATATTAGGGCAAAAGGGTATTTAAAGATGAATTGTGACAGTTAATAGTAATTAATTATTTTACCATTTTGTAGGGAGTGGTATTTTATACAATGTTGTGGTTAGAACTGGAGAGAAAAGAAATGCAGGAACAGATGCAAAGGTATTTTGTGCTTCACTATTAATAATAAATTTTATGATAAATATCATGATTAATATACACGCAGTCCGACATGTACATGTAATAGACGTGTACATACTGGTATTCTATTTAGTAATAAATTAATTATTTTAAAAACAAGAATCAGTGCTGCTGCCAGAAATCTGAAAAGACGACCTTTAAAAGAGTTTCTGAATGGGCAGTTATATGCTTCTGGTAAGTCATATGTTATTGTGATGTTATTGTCATATGTTTATTGAACTGAATATTCCTGTCATATGTTTTTGTCATATGTGCTGTCAAGGAAACTTTTTGCAATTCATGTTTCTTCTTTCAGACATACATGTATGTTTGTCATATGTTTTCTGTGTGTGTCATATGCCTGTCATATGTTTGCTCTTGTATATGGTAAAATTGTAGATTTTGTGAGTTTTGCAAAATGTACGCATGCCATATGTTTTTGTCATAATTATGTCACATGTTTTTCATATGTTTTTCATATGTTTTTCATATGTTTTTCATATGTTTTTCATGTTTTTCATATGTTTTTCATATGTTTTTCATATGTTTGTCATATGTTTGTCATATGAGTTTCATATGTTTCCCTTCCAGTAGTGTTAGACCACTTTTCCATCACACACACACATTTATAATCATTAACCAAAAAATGTAATTATAGCTTTTATAATTACATGTAGTTACTAAGGTATAACTATAGTAAGGCGGGCACGAGCAATTAACAGGCACATGTGAAAATTTGAGTCTTCATAATGTAAGGAGAACTTCATGCCACTGACAAGAAAGTGCCATTTCTTCTCTTTTTCCTATATATTGATCAGAATGGAAAGAAGTGAAACAATGAGATTAGAATTGATATGAAACTTTCAGTCTCCAAGCTAAGGGGTTAAGGAGAAAAACATTATTGCCAGAGAATACATGTAGGTTCCAACCAACAATAGAATCACTTACCTTTAATAATTAGATATTGTGAGTTCAGATTTTATTATCCTGGCTGGCATTAAGTGATGCTCCAGCTAGGAACGCTAGCATGAACAGCAAAGGAATGTAAAAGGTGCTAATTTTCATTCTTCTTTCTCATAATTTAATTGGTTGATACTCATAAATTCAATAGAAACCCATTGAAACAATGCATTTTCATTAGATATAAATTTTAAATTATATTAAGCTTTAATTTACTTTTGATCAAGCTAACTATCATGGTTTAATTTCAAAGAAAATCGTACAGTGTATGTGGGGAAAGTTATCAAATTTACGATTGAAAGATCTTTTGTTTTCTCCCTTTCCAATTGGCTGGGTGGTGGCTTCCTTGAGTTTTCACAGTAAATAGAGCCAACATCATAAACATATCGTTATTTTCTGGTTGTTAAGACAGCACTTAAGGCATATTCAAGCAAAATCATACTCAAGCAAAATCGTATGTGGGGATATGCCCATTCCCGCAGCCTATTGTGTTTTGTTATAGTTCTTAGGCGAATCGGTACTTAATAACTTAATATAATTATAAGTAAATATGTAAATAAGTAAATAACTATACAAATATATAACTACATGTACAAATGTATATAATTACTATATAACTATAATACAAATGTAACTTTATAACATAACTATATACATGTAACTATATCACTAACTATATACATGTAACTAACTATATAACTACATGTATATAACTAACTACATGTACAGTATATAACACTAATATATATAACTATATAATAACTATATAAAATGTATACTGTATATAAAATATATAAATATTTTACTATATTTTTATTATTATAGTCTAGGAAGGTTCTGGAATGGGAGAGTTTTTTTTATAATAATAAACATTATTGATAGTATAATAACATACATTGTAATACTGCCTTGTACAAAAATTATGATTGTACCCAATAATGCCTATGTATTTAGTATAATACATTAATTTATGACTTGGCATTTTCGACTGCAGTTTTTATGTGCACTCTTCATCAGTCAGAGCTTTAGACAATCATCAAGTTTCCCTTGATGCTACTGAATGCTGTTATACATGTACATGTAGTTATTTAATAAACAATATTACACAGAAAATTGTGTAATACATGCATCAGGAGTTCCGGACTTCCGGTTGGATCACACTGCATTCTGGGTAAGTGGGCTCAGAAAAGTGGGCATCAACTTCCAGAGCGGCCATATTGGATTTGAGCGCAGTCAACTTGGATACTTTATTAATCCCGTTCTAAAGCTTAAACATCGACTTAGAACTCCCAACTGAAGAATCTGTAAAGGTATAAAGATATTCCGTGTATTAGGTAGTAAGTTTTTGAACTTGCAAAGGAGCAAAAATTGACTGCACTCAAATCCAATATGGCTGATCTAGAAGTTGATGCCCACTTTTCTGAGCCCACCTACCCAGAATGCAGTGTGATCCAACCGGAAGTCCGGAACTCCTGATGCATGTATATGGCTGGAAATTTTTACTTGTCAATTTTATTTTTTCTCACCTTTCAGGCTGAAAAAAATAAATCTGATTCCTAAACATACAGACTGACAGCTGACTATTATGTATACAACTTTCCATTATAACCTCTATATAATTACATGTAAACTGTATTCCTTATTTAACAGGTTTTTGCTGAGTTTCGTGGGACTCTGGGGAAATTTAGGCGTCATTTAACACATCAAGTTGAAGCAGGTGTACCAGCAGCATTCGTAGCAACATTACCACCATTTCAATTCACCCCTGGCTGCAAAGAGACCTTTAACATCAAAGGACCAGATGTGGGAGAATTAAGGCAGCTTACTGTAGAGGTACATGTATATGTCACTGGTACAATTGTACATGTACATATCTGAAATATATATTAAGTTGTAAATTAAAACAATGTTGTGGTCCTCTTCTATGGTTCAAATGACAACTACAGTATATATATACAATGTACAGTCCTACTACTGCTCAGGTCATAAATTACCTCCAAAAAGCATGCATTGCACTGCTCAGATAAATTGACTTCAATACAAAAACCTTACATGGATCTTTACAAGATATGTGGAAATGTGCTAGTACATGAAAAGCCCATACATTGTATATTACATATGGCAGTTATACTCGCCAACGTCGGGTTTTCCCGACATGTGACTATAGTTTAGATCGAGGCCCTCTGTGCCCCATTCAGTACTGTTGTTGAGCAAAATTTGGATGAAAAATCTTGTATCAGGATGTGCAGAACTTAAATTAGCTTTAGAGGAATTGTTGACTCTCAGATTTCCCAGCTCTATGGTTACTAAATTGCCATTAACATCCACAGGCATAATTATATTGGAGAGCATTCAGAATCAACATATATTGTACAAGACAGAAACTCAGTAGCTACTTTGCCAAGATGTATTCTTGTAGATAGTCCATGTTCGTTGAATGTGAAATCAAAGAGTTCTACCCTTCGATTTTCCAGAAACATGTCAGAAGCACTAATATACATGTACATGTACATGTAGCTATTAACTAAAGGTATCTATCAATTTAATTTTTCTTTAAACCTCATATTGAAACCTGAGTGTGTGCATGACAATTGAAGCATATAATTATTGAAAGTGGACTATTGGAAGACAATATTTTAATTTTAGATGAGATATTTACCAAGTAGCGAGAATATCCACAGCTACAAAGCCACCAACACTGTGAGGGAAATAATAATTGTTTCGTATACGTAATCGCATGGGGCCGAGTAAAATTAATGATAAATTTCACGCATGTTTTCAAAGTTTGAAAAATTTCCCAAGTCGCGAAGCAACAAGGGCAATTTTGCAAACTTTTGAAAACACAAGTGAAATTTATCATTAATTTTACGAGGACTTGTGCGATTACTTGTTTATAATATTAGAGGACAAATCTTTTTGAGACAAAGACATTGAAAACAAAACCTACATGTATACACTACAGCTATGCGACTGTGTGCTCAAATTAGTTCAAAAAGTTCAAAATGCCATTAACAAGTGAATTACTCGTGAGCGAGACCAAGAGAACAGTGAATAATGCAGGATATTCTGAGTTTGAGTAGCCAAATCAGAGCTTGCAAAAAGCACTATTAATTACTTGCGTGGTGTATAGTAATGATTATTATTTGAACTAATATGATCATTAACTATTATCATGGACATACGTGTGTGTATTTTATGATGTAGAATGATGGGAAGGAGCGCAAACAAGGGTGGTTCCTAGAGGAAGTTGATGTCACTAATTCCAAAACAGGACAGAGGTGGATCTTCCCATGTCACCAGTGGCTGTCTCTGTATGAAAGTGACTGCCTCACCAGTCGGAAGCTTAAACCAGTAGTGCACAAGAGAGCTGCTAAGATTGGTGAGTTAATGATCAATATCTTACATTGTATATCTGATTTAATTATCAGTATCTACATTCACTAGTATATCTGATTTAATTATCAATATCTACATTCACTAGTATATCTGATTTAATTATCAATATATCTACATTCACTAGTATATCTGATTTAATTATCAATATCTACATTCACTAGTATATCTGATTGAATTGTAAATATCTACATTGTATATCTGATCTAATTATCAATATCTACATTGTATATGTGATTTCATTATCAATCTCTACATTTTATATCTGATTTAACTATCAATATCTACATTGTATATCTGATTTAATTATCAATATATATCTACATGGTCTAATATCAGACTTAATTATCAATATCTACATTGTATATCTGATTTCAAGGGGTACAGTAGGTAATTTATTTGGTGGTTAGAACCAGGATTTTTGGTCATAATAAAATTTTACAAATGTACATGACTGTACATGTATATATATTTAATGTAAAACTAATTTATAATATGTACAGTGTAGCTATTAAAGTAACTACCAAGTATAGAATCAGCCATGTACACAGTCTGTCTGCTTACAATAAACAAAGTGAAATTCGCTGTAATGAATTTGATATCCATATACATATATCTTCTTAGCTAGACATTGATCTTCATTAGAATAGCATAGTCACATCTGAATTGGACAAGTGCATTTGAGAAATGAGATGCTGATTGCATAATACGTGAAATCTTAACAAGTGATAAACTTTGATTCGTAAATTTGTATTAATTTTGTACAACAACACACTAGAAAAGTCAAGCAGGTAAAGCTTTGAAGAAGAAGGAAATGGAAATCTAGGAGCATGCATGAGCAATCACGCAATCCCTAACCACTGAAATGGCTTCTTAAATTCTGCTTTTTGATTGGTTCAACAAAAGATGCAATCAAATTGCATGCAGGAAACCCCAGTGATTTCAAAATGGATATAATTAAGAGTGGAGTCACTACTGTAGGCTATACGTATGCTAGCTATATATTAACTACTGTGCCATAGAGGTGATCAAGGTGAAGCACCAGACATTTACTATATATGATGGTGCTACTAGTACCCAGGCCCCCATGGTCTAGTCTAAATTTGCATATGTGCAGTAAAAGCTTAGAATTTCACTAAAATGGTGCAGAAATTGATGACATGTACAAACCATTACCCCATTGAACATAAACTACAAGTGAAAGAATATGTTGTGCCAAGCACTGGTGGGTGGTCGGTTCTGACTAGGGGGCCTCTGGCCCCCTCATCGGGTGGGTACAGTGACTACAATTATTGAGGTAAAAAAATCTAAGTGAATCCAAAAAATCCTTAGTTCAAACAATTTCCCTACAATGTAGTTCAAAAACATTTAACTGAGATGAAATCTGAACTTCAATATTTACATGTACACTATTAAATACAAATGTACGTACTGTGCAGTCTTAATTTCATTAATTTTTGTAGACTTCATGTACATGATTAGTTTAATTGCTCTGGCTTTTCATCCAGTTATGCCTCCAATAGTATATTGATTTCATGCATGGCTTAATTATTCTGACATCAATAAACCTTGCTAATATGTCCAATCTATTACATTTGTATAAACTTGACACATCAAAATCATAAGTAGGGAATTACAAATACTCTGACTGTACATACATGTAAAAGATAATACCTTTAAAACCATAAATTATCATTTCATCCATGGGTGACTTAAAGTTTCTTTAAATAGTAGTGTCGGCCTGCATCAGCCAGGAAGATAAACTTCCAACTGCTATGGCAATCGAAGCGAGTAGCAACTGATGTTTTGAGCATTAAAGGTGTGGCTATAATTTAATTTATGAATGTTTACTTCATCCCCTAATCGAAGTCCATCACAGCTATAATTTATGTTCGCATGATACATGTATGTATAAAATGTAATAAAGTAGTTAGTAGGACCAATAGATGTAATGACTTTGTGACTGTTAGATTTAAATAGTTTACTACGTGTACATGTATATATAGGGGTGTTCAGACACCCATGCAAGTGTGAGAAATTTGTAAATTATTGTAATGTTCTTATGTGTCTGCTGAATACCACTGTAATTCAGTCCTTGACTGCGAAGTTGGTGAAATAAACTATTATTATTATTATCATCTTATTATTATCTAATTATTATCTAGTAGTAATTATCGTTCCATTTCCCCAAAATATTGTCTTGTTAGAATCCAGCTAAGGTACAGTTCAGTTAAAAAAATTTTCCCACAGTTTATGTCATTGAAGTGGACACAGGCGACAAAGCTGGAGCTGGAACAGATGCACATGTGTTTATTACAATGTTTGGCAAGCATGGCCACACACCAAAGACACAGCTTATCAACAGGTACTACTGAATGTACATGGAGTTTAGTATTGAAAGTCAATTACATTTAAGAAATAGAAAACATTTCCTGTGTTTCTATAGAGTTATAGAAACACGAGTGGGAGTTTGGGAGAACGAGAAATGGCAGTGGGAACACGAGCCCGAAGGGCGAGTGTTTCCACAGCTATTTCGAGTTCTTGCAAACTTCCACAAGACATAATTTAGTGTTTCTATAACTCTATAGAAACAAGGGGGAAATGTTTACTATTTCCTTTATAAAATAACCCACAGAAAATAAGTACAAAAAAGAAAAATTGCGCGTTTATTATGATCATCAAAACATAAATTCTCCTAACTGTGCAGTCGTACGTCATGAACTTATCACATGACTAAATCAGTCAGTTTCAGTGAGTTTGATAACAGTGCCCTAGCTACGAAAAACCTTTTAATTGGAGCCCAAAATTACACAGAATGATGAAGAAAAAGAAGCTCTATAGACTAATGCTAAAACTTGATTGACAATACACGGAAGCACGTAATGTTCAACAGTTCATTTTGCCTCATGGACTTCACAGCGTGGATCAAGCGGGCGCCGGTTTTCGTACCAAACAAAGTTTGCAGGAGATCAAGACGTTGCAAGAAAGGAGGATATTTTGGATTTCTCTTTAAAATCTAGAGCTACAAAGCATGGAAGTCCTCACTCGGGTCATCAGTTGTTTTGTACATTCTGTCTTCCAAGGACTAGAATATAGTTCTTCGTCGATTCGCCGTGTGTCATGCCTCATGCGGTCGCATACGGACGGCAGGTTGTTTTCATCAGACACTTCAACCTTGATCAGATTTCCTTGCTATTCTCATCCTCTACGGCACCTGTAGAGAGTCGTACTGAACCGTACATTCCTCAATTAACCAAGAGTAGTCGAAAGTTGGATGGAGTTTTAGCATCTGTACAAGACTCAACTTTGTCAGGTTTGTGCTATTTCAACCTCTATTTTGTGCATCTAGAAATATTTAAGACAGGATTTATTTAAGTTCTCCGGTTTAAATCTACCAAACAATAGTTTTTAATTGAGCTTAGTCAGCCAAAATAGACTGTGTTGGCGAAAATGATTGTTTAATATCGCACAAATTGTGAGCAACTCAACTGACTTTGTCCACAGAAATGAATGTTGTAATTCGTACTTTGAGATTGTTTTGAGTTCAATAAAACATCGGCTTGTTCCTAAACTAAAAACAAATTGTCGTTTAATAATAATAATAATAATTTAATTTGATATAGCGCTAGCTCCATTAATTGCCCAGAGCGCTTTACAATAGTAATAAAAATCTGCAGCTAAAACCTACTATAATACAAACTCTAAAAAAAAAAACTACTATAATGAAACTAATAAACTACTAACCGATACAGTTAAAATATAGTTAATAACTTCTAAACAATGAGTCAAGATTTATAAGCTTCTATGAATAAATACGTTTTTAACTGTTTTTTAAAAATCTCCACTGAAACTGCACTCCTTATATCATAAGGCAGTTTGTTCCATAGCCTGGGAGCGGCTATTGAAAAGGCTCTGTCTCCATAAGTCTTTAAGTTAGATTTTGGCACGTGCAGAAGCTCTTGGGAATTCGACCGAAGCAAGCGTGTACACGTGCGATAATTGAGCAGTTCGACAATATAACTAGGTGCCAGGCCATTAAGGCCTTTATAGACTAAGAGTAGCATTTTAAAAGTGATACGGTATTGTACAGGCAGCCAATGGAGCTTACACATAGCAGGAGTAATATGATTAAATCTTCTCGTAAGCGTGACAATACGTGCAGCAGTATTCTGAATCAGTTGTAGTCTATGTACTAAATACTTAGGAAGGCCATAGAGTAGCGCGTTACAGTTGTCTAACTTAGAGCCAATAAATGCATGGACTAAAATTTCTGCACTGTCTTGAGTAAGATATTTTCTGATTTTACCAATATTCCTTAAATGATAATGAGAACTTTTACATGTCTTTTTCACATGTTGATCTAAATTCAGGCACTGATCTACAATAACCCCTAAGTTCCGTGCAGATGTCTTAGGATGGATCTCTTCAGCACCCACTTGGATAAATTTAAGGGCAGGCCTAGGACGGTACTTGGAACTGACAAGGACAAGTTCAGTTTTATCTTGGTTTAGCTTCAATCCGTTTCTCACCATCCAGCAGTCTATGTCCTTAACACAAAGTTCAAGATTTAATTTAGCCAAAGAGAGATCATCATGACAATCAGTCTTGAAAGATACATACAGTTGGGTGTCGTCAGCATAAAGATGGTACTGCAAGTTATGCTGCCTGATGATGTCAGCAATCGGTGAAGTGTAGAGAAGATACAATAAAGGACCTAATACGGATCCTTGGGGTACGCCACGATGTAATTGACGCTGTGTCGACTTTGAATCCTCAATCTGGACAAACTGCATTCGTGATGTAAGATATGATTTGAACCAAGCAAGCACATTGTCCTTCACACCAAACCGATGTGAGAGTCTTGACAACAGTATTGAATGGTCTACCGTGTCAAAGGCTGCTGATAGGTCGAGTAACAAAAGTATGACCGACTTATTATTATCAACAGCACGTAGGATATCATCCTGAACTCTCACTAAGGCTGTTTCAGTGGAATGGAGAGTCTTGTATGCAGATTGAAACGTCTCATTAAGATGGTATCTCATCACGTAGTCTGTCAGTTGAATGGCCGCAGACTTCTCAATCAGCTTAGAGATCATCTTTAGGTTGGAAATAGGGCGAAAGTTCACAAACTGCTGGAAGTCAGCATCATCTTTCTTCAAAGTAGGAGCCAGGACTGCAATCTTCAGCACATCAGGCATAGTACTAGTTGAGAGTGACAAGTTTATGATTCTAGTTATAGTGGGTAGTAGCGTATTGAAACAGCCCTTAAATACAGATGCAGGCAGAGGGTCGAGGCTACAGGACTTCGAGGATGGTTTTCTTGCCATCTCTCTAACTTGATCCTGGCTAACCTCACTGAAGTGGCAGAATTCTGTTTGACAAATTGACTCATCCAGTTCCAAGGTATATTCAGCACTAGTACTTTTCTCTACAAGCTCAAGGTGAATCGTATCTATCTTACTTGTGAAGAAGTTAGCGAATAAATTCGCCAAGACATTGTTATCATAAAAGGGCGGATATCGCTTTACAGTTGTTTTTTGAAGCAGTTTATTCACACTTTTGAATAGTCCCCCCTGATCAGATGAATGTTTGTTGATAACATCGGTATAGTATGCCGCCTTCAGTGAATCAATAAGGTTAATTACGACACTGCATTGGTATACATACTGCTCACGGTCATATTGGGACCTGGATGCACGCCACTTCCGCTCCAGCCGCCTTCGGGTTTTCTTTTCATCAGCAACTTCCGGTGTATACCAAGGTGCACGAGGTCTCAAAGTCACAACACGTTGTTTTAATGGAGCGTGGCGGTCTAGTAGTGATCCCAACACACTGTCATATTGATCCACAAGGGCATCTAGTTCAGAAGCTTGATCTTGTATTAAAGGGGAATTCGAGATATCCTCACACATGGAGACCATGTCCAGGGTCCTTGTTTTCCGATAGCTTATTCTCTTTTTTACAAACTGTGGTTTCTGCAGATGAAACCTACAAAAAACTGCACAATGGTCAGAGATAACAGGATCCTTGATCTTAACTTCCTTGATGATATGATCACCTTTTTTCGTAATCACAAGATCTAATGTGTGCCCACTGATATGGGTAGCGCCCACAACATGCTGTTCCAGATTGCATGATTCAAGTATTTCATTGAACCGATTAGCATAAGTATTTCCCTGATCGTCAACATGAAAGTTAAAGTCACCCGTTATCAGTGTGTGTTCTACAGGTTCAGCATTAACTTGTTCCAGTAGCCTCGAAAATTCTTCATAAAAAAGCGTACTTGAAGTATTGTCCGGAGGGCGATAAATGACAAGCATTCTGATACATTGCAGACTTCTCAAACGAACGTCCATATATTCAAAGGTCTGAAAAGTATTATTCACCGACGTATTGACATTAAGGCTCTCTTTGAATAGCAGTCCTACACCACCACCCCTGGACTGAGATCTTGGGACGTGAAGAAACCTGTAACCAGTAGGGCATAACGTGCCAATTTCAACATCGTCAGCATTCTTACAATGCTGTAGCTGGTTCTTCGTCGAATTAAATTTAGTGCTCAATGTTTTTCGAAAAGTGTAGGAATTATTTCGCCGAGTTTCAAATTGAGTTCAAGGCCACGATGCCGGCATAATTTGCCATGTTTCTATAGAGTTATAGAAACACAGCTTTCAACCAATCAGAGCGCGTATTTTGTGTGGGTTATTTTATAATTATTTATATCAAATATTCCTACCCCATCTATTTTATTCCCCATTGCAGACCGGAAATGAGTCCATTAGCAAAAGCTCTCAGCTTCTCATTTATCATTTCAGATGCAGCACAGTCTTTTGATAAGATACATGTAAGCTTTCCATGGTAATAGTACCTGGCAAACATAAGAGAAACAAAATACCAAAACATTGCAAAACGTATAGAGCCCATCTCAGACTTTATATAGGGAGAAACTGGGGCCCCATCTCAGAGTGTAGGAGGTAAAATATCTGACCCACCCCAGGCTACTTGTAACGTGATCTCACAGAACTATATGCAGACTGTGTTCTTACTTTAAGGTCTCGATAAGGGTTCAAAATGGAAATGCATTTTTCGCAAATTCTAAATCTAAAAGCCCTAATCTAGCATCATAAAAAAACTCACTCAAAAATTATTTAAAGCCTTGAAAATGCGACTTTCTGATTTACCGCGAAAGATGATTGACAGCTGCTGTCATTCACTGGGCATGTTATTTCATTATCGCCATCCTGTGATTTTCTGCGCTACTTTTCATTTGTAAAGATTTCGTACGTTTATAATGCAATGCCCAAAAGTGTAAATAAAGTAGATCTTTCTTGGTGTCGCATTCAAAAAAGAAGAATAAGAAAAAACACAGCACAATTTAGTTTGTAATATTTAGTTTGTAATAATTTAGTTTGTAATAATTTAGTTTGTGAGTAAATTTGGAAGCGGGTTTAAAGTTCTTAGGACAAACAATGGCTGGAGGGATTATACTCAAGTTCCAAGAAGTTAGAATCATTGAAAACTGAAAGTCCACAAGGAATGATTGCAGAAGCAGTAAAGTTTTGTTATCTTCAATCGGCCAAAAAGTTCAAGAGAATTCAATGCAGGAAGCTACATGTAAGGTTTGCCGATTTTGTTTCAGCGCGTTGAAATATTTTAGAATGACATAAACAGTCTACTGTGTACATGGTGTGGATCGAGCTGTGCTTCAGTGGTTTTCCCTGCATGATATTAATTGTTTGCTTATAACTGTGGTGCCATTTTTCTGTACTCCAAAAAGAGTGTTTCTTCTTGAAATTAAGCTGGAATCGACACTATACATGTAGCTAACTAGTTTCTGTAGAAGTATCGAGCATCGGTGAACTGCATAGATTTCTCTGTTCTGCGGCTTGTCTGAACTTTGTAATCGGCCGAGACTGAACACAACATGAATCGCTTTGATTGGCTAATGTTAATGAGATACCCTTGGAGGCAGGACTTCTTTATAGTCAGCCGTGAAATGAATCGAAAACCTTTATCGGGCTGTTTCTCAGCTCTTTTTTTTTCAGCCAAAAACAGAACTTTGTTGAAATCCAGCCTTTTAATAGCGTTTTGTCCAATTTTCCTAATTTTTTTCACATGGGTTGTCGTAGAAAACAGCCGTTTCTCAAATACTGTGTCGGGGATTTTTGAAATTATTTTTCGTTCAGTTTTTATGGCCTGGTTTAATGTATCAAAATGGGATGAAAAACTACTTTTTCAACTTTGAAAAGGGATAAAATCTGTAATACGCAATATACATGTTTCAAAAATGCCCGACACAGTATTTGAGTCAATTTATTTGGGATTCGAAAGGGCTTAATTAAGAAAAAAAATGTTTCAGAGCCTGAAGGGCTGAACTCCTTCTGGCAGTCAGAGTCATTTCGCGTAGAAATATATACAACATCTACACTTTTAACTTTTGTTCAAAACAGATTAAATATATACTTTCTTCAATTCAAGACCTTTAAAACGGTATATAGTATGTCTATGTGGCTTTAATTCCGATGTTGCAAGAGCGTTTTTCCGAAATGACACGTTGAACCTTTATCGAGACCTTAAAGTCAGTACACATGAAGGACAAGTCCTAGGGACATGTCCTGGGGACAAATCCCTTGTGTGTACATGAAGGGATATGTCTTGCGGGGACAAATCCCTTGTTCTGTTCAGATGAGGGGACTTGTTGCAGGGACATTGAAACAGAGTTCGTAAGGGCTTGTGGGGAAGTAAAATGACACTTTGCGATTGGTTTACTTTAATTTTAATGTTGCATTAACTGTTCACATGAGGGGACAAATTTTGACCCCAGGACCAATGTCCCCTCAATTCAAAGCTGTGAGTTTGAATTGAAAAGACAAGTCCTGGGACAAACATTTTGTCCCAGCGACAAGATTTTTCATGAAAATTGAGTCATTCACACAAGGGGATTTGTCCCAGGGACTTAATGTCCCTTCATGTGTACTGACCTTAAATAACGGACTTGAATTTCTGGGTGGATGGGGTGGGAGGTCAGAATGGCAGACAGCAACAAAAGCAACTGCAGACCAACTTACATGTCACATTACCAATTACCCCCTCAAAAGATACCCAGGCCCCATGCAGGGCCACGTGAGAAAAAAACATTTCCCACTTTATTTTAGTTCCTCAACCAGTGGAAAATGAACCTTTTTGAATTTTTTGAAATGCCAGGAGCCCCTGAGTGGCACCTAAAGATGTGGAATTTTAAACCTACATTTTTGTACCTCATACAACCTCTTGCGCTGTTTGGGATTTTTGATTCAGTTTCAAAAAAAGGAAACCGCCTCACTGGTTAGCTCAGTTGGTAGAGTACGGTTTAGAGTGCGGGAGGTCGGGGGTTTGAACCTGGCCGTGTCCTTGGTCAGGGACATTTATAAGCCGTTGGCCTTGTCTCCTTGTCTGACAGTATTTGAAGGGGACGTGAAAGAACCTGTTGTACTACTCGAAAAAGAGAAGGGGATTGTCACCCGGTACAGCAGCCTGGCCATCGTACTAACCACACACTCAACATTGTAAACTGCGTGGCAGCCATTGGCGGCCTAACAGCAGTCCGAAAAATTCACTGACGGGATATTGTCAGTAAAATGTAAAGCGCCATGAAACTGTGGTATATGGCGCTATACAAATATGGCCTATTATTATTATTAAATGATTCTTTTTTTTCAAAAGCACATTTGCTTTAACTAAACAAAAGTGTCCAATTTATTTTCAGGAATGAAGATACTTTTGAGAGACGAAGAAAGGATGTGTTTAAGATCAAAACATCAGAATTAGGACCACTCATCAAACTAATGCAAGTGGTGTTTGTATTCGGAATGACTGTTTTTAATCCTCTGTCATTGATTGTATTCTCATCTAATTGCAATAATCCACCTATTTTCAGTGTTGAACATGACAATTTTGGTTTCTCAGCTGGCTGGTACCTTGACAAGGTAAGAGCCATACTTAATAGCCATTATATTAACTTATTGACTGAGGTGTTTCAATTGGTGCCACGGGCAAACATGCAGAACAAGTTGTTGATATGACGTCTCAAACAGTGGAGTGGACAGGACAAAGGACTAAAAGTTGGAAACTTTCATGAGGTGGAAGGTTTTAGACACAATACTGAGTGCACGCCTGATTTTTGTTTCCATCTTTTCATTCACATCTCTTCATGTGAAGCCTGATATACATGTACATGTACCTATGATGTAATCCTTGTTACATGTTACATACATTTTTGTACATGTAGTTAAAGTTCAAGACATAGTGTCTTGATCAGTATTTGAACTAAAGCAGAGCGATCTTGATCTGGTGTTTCATTGGGTATCAAGATTCATCCGCCTAACCAAAATGTGATGATCTGATTGGATGTTGATCTAATTAATTATTCATCAGCGATCTGAGCGTGGCCAAACTGATATGGACCATAATTATTTAACATCACTGAAATAGGGGGAGGGGAGGGGAGGGGAGGGGAGGTGAGGTCTTAATTTTTCAACTAATTTTACCAAGATTGTAGTTGCTTGGTTTGCCTGTCAGTATTATTTTAGAACCGTTTACAAACTCTTTAGCGTTATTTTACACATTAAACATTCAAGTGTTTGATTTGAATTTTGCGCGAAAACAAAAGTCAGAGATCACTCTGAAGCAGAACGACACATGTTACATGCATTTCATGGATGAAAAAGGAACACTTGCTATATAGTTGATGATTTTCAGTGGTTAAATGTGAAATTTTCCCGTTACTTTGAGAAATTATATGACCTAACTTCAGACATCGACAACACGCTCACTTTCATTATGTAAGGTCAATAGTACCTTACTGAAAATGTTCCCTGCATGTGCTACACGGAAACAATGCGATTGGATAAAGTGAGCTATAAACATTGCGCTACATCTACTGTAGTAGCTGAATGAATGAGAGTCTTAAAGTGTCTATGAAACGAAAATTGTTTCACTTCATTTTATGAAACTATTATACCTACTGTAACAGGTAGTGAATGCTGCTCCACTCAAGTGTATTAGAAAAGAACCTACAGTAGCACTTTGGCAGGAAAAATATATTACTGGGTGATAAAAATGCCAAGGTGTTAGATGAATATATTTTGTAGTTTTCGTGCAACTGAATCCTGTTTGAGTACTCAAAAGTTGTTGCGATTTATTTTCATTTTGTCCCGACATATCAACGATCTCCCAGTAAATTCCCTGAGCCTACCAATTCCCGACACAACAAACTGCTGTTCTCCCTGGTGAAGTTTAAACACCGGAAATCAACTGTAATTGAGAATGTAATTGTAAATGCTAATTGTATTTTGAACCGGCTGCTTGACTTTATCGAAGCCAATAGAAGAAAATTATTTGCTGCTCACCATCTTGATAACAGGAGATCAGATCTTGCTCTTTGGAAACTGATAGTTCGCACAGAGTTAGAAAGAGTTCGCCTACATGTCTACACTTCAACAAATTCATGATTACACAAGGATTGCATACACAGAAATGCATTAAAGAACGGTTGAACGTAGTTAGCTCAAACAATGCAGATTCCACCTTGTGTAATGTCACGTGATGATCAGATCCGTGCAAAGCAGTGTGGTAAAAAAAGACAATAGAAGTGATGCATTGTGGTAAAAAAAAGAAATCGAGATTTGGACCCGCTTACAGATTAGAACTGCTGCCTTGCTCGCTCGCTGCGGCAGCAACAAGGTTAAGTTATCGGCTTCTGTTGTTTATATAGAACTGCCATCCTACCCTCCAAAACTGCAAAAGCTCAGCATACATGTAACATGACAAAATTCATGCGACAAATTTCGCTTGGTCAAAAGCTTGTAAATTAGGCCTGTGACGTAAATACCTTTGCACGCGCTTTTGTTTTCAAACTCTAAACAAAAGCGACTGCAAAGGTATTTACGTCACAATTGTGTTCCAGGCCCCTCAGAATCTGTCGCACAAAAGGTGGTTATTTTGGATCAGGAAAAATTGTTTTTCCATTTGAAATTTTCTTTTACATCAATTTTTGTGTATAGTTATGTAATTTTAAATAATTTCCCTTAAAACTGTAAAAAAAAATGAATTGCGTTTCATAGACACTGAATAAACTCGGAAATAGCAGATCAGTGGTTTACTTGCATTAGAGCGGATTTCAATTGAGTGTCGGAAGTGTTTTGGTTTTGCGTTTACTAAGCTCTCCTATTGGCTGAGAAAGTAAACCAGCCAATCAGATTCCACAATAAAACCAAACGCAAATTGGTTTTGGTTTTGCTTTGGTTTGTCATTGGCTCACAGGGAAGCCATTTATGCGTTACTTGTGATTACTCGCTCCTGTGATTGGCTGGCTGTGGGTACAAATGTAGTTTGCGTTTGGTTTTACTACACTCAACTGAAAACCGCTCTAACTACTAAAGTAGCCTTTTTTCTGTGTAGCACGAGGAAACTATTTATTTCGATAAGGTATATTCAATGCCAATTACTCATGCTACACCCTCCCAGGCTCTTTTGGCCATGCTAAACGCGTTACAGATCCAGCCAGTGAGTGAGTAACATAAAAAACGTGTTCCCATACTTCGCACGAAGACGAGTTAAAAACAGCCACAATGACAGCATTAGCCATCAAAACAAAATTAATGATATCCTTTATTTTGTGACACAATTCATGGAGGATTGACCAATAATTTAATCTTACACCAGATGAATGTGTATGATCGTGAGACACCAGATTGTTACAGTAATTTAATCTCCTGTTCTTACACCAGATAACTGTGTATGATCGTGAGACACCAGACAAGAAGTACTTTTTCCCATGCAACCAGTGGTTGGCTAAAGATGAAGGTGATGGACGAATAGTCAGACAGTTGTCAGCTACAACAGATGCTGGCGCAACCTATCAGGGTAAATCAACTAATTATTACAGAAACTGCTATCCTTATGGTTACCGTATAGTTTCATTGTTGTGTACTCAACCTCCCGGTTAGCTCAGTGGTTAAGCGCGGGTGGTCGCAGGTTCAAACCCTGGCCAGACCAACACTCAGGGTCTTAAAATAACTGAGTAGAAGGTGCTGCCTGTACATAATACAGTAAACGGTTAGACCTTCACGTCTTCTCGGATAAGGACGTAAAATCAAAGGACTAGTGTCCCCAATTAGCTGCAAAGCTAAATACATTGACACTTAAATAAAGTCACTGTCTTACTTACTTACTGAAACATATATCTGTCGAAATGATCACTGAGAAATTGTCTGTACGTGTTTGGTAGGTGTTGCTTTCAATTGGTAACATAAGCTGGGAAAATTTACAATCACATCAGTGAATTTCACATATTTGAATTAATCACATATGCGAACATAACATACATGTATCCATCTGAAACTCTGCACAATAACGAAGAATAACATGGTCTTCAAATGTGCGCGTGCGAATTTTGGTATTTTGCTTTCAATAAATTTTATGGTCATTTGAAGGTGAAAATCAGCGGAAGGCATTAAAAAGTGTGTATTTGGGGGGGGGGATGCCATAAAATAAAGACAAATATACTACAATTGTAATTACCATTTGTACTCCGAGTGCACAGCAAAGGTTGATTCACAAGTGTATTGTCTTTTGTCTGGTCAGTCTCCTTTTATAGTGCCGGTCCTTGTTTAAAACGCGACTCTGAAAGATTCAAGTCACGTTTTGAAAGTTGCATTCAGCTGAATGTCAATCAAACGTGGAGTCTAGTCTCATACAAAGCTTCCAAATGCATACCACTTAATTAAATCCCGGCAGTACGCATTTGATTGACAGTCGGCTAAATGCAAAATCCAATGGGGCTTGAAATGGAACTTCAACGATAACAGTAATAATATGTGAAAAGCGAAACATCCGAATGCCCCCTCCTCCTTATTGGCTAGGAGCATGTGACAGACAGAAAGAGCAGTGTAATTAGGCTTTTTGCAGGAAACAGTCATGTGCTGATACATATCACCTCAGCAATTAACGAATTGAGCTCGTGATCCCATGGGAAAGGCTTTACTGGATGGTAAACGATCTTCAAAAATGCTGTTTTAGAAAGATTGACAATCGATTGGAGGTGGAAAATAGTATTTACGAACAGGTTTTG
The DNA here is from genome assembly GCA_030867875.1 of Actinernus sp. WN-2022. Taxonomy (NCBI): domain Eukaryota; kingdom Metazoa; phylum Cnidaria; class Anthozoa; order Actiniaria; family Actinernidae; genus Actinernus; species Actinernus sp. WN-2022. Next base: position 117,243,350 of record JAOWCC010001634.1, on the reverse strand, counting down.
CTAATAACACTACCGATTTCGTACAAGTGCCTTTAAGTAAATGAAGTCAGATATGTTTTGCCATCCAGTACAACCACGTGATTGTATCAAGTGAGAGTACCTGTGGCAAATAACAGTGACGTCATTTGTGATTGTAATGTTTCCTTTTTTCATAATTAAGCAAATCGTGATAAGAACACAAGAATAGCCACGCTAAAGTGGTCATTGCTAATTCCGTTGATAAAGTATAACATGTTTCTATATCGTTACACTTTCAGGTATCTAGGTGCGATTTTGCGTTATCGTTAATGTTCAACATGAATGCAACACATTTCACACTCATAGAATGACTCATTCTGTATGACACTATAAATTATTATCCCTTTTTGACATACAAGTGTCGCAAAATTTGAGAAGCAATGAGAGAAATAAAATGAAATAAAATGGTAAAGCAATGTAATTGCAGTGTTTGATTGGCTGAAAGTTGTCATGTCATTATTGTAGGATATGTGTATATGGTAAACACATACACGGGTGACCAGCGGGGGGCTGGGACCGATGCCAATGTCGTTATTACCATATTCGGAGAGGAAGGTGATTCAGGAGAACACAAACTAGACAATGCCAGGAACAACTTTGAACGTGCCAAGTAAGTACATGTGATTGTATTCCACGCTTCTCATGAGCGATCATTATAGACCTTATTCCAATATGGCTGCTGTAATTTGCACAATGCCAAAAACCTTCGGATATGAAGGTGAAGTGAATGCAGCCTGCATAAAGCATACCTTAAAATATGTATAAAGTAATACTGAGTAGTTTGAGAGTTTGGCTCTTCATTGCTGTGATCATGAAGTGATTGACGACATTTAAATACGGGAAAACGAGGCTACATGTAGTTAAGCATAGTGACTCAGACATAATATAAAACTCTATATATTGAAATCTCAATAACTTAGTACTCTTTTATGCTATCATACCTGAAATTCAGAGTATCGCTAATATTGGCATATTCTTTAACATCAATGGTAGTATTCAACTTGTATACTGCTCTCTTATACTATTCAAACAAGACTCGCCATATTGGAATAGAATCAATAAAATAACAGCAAATTCTTCTGGACTTGTTAAGGAAAGACACGTTCAAGATTCATAGTGGGACGTACCTCGGTCCACCCACCAAGGTCCGTATCAGCCATGATAACTCTGGACTGGGACCTGGATGGTTTCTTGAAAAGGTATAACGGCCACTTTTGTTCATAATACACTCGTTTCTATAAACACTGGTATAATCAACTACAAGTCAATTAAGGTATTCTAACCGCCATGGCAAGTGAGTAGCAGCTGACGTTTTGAGTGTTAGCCCTTCGTCAGAGCGAATCTACTACTCGCTTCTTGCAGCGGTTAGCATACCTTAATTAACTCTTGCTTGATCACACCAGTGTTTATTTTTTTCCCGCTGATGCCGACCCACACTTGTTTTACAGGAACTTATTAAATTACTATTGTCACTTTTCTAGAAAGCATTTGATGACTTTGAAGGCTGGCATTTCCTTTGAACTAGACCTTAAAATTTGGCCTTGAAAGTGGAACTGTCAACTCCAAAAGGAGAAACATTCTTATGAGAGAAGATAAAATAACTTCTCAAGTTAGCAGGGTATACTTTCCAGGTATACTGGAGGAAGGAAACCTAAGACTATTTTGATCAAAAGTAGCAAATTTTCGAGTGGATGAAAACTGTTACTTGATTTCGTGCCAAGGTTTTCCAAAATCACTGAAGCTGCTGAAATAAGATTTCGGTTCAAAATAGAACGAAAGGTGTTATATACATGTATATGTGAATACAAAAGCAGATTCTTGACGTGTTATTAGAGAAATTATGCATCACATTTTATGGGAAACGGGAAACGTCAGCGTTTGTTAAAATTTCCTCAAAGTAGTCAATAATTCTATTACAAAATGGAAAATAATTGCCACGTTCTCAACAACTCACCTTCATTTAGAAACGGCAAGCCACAAACGCAGGAAAATCGTGGCCACGTGATCGTTCATGCCGTTCGCATGAAGAAAAAAGTGATGCTTAGTTTCTCTAATTTGGATCACACACGAAAACTAATTTCAAGCAGCAGACTAATTTTAAAATAATGCGATATTTCTCTTCCCGTGCATGTATTGATTGTGTTTATTTATAAGAGTTTGAGATGACAGCGATTGCCATGTATTTCAGTTGACAGTAGAAGACCCAAAGACTAGCGAGTGCGTTGACTTCCCCTGCCGTCGATGGCTCTCCAAGAGTGAAGATGATGGGCAAATCAGCCGCGAGCTCGCGAGAGCAGGCAGGCCGGATGAGGAAATGGCGGCAGATTCAGGTGAACCATTGAATTCTACATTGCAATATTTGTAGCGTGAACTAAGTTAGCCGTTCTTGAACTGAACATAGTAAGAGTCCTAATAATTTATTAACATGCGTAATATCAGTTAATATATTTTGAGTTATCCTACAGTGCGAGCCAGTACTATTGTAATTTATTCCATAATAAGGGTGAAACGCGTGCTCTGATTGGTCGATAGCCGTGCTCTATTAGAGAACATATGCACATATGACGTCACAAGGTCACAAGGCTGTATCTTGGGAAAGTTCACTAATTATTTTATAAAACAAATATATTTTATTTTGCTGTGGATTAGTCCTAGATGCGCAAATGACGTCAAAACGTGGCGAGAACATAAGGCCACACTCGACTGCGTCTCGTGGTGCACTTCGTTGTTCTCGTCACGTTGTGACGTCATCCGTGCATCAATAAGAGGAGAGACCCACGGCAATATGACACTCGTTAACTTTTAACCATTCTTCACACAGGAATCCCACATCACCTTCACATCACTACCGGTGACGTTCGTAACGCTTCTACCGATGCCCGCGTGTATGTCATTCTTTACGGTGGGGAGGAGGGAGAGGAGAACAGTGGCAAAATTTGGCTGGAGAATGGCAACAAAGATAACTTCAAGCGCGGAAGAACTGACATCTTTACAGTAGAAACGACGAAGATGCTGAGTCCCCTTCACCATCTCACAATAGGACATGATAATACGGGACTAGGTGCAGGCTACTACTGTGAAAAGGTACCTTATCAACTACGTCACATGATAAAACGTTCTATACAATAAACATGATTGGTCGACATCCATGTGTTATTAGAGTACAGATACACAGATGACGTCACATGATAAAACGTTCTATACAATAAACATTATTGGTCGACAGCCATGTGTTATTAGAGTACAGATACACAGATGACGCCACGTGATAAAACGTTCTATACAATAAACATGATTGGTCGACAGCCATGTGTTATTAGAGTACAGATACACAGATGACGCCACATGATAAAACGTTCTATACAATAAACATGATTGGTCGACAGCCATGTGTTTTTAGAGTACAGATACACAGATGACGCCACGTGATAAAACGTTCTATACAATAAACATTATTGGTCGACAGCCATGTGTTATTAGAGTACAGATACACAGATGACGCCACGTGATAAAACGTTCTATACAATAAACATGATTGGTCGACAGCCATGTGTTATTAGAGTACAGATACACAGATGACGCCACGTGATAAAACGTTCTATACAATAAACATGATTGGTCGACAGCCATGTGTTATTAGAGTACAGATACACAGATGACGCCACGTGATAAAACGTTCTATACAATAAACATGATTGGTCGACAGCCATGTGTTATTAGAGTACAGATACACAGATGACGCCACGTGATAAAACGTTCTATACAATAAACATGATTGGTCGACAGCCATGTGTTATTAGAGTACAGATACACAGATGACGCCACGTGATAAAACGTTCTATACAATAAACATGATTGGTCGACAGCCATGTGTTTTTAGAGTACAGATACACAGATGACGCCACGTGATAAAACGTTCTATACAATAAACATTATTGGTCGACAGCCATGTGTTATTAGAGTACAGATACACAGATGACGCCACGTGATAAAACGTTCTATACAATAAACATGATTGGTCGACAGCCATGTGTTATTAGAGTACAGATACACAGATGACGCCACGTGATAAAACGTTCTATACAATAAACATGATTGGTCGACAGCCATGTGTTATTAGAGTACAGATACACAGATGACGCCACGTGATAAAACGTTCTATACAATAAACATGATTGGTCGACAGCCATGTGTTATTAGAGTACAGATACACAGATGACGCCACGTGATAAAACGTTCTATACAATAAACATGATTGGTCGACAGCCATGTGTTATTAGAGTACAGATACACAGATGACGCCACGTGATAAAACGTTCTATACAATAAACATGATTGGTCGACAGCCATGTGTTATTAGAGTACAGATACACAGATGACGCCACGTGATAAAACGTTCTATACAATAAACATGATTGGTCGACAGCCATGTGTTATTAGAGTACAGATACACAGATGACGCCACGTGATAAAACGTTCTATACAATAAACATGATTGGTCGACAGCCATGTGTTTTTAGAGTACAGATACACAGATGACGCCACGTGATAAAACGTTCTATACAATAAACATGATTGGTCGACAGCCATGTGTTATTAGAGTACAGATACACAGATGACGCCACGTGATAAAACGTTCTATACAATAAACATGATTGGTCGACAGCCATGTGTTTTTAGAGTACAGATACACAGATGACGCCACGTGATAAAACGTTCTATACAATAAACATGATTGGTCGACAGCCATGTGTTATTAGAGTACAGATACACAGATGACGCCACGTGATAAAACGTTCTATACAATAAACATGATTGGTCGACAGCCATGTGTTATTAGAGTACAGATACACAGATGACGCCACGTGATAAAACGTTCTATACAATAAACATGATTGGTCGACAGCCATGTGTTATTAGAGTACAGATACACAGATGACGCCACGTGATAAAACGTTCTATACAATAAACATGATTGGTCGACAGCCATGTGTTATTAGAGTACAGATACACAGATGACGCCACGTGATAAAACGTTCTATACAATAAACATGATTGGTCGACAGCCATGTGTTATTAGAGTACAGATACGCAGATGACGTCACATGATAAAACGTTCTATACAATAAACATGATTGGTCGACAGCCATGTGTTATTAGAGTACAGATACGCAGATGACGTCACATGATAAAACGTTCTATACAATAAACATGATTGGTCGACAGCGATGTGTTATTAGAGTACAGATACATACAATGTAGATGACGTCACGTTTGCACAAAATCATTTTGTACCCTCATTTTCGCCGTGGATGTGTCCTCTTATAGATGCACAGATGACGTCACAACGTGACTAAAACAATAATAACGCCACTCGACTGCGTTGTGTGACGTACTTCTTTGTTCTCGTCACGTTGTGATCTCATCTGTGTACTTATTGGAGGACAGACGCATAGCAGAATAACATGTTTGTTAAATCACACGTTTCGCATTTCGTTGGAACTCTTCTTTCATGCTTGATTTATGTTACTTGTTAGCTAATCCTAACCAGTTTCTCTCTGACTTTTCCTATAAGAATGTATAACTTCGTCGTATTTTAAATTGAATCTCACCCATGTATTACATAAACACTAGGTATTTCTTTTATATCATTTTAATTAATCCTAATAAAACCATCCGACGGAAGAAACTTGTTGGGTTAGAAATACCTTAAGTCTGTTTCGTCTTTCAGTGTGGAAAGGGCGTGAACTTGGTATTACTGAGGCTAAAATACAAAATTACTTAACTAATATAATATCCCTGTGATAATACAAGTTACGTTTGGTAAAGCAATTTTTGCTTGAAGATAAATGATCGGCTTAGTTACCTGAACTTTGGAGATTTCAAACATGAGCAACTTTGGTCGGTATTAAGGCGAAATACAATGTAATGGAAAGGATTGAAAATGCCGTTTGTCAGTCATACGGCTTGCCAGAGTGCCTGAGTAGGTACTTCTTGACTGAGTGGGAGGGATGGACAGGAAAATATTTGGCTCTAGGTCATGACATACGGACCGACCGCAGCGAGGTCGGTACAAAATGACCAAAAGCCAAATATTTTCCCGTCCGTCCCTCCCACTCAGTCAATCAGTTCTTTATCATATGATCACTTAGTTTGTTTTAATAACGGAGAAACAACAAGCAAAAGTCGAGCAGGTTTGGACGGCTTTTTCCGGCCCGCGCACGTCAAACGCGTACGGCCCCCCCATCACATGACGTTTGTAAATGGTTTTGAAAGGAAAGCGCGTGGGTACATGTTGTGACCAGTTTATTGGCTGTCTACAGGTGGTAGTCGATTGTCCCAGCAGCGGTCATCAGCAAGTGTTCTTGTGCAGGAAATGGCTGGCAGAGGACGAGGATGATGGACTGATCGAGAGAGACTTGTACGAGTCTGAGGACATGAGGCTGAAAAGAAAACCAAGTGAGTGGGCCAGCGGTTCACTTGACACAGGGTCCCAAATTAACTTTTTCACGTAGGTGCCAACTGGCGACTAGCCAACATTTTTTAGTCACCAAAAGACCAATTGTGGTTGCCACATTTCAAGTTTCAAGCGACATGCGACAAAGAACATTTGCTGTCATGTTTTATTGGCTAAATTTACTTACAACATTGTGTGACATCGGGACATTGTGAAAACATTGTGAAGACTTTAGGTAAGTTGCCGCGCCAGCTGGCGACTAACTCTGAAATTTTGGTCGGCAACACTCAAAATTTAGTCGCATTGGCGCCAAATAAGGCACAATTTCGGACCCTGTGACAGCGGTTTTCAATTGAGTGTCTAAAAGTAATATTAGTTATCCACGATTGCGTTTACTCTTCTTCCTGTTTGGCTGAAGTAAAACCAATCACGAATTACTTCAGTTCGTGATTGGTTCTTTGTGTTGTTACTTGCTCCTGTGATTAGTTCAGGTTTTGGATTTACGACACTCAATTGAAAACCGCTGTTTTCACAGCTACAACTTTATTACAAGGGATAAAGTGCCAATAAGCCCATTTAAAAAAAATATAATTAACATCAATTCTCCATCAGGTAAATAGTTGAATAGTAGTCGAATATTTTGTTATTTGAGTGATGGTGTAAAGGTTTATATTTCGAATATGCTAATCGGATGTGACTTAAAACTGGGCATCATTTATTAGACCTCATTATATTTACTTACACTTGCTGGTAGAGGTAAATGACCTTTTATAAAAATCTGTTATATCAGTAATTTTACCAAATATTTTGTCTAAATCAGAAAATAGTTTCGTTCAGAAGGAGAAAGAAATGACATAATTTTTTTTGGTTTTCGTCAGCATTTATCATATTCGAAATATAAACCTTAATAACTCGTAGACGCAACACTCGAATCAAGAAATATTCTACTGTTGAACTATTTATGCACCTATCAATGTTAAGCCCGAGGGGGGGGGGGGGGGGGGGGGAGGGGTTGAGGGGTGGGATTTGACATTTTCTAAAAAAACAAAGGCAAATTCCCCACCCTTGGGACAACAAGTTTGGTAAAAATGATCAAAATTTTCCACCCCGCTGTTCTACCTTCCCAGCTTATGTTTCCTATAAATAACCCACCTTGGGCAGGCAGCGTTTGTCAAAATCCCCACCCTCGGGATAGCGCTGCCTGTCAAATTCCCACCCCTTGCCCCCCCTCTCCCCCCTCGGGCTTAACGTTGATAGGTGCATTATTTGATGTAGAATCGATTTTAATGTTGAAAAAATCGCTCAAAACTTAATATTGAAAGTAGACGTAAATGGAATGCAATATTGCCGTACACATACAAGAAGTATAACGCAGTAATGGAGGTAAACTCACAGAAGAAGAAGATTGAGCCCCTGTCAGAAATGTCTTAGTTTCTGTCATGCCGCACTGTTGTGTTCTTGTGTGTCATAAGGAAATGAACGTTATTTACCGCCATCGACTGTAGATGTTTTCTCTTCCTGTGAAAACTGGCCTCGTTTTGATGCCTTTATGAATAAGGTCAATGACCAAAGTTTTCTGTACTGTTGTTTTAAACCAAATCCAAATATGGCCGTGCCTAATTTGCATATATTTTCAGGAGAATAAACCGCGCCATTTCAAAGGAAATGTACATGTTAGTAAGGTTTATGAGTTTGGAGATGAAATTATGAACCCTTGTGAATTTATCAAGGTTTAAAGCAATGTGAAAAACACCAAAACGAGGTTCGTCAGGCAGTACTGCCTATTCTCGTACAAAAGTCTCTAATTTTGCGCTGCAATATCTTTGGTATATCATTCAAACTTTCCAAAACTGTTGTTTGCGAAGTGATATTTTAGACATTACGGGCGATTTTTATAGGAAGACTTTTAGTATCTGCGAAATAACATATTTAGATTCAGTCTATTGGCTTTTGTTGTCTAATCATCATGATATGTTTTGATTGCAGAGGAAGTGTGGAGTGCGTGGGTATGGACAAGTGATCTCCGTGGTGCCGGTACGGATGCTAACGTATTTATGACCTTATATGGCGACAAAGGCAAAAGTGAAGAAATCCAGCTCGGCAATGCCACCGATAACTACGAACAGGGACAACTGGATAAATTCAAAGTACGTATCCATCTTGTATTTAAGCATAGACGTATTTGGGGATAGAAAACTTAGTGCCTCTTCTTAGTTCGTCTTCGTAGTTCGTCTAGTATAACTTAGTGTGTCTTCTTAGTTAGTCTAGTATAACTTAGTGCGTCTTCTTAGTTCTAGTATAACTTGGTGCGTCTTATTAGTTCGTCTAGTATAACTTAGTGCGTTTTATTTAAGTTCGTCTAGTATAACTTAGTGCGTCTTGTCAGTTCGTCTAGTATAACTTAGTGCGTCTAATTAGTTCGTCCAGTATAAAAAAACGGGCAAAAGACACTATATGCGACTGGTCGAACTAAGTTCGATATAAGAAGACGAACTATAAGTTCTCTTTGCCCAAATACGTCTAGATACTATGCGTCTGTAGTATAAAGGCGGCAACAATGGTTTGTAGTGTAAAAACGCCTATTATTCAGCTAACAACTGCAGCATGAACGGCAAAGGAGTGTAAATGGTGTTAGTTTTATATTATTCTTTCTCAACAGGGCTCTAGTTTAACGCTTGCAAACTCGCAAGATGCTAGCAGGTTTCTTGATTTGCGAATGAGAAAAAATTCGACTAGCAAATTTCGATCAATCTTCCTTTACGGTACTGATTAAAGGGGCTGGGTCACCTGGTGCCCGTGCGCAGTAAGTATGCTCTTGAGGTAATTAGCATATCATAAATATTCAAAATTCTTCTGCGATCGCAATGGTTTCTTTCGCAAGCAACAGTAGCATTGTATCTGATTGGTCAGTTCAATGAGAGCTCATTTCTGATTGGTTGAGGGTAAGATTGAAACCCTTTCAATGTTAGCGGGTAGATTTTGTGTAAGAAAGTAAAATTCAGTTACGGAAGTTCACCTCGATTTATCCGAAAATACAGCAATGAAAGTCCGGCTAAATGTGTACAAAAACTCTTCACCTCGTCAAATGTAATACTAGGGATTGTTTACTTGTCATCGCTTAGGACAATCTGGCACCATTTCTTGTGAAAATCGTCAACATTTTGCGAAACATGGTTTTGGTCCCGTGTTGACTTGAACGCTGAACGGACGGTTTTCAAATTTAGTCGTCGTTCCTTGCCTTGCTGAACGGAAAACTTCCATCGTTTGGAGTTCTAAAGACTTGTAAAGAGAGTTGGAATTCGCCTCCTTTCATGATAATTGTTGTGAAGCCTTGGTTCGTTCGTGAAGTGTTTATAAATGCTTCGCTGGAATAAAGTCAGTGAGATAGCTTGGCTCGAACTTAGCCGTTTCCTAAATAATTATTTTTGAAGAGCCGACAAAGTAGCAGGTTCAGCTAAATTTCAGGTATGTTTTTTACCTTGTTTTGATTCTGGAAAACGTTTTCAGGTGAGTTCGGGTTGTTCTTTGTCTTGGCTTTGGTGTGTTTTGGCTGGTGAGTTTGTCTTGGCTTTGGTGTGTTTTGGCTGGTGAGTTTGTCTTGGCTTTGGTGTGTTTTGGCTTGTGCTCAGAAACGTTGCAAAATAAACTCTTTCTTTTCTTTCATTTTGTCCGTTTTATAAAACATTGCTTTTAAGCAAAAGGTTTTTGGCAATGTTATTTATCTTCTGGCGTTACTTTTTGTTATACCTTGAGTCAAACAATCTCAATCAACTACTCTTGAAGTGACTCGGCCGCGAAGGCCGAGTCACTACCAAAAGTTCCTTGGCCTTTAACTCCCGCCAGGTTTTGAACATTTGTTTGCCTAAGTATATAGCAGCATGTTGGCTTTTCCAGTGTCGGTCATTTATTTTTTTCGTCAATTGCCTCAAGGCAGGCGTTTTCTTTCTTCCTGCCCCGACTCGTTTACCTCCCCTTCCTCCAGAGCCTTCATTCATCAGAATTTCAAACAAAAAATGTAAAAATGAAATACTCTACATTTAGAATGAATGCTAAACAAAACGTTCCTGCAAAAAAAAATGTTTTAGAGGTTCGAAATAAGAGCGATGGAAATGGATTCCTGAAAGGTTCCTTCGGAGGGAGGTTTGATTTCGTACTCCCGGAGTCGGAAATCAAATTTTGCCTTTGGCCGTGCGATAGACTGGTAACGAATGAGCGCTGACCCAGCCCCTTTAACAACATGGAGTCTGAAAACCTCGAACAAACGGCATATTTAGAACAGTTTGTAAGCTTAATTCTTACCCGATGCCCGATTAAAAGTGTGAAGCAGCTAGTATAGTGACGGTGTAAATTATATAAAATACATTATTGTATTAATGTACTTCTAATGAATAACAGTGTTACGCGACAATAATCACGCAACTTATATTTTTATTATTTTTATCATTGAAGTCATATCCTAAATTTAATCTACCTACTATGAATATCATGTTAATTAATTGGAGACAATCTTCAAGTGCTAGTGTCTCAAAATGAGCAACCTTTGGAACTAGCAAGAAAACTTGCTGATTATGCTTAGGTTGTACTTAATTTACACTTTTGGCTACGCAGTTGATTTTAGGCGTTGCAATGAGCTTTCGTGAGTAAGTAAAACGACTTCGTGACACCATTAGTCTTCAGTCACGTTTATGAATTAGTTGCCTATTCTCAGTTATATTTTTAGGTCTATCCAAAACAGAATGTTAAAAGGTTGGAAATGAATGATTGACGTTTAAGCTTGTTGCCTCGATGTCAGGATTGTACCCTTGGCCGTTTCAGGAACAGGCAGTATCACATTAAATTGGCATCATTGACAACTTTATCAAAACTATGCAACCTTATTTGGTAGAAAATTATGAAAAGAAAAGGAGATAGCTCCTCAAAAGTTACTCAATCTAAGGACTCCCGCGGGTATAATATTATTGTCTGGTCCGATAGCTTAAAAGAAAGCCAAGAATTGCTGTAGCGGTAGAGTGTGCCTGAGAAGTTGTAGAAGAAAACCATTTAATAAAAGAAGTGAAGTGAAGATCCTGAGTTTTAAGCCTCTCGTAACAACAGTGATATTGTGAACGTATAGAATATGCCGGAGTATATATCATTTTATTTTGAAATAGCCGAAGCAAAAGCGTATGTGAGGATCTGCTCATTGACGCAGCCTACTGTCTTGCTGCAGTTCTTACGTGAATCAGTATTTAATGATACCGTTATGACGTCCTACTTTCATGTAACAGTTCGCAGCAAATGAGTATTTGTGTTGATACGTGCTTCTTGTTTCTGTTAGTATACAATGTACGTAGGTGACCAGTTGCATTGCGTAATTGAAATAAAACTGCTTGATTTCAGGTGGAGCTGACGAAAATAAGCAAACCTTACAAGATAAGAGTTCGCCATGACAACTGTAATCCCTTCCCTGACTGGCATCTGGAGAAGGTAACATCTCGTGCCTGGACAATTAGTAATGATTCTTATTAAACACGACATTTTGTGTACTATTTAGCAAACATAGTAGCAACCAAATTGTATATCCGATGGATGCGAATATTGTAATGTACTTATGAAATGAACTATATAAAAATTGAAACATTTTCTGAAATTTTGATTAACCTCCTCCCGGTTAGCTCAGTGGTTAAGCGCTGGTCTGTTCAAAACCCTGGCCGGACCGGTTTGTAATTCAATATGACAGAGTTTGTTAGTTCTCAGGTGACCTCCGTCAGGATTTACCTAGCTTTCCAGCCTGACGATAATGCCACTCAATCTGCCGCAATTGCTGCCATCGAAGCCTGCATTGCCAATCAATGGCAATGGAAGGTTAATAACAAACTCCTGATTAACGACGAGAAAACTGAATTTTTAATTATTGGCACTAAGCCACAATTAGACAAAGTTAATGTCGATAGCCAATCTGTAGGTGATGCTCAGGTTCAGGCATCGGTTCTTGTGCGAAACGTGGCTCTTGGTTGGATCGCAATATGCCAATGGTCTCGCACATGACTAATATGTGCAAAGCAGCATTTTACAACCTACATAATATCCATCGCATAATATCTTACTAAAGACATTACAGAAACACTAATTCATGCCTTTGTAACTAGCCACATCGATCACTGTAACGAGTTGCTCTGCGGACTACCTATAGTTCACAACTGTGTAAACTTCAGACTGTTCCTGCTTTAGGGTTGTTTACCGTGTGCCTAGGTTCTGTCATATCACACCTTTGTTGTTAGATCTGCATTGGTTGCCAGTAAAGTCTGTGTTGATTTTAAAATAATGTTAATTACTTTTAAAGCTCTCTATGAACTTTCGCCTAGTTACATATTTCCGATCTTATTACAGTCAACCCTAAATCTAAATATACCCTCCGATCAAACAATGAACTTCTTCTCCAGCTACCTAAAACTAAAACTCTAGCCTCCTTGGGTGACAGAGCATTTGTCGCAGCCGCGCCCAAACTATATATATGGAACTGTCTGCCTACTACAATTAGAAACATTACTTCGATCAATCAGTTTAAAGTATCACTTAAGACTTATTTATTCCGGAAGGCATTCAGTAAGTCTTTGTAGACCAGTATCACGAACATTTTTGATTTTAATTAATATATTTAATTATCTATTTATTTATTTATTTAATTTTTAATATTTTAATTTTTAACTTTTTAACTATTTGTTGATATCATGACTATGTATATTTATTGTAAGACACTATTGTAAGGCGCTTTGAACATATTGAACAATTCTTTTATTTGCTCGTATGGAATAATAAATTACAAATTACAATACACACAAAATATAGGTATGTTTACAAAGAAAGAAATTACAGAGTACAGTTTTAGCCTAGAGGCTAAGTAAACCGCGTTAGGTTTTCAAGTTAGCCTCTAGCCTTTTTTAGTCAAAATATAAACTAAGGAAATCAGAGAAGGAATACCAAAATATTTACTAACTGACGTTAAGGAAAGGGAAAGAATGCTATAATATTGATGACGAGATTTTCAATTCAAAGTAATTCATGATATTTTACCAACAAATGAGGGACTGTATATCAGATAAAAATTGTAGAAAAGCCGTACTTGCTACGATTGTAGTATTAACGATTAAACTGTGGAACATGCTTTTGTTCCTGCCATGATCGGTATTATGTTGAATTCGTTGTAGATTCAAATACAGAACGCAAGGACGGAGAGTAAGTACTCGTTCGCGTGTAACCGCTGGCTGTCAGTGAGTGAAGACGATCATCAAATCATACGGGAATTCCCTGCCGTGGGCCAAGGAATCGAGCCTCTGCCAGGTACTTGTACGACTATGCTAGTAGACTTCGTATGAGTGGGAAAGATATGGCAATCAGTGATTCAGATTGTCGTCGGAAAGTGGACTATAACCGATCATTTTGCAAAATGTCCAATAGATTTTCAACATGGCAGGACACTGGTCCAATTGCTTTCTGTTTCCTCCGTTCAAGGTTTTCATCGATGGTTCCCACGGGCCTTGAAAAGTCCTTGATATAATGCCAGGTCATTGGAAAGTCCTTGCATTTTGACAGATTAGGTTTTGTCCTTGAAAAGACCTTCATTTTTTACCAAAATTCCTTGAATTTTATTGAAACCTCCTTGGGTGTTTGATAAGACAGTAAACAGCCTAATACTTGCCTCCAAAACATCGTTAGAGCAGCACTGAATGATTCGTGCAAACAAGTCAAAGAACGGGTCTCACATCGGGGCTAAACTGCGTAGAATTTTGAGTTCTTGAAAAGTGTGGATTGTCCTTGAAAAGTCTTTAAAAAGTCCTTGAAGAAAACGTTGTGAAGTGTGTATGAACCAGGACATCCTAACTGTCCTATCTATTATTGTCCTATTAATTAATCTAACCCTAAATTAGGACACCTGACAGATAGTTTGAAATTACAACAAAATCTCTGGGCAATGACGTACGGCACGGTACTTATATGGCATATAGAGTAGATTTCGTATGAGCTAGTGCGACAAACTATACGGCATGTCTGTCACCGTGTTGTACCGTAGTTCTGTAATTTGATTAGATCAGCAGGACAAAAACAATGGGAAACCATTTCAATGTCACGGCATGTCGTACGGTAACCGTGCTGTAGTCAGTGCTGTAGTTTGTCCCACTCATACGAAATCTGTTCTACACTGACAAACCAACTAATCTCTATAATATGGAAAAACCATGGAAAAATGGTGTCAATTGGAATTTCCATCAATGTTCCATAGTATAGTATTGCCAATATATTTAGCCTGCGAATACAGCCGTCTCGCATCGGGAACCACAATCAAAACGTGGCCCCCGAGAGAGACGTCTGCGTCTTGAGACGGAAAATTCCATACTGATGACGTTTCGCGGCCAGGATCTGGTCGCGTCATTTGATTGGATAGTATGCCTAATCATCATATATGAGCCAATCAAATGTCGCCACCAGATCCTGGCCGCATAACGTCATCAGTATGGAATTTTCCGTCTCAAGACACAGACGTCTCTCTCGGGGGCCACGTTTTGAATGTGGTTCCCGATGCGAGACGGCTGTATTCGCAGGCTACAATATATTGTGATACTTTCGAAAAATTGGAAAGTATGGTAATACTATGGAAAAATACAAGAATGTTGAACATTCTAGTGTACAGGATTTTCGCGCGATTTCCATGGTATGGATTAATTGCCCACTTTAGAAATGCGTAGGGGGATGGGGCGAGTTCAGTTTCGCAATTTTTTTTGGGCGATGTTTGCCATGTTTCTTTGTATTCTGCAATTAGGGTGTCCCCAGTAACGATGCCAAGTACCTTTGCGAAACCGAACTCGCCCCACCCCTCTGCAATTTTTTTCCCCGTCATGCTATAGAGCAGATCTCATGACGGTTACTGTACGACATGCATGCTGTGACATTGAAATGGTTTCTACATTGTTTGTTTATAGAGCAGATTTCGTATGAGTGGAACAAACTACGGCATGTCCGTAGCCTTACCGTAACCGTACTGTAACCGTGCTGTACGGTATCTCTGTAATTTCATTGGATCAGAAGGACAAAAACAAAAGGAAAACCATTTCAGTGTCACGGCATGTCGTACAGTAACCGTGCCGTAGTCATTCCCGTAGTTTGTCCCACTCATACGAAATCTGCTCTAAGTCATTTCAATGTCACGGCATGCCGTACAGTAACCGTGCCGTAGTCATTGTCGTAGTCTTTCCCACTCATACGAAATCTGCTCTAAGTCATTTCAATGTCACGGCATGCCGTACAGTAACCGTGCTGTAGTCATTGTCGTAGTCTGTCCCACTCATACGAAATCTGCTCTAAGTCATTTCAATGTCACGGCATGCCGTACAGTAACCGTGCTGTAGTCATTGTCGTAGTCTGTCCCACTCATACGAAATCTGCTCTAAGTCATTTCAATGTCACGGCATGTCGTACAGTAACCGTGCCGTAGTCATTGTCGTAGTCTGTCCCACTCATACGAAATCTGCTCTAAGTCATTTCAATGTCACGGCATGCCGTACAGTAACCGTGCCGTAGTCATTGTCGTAGTCTTTCCCACTCATACGAAATCTGCTCTAAGTCATTTCAATGTCACGGCATGCCGTACAGTAACCGTGCTGTAGTCATTGTCGTAGTCTGTCCCACTCATACGAAATCTGCTCTAAGTCATTTCAATGTCACGGCATGCCGTACAGTAACCGTGCTGTAGTCATTGTCGTAGTCTGTCCCACTCATACGAAATCTGCTCTAAGTCATTTCAATGTCACGGCATGTCGTACAGTAACCGTGCCGTAGTCATTGTCGTAGTCTGTCCC
Source organism: Actinernus sp. WN-2022 (assembly GCA_030867875.1). Classification (NCBI taxonomy): domain Eukaryota; kingdom Metazoa; phylum Cnidaria; class Anthozoa; order Actiniaria; family Actinernidae; genus Actinernus; species Actinernus sp. WN-2022. Next base: position 117,227,042 of record JAOWCC010001634.1, on the reverse strand, counting down.
ACTCATACGAAATCTGCTCTAAGTCATTTCAATGTCACGGCATGTCGTACAGTAACCGTGCCGTAGTCATTGCCGTAATTTGTCCCACTCATACGAAATCTGCTCTAAGTCATTTCAATGTCACGGCATGTCGTACAGTAACCGTGCCGTAGTCATTGCCGTAGTCTGTCCCACTCATACCAAATCTGCTCTAAGTCATTTCAATGTCACGGCATGCCGTACAGTAAACGTGCCATAGTCATTGCCGTAGTCTGTCCCACTCATACCAAATCTGCTCTAAGTCATTTCAATGTCACGGCATGCCGTACAGTAAACGTGCCATAGTCATTGCCGTAGTCTGTCCCACTCATACCAAATCTGCTCTAAGTCATTTCAATGTCACGGCATGCCGTACAGTAAACGTGCCATAGTCATTGCCGTAGTCTGTCCCACTCATACCAAATCTGCTCTAAGTCATTTCAATGTCACGGCATGCCGTACAGTAACCGTGCCATAGTCATTGCCGTAGTCTGTCCCACTCATACCAAATCTGCTCTAAGTCATTTCAATGTCACGGCATGCCGTACAGTAAACGTGCCATAGTCATTGCCGTAGTCTGTCCCACTCATACCAAATCTGCTCTAAGTCATTTCAATGTCACGGCATGCCGTACAGTAACCGTGCCATAGTCATTGCCGTAGTCTGTCCCACTCATACGAAATCTGCTCTAGTTACGTAGACAGAGTTGCAGCATGGTTACGATACACTTGGCTACAATGTCACACAAGTAATGAATGAAGTCTTCATTAACAAAGAAGGAATAACAACAAAACTTGATAGACTGAGCGTGATTTCTAGAGGTTCACTTGTTGGTAGTAATCCAATATTTAACAATTAGACTACAAGCTTGATGTTTCTATCGGCTAATACATGTAGTTGACGAGGAGCATAGTTTCGGATCAGCTATCTGCCGTAGAAACTGAGAGCGAATAGTCTAATGGCCTGTATGATGCACTGGCCATTTTGGCTACAAACAATAGCTTCCAGCCTCGTCTCTGCCTCGAGTTTAGAAGTACAAGAACAACGGTTGTTAGAGCGGTTTTCAGCGGGGTTTTCAGTTGAGTGTAGTGAAACCAAACGCAAATTACCCACAGCCAGCCAATCATAGGAGCGAGTAATCACAAGTAACTCATAAATGGCTTCCCTGTAAGCCAATGACAAACCAAAGCAAAACCAAAACCAATTTGCGTTTGGTTTTACTTTGGATTCTGGTTGGTTGGTTTATTTTCTCAGCCAATAGGAGAGCTTAGTAAACGCAAAACCAAAACACTTCCGACACTCAATTGAAATCCGCTCTATTCCCCTTCGATGCAACAGGGCCGCTGGGTGATAAAAGTCTATTGATTCAGTAGGAACCAACTAGTTCAATCTTAAACTAAAACAATAATAGGTTTTATATGGTGACGAATTGGCTGCCGTTTTTGTTTTTTTCATTAACTTTTGAACCGGCGTGTTCGCTACTCACTATCTTTAATGGCTATGAGCTCGAAGTTTCTATTGTACAAATAGACTGTGTCCGTCGAGGAACTATCGGCTGATAGTTGCCCGCGGAAATTTGATGTTCTTAAAACAAATATAAGCCCGAGAACGCCGCCAGTTCGAGGGCTTATACATGTATACTAGTTTTAAGAACATCAAATTTCCAAGGGAAACTATCAGCCGATAGTTCCGAGACAAACACAGTCTATTTGTCGTTATTGTTCATCACAAAATTGTCTTCCGCTCTCAGCGGGCACTATCGCCTGATAGTTTGCATCCGCGGACGGCGACTATCACGTCACGTGATCGCTTTTGACCAATGAGCGCGCGCCAAAATTTTGTGGTGAACTATAACGCCTGATATAGTTGACGAGGAGCGTGAACTTGACAGCTGATGAGGAGCATAGCTCTGATTCAACTATCACCCATAGAAACTGAGAGCGAGTAGTCTAATTGTTTTAGTAGAAACCAACTAGTAGTACAAACATAAACTAAAGCAATGTTTATTTTACATTTTGACGACTTTGCAGCCATTCTTTTGCTTTTGAAAACCAGCTTTTTCGCTACTCACAGAATAGACAGTGAGTAGCTTAGTCAATCGGGTTGCAGTATTCGTGATAGAACACCAGTTGGTTTGTGCTAATTGTATTTATTTAGAAAGTCAAATTCAGGTGGAACATGAAACACGTGCTGATGCGTAGAATACTTGTCGGACGGCCAGCAAATGTTGCTAATTAAGAGGCTGTGTAGTATTGCTTATACTGAACGCATGTCGTGGTAAGTGTGCTGGCAGTACTGAAGTCACGGCCACCTTGTTTTATTTGTCAGTTTACGTATATCACGTGTTCGTACACACTGGTGACAAGAGAGGTGCGGGAACAGACGCCAACGTGTTCATCAACATATTCGGTCAACTGGGTGACACGGGAGAGAGACCTCTACGAGAGTCCAAAACCAACAGAAACAAATTCGAAAGAAAACAGGTTAGTGACAGCGATTAGCTGAAACTTGTGGATTTCTGAATAAAAAATGGAAAAGAGAATAGAGAGCTGAAGCACCAGATGTTTGTGAGTCACAGGCGGCAATCGGAAGTAATATGTTCCTTTTTTGGCGCATTTTGACGTCAGCACGTGCGTAACGTGACGTCACAAACATCAAATCAAGATGCTGATTGGCCGGAAACGTGTACCAGCTTAGTAAGATGCTACCGCCATTTTCAATCCAGTCTTCTGTCGGTCTTGCGACGTCCGTGTTGTCAAAATGTCTAATATGCAACAATCCCGCTATAGTGACGTGACATTCAACATTTTGTTTCAAGTATTAAGGCATTTCAACATCCCTTCAACATCGGGTCAACATTTGTTGAAAGATGTTCAAAGCATGCGTGTTAAACGGTTTTTCTAAGTAACTTCTATTGTCCTCATAAATGTTTTCAGGCCATGTCAAACGGTTTCAACATTGATTTCAACAAATGGTGTACCGATGTTGAGATGTTGTACCGATGTTGTACCGATGTTGTACCGATGTTGTACCGATGTTGAGATGTTGTACCGATGTTGTACCGATGTTGAGATGTTGTACCGATGTTGTACCGATGTTGTACCGATGTTGTACCGATGTTGTACCGATGTTGTACCGATGTTGTACCGATGTTGTACCGATGTTGTACCGATGTTGTACCGATGTTGTACCGATGTTGTACCGATGTTGTACCGATGTTGTACCGATGTTGTACCGATGTTGTACCGATGTTGTACCGATGTTGTACCGATGTTGTACCGATGTTGTACCGATGTTGTACCGATGTTGTACCGATGTTGTACCGATGTTGTACCGATGTTGTACCGATGTTGTACCGATGTTGTACCGATGTTGTACCGATGTTGTACCGATGTTGTACCGATGTTGTACCGATGTTGTACCGATGTTGTACCGATGTTGTACCGATGTTGTACCGATGTTGTACCGATGTTGTACCGATGTTGTACCGATGTTGTACCGATGTTGTACCGATGTTGTACCGATGTTGTACCGATGTTGTACCGATGTTGAGATGTTGTACCGATGTTGTACCGATGGTGTACCGATGGTGTACCGATGTTGAGATGTTGTACCGATGTTGTACCGATGTTGTACCGATGGTGAGATGTTGTACCGATGTTGTACCGATGTTGAACCGTTTGACAGGGGTTTACACCTTTGAAGCTCCCCAGTGTTGGCGCGGGTTGGTGCCGTTTTGAATCACAGCTTTTTCAGGGGAAGGTTGGGTTTTGTCATCGCTAGTAAAACTTGTAAATGATATTTATGATGGCCTTGTATCACCACTTGGTTAGCTCTTAGTATCGCACCGATTGTGTACGAGATCGTGGGTTCGAATTCCGACTGTGTTATTTGGCAGTGGCGGAAAGCTGTTGGCTCTGAAAACAGACACATACGTTTAAAAAGCTGTCCTACTCTACTCTTTTCAGCAGTGTGAAATATACCCTCTCACATGTGAATGAAAAGCAATTATTGAACTTCGTGTTGCAATTCTGGGTAAGACTACATCCACTCTAAAAACCTCAGTTTTCATTTCACTGAAAACGTAGCAAAAGTTTCATGGCCACACTACTGTTTTTACATTGTTTTACCCGCCCACAATAAAACGCTAAAAACAAGGCGCTGAAGATATAGACTGCGCATCTATCGACAGGGTGTTTGGATTTGATCACTCGAGCATTTTCGAAAACTTCGTTTTCACAATCACACGAAAACGATAGGCCAGCTGTTTTCGAAAACCTCCACTTTGGAAGTGAACACACGTTTTCATAGTTTTAGTGTGGACGGAAGGGTGGATGTGTTGGTCCATCCATAACCTACCCCTTACCAATCTACCTTACAGCACAATTTGAGATCATCACTTGTACCAACTTAGCTGTTACCGTGGCACTGCTGTAACTGGAGCCACTTTGTCAATGACAACCAATCACAGTCGAAATGCTATTGTGTTGTACTCGACACTGATTGGCTCAAATAGCCATAAGTTGAAATGCTATTGTGTTGTACTCGACACTGATTGGCTCAAATAGCCATAAGTTGAAATGCTATTGTGTTGTACTCGACACTGATTGGCTCAAATAGCCATAAGTTGAAATGCTGTTGTGTTGTACTCGACACTGATGATTGGCTCAAATAGCCATAAGTTGAAATGCTATTGTGTTGTACTCGACACTGATTGGCTGAAGTAACTGTAAGTTGGAATGATTTGTTTTCATTCTGCAATGTGATTGGTTCTCGTTCTCTAAGTGGACCTGGTTAAAGTACTTACACAGTAACAGTACTATAGCTGTTTAATGACGTACGTTCTGTCTTTACTCAGGCGGACGAGTTCCTGATAGAGGCTGTAACCTTGAAAGACCTACAGAAAATACGGATAGGTCACGATGGCGCGAGTGGTGGATCAGCTTGGTTCCTGGATAAGGTAGTGATAAGAGATCCCGAGGATAACACCAAGGAATACGACTTCCCCTGCGGCAGGTATGGTTATACTGGAGCTCGTGTGTTGATAGCTTTAGGGACCTTATACACGACAGACACATACAGAATTAGCCTGGAATACAGTCGCCTCCTCAGTTAAATTTTGTCATTTGTCAGTTAGCCCTAGTTAATTATTACTAGAGAAAATTTACAATGTTTGACCCACAAAAACCAAATTTGTCAGTTGTCGGTAAAAAAAAAAAGTCATTTGTCAGTTATTTTTACGGCCGTTTGTCAGTAGTCAGTTAACCCCATTCAGACCCTCTTCACTAGCCGCTAATGCCGTCCCGTGACGTCACTACCGCAAATCGTGGAAGTGATTTTGATTGGTCAATTCTATAATTATGTGCATACATTTCTCGTTAAATATTTTGGATCAAAGATTTGCAAAATGTTGAGCCGGCCTGTACCGCTCGAAACGAGCCACAGCATTGGCTAACCCAACAATACAAAACACCCTGACCTATAGAACGAGCCACAGCATTGGCTTACCCAACAACACAAAAACACCCTGACCTATAGAACGGAGCCACAGCATTGGCTTACCCAACAATACAAAACACCCTGACCTATAGAACGAGCCACAGCATTGGCTAACCCAACAATACAAAACACCCTGACCTATAGAACGAGCCACAGCATTGGCTAACCCAACAATACAAACACCCTGACCTATAGAACGAGCCACAGCATTGGCTAACCCAACAATACAAAACACCCTGACCTATAGAACGAGCCACAGCATTGGCTTACCCAACAATACAAAACACCCTGACCTATAGAACGAGCCACAGCATTGGCTAACCCAACAATACAAAACACCCTGACCTATAGAACGAGCCACAGCATTGGCTAACCCAACAATACAAAACACGTACCTTTGGAACGTGCAGTACAAAAACAATAGAGCTACAGTATAATATTGCAATCAGAGTACAGGTTTCGAGCGGTACTCAAAATGTTGTTTGAAATTGTCGTACACTGTTTCATGTGGAAACAACAACATTTTATTTTAACACCGAATATGAATTACAATAAGTAGAGAAAAAAAAGTCAAATTATACTAGTACATGAGATATGGTGAAGGCTATCTGGAATAACCTAGGGCTAATCGAGCTAGTTAGCCACTTATGAATAATGTACAGAAAAAATCTACAAATTAGTTAAGGAGGAATGTCTTGTAAACTTGCCAACGGTTATGGAAAGTCCTTGATTTTTCAAATGGCTCAACTCGTCGCGAGCGCGAGTGAATATCGCCATCAAAGCCGCGTACAGTCTGTTTGGCAAGTTTGTGCACCCCAGTCAAAATTTCCATACAAACGTCTGTAGGCATTTCTGAGTTTGCGGGCCTATAACTTTGCTCCTAATCAAGATATAACTCTCAAATTTGGGATTTTGACTAACTTCGAGTTGCTCTTTTCAGCAGTATCGACGGTTTTGCTGTTATACGTATAGATCAAAAACTAAAAAAAAACGTAGAAGGGTCTATTGTGCTGATGAAGGATCAAGTGACCTTCCTCGAAACCCTAAAACATCCCAGCAGCGTGGGTTGCAGCCGATCTAGATGAACCGGTTCTACATGACTATTTATGCCTTATTGCATGCAGTTGAATTTATGACACCGTTTTGAAAATCATCTCGTTATTTTTCAATCGCTCCAAACTTACCAGACTTGGAATACAGTGTACTTTGTTGACAGCAATCCTAACGAACACTCTTCTTCCCCACCGAACCACTGACATGGACTTCGGCCGCAAAGTTCAGTAAACAACACGAACTAGTCCGCTTTGATTTTGTTATTGAACCATTTCCTAGCCTCCTCCGCAGACAACTCCCGCCTCCCCCTCACCTGAACCTTCCACAGGAAGCCCGCTCAGATGATCCTTCCACCACAGGAATCACGGTGATTCAAATTTCTTATTTCTTATTATAGGAGTTGCCTGCGGAGGAGGCTAACCATTTCCTCCGTTTATCAGCTGTAACACACGCTACTGGGACGTTCAGGTCCACGTTTAGGGCCACTTGATCCTTCATCAGTGCAATTAGAGAAGAGAGATAAACTAAACTACAAGAAATGCTCTCCGGGACAAACAGACTGTATACGCGGCGTGATGGCGATATTTTCACAAGTTCACTCGCGCTCGCTCGCGACTTGTTGTGTATCGAAAGTAGTAATATAATCCTGCATGGTCCCAAGTTGAACTTACTAACCTTTTTTAAAACGATAAGTAATTTCCGGTTCCGTTCAGCTGAATATCATTGGTGGCCTATATATTCTTGTCGTGCTGGGTTTGCAAAAAAATATTGTGGGATTTTTGTTCGAGTGGAAAACAGACGGAACATTATCTCTACTGCCTGCTAGAGTAAATGCGCTTGTTTGTTTATTTTGAAACGACCTTAGAAGGAACTCCAGGGGGTGGAGGTATGGATATTTCTGGAACCAGATGTACATACATAACGCACATGCACTCTTGCTAATAGACGAGTTCTCCTTGGGAGGGCTGTGTTTTTGGTTCGTGTTCTCTGTTGTTTTTCAGAGGTTGGCTATTGTATGTCATAATTAAGACAATACAGTTGTTTTATGCGGTCGTCCTAGACGTGGCCATCATGGTTGCTAGTGCAATTAACAAAAGATGAAGGCTCGATATCGGCTTTTCGAGTGCAAGTTAACGTGGAATCACCGAGTTGGCATGTGATTTCCTTGAATCGCATAGTCTGATGAATTACTTGAAGATTTAGTACTCTTGTTGATATTTTGCTAAGTTATAAATAGCGCGCGTATTCTACAGTGGTGATTCCACTCTGAATCACCCCTCCTCTCAGCCAATCAACGTCTGATTTAGCAAACGCACTTGTGCGATTCAGCTGTGACTATGCGATTCTTAAAATCTCGTAACAACACGCAACTGTTGCTAGTAGAATCTTGCTGAACGTTTTGTTGTTGCTAGTGTATCAGACCATGTTGCTAGTAAAATTAGTGACAACTAACAACTGTTACCTAACAGTATTTTCTCTAATTTCATGCCCTGATTTCATGCTGCAGGTGGCTTGCAAAGGACGAGGATGATGGCCTTATTGTCAGGGAGCTAGCACTGGGAGGAACCAGTCTCCTCAACAGTAAGTCATGTGGGAACCTATCCACACACCCCTCCCTTGAGTATACATCTGTATGTAAGTGTATATAGAGAATCCGGGTGGGTAAGCGCTTTGTCTCTCACCTCTGTGGCCCGGGTTCAATCCCTGACGTGGCGCCATATTTGAGTTGAGTTTGTTGGTCTCTCGTCCTTGCTCCGAGGGTTTTTCTCCCCACAAAAATCAACTCGCTAAATTCCAATTCGATCTGTGGATTAGCCGGGTCCTGACTTTGATCAGCCTCTATGGTTGTTTCAGGTCCCGTTGAAAATTCAGAGTTTAAAAAATAATGATTGATCGTTTGCATTGACGTCACAAAAAAATTGCCTCAAGAAAAAACTTATATTAGTAAAATATTTTTAATGCTGTGTATAGAGCAAATAAAAATATAGAAATGACCGAAATTTTGGAGCAATAGAGTACTTCGTAACCGAGCTGTCGGCCAAATAATATTCGAACAATTTAGTGTAATTAGTATGCGGCGGCCATGTTGGTGTACAGCTTTAGTACACCAAGATGGCGGCCAAAACATACTCTATAAATAAAGCTGTTTTCCCATCAATATGATTAGCATTCACTTCAAAACACTTTAGATATCACTTTTAAAGGTTTATCAAGTCTAAAATTTGAAATTGTCCGAAATATATGGATTTCCTTGACATTTAGGAACACGCTGACCTGGCTGTCACAACATTCAAAGTACTGTAACTCAAAAACAAATCACCGTATGGACGTAATTTTTTCGAAGAATACTGAGAATACCGATATCTAAATCATATTAAAAGAACAGCTTCATATATCTCAGAGTTTAGATTTTAGAATTTTGTGACGTCACATGCAAAGGATCTATTGACCATTAAATTTAGGGGTGAAACAAGGGGGGTGGGTGGGGGTTCCCCAGGAACCGTGATTGATCCCATTGGGATTAGTGTTACACAGTAGTGAAATAACTGTAGAGAATAATCATCTCGATTTGTTCTTAGGCCTAATTCAAACGTCGAACTTTTCCTGCGCCGAACGCAGTTGAAACAAAAGATAATTAGGCGACTATATATTTTTTCAGTGTCGGTCATAAAGAAGTAAAATACAGTCTTCTGCAGTCAAGCTATCAAAAAAATTGCTACCGTTAACACATTTCGAGCATCTCTGAAGGAAGCCATAGCGAATTGACCGATTTAGCTTGTGCATCAGTTGTCCCAATTCAGGTCACCTGACTTCCCTTGAGTAAATATGTTTTCTTGTTTTTCTGTATCCTAAGAGGAAATGCATCACTTTTTCTAATCGGAAAACAAAGCACTGTATATTTCATCATCTGTTACATGATCTGAATTGGTAACAACAAATGTTCAAGCTAAATCGGTCAATAGAACTTGACCGTCGTGTTGTCTCGGCTATTTTCGCGCCATAAGACGGCGTTCTGGACCCATTTCCCCTCGGTCAAGTTTTCCGTCCTCGAAGTCGCCGTCCAGAGTTACTTAACCTCACTAGTATTTAATGCCATTCAGGTTATTCAATGACCTTACGTGAGCGTGCAACCTATTGGCTATTAGCCAATCTGATCGCTTGTTATAATGACATCAATTTCCTTCACTTCAGCCCACATCCTATCACCTCTCGGTACGCACTGGTGACGAGCGTGGTGCAGGTACAGATGCTAACGTGTACGTGCTGATCCAGGGTGAGGCTGGAGACACGGGAATACTACAGCTACGGACCGCACAGAACACCAAGAGCAAGTTCGAGAGAGGCAGGACGGACAAGTTGTCGTAGAGGCTGTCGACATCGGCAAGGTAAGATCGCAAGCTCAATAAATGTTCAAAATGTTCAAATGTCTTGGCATGACTTCTTTCTAAACAGATTATCAACTGACAAGGCGATCACCGTACAAGCAGTTTGTTTCGTGCAAAGTCAGTGGTAGATGCATGTCAAAGGAGCGCTGGCAAACTAAAATGAACAATTTTCTCATCATCAAAAACAAAAACTTTTCAGTGTTCATGTTGGTATATAGGTTGTCCACGTACAGCCGTTATATTGTTTAATACACAATAACGTTTAATCTGTACCACCCCGTAACGTTGAAGGAAAACTGTACCCTAAAATTGACATACTTTTAAAGGTATGGATAATTGATTTTCAGAGTTATGCGGCTTCCCCTGCTGCGCTTTGTTTAAAAAAAAAAAAAATTCGAGGAGATTTGGGCTCCAGCGCCGCGACGCAGAATTGGGATGTCATCGGATATTTTTTTTGAATTTATTACCTGTATACGAGGAAGATTTAGTAAGAACTGGACACGAAGTCAAAGATTTAGAGAAAACATTGTGTATTGTCAATCAAAAATATAATGCTAGCTCATAATGGGTGCCAAAATTGGAAAGAGCAAGCCAAAAATAGTAACTGGTGCAAGTTTCATCTCCATATGTTTAAAATTAAAGCCAGGAGAAAAAAATGAAATCTCAAAATTTAACAAGAGTTTACGAGGCCACGTCATACATTCCAAAAATACCTGGTATCCGCTGACACACCAAATCTGCGCTGCTGTGTTCGATGCCAAAACTTGACAGACCTTTTCAAACAGATAGGTTCTGCCCGTCTATCCATTTAGAACTCTATAAAAGTTTACCGAACACTTTCTTCCATACTCCCCTCAGGTGGAGGACACTCCGTATCGGCCACGATAACAAGAAGCCTGGAGCGGGTTGGTTCCTGGAGGACGTTACCATGGATATCCCTTCACGTGGCGATCACGTGGTGTTTCCGTGCCATCGATGGCTAGCTCAGGATGAAGATGACAGCAAGGTGGAGAGAGACTTGCATCCTAGCGAATATGTTGAATCAAGCCCCAGTAAGTGCTTCGATCTCATTCACTTAACGTGCCTTTTGCTTTGCCTAGCTTGATTCACTTTTAAGTTATTCAGTCTCGGCATCCCATACCTTTATACTGTATGTTCTTTTCCTAGCACTAGAAACCAATTTTTTTCTCTTTTTTGGTATGAATAAACAGCTTGTTGTTAATAGTTATATTATCAAAATATTGATTCTATATCAAGCGAATAGTTGAATATATGAATACATGTAATCGAATATTTCTTTATTCGAGTATTGCGTCTATGAGTTATAGCGGTTTATATCCCCAAAATACTAATGAATATGACGTCAAGCCAGTTATTTTTCTCCTTTTTAATGACACTATTTGACTTTTATTTTAAAAATGGTAAAATCACTGACACAAAAGTTCTACAATTATAACATTGATGTTTATAAAAGGTCATTTATTCTCTACCAGCACGTTTTTGTATAATAAATGATTCCTGAGTATAGACGTTACATTCATTAGCAATTAGAGATCTACATGTATATGAACCCTTATATATTCAGTAGTAATGATAAGGGTGCTATCCAATCTAAACACAGTATTCAAGTCACATGATACCCCTGTAAACCCGATACAAGATTGCAGTTAGCTATATTAGTATTCTGTATACCAAATAATATAAATTTCTCGTGAAATATTCGCCCGTAATCGTAATCCATAGGAAACTATGAAATGACTAGTAAATTCTATTGCTACCCAGAAATCCCATACGAGGTGACTGTGTATACTGGTGATGTACGGGGGGCTGGTACCAACTCCAACGTGTTCTTGGTGCTGTACGGGGAAAAAGGCAAATCAGACGAGTTTAACCTGAGAAACAAGTCGGACAACTTCGAGCGAGCTCAGGTGGACAAATTCAAGGTAGGCCGTGCTATAGTAATAAAATATGATCTGCCATTGTATTCATGTTATGCTGGAGTGGAAGAAGCATGTCTCACCAATGAACTGGACTAACTTACCTAGTACAGCACCTTAGGGTTCCGCTGATATTACAACCATACACAAAGTCAGGTCTATTTTGAAAATACGTTTCCTTCAAAACTCTTTTTACGACGTTTTAGATCCTTGGACATATGTTACATACGTTAAAAATAGTTTGAAACCTTTGAAAGTATTAATTTACAAAGAAGAAGTGATGCATGTTTTAAGAGTTATAATTGACTTCAAAATTCATAAACGCGAAGATAAATATTCTTAAAATCCCTTATTGAAAAAGCCATAGATTCAACTTACCTGGGTTAGTCCTGTCGTTTTATAAGAATACCCTTTGTAAAAACCTTGTCAATTATAAAGTCAGTTAAATACCACGAACCTCGGCATTAAGCCTTATACAACCCTCGGTGAGATAGTAATTTCATTGAGAACATGATTTGGCGCAGCGACATTCGAGTCCACTTTCTGTCACGTGTACTTTAAGACTCTGATTACACTTGATTCATATTGTTCGCTATTCCCAGGAGAACGTTCAACAATACGAATCCGGAGATTCAATTTTTGGTTTCTATACTGGGACTCAAAAGGTTATGAAATCAGCTGTGCCATAAGTTTACCCGCGCTAGTTTACCGCGTGTTATCTTCTGTTTCTGTTCAAAATACGAAGCGGGTGTAAACAAATGGCCTGTGTACACATGTATGTTTTGAACTGTACGCGTTTGCTGTCATGTAGTGTCTCACGTAACCACTATTGATGTTCTTTTATAGATTGAATGTGAAGATGTTGGACTGTTGAATAAGATTCGCATTGGACATGACGGTACTGGTTTTGGGTCTGCCTGGTTTTTGGATAAGGTGAGAATATCATAACAATTGAACTTATTATTGACAACGAATGTAGAGGTTTTAGCATGGGGGTGTAAATGAAAGAGAGAACGCAACTGCGCGTATAAGTCCTCATGGAACTTGTCAGCTTATTCTTTTGATTCTCGCTTAAACGCGATAGATTTGGTGTCTACATTTCGTCGCTCGCTTGCTCATTCCTTAAGTAATGCGTTATTTTTCAGATATTCAAGGAATTTATTAGAACTAAAGCTATGTTGAGATCCTTGCATTGCAAAAATAAGTTTTCAGTTCTTTTTTTGTGAACATTGGGACCCCTGCTCTTTTCAGTTATTGATTATCCGTAAGTTGTGCGTGAGTTACTATGCGTTATGCATGAATTACCCCTGAGTTGTGCGTGAGTTACTCCTTAGTTATGCGTAGTTACCTGTGAGTTATATGCGTCAGCTTGGCTAACATACCTGTGAATTACCCCTGAGGTATGCGTGAGCTAAGCGTGAGTTACCCGTGAATTATGCGCGAATATTTGGGTTCCAATTTCACTCGGAATTTGAACTTAATATAAATATAATAATTATAATAATTATCATATAATACTTATATAAAGAAAACAAAGATAAGTACACAAAAGCTGCCACTGGTAGAATCAAGGGAAATCAGTGCAAAAAGGACATATATGAGCCAACATAAGAATTTATAACGGTCATCACATTAATGTTTTTAATCACTGTCGAATGATCTCCTGTCTAGAGCCCGCAGCGAATATATTGACAGCTGACATCATTCCCGTAACCTTCCTTCATAGAGACTATTTGGCAATTTGACACACCACCCTGATTAAGTTTTTTTTTGCAGCGTCCGATAAACGAACCGAAAGAAAAACATATTGATAGTGTGAGATCACGGGAAGTTTGTTTACAAAAAATATATATTTCGCACGACCTCTAAACTCTCGTACTATGATTTCAAACCAAATTTCACTAGTACTACCATCAATAAATTCAGCACAAATACAGTTTATCACATCATAAAAAATATTCAACTAGTAAATTACCGTGTTTGTAACTTGAACTTGCTCGTTTCAAGATTGCCAGGATCTTTGAAATTTCTAGCTGAGAGTGTGTAGAAAAGTTCCACTTTATTCTTATTTAAAGTCCGAAGTCGATTTGTACAGCGTTAAGTGTAGAAAGCGGCTCAGAAGTACCAGCTGGTCTCTTGCATTTTTACCTTTTTGCTTGTATTTTTACAGTTCAAGCAGCTGATTACTTTAAGTAGTAGTCTAGCGGAATTGAAGGGACCTTTGGTTCCGAATAAATGAGTATTTGAACACTTTTTTTGCAACGGCTAACCCTCGCTCATTTTTTTCGAACTTGTTTTTGTTCATTCAAACGTTAACTCAGTTCGCACATAAGGCGCGAAAACTTTTGCACACGGACGCTACCAAATTCCCGTCTCAGCAAAACTTCTTTTATGAGAGCTAGTTTGGCAAGTCACAAAAGTCTTGCATTTTGCATCTGTGATCTACTCATGTCCTCCCAAATCTCTCCCGATAATTTTTTGTCTCGTACGAACTTTTGGCTTCGTACTTTGAGCCGCTTTCTACACTTTACACTGTGTACAATGTTTAGCATGTTTAGCATGTTTAGCAGAACGAGAACCTGGAAGTATTCATTTTTTTTGCAAAATTCTCGCACACTTTGCTTGACGGCCATGAATTTACTTGCCTGTCTTGTGTACTTTTATGTACTTAGCGAGTTGAACCACAGGAAGCCCAGTTGTAATGTTTGCGCGCGCGCGTGATCGTAAAAAACCTAACTGAAGCAACACAACAGCAGTCAACACAGTGATTAAATGCCTGTTGGTGATTGGGTAAACTATGCCTAGTCATACTCGAGCGTCCATTGATAAATAAGGAATGTATGATGAGTTCGACCCTTCCAGCCAATCAGATCGTGCGTTCTTAGGATGCTCAACTCGGGGAGCATCCTAAGAACGTGCGATTTCATTGGCTGAAAATGTTGAGCTCATGGTGCTTTTGTTTATAAAAGCACGCTCACGCATTAGAAACGCGTGGATAAAATTTTATATTATAAAATAAAATGTATAGAAGATGGTTCTCCTATTTCCTATAAAAACTCATGCACTTTCAAGATCTTTAACAGCTACTGAATGCACTCGCGTTCGTTCCGCTCGTAGTCCGCAGTTTTCCAAGACCTCGTGCGTGCATATTTCTTTCATAAAACACAGAGTACCATCTTCTGTTTGTTAAGTAAAGTAAAAACGACTGTCACGGAAAAGTTCAAAGTATTCCTTGTTAATGTGTTTGACACTTTCAATGCACTTCGCGTTAATTCCCAGGTTGAGATCCATAAAATGAAGCGCGATAAACCTGAAGTGAGCACGAGGCGCCGACGATCCTCCAGTCAAGTGGAGCCACTAGAGATGGACAAGAGTGACGAGTATAACTACTTATTTGTGTGTAACCGCTGGCTGGCAAAAGACGAGGACGACGGGCAGGTCGTGAGGGAACTGGTACCGATGGATGCGACGGGCACGAAGATCAGGAGCAGTTCTCTGTCTGGTGAGAGTTCACGACTAGATTATTGAATTGTAGCCAGACGAGAACTGAATAACCTAGTAGAGCGGCATCCGATTGAGCGTCGTAAGACCACAACGAAAGTAATTACAGAGCCAATCACGAGCAAGTAAAAACACAGTGAGCCAATCACGAGCAAGTAAAAACACAATGAGCCAATCACGAGCAAGTAAAAACACAATGAGCCAATCACGAGCAAGTAAAAACACATTGAGCCAATCACGAGCAAGTAAAAACACAATGAGCCAATCACGAACTGAAGTACTTCGGGTTTGGTTTTAGTTTAGCACTTGATTGGCTGATAATTACAAAACATTTTTCACAGCCAATAGAAAAGCTGACTTATTGCTTTCGACGCTCAATCGAAAACCGTTCTAAGTGCGAAGTCGGGCAGTGGTCATTTTCAGTTTAGTGGCTCCTGTAGTTTGTTTTCAGGTCCAACAGGTGAAATGATTTTAAAATGACGTTACGCCACAGTATTACAAGAGGCGAAAGTGTGCAAGTCACGCGAAATCGTTCATCAGTTCCGAGCAAGGGAAGTGATTTTTTTTAAAGTTTAGTTCAGTCTCTCGATCATGTATTGAACAATTCTAGATGTCCTCATGTGTAAAACGGTGGGTAGACGGAATTTTACGTTTGAAATGAGCTCTTGATATTATTTAAGGTGAAGTTTTGTATTGTGGACAAAGTTGTTGTTCCATAACATAATCTCAAAAGACCAATGTCGGTCGTATTTTTGTGATTAATGCACAATTTCCTGTCGATATTCAAAAGAAAGAAATACCTTTTTCGTTCTTTATTGTCGTATATTTAACTTCGAAGAGCTTGTTGCGATCGAGCAAACAACAAAATGTATCTTGAAGCCACGTATGTGAATTTCCTTACACCCTGTTTGTTTTCCCACATTTCTTTCAGAAAACACTTACCGTGTTCACGTGTACACCGGGAACGTATCAAGCGCAGGTACGAACTCTAACGTGTTCGTCACGTTATACGGTGAGCTTGGGGACTCAGGAGTGAGAAAGCTGGACAAGTCTGAACTACACCTCGACAAGTTTGAACGAGATAACGTGAGTGGAGTTGGAACGTGAGCCGAAATGCTTGTGTTAATGTATTCTTCATGAACACGGGTGTTTCTTCTTTTCTTAAGCTCATTCATTTCTGCTCATTATCGATATCATTATATCATGTCACCGATAGCATCGTCATCATTATCGTCAACTTTCTCTCGAGGGAACATGTTTACCGTAACGCCTGGTTCATACTAGCGACATAAGCAAGCACAAGCAACATGATTTAAATTGGACGCCATTTGTACAATGGTGCTACACTCGTCCACAACAATAAAAATAGGTACCCAATGGACCCCCTGGGTCTCCAAGCGGTGATCCTATTTCAGACCAAAATATAAGGTTTTCCATACCGTTCTTCGGACCTGTACTGATCTCTGTCATTACAAGCTAAATAAATGGAAATGTACGTCTTCGTATTTCCCTGAAAAAAATCGTAACCTATTCCAGACCAAAAAGGCAAAATGTATAGCCTATTTCAGACTAAAACAGCTTGAAAAGCATACTCTTTGGTGTGGCATATACCTGTATGGCAGGTGTACCCCCTGGGAGCAGGCTATAGGTTTTGATAATGACTTTCACTTCATTCGAATAGTGTTATGGTCAATGAAAAGTTGGGGAAATGTCAGAAATTTTTTTTATCGATGGGTGGCAATAATATTAACATTGAGAACTCAGTGTAAACTGAGAATACGCTGAATCATGAAGCAGGGATGATCAATTTTATTGAGTTGTACTGATAGTTTTATTTGTATAATTACATTAGAAGTATTTATAACATAATTAATGACATTAGTAATCTGAATGTGAGTAATAATTATACGAGTCTAAGATCGTCAAGGTGTGTATATAGATGACAGGGCCGCAGCTGGTGGGGGACAAGGGGGGCATGCAGTTTCCCACCCCCGTCCCACACCTCCTTGAAAATATTTTTTCTAATGTATAACCAGAATGACATTTTAAAAAAAGTTGTATTTACTAAATAATAACACGATAGCTATATGGTATAAAGTTTTTATTAATAATAAATACAGTGTTGATTGCAATGTCACAATGGTTAATTAATGCAACTTACTTGTATTATATGTTAGATAATGTTGATCAGCAAACATTTATTTTGGTGGTGGTCTCAGATGTTTAATTGATAAGGGTCCAGTCATTATTGAACTTGGAAGGGGGGGGGGGGGGGGGGGGGGGGGGTAGGGGGGGTAGAGAAAATGGGGGGTCTTGTAAAAAAAATTTTGTAGAAAAGGGGGGTTCCAAATATTTTAGGTACTCTAGAGGGATCTTGAAAATTAATTGGATACCAAAGGGGGGTTGCTTTAAAAAGAAAATTTGCAGGCTGACCGGGGTCTTGAATTTTTTTTTTTATATAATTTCTCCTAGTTCAAACTTCAAATTGTCGTGAACATATCACCATTGGCATATAGTCGTCATCTTCATTGCCATTTTGTGATTGGATATTGTCGCTAAATGAAGATTCCGAGTAATGCACGAAAGCCAACGACACATTCAATTGCTCCCGAATAAACCTTCACGACCACTTATCGACAATGTTAACAAACACACATCTTGCATGCGTCATAGGACTCAATAACATAGTGTCTACATCTTCTTAAGAAGCAGTAGACACAAAAACGTATTTCAATCTATTTGACTTGTAAGAAGAGAGGCAAAAAGTACGGTAAGGTATGTTTATGCCACACAATTGTTATTATATATCGGGTTTTTTTCTTTTTGTAGGAGGACATTTTCTCCATTGTTTGTGTAAATCTTGGCTCTCTCACCAAGGCCAAGATATGGCATGACAACAGCGGTCTCAAGTGTGCCTGGTATCTAGACCGTTTGGAAGTGGAAGACAAGTTAGCAGAGAAGACGGCGATGTTTCCCTGTAGTCGGTGGCTGGCCACAAGTGAAGATGATGGTCAAATCTGTAGGGAACTTGTAGCCGTTGATGGTGAAGCTTTTAAACAAGAGAGGCAGCGATCCATGAAGCGTAGAAATACAATGACGAGGAAGAACAGCCAGGTATCTATTGTGGATGGCGTGGAACTGGAACATAAAGGTACATATACATTCTCATGAGTGTAGCTATAGAACTGGAACATAAAGGTACATATACATTCTCATGAGTGTAGCTATAGAACTGGAACATAAAGGTACATATACATTCTCATGAGTGTAGCTATAGAACTGGAACATAAAGGTACATATACATTCTCATGAGTGTAGCTATAAAACTGGAACATAAAGGTACACATACATTCTCATCAGTGTAGCTATAGAACTGGAACATAAAGGTGCACATACATTCTCATCAGTGTAGCTATAGAACTGGAACATAAAGGTGCACATACAATCTCATCAGTGTAGCTATAGAACTGGAATATAAAGGTGCACATACATTCTCATCAGTGTAGCTATAGAACTGGAACATAAAGGTACACATACATTCTCATGAGTGTAGCTATAGTACTGGAACATAAAGGTACACATACATTCTCATGAGTGTAGCTATAGTACTGGAACATAAAGGTACACATACATTCTCATCAGTGTAGCTATAGTACTGGAACATAAAGGTACACATACATTCTCATCAGTGTAGCTATAGTACTGGAACATAAAAGTACACATACATTCTCATCAGTGTAGTTATAGAACTGGAACATAAAGGTACACATACATTCTCATCAGTGTAGCTATAGTACTGGAACATAAAGGTACACATACATTCTCATGAGTGTAGCTATAGAACTGGAACATAAAAGTACACATACATTCTCATCAGTGTAGTTATAGAACTGGAACATAAAGGTACACCTACATTCTCATCAGTGTAGTTATAGAACTGGAACATAAAGGTACACATACATTCTCATCAGTGTAGTTATAGAACTGGAACGTAAAGGTACACATACATTTTCATCAGTGTAGCTATAGAACTGGAACGTAAAGGTACACCTACATTCTCATCATTGTAGTTATAGAACTGGAACGTAAAGTATGATTGGGAATCTTTTAGTGCGGTGTGCGATGATAATGTCTAATAAAATCTGTGTTTAGTAACCGGAAGCAGTCGAAGCAACGTGCGCGGGCGCTACAACAATCTCATGACGCGAAAGGGCGCGAAAATATTTTGCTGCCATGGAGATTGTTGTCACGCATTCGTTCACTTGCTTCAGCTCAGCTGCTTACAATTAATAAAAATAGATTTTATCAGACATTACCATCGCACAAGCGCGCGTATTGGAGATTCGCTCTCTTACTTCTGCTCTCTTGACCGTTTTCCGGAATAAGAATATACGGAACGGTCACTACAAATTGCTTAATAGGCCATTTTGACGATGTTGCGGACGCATGAGTAGAACAATAGACGCGAGCTGCTAAGACTCGTTCTGGTTCACCAGCCTTTTGTTATTTAAAACAGATAGCCATTGTTCTAGCTGCACGCGCAACATCGTCATATGGCCTGTACCATTCAGCCACTGGAATACTAAATCTATCCTGAATATCGTACTTAAAGGTATAAAGGTATAAATATCGTATAAAGGTATCAAGTTCGGCACCTGAAAAGCTCGGTGTCTGTAACGCGCCTCACCTTACATCTCTGTTGATCAAGAGTGTGCTTGTTGTTCATTTCTCTCGTAGCACGTACAACTACCTACGAGGTTTCCGTAGTTACGGGTGACGTCAGAGGTGCGGGTACAGACGCTAACGTGTACATTATCATGTATGGTGACGAGGGTGACACAGGTGAGTCACGTGACTTTTGTTATGGTTTGATTGACAGTAATATATATATATATAAGGCAAGCCTAAAAGCGGAGCTCCCAATTATCAGAACTGAGGTAACGACCCGGAAAAATCCATAAATTATATAAAGAAAACAAAGAAAAAGTACAAAAATAACTGGTAAAATGAAGGGAAATCAGTACAAAAGGTTTAGAAGAAAAAAGAAGATAACGGAAAATAGAAAAGAAACAACACAATTGTCACTAGCTAAAGACCAAGGTCTCTATCCGGACCGCCTGGTATCAACAGTGCGCGCGCAGGTGAAGCACGTTTTCAGGCACGTCGCTCGTCGGGCGCGAGGGAAACCGGACGTCAGCCATTGTTTGCTCTCACCCTAACATCTATGGTGCTCCACTCGCGTGGAAGCTCCGCTTTAAACACCTCAAGCAATCTCGTACTCAGACCCCACTTGTTTCTTACTGCGCATGCTCGACGAAAAAATAGGGCTCTGGAAGAGTCCAATTTTTGTGTATTCTGATTGGCTGTTCTGAACAATGCAATTTCACCGGAAGTCAAACATAGCCTTTTGGGAGTTAGACAAAGGCATTGGAAATTGGGAGTCTAAATGCTAAAAACCGTTGGATTTTACCTAAATGGATGCCGCTAAAAATCTTCAGGGATTCTTAGATATTTGCTTGCATCCTGTCGGAAGTTCATGTCACCTCACGGCCAACACACATCGCACACAGTACCTGAATTCGTCTAGTGGTTAAGAGCCGGTCTGTTGTGCGGGAGGTCGCGGGTTCAAACCCCGGCCAGACCAACAATCAGGGTCTCAAAATAACGTGAGTAGAAGGTGCTGCCTTTGTGAAACAATTTCGTTCACGAGCTGCAAATGGTCAGACCTTCACGTCTTCTCGGATAAGGGCGTAAAATCGTAGGCCCATCAGTGGATGAAGAGCCACCTCGTGGAAATGCCACTGATTAATCCGTTATTATTATTATTATTATTAGGCCTGAGGCGCTGAGCGAGAATCGAACCCGAAGAAACGACTTCTCAGGGTGACGTAATGATAAGCATGCGCAGAGTCGCCGGAAGTACGTGATTCGCGGACTTCCGGATCGGATTCTTCCAGAGCCCTATTTTTTCGTCGAGCATGCGCAGTAAGAAACACATGGGATCTGGGTACGAGATTGCACCTCAAGCTACTCTAGTGGACAGGTCTGCAAAACGCCTGCGCATGCGTGAATTTCATCCCATAAATCACGCTCGCGCGCATCATTTTGGTTGCATTTTCACTCGAAATTTGGACTTCAAAGCATTGTTACAGAAAATGTTTAAGTCCTTTCATGTACCAGTCCCAAATTGAATTGGCTTGATGACTAATCTAATAAACTCTTAACTCCTGTGATACTCCCCTTAACCCCCTGTCGAGTTTTTTTAAACAGAAACTTTTGGAGCATTTAGAGCTGCTCCCGCGATGTCTACCGCTGACTGGACATGCGCAGTATTTTGCAGACCCGTCCTATTGGTTCACCACTCGTTATTAGGTCCCATAAGTTAGGGACCGTGTCACGGTGAGAGACCTTTATATTCGCAGTCCGGGCCGGACACAGTTATTTTCAGCGATTTTCATATGAACTGACGAACCTTGCACCCGTGTGGGATGGTTAAAATCAAAGCAAATATGACAACTAAACTGGGTTGTATCACGGTGAGAGACCTTTATATTCGCAGTCCGTGCCGGACACAGTTATTTTCAGCGATTTTCATATGAACTGACGAACCTTGCACCCGTGTGGGATGGTTAAAATCAAAGCAAATATGACAACTAAACTGGGTTGTATCACGGTGAGAGACCTTTATATTCGCAGTCCGTGCCGGACACAGTTATTTTCAGCGATTTTCATATGAACTGACGAACCTTGCACCCGTGTGGGATGGTTAAAATCAAAGCAAATATGACAACTAAACTGGGTTGTATCACGGTGAGAGACCTTTATATTCGCAGTCCGTGCCGGACACAGTTATTGTCAGCGATTTTCATGTGAACTGACGAACCTTGCACCCGTGTGGGATGGTTAAAATCAAAGCAAATATGACAACTAAACTGGGTTGTATCACGGTGAGAGACCTTTATATTCGCAGTCCGTGCCGGACACAGTTATTTTCAGCGATTTTCATATGAACTGACGAACCTTGCACCCGTGTGGGATGGTTAAAATCAAAGCAAATATGACAACTAAACTGGGTTGTATCACGGTGAGAGACCTTTATATTCGCAGTCCGGGCCGGACACAGTTATTGTCAGCGATTTTCATATGAACTGACGAACCTCGTGCACGTGTGGGATGGTTAAAATCAAAGCAAATATACAGAAATGACTAATAAACTGTATAGACGTACAAATGTAGTCTTCAAGGAACACTTCAATCAAGCATTAAGGGAGGAGACTTTAACTGTTTGAAGCCAACTAACAGGCACCAATTGAACTTCGATTCCACGCATGCGCAACACCACAACATATCCACTTTTAATAGAGGATTTGTTAAAAAGATATCGTATTTATCTAATTTTTCAATCGTTTGCTGTATGAAAAAGTAGTGTCAGGGGTACGGGAATGTTTTTTTGTATCGTGAGACTAACATACCTATTCTTTATTGTTTACTTTTTAGGCAGAATTCCCCTAAAGACGTCGCATACGAACAAGGATAAGTTCGAGCGCGGCCATGCAGACGTGTTTCCTATCGATGCTAAAATCGGTGAAGTGCGTAAAATAAGGTGAGTTATGTAACAATCCAAGGCTAATGCAGATATTCGATAGGCCTTTTGTGGGAAACAGTTACGTGCTGATATATTACTTCATTAACCAATCAATTGAGCTCGTGATCCCATGGGAAAGGCTTTACTGAAAGTCAGACAATAGACCTTTTGTAGCTAACATTTACATACTGATATATCACTTCAATAACCAATTAATTGCGCTCGTGATCCCATGGGAAAGGCTTTACTGAAAGTCAGACAATAGACCTTTTGTAGCTAACATTTACATACTGATATATCACTTCAATAACCAATTAATTGCGCTCGTGATCCCATGGGAAAGGCTTTACTGAAAGTCAGACAATAGACCTTTTGTAGCTAACATTTACATACTGATATATCACTTCAATAACCAATTAATTGCGCTCGTGATCCCATGGGAAAGGCTTTACTGGAAACAGTCACGCGCTGATATATTACTTCAATAACCAATCAATTGAGCTCGTGATCCCATGGGAAAGGCTTTACTGAAAGTCAGACAATAGACCTTTTGTAGCTAACATTTACATACTGATATATCACTTCAATAACCAATTAATTGCGCTCGTGATCCCATGGGAAAGGCTTTACTGGAAACAGTCACGCGCTGATATATTACTTCAATAACCAATCAATTGAGCTCGTGTTCCCATGGGAAAGGCTTTACTGAAAGTCAGACAATAGACCTTTTGTAGCTAACATTTACATACTGATATATCACTTCAATAACCAATTAATTGCGCTCGTGATCCCATGGGAAAGGCTTTACTGGAAACAGTCACGTGCTGGTATATTACTTCAATAACCAATCAATTGCGCTCGTGATCCCATGGGAAAGGCTTTACTGGAAACAGTCACGTTCTGGTATATTACTTCAATAACCAATCAATTGCGCTCGTGATCCCATGGGAAAGGCTTTACTGGAAACAGTCACGTGCTGGTATATTACTTCAATAACCAATCAATTGCGCTCGTGATCCCATGGGAAAGGCTTTACTGGAAACAGTCACGTGCTGGTATATTACTTCAATAACCAATGAATTGCGCTCGTGATCCCATGGGAAAGGCTTTACTGGAAACAGTCACGTGCTGGTATATTACTTCAATAACCAATGAATTGCGCTCGTGATTCCATGGGAAAGGCTTTACTGGAAACAGTCACGTGCTGGTATATTACTTCAATAACCAATGAATTGCGCTCGTGATCCCATGGGAAAGGCTTTACTGGAAACAGTCACGTGCTGGTATATTACTTCAATAACCAATCAATTGCGCTCGTGATCCCATGGGAAAGGCTTTACTGGAAACAGTTACGTGCTGATATATTACTTCAATAACCAATCAATTGCGCTCGTGATCCCATGGGAAAGGCTTTACTGGAAACAGTCACGTGCTGATATTAATATCACTTCAATAACCAATCAATTGCGCTCGTGATCCCATGGGAAAGGCTTTACTGGACGGCAAACAAACTTCAAACGCTGTTTTAGAAAGATCGACAATCGATTGGAGGTAGAAAATAGCATTTACAAACAGGTTTACAATACTATCGATCTCGCACAAGTGTCTTTAAATAAATGAAGTCAGATTTATTTTGCACCGGGCCCACACTGAAGCTGGAACTCGTTAAAGCCTGTGGTAAACACATTGTGTGTTGACAATCAGCGATCGAAGGCTTCACTGGAAACTGTCACGTGCTGATATATCACTTCAATAGCCAATGATCCCATGGGAAAGGCATTACTGGATGACAAACAATTTTCATAAACGCTGGTTTAGAAAGATCGACAATCGAAAATAGCATTTACAAACAGGTTTTGATAATCATTCTACCGATCTCGCACAAGTTCCTTTAATATCAACACTGTTTGCCCTCCAGTATAACCACGTGATTGCATTCCTGCTGATCAACATTGCTATCTCATTTTGCTCAGCCCAATTCGCTCTTTTCACCCGGTAGCCATCTTGGATTCAAAGCGAGGCAATCCTTTGTTTTTGCAAGACTAAACTCGTTCTGATATCCCTCAGTGCGAGGCTAACCTGGCAAAAACAAAGGATTGCCTCGCTTTGAATCCAAGATAGCCACCAGGTGAAAAGAGTGAATCTGTCATTTTACACAATAAGGCGACACATTCTCTTCTTTTCTAGAATCGGTCATGATAACAAAGGAGTATTTTCAGGCTGGTTACTTGACAAGGTTGACATTGACGTGCCATCTCTTGGTCAGCGTGCCGTGTTCCCGTGCGGACGATGGCTTGATAAAGACAAAGACGATGGGTTGATAGAGAGAGAGCTAACTCCTACGGAGGACTCCACCAAGGTTTACAGGCCGCGTGAGTATTCACAACCATTCTTCTTGTCTTAGTGTTTAAACAACGGACCAGATTTTTTTTTTTTTTTTCGGTCCGGAATTCATTGAAATGGCGCGTTCTGATTGGCTGCTGGTCGATCCGATATTTAACTCGCCTCTCATACGGACCGGCTAATCCCAAAATGTTTTCAAAAGCAAAGTTTTTGACGATATTCTTATGTAAATGTACGCTAGCGTCGAAAGCCTTCGAAAAACGGGAAAACTGCAGAAAACTGCCAGTGATTTGTGTGAAACAAGAAGCGCACAGAAGCGATACGCTTGTCAGTCTTGAGTGTACGAGCCCACGACTGAATTACCGAAAGCAAATCAAATAAATTGATAAGGACAAAAAACCGTGCCGTAAGTCGTTACCGTAATCTGCCCACTCTTACGAAATCCACTCTAATAGCTATGTATTGATATTGTCATATGTTTAGATGTTCCTTACGAGATCACAGTGTACACTAGTGACCTATCAACAGCAGACACTAGTGCTAATCCACTCTAATAACTATGTATTGATATTGTCATTTGTTTAGATGTTCCTTACGAGATCACAGTGTACACTAGTGACCTATCAACAGCAGGCACTAGTGCTAATCCACTCTAATAACTATGTATTGATATTGTCATTTGTTTAGATGTTCCTTACGAGATCACAGTGTACACTAGTGACCTATCATCAGCCGGCACTAGTGCTAACGTGTTCATGGTGCTGTACGGTTTGGAGGGAAACACGGAAGAAGTTGTGCTAGCTGACACGTCTAAGAAGAAAAAAGGAACATTCGACAGAGCATCTGTAGACCAGTTCGTCAAAGAGGTATTTTAGAATGGACAACGTTTCCGATGCAAGGGCTTGAAATTAGGTTTGCCCACTCACAAAATCCGAGAAATATGAAATATAGAAATATGAGTAAAGTCAAAACCCCTCTAAAACCCATTAAAACTAGCCCAAAAGAGCAGAGAATAGAAAAGGACACTCAATGGGGTTTTACTGCAACAAAATATTCCCCCCTTTATTTTTTCGACGATAAGAAATCAAAAGCAACGCTATTAGCGATTGAGCCACTATAGAAGCTTTGTCTGCCTGTGAAGTCTCATGACAACTCGCAACTGTTGCTAGAAGAATCATAGTTAATAGAGGGCAATGGTTATGAAACCCAGCGACCTTCTTTGTTACAAGTCTTTGTTCGCTTTTTTCAACCATGACCGTGCACAAAACACAATAGATATTGGAATGTGTTAATCAATCAGCCAATAGAAACGTGTGGGTTCAGTCGTTCAGGGGACGCTAATGAGCTACAGTAAACACCCGCTATTAAGAACCCACCTACAAGAACCTCAGGCTGAAATTACGAATTTTATGCCCCTATAAATAAGAACCTGTTTGAGCCTGATATTTGAAATAGGTTCTTGTCACAAAACCAGTTTATAATTGTACGGTAGCAAAGTCTCAAACAAGGACAATACCAAAATCGGGTTGCAGTTCTTTATCTTTTACACAATACTGCACAATGCATTTAGATCTCAACATTCTAGGTCATTACATCCACATCACAATAAATCATAGCCTGCATGTAAGTGTACACTGCATAGTTAATTTCATCCATTAAATTACTTATTATGAATTACTGAATTGTGGTTTCATATTTTATTGAATTGTGGTTTCACAGTTTTTGTATGGTAAAATAATTAAAGGTGCAGTGTCACGGTACTGCGCATGTCACAGTCTCCAGACATTGAATTGACAGCTGTATTGTGTATCATCCAATGAGAATTAATCAAAATAGATTGCCGGAACGTCACACTGTTCGGATGATAGCCGTGATTCACAGATTGTAGTTTTGCACAGTATATGGCGAGATTTACAAGGATTTTATTCTTCCTACATCCAAGGTAAACAGCATTGAGTAAAGAGTGGTATCTATATTTCATTACTTGCTTGTATTTCTTGCTGTTTCCTGTCGTAAACAGTCCGAATTTTAACAAAGTGAAACAAGCTGCTCGCGTCCGTAGATATATATTTCTTCGTTATACACTTTTGACATGAAATAATTCTCCAAATGGCACCATCGTTTTATTTCTACATGTTTAATAGCACAGTTCTCTGCTGTAAAAAAAGTGAACATTCTATGGAAAAATTCTTGTCTTAAAGTTTGGAAACGTAACACATGCATTTGACGCTAGAAAGTTCAGTACTCGCGGAAGTACGCAAGGTTAATTACTAGTGGCAGTTTACTAGTTTGCACTATCGGCTGTTATGGACTGGAAACTTACTTTCACAGCTTAATGTGTATGTCGATTGGTCACAAGGATTTCCTCTTTCAGTTTCCCCCGTTAGTTTGGACATTAGGGATTTATTCTTGGAGATTTCGTACAGTTTAGCGACCGTGTGTCGAAAGTAGAAAAGTTCGCTTGTCACGAAAGTGCGTAAACTGACAAGCGGTTTCAAAGCAGTTCGATGTTTGGCTCTCATGTAGTCGATAATAAATTATATAGCTTCATATGTATTTCGATTGCTCACAAGGCTATCGTGTTTGAGTTCATGAGGTTGTTTTGCCAGCAAAGAAAGGTTTCATCTAACTTTTCGTACAGTCTTTGCACTCCGGTCGGTTCATATAATTTCAGCCTCGTTTCTAAGCCGTAGATATATATTTCTTCGCATCGCTGTTGAAAACTGCCATATCATTTATAATACGACTTGAAAAGTTGCCATGTGTTTCGTGAACTCTACTGGACATCCAAACCCTTTTCGCTTCTGGTTGGAATGCCAAAAAGATCCCAATTTCTTGAGTTTTTCGGCTGCTGAATTCAGAGTACTCAGTGGCGGTCTTCCCCGCCGGTAAGCATCACTTATGCTTTTTTGTTTTAGGTGTGTTGCTGACTGCAACGACTAATTTTGAATAAACAAATAACTAAAACTTATTTAAGCACATCTTACATTTCCAAAAATGACCAAAGGAGGCAAGGATGAGTTCAAAAAGAACACTGATGGAAGTCGATTTAAAAATCGATATTTCACCGCTCTGAGAATTTCGTTCCGGGCTAGAACATAATTCAAAAATCATCAGAGTTTCAGACATGCGCAATACCGTGACACAGCGCCTTTAAAAACCTTCAGTTTATAAGAACCTAACACCCTCATTTTTCATTAGATATCAAATATATAAGAACCTATCCCAGGCTGGTTTGGTAAAATGTAGGCTCTTAATAGCGGGTGTTTACTGTATAGCGTGCACAATCTTTTGTCTTACCCCTTCCAACCTAAATAGCAGTGCCTTTGTTAGCCCCTTTGAAGTTTGCCGTGTTTCCTAACCATTTCCTTCTTTTAACTATGGTAGAATCTTGCTGAACTATTAATATGTGGTGTTATAATTTTGGCTGTTACTATATATTAATGGCTCAGACCAGTAAGAATCAGTGACAACTACAATCACCGATAAAATGACTTCAGACACTGGTCACTTTTAGAGACCATTCTTTAAATAAACCCTCTCTCCCCCCTTCAATGTTGGTTTAGGTGCACGTTCAATCTGAAATTTATTCACTACCAACATTGAAAAGGGGAGGGGGTTTGTGAGGCTTCAACTGTTTTAACTTTATATCCAGTAATTTTTCTTCTCATCAAATAACTATGTTTGTTGAGTGTCCCATCAATTATGAATTCTGTCTGTGATCGTAGCAACAGTCTCTAGCGATGTAGTCTGTTTTCGTTACGCTGTCGTTACCACGTGATGGGCATTTGTGTGAACAACGGTGTAGTTCGCATGCTTGAGATTGTTATATATTCATCATTGTATCAAACTTGTTTCTCACCCATAGCTGGATGACATCGGTGAAGTGATTGAAAAGATTCGTATCGGCCACGATAACAAAGGTATAGGAGCTGGCTGGCACCTTGAAAAGGTGGAAGTACGCCGGCTACTGGACAGAGATGGCAGCTCCACTACACACACCTTCCCGTGTAACCGCTGGCTGGCTACAAGTGAGGATGACGGCGCCATAGTACGTGAACTGGTACCGCAGAAAGTCGTAGAGGAGACGATCACGGAGGATGGCAGCGTGCAGACTAAGGAAGTAGACCAAGTAACACTAGATGGTGAGTCACGCAGTACTGGCGTGACAATAAACAACAACAAGCACTGATTGTGTTACCTGTGTGTTAGTTAGGCATAAAAATGAAAAATTTGCGTTTTGGCATGTGCCCCCAAGGACGCAAAATAACCCAGGGGTTTTCAGAGACAGAAGTGCAAAGCAAAGTAGACTCTTAAATATCTACTGTATCTACTAATATCTACTCTTAAATATCTACTGTATCTACTAACATCTACTAATATCTACTATATCTAATGTATTTATGTTTTGTTTCGTTTCATTTCGTTTTGTTTTCCGAACGTCGTCTGTTTATTAGAGAGTTTAAGCACCAACGGACGGCAACCGGAAGTCACCTTACTAACCACGGATCAATCACGGTTTCTGGGAAACCCCCACCCCTCCCCCACACTTCACCGTAAACTTTAATGGTTAATCATTAAAGGGATACCCGAGTGAAAAACACATTGGGGCTCAAAAGAATCTTCAACATGTTCTTTGTTCAGAAAATGTATTAAAATTTGATCAAACGTTTTTAGTATTAAGAACGAGCACCTCAAAGTTGGCCCCGCGAAGACATGGGCGCCGCCATCTTTGTTTGCATTTACGGAAGTGACGTCACTTCGTCCCACCAGCGTATCGCGGCTACTTGTCTTTGTATGATTTTCACACGCTCGGAATTAAAGTGGATATATTTTCATCGAGATTGCAGAGTAATTCTTACAGAAACCGGAATTATGATGAAGACGACATTATGAGAAAAGTTCAGAAGACTGGGAGGAGGAAGAAAAGCGAGAAATTATCAGACGAACAACAAGGTCTCGTAACTGCCATTTAATAACAGCAAAACAACATGGCTTAAAAGACTCGAGTGACTTCTGAATAAGTATAAGAACTACAATGTATGTGAGGTACAGTTAAGGCGTTTATCATCCTAAAAACACCTAATAAGTGAGAGAGTGAGAACGCTGGTGGGACGAAGTGACGTCACTTCCGTAAATGCAAACAAAGATGGCGGCGCCCATGTCTTCGCGGGGCCAACTTTGAGGTGCTCGTTCTTAATACTAAAAACGTTTGATCAAATTTTAATACATTTTCTGAACAAAGAACATGTTGAAGATTCTTTTGAGCCCCAATGTGTTTTTCACTCGGGTATCCCTTTAATAGACAATGCATATCCAAGGGAGGGGTCGGTGGGTAGTTTCCCAGAAACCGGGATTGAGCCCAAACGAGGTACACGCTTCTGGCCGATAAACTCTTGTTTTAACGTTTATGGCTTGACGTGACGGACGTGATGACGTCACAACGCGCCAGAAAAGGACATTTTCACTTCCGGTTTAAAGCTCCCTATTACTTATATTGATGAGTAACGTGGCGGGATAAACTAGTGTTCAGTTCAAATGTTGTTGATATATAAATCATCGAGAATGTTGCCGTAAACACTATCTTATGACGGTCAGTGGCTAGTGTTTGTAGTCAGTTTTATCGCCGTGTTCAAAACTTAATCTACACTGTTCAAAACAGGTTTTTTTCCCTTAGTTTCTGAAGGAAATGTTATGAAGCCTAAGTTTTCCACAAAACTCTTCGCAGAAAACATGAAGGTAGTCCGGCACAAAATGTTAAAATTCCCTCCATTTATATATACGCTGTCGTCCTTAGTTCCCGTGCGTCATGTTCTTCACGTGCTTGTTGTTTTATTAGTTCGTAAGTACGAGGTCCACGTGTTCACTGGTGACGTCAGGCGTGCAGGCACAGACGCCAATGTTTACATCTCCTTATTTGGCGATTATGGCGACAGTGGCGAGAGACAACTTACCAAATCGTCCAAATACAGCGACAAATTTGAAAGAGGACATGTAAGAGTAACAATCTCACTTAAAAGGAGCCTCCGCTGAATAACAATGTTGCTCTCAGATGTTTGTTATGGATACCTAAATCTAATGCTGTGTTTGTGTCCAGTAAATTTTACACTAGATGTGGACATATTTCCATAAAACTCATTTGAATCTCGCCATCCATTTGATAGTCAACATTGTTTTTTCAGTGGAGGTTCACCTTCCACTGTAGGCGATATTCAACCTTATTGTACAATTGAAAGTGATTATCCCTTTACTGTTTGACTACTGTAATCGGGGCCACTTTGTCAACGAGAACAAATCACATTGCAGAACGAAAACAAAGGATTTCATCTTACAAGTTCTAGCATATCCAAGCAATTTTCTTTATTTGAAAGACTCCAACTTCAAAGGAGGCCACTAAATTTGCCTTTGATCGGATCAAAGCGTGAGCAAGTTGAAATGCTATTGTATTATAATCACTGATTGGCTGAAATAACCGTAAGTTGGATTTCGTATGAGTGGGACAAACTACGGCCTTACCGCAACCGTACTGTAACCCACACCGCGGCAAAACGGTATGCTCCGCTGGCCAAAAGAACGAAGGCTCTGCTCTCAAATACAAATTACCGAGGGTTTCAACTTTTTTAGTAAATAATTTTATAACTTAGTAAACTCACAATGAGTTACAAATTAAGAAAACTTCAAGCTGTTAAAGTCTTAGGCTTAGCTTTTAAGTAGTTTTCTTAGTTTTTGACAAAACAGTTCACAAATGAATACTTTTAAGCAGAAACGTTAAAATCACGGCATGTGCCTGTTGTTTCATTTCAGTTTTCGCGGGAAACTGGGGGCGGCCGCGCGCGGACAAGAAATAGCAAATACGCATGCGCGTGACGTTTTGCCGCGGTGTGACTGTAACCATGCTGTACGGTAACTCTGTAATTTGATTGGATCAGCAGAACAAAAACAATAGGGAAACCATTTCAATGTCACGGCATGTCGTACAGTAACCGTGATGTAGTACGTGCTGTAGTTTGTCCCACTCATACGAAATCTGCTCTAGTCGCACTGTATGACTGTAAAATATTGTAACAGGTGATATTCTTTAAGATCGTTAAGGTGATTTGTAATCCTTTCTTTTGGAGTTTGTTTCATTAACCTTACTCATAAAGACATCAAAACGAGGCCAATTGTCACAGGAAGAGAAAACATCTACAGTTGATGGCGGAAAATAACGTTAATTTCCTTATGACAAAAGAACACAACAGTACGGTACGACAGAACTAAGACATTTCTGACCGACTCCAATTTTGCGATCTTTGGGACTACTAGCCTCGCTCTGATACCATTGTTACCAGACTTCTTACCGCGCGAGCATGAGATTATTGTACGACACCAGCGCACACAATTCATGCATTGTTACCCTCTGACGTCATGGTTTTCAAAATTGTTGCCCGCGCAGGAAACTGTTTGTTTTGTTACTTGTCAGGTGACCATAAATCAGCCAATGAAGGCGCACTGATGAACCGCCTCCCGGTTAGCTCAATGGTTAAGGTCCGGTATGTCGAGCGGGAGGTCGCGGGTTCAAACCCCGGCCGGACCAACACTCAGGGTCTTAAAATAACTGAGTAGAAGGTGTTGCCTTTACATAATACAGTAAACGGTTAGACCTTCACGTCCTCTCGGATAAGGACGTAAAATCGTAGGACTAGTGTCCCCAATTAGCTGTAAAACACTACGGTGACGAGAGCACCCTGTCAAAATACTATTATTATTATTATTATTATTAATGTTTTATTTTCGTTCTATTCCGTTATGTTTCTAGGAGGATGTTTTCAGTTTGGAGGCAGCAGACCTCGGCAACCTGTACAAGATAAAGGTTCGGCACGATAACTCAAAGTTGAGCCCTTCGTGGTTCGTCGACAAGGTAGAGATACACGATGTGGAGACGGATAGGATGTACCCCTTTATCGTCGAGAGATGGCTGTCCAAGAACAAAGAAGACCGTAAGATTGAACGCTCTATCTATGTCAAAGGATATGAGGTGAGCCCGTAGATACGGTATTCATTAAGGATCGGAGAATTCGCCGGTTACTAGCACAAACCGTCTTCTAACTCTACCTTCCGTGTTTTCAATTTGCGCGGAATATCAATCGTTACCCGTCTTATTACCATTTTCGTTGGAGTACGACAATCACTGTGTTTCAAATCTCGTTTGGAAAATTGCATTCAGTCAATGAAACGCGGAATCTAGTCTCATACAAAGCTTTCATCCATGTACCACCTTAACTTAGTAAATCTAGGCGGTTTGCATTTGATTAACGGTCGGCTGAATGCAATTTTCCAAACGCGACTTTAAATTCCACAGTCGCACTTCAACGACAACGATAATGCATTCTATACATTCTCACGGACAGGGTGACCGATCAACCCTTGGAACCACAAGTCTCAGGTCCTTCGGGCGGGAAAGTCCTCGATCATCTCCTCGTAGCAGCCCACGGAGCAGCCCACGCCTTTCCCGTAAGGGGAGTAAAGCTTCCTTGCTCCGTAGTGCAGACAGCCTGGGTAGTGTGACTAGTAGGAGTGCTACTGCTGATGCTCTGTTCTTGAAGGAGTTTAGTGAAGGCAAGAAGGACGCTGCCGCCTACAGACCAAGTAAGGAGGCCCTTTTTTTTGGGGGGGGGGGGGGGGGTATGCATATCCCCTGTCTGAGTGGGATGGGCATGTCGCTGCCGTGTCCCTTAGTCGAAATTTACCCCTAACAGTGCATTCAGATGAAAGATCAGATATAAACTAGTCATTGTGTTTAGTTCTACAGGGTTTTCGATTGAGTGTCGAACGTAATTTGGTGATTGCATTGGTTGTGCGTTTGCTTAGCTTTTCTATTGGCTGTGAAAAATGTCTTGTGATTATTCTACCAATCAGGGACAGTCAAAGTCCTGTTATTCAGCCAATCAAGTTTTAAACTAAAATCGAACACTGTTTTGGTTCGTCACGCAATCGGTTTCCGTTTAGCGAGAGTTATGCACGATTGTGTTTACTTTGCCTCGTGGTTGGTTCAAGTCAAACTAATCACGAATTACTTCATTGTGTTTACTTGCTGCCGTGATTGGCTCATTGTGTTTTTACCTGCTGCCGTGATTGGCTCATTTTGTGTTTACTTGCTGCCGTGATTGGCTCATTTTGTGTTTACTTGCTGCCGTGATTGGCTCATTTTGTGTTTACTTTCTGCCGTGATTGGCTCATTTTGTGTTTACTTGCTGCCGTGATTGGCTCATTTTGTGTTTACTTGCTGCCGTGATTGGCTCATTTTGTGTTTACTTGCTGCCGTGATTGGCTCATTTTGTGTTTACCTGCTGCCGTGATTGGCTCATTGTGTTATTACTTGCCCCCGTGATTGGCTCTGTAATTACTTTGGTTTTGATTTTACGACACTCAACTGAAAACTGCTCTTTTGCTGTTGAGTTATTGCCATTTGAAACTGTATAATAAACATGAATGCGGGACAGGAAAGACCTCGGCTGTTTTTGTCATGTATATCTCTTAAATTTCATATAACTATAGCTTTTTAGATGTTTATGCTTGAGCTGGTGAAGTGTATACGACGTGTCGTACAACGCTAGTTCAGTCAAATGCTCGTTTCCAGCATTATGATTTGGTTTATCATATAAATACATGCATGTATCTCTTATTAAACAAGCGTGTTTGCCGTCCAAGTGCGATGCATGCGAGCCATAAAAAAAAGGAGGAAGTCGAGGATGCGTACCTTACGGTACGGACCGAGCTAAGGAGTTTAATAAGTTCTTTATTATATGGCGCAAAATTAGACCAAACCATCTTTGCTTTGATATTTAGTTCCATACAGGAAGTTATGGACCGCAAACTGACCAATCATAGTGATATATACAGGTCCGTATGGGACGTTATGGACCGCAAACTGACCAATCATAGTGATATATACAGGTCCGTACGGGAAGTTATGGACCGCAAACTGACCAATCATAGTGATATATACAGGTCCGTATGGGACGTTATGGACCGCAAACTGACCAATCATAGTGATATATACAGGTCCGTATGGGAAGTTATGGACCGCAAACTGACCAATCATAGTGATATATACAGGTCCGTACGGGACGTTATGGACCGCAAACTGACCAATCATAGTGATATATACAGGTCCGTACGGGACGTTATGGACTGCAAACTGACCAATCATAGTGATATATACAGGTCCGTACGGGACGTTATGGACCGCAAACTGACCAATCATAGTGATATATACAGGTCCGTATGGGACGTTATGGACCGCAAACTGACCAATCATAGTGATATATACAGGTCCGTATGGGAAGTTATGGACCGCAAACTGACCAATTATAGCTCACCAAGTTACCTCTAGTAGCCATATAATAATGATACTTAATTTTGCATCGTATTTATTTCTATTTTGTTCTCCATTAGCGATCCCGTATACTATACGGGTGACTACCGGGGATCAATCTGATGCCGGTACGGAGGCCAAGGCGTTTGTGGTATTGATTGGTGATGAAGCTGTCACCGAGAAGATTCCTCTAGAGTTGATGCAAAAGGCAGGATTCACTCCAGGAATTTCCGAGACCTTCTCTATTGAAGCTGTTGATGTTGGCAAGGTAAGTAGTAACTGATTCTCAATGTACACCTTGCACCTCTGTTGCTTGTACTGTGTCATGGTTCGCACGGGCCTTGAAAAGTCCTTCAAAAACTACTTAAAGTACCTATGAACAACACATTTTTATTTTAGATATCAATTCTAAATCAAGTGAATAGTAGAATGGTAAAATATATTTTGCTTTGAATGCTGTGCCGCTGAGTTAAGGAGGTTTTAATATCCAAAATGCTAATTACATGACGTCAGGGGAGGTATCTGCAATCACTTCTTAGTGGTTGTAAATGGGCGTTTCTACTGATATAGGAAAACAAATTTCTAACATCATTTTATTTCAACCATGGGTATAACACTGATAATTTGAAAAATTTGTTTAATTGTAACAAAAAAAATTGTATAATAATTGATGCCTCCCCTGACGTCATGTAATTAGCATTTTGGATATTGAAACCTCCTTAACTCAGCGGCACAGCATTCAAAGCAAGATATATTGTACCATTCTACTATTCACTTGATGTAGAATTGATATCTAAAATAGAAAATAAGGTTCATAGGACTTTAAATAATTCATGAGGTAAGTAGCCAACCAGAGATCTCAATTTTGTACAACATGCAGTACTTAGAAACCCCGTCAAAGTACTCTCTACGGTACTTTGAAATATATTCATAGTTCAAAGTCCTTGGACTTTGAATTTCAAAGTACTGTAGGCAAATACCTTGAACAAAGGGAGGTCTCACGACCGATCAGAGACTTCCCCAAGCGATAAAAAGTTTGGCAATCCCTTTATGTAGGACGACACGATTTTTTACCAAAAATACAATAGAATACAACACAATACAATTCAATACAACAATAGAACGCAACACAATACAATACAATACAATACAATTTGGTAGCAATTCGTGTCGTCCTACATGAAAGGATGGCCAAAAGTTTCAAGGTACAATACCTGTCTTGATACATACAGACCGTCTCTCGGACTGGAACTAATTGGCCGGACTTTGAAACAAAGTGATTACATTCACCAGGACTGTCATATCAAACCTACTATTA
Organism: Actinernus sp. WN-2022; assembly: GCA_030867875.1. NCBI lineage: Eukaryota > Metazoa > Cnidaria > Anthozoa > Actiniaria > Actinernidae > Actinernus > Actinernus sp. WN-2022. The sequence continues at coordinate 117,190,045 of JAOWCC010001634.1, read as the reverse complement.
CGGTCATGCGCAGTGTGCACAACAACAGCTCCCGCATTGATTAGACGGTCTGTATGCATCAATAGAGAAGTTTTACTTCGACTTTTGACCCAACTGGGACAGCGGTAGTCAGTGTTCGGTTGTGAGACCTCAGTCTGTATCAGAGATACATGTACAAGAGTATCAGGGCTACAGATTTTGATGTTTTATTAATCTGTATCTGTATATCTGATACAACACTATGTTTTATTAATCAGTGTTGTATCAAATATACAGACACTGATGTTTTATTAATCAGTTCTGTATCAAACAAACGCTAATTACGGACTGAATATCTAATCAGTTCTGTATATAGAGGATATTACATAGTGGTGCGAAGATAAACTTCATATCTTAAAACCACGGTGTAATTTTCTTTTTATTGTAATTTATGCTTGGACAATTAACTGATCTAAGAACTGTTATCTATTCATTTTAGTTACTGTCAGTACTAGCCTGAATTTCAGCCGTCTCCTCTTGTTCGTTCCTCCCGAGAGAGACGTCTGAATCCAATAGCCGATAATGCCGTCTAGTGACGTCAAGGCGGATTAACAATTTAATTGATGCAAATAAAACTGTCACGGCGGTAGTAAGAGTTCGTGAGAAATATTTATTTGAGATTATGCCGACCAAAATAAAAGCCTTACCTATATTATATATCTCCATCCCATTTGCTTCTCAAGTGCCTCTTATGTTGTTAAAGTCTTTCCGAAGCTGCAACAAATCGTTATATTATATTTGGAGGCAAAGTACAGTTGATCTTTGTCTTTCCGTTGATCTTTGTACATGTCTCGCGATCTGCCGTTCGAATCGACACAGCTACGAGATATTACCTATGTAAATGATGCAACAGAAAAGTAGAACAACATGAAAGGATAATGGAGAATTTTCGAAGAAATACGAAGACTCTTTTACGGGAAAGAACAGTTCCTTGAAGAGAGTAGCGACATTCTTTACCACTACGAGTGTGAACAAATAATCGATTGTCAACAACCCCGCGGACGCGACGCGATAAAATGTACATGTTTACAGGTTAGTCGGCCGGTTATTGTGCAGGACACTTTCAATCCATTTCCAGATGTTTTCCTTTCGAATTCAAGGTCTTTGCCAAAGACAATCACTCCACTGAAACTCAACGATCAACAATCGCGAGTCCAAAGTGAATCCTGCCGTCTTCTCGGCTGATAATTATGATAATTATGCGAAATTATAGAATATGAACCAATCAAAAATCACTACCAGGTTTTCTGGTAGTGACGTCACTGGACAGCATTATCGGCTATTGGATTCAGACGTCTCTCTCGGGAGGAACGAACCCAGAGGAGACGGCTGAAATTCAGGCTATGTCAGTACAAACTTCTTCGTGATCTTCTTAGCTGTTCTGGGGAGTTTCATGGGGTTTCTTGTCTCTTCGTTGCAGTCGAGAAAATCTTTAGAGTTTTAGATCGTATTCGACTTTTTGTGCTCGGAATATTCATTGTCATGCAGCTCATTTAAGCTGTTTACATCTTCCTCTGTGATTTTCACAAACCTGCCACCATCTTTGTAGTTCAGGAGGCGGCAAACGTGACGTCATCGATATTTTCAGTAGTGAGGTTATGGAAAATACGCCACTCAATACCCGGATGTAGTTTCGTATGAGTTCTGTGAATGATTTATTTCTCAGTAAAACGCTATCGTCCATATAATAAGTGGGTTTACAGTGGTATTGATGTGACTCGAATGCTGCGTTTGAATTGGTTAGAACCCTTATGAATTAATGACTTTTACAAGGGGATATACAGAGGCCTTCATTTGGTATCATTCAGCAAACGGGATTGGCCATTACCCTTATGGATTAGTATTGAATTGTTTTAGGTCTAACAAGTATATATCACCCTGTAGGTGTGTAAGCTGGAGGTTGGTCATAATGGTTACGGGGTGGCGTCAGGCTGGTTTGTAAAGGAGGTGGAGGTGGATGTACCGACTATGGGAGCCAAGTATTTCTTTCCGTGTAATCGATGGTTATCACAGGATAAGGAGGATGGGAAAGTGGTCAGGATCCTATCGGCAAGTGACGACCAACTTGTTACCTACAAACCACGTAAGTAGGCTCTATTATATTGTTGTTTTAATACAGTTAACTATCTCTAAGACGGACACCACTCTAAGACGGACGACATTCTAAGCGGACATCTCGCTAAGACGGACACCACTATAAGGTGGACACCTCTCATACGGACACCTCTAAAACGTACACCTAATACGGACACCTCTAAGAGGGACACCACGTTTATGTACTTTAACTATTCTCTGGGGGGGGTTTTCTATTGCCATTAATTTGTTTCCCCTGCCTACACAGATGTCGCCTACGAGATGACTGTGTACACTGGTGACATCAAGTCTGCCGGCACAGACTCTCCCGTGACCATGACCTTATTTGGCACTGGTGGGACAACTCCAGTAGTTACGCTTGACAAAGATGAGTCACGCTTCGAAAGAGCAGGAGTTGATGTAATACGACTTGAACTTGAAGATGTTGGCAAACTGGTGAAGATGAGGATAGGAATCGATGGGACAGGCACACGGCCCAGCTGGTACCTGGAAAAGGTGGGTGCACTGTTTTACACAGTTATAACAACTCTGCAACATAAGTTAGCAGAGTTCTGGCTAAGAATTTTGCTCTATGTCAAATGACCTATATCATTTTTTCTATGGGCTAATTTGGGATTTCTACTAGCCATTGCTATAATAATAATATTATTATATTTATATAGCGCTAAAACTATATATATTCTAAAGTGCTGTTAAAATCGTTAATATATACTAAAAATACTAATGGTACATACTATAATAAAATAACTATAAAATACTAATAAAATACTAAAATAAAGTAATAAATTACTATACTAATACTACTGCAGAAGGTAAAACTTCTAAAAATATATAAATCAGTGTATAAAAACGACCAATAGTTAAAGCAGCTATGGAAGTGACACTATGTAATATAAGCATTCTTGAACAGGTATGTCTTTAGGCGACTCTTAAAACGATCTATACTAGATGCGCTGCGGATCTGCTGTGGGAGGAAGTTCCATAGGTTTGGGCCGGCCCTAGCAAAAGCACGATCACCAAACGTCTTCCGGTGTGTCGTAGGCACAACAAGGAGATCCTGCTTGGTGGATCTCAGCGAGTAACAGTCATCGGTTTTGCGACTTAGGAGTTCAGAGATGTATTGAGGAGCTTGCCCATGAAGAGCCTTGGAAACGATCAAAAGGATCTGGAAAGTCACACGTTCTCTTACACATAACCAGTGAATTTTCATCAGTGTTGGAGTAATGTGATCAAATTTAGGTACAAGACAGACGACTCGAGCGGCCGCATTAAGTACTTTCTGTAGACGGTCAGATTGGTATTTTGGAATCCCGTACAATAGAGAGTTGCAGTAATCGATGTGGGATGTTACAAATGCGTGCCCCAAGATTTTCGTGGAAACTTTCTTATCTGCCTGATGTGATACAAGCTACGGAAGGCCTTGCTGCAAACCTTACCAACATGAGTTTTCATGGACATGTGCTCGTCGAACCAAGCAGCAAGGTTGCGTACGGTATTCACCGGAGAGACGTTCACTTCTCGAACCCTCAGCTCATCAATGGACAACTTGGACAGCTTACGTACTGTCATTAATAAGAATACGGTGATGGACCATCCATGCTCGGACATTATTGGCACAGTCCTCCATGGCCTTCACGGCGGTATCCTGAGCCGTTGAAGCAGTAGGATGGGGTTTGAACGACAGATACAATTGAGTATCGTCAGCGTAGCCGTGAACGGAAGGTAGGTGCTTGGATACAACTCTAAACAACCCTGACGCATAGAACAGGAATAATATGGGACCCAACTGAGCAGCTGACTTGAGGAACTCCAAATGACAGGACAAAGGCAGAGGACTTGCACTGATCAATAACTACTCGCTGCTTTCTCCTAGAAAGAAAGGACTTAATCCACTTCTGCGCATTACCAATTACACCAAAGTCCTTCTCAAGGATGTTCACCAGGACACTGTGATCGATCGTGTCGAAGGCGGTACTAAGGTCGAGCAGAACGGGCAACGTAACCTCTTGGTTATCCATACTAGTGAGAATATCATTTTGTACTTTAAGGAGAGTTGTTTCTGTAAAATGGAACTGGCGATAAGAAGACTGGTTATCAGGCAGTGGAGCATTGGCAGTACAGTGGGTAAGCAGCTGTAAAATCGCCGCCTTCTCGACAGATTTAGCAACAAAGGGAAGGTTACTTACTGGCCTAAAGTTCTTACATATCAGATCCAGGCCAAGTTTTTTAAGAAGAGGCAGCACGAACGCAGATTTCCAGTTGTCAGGTACTTGCCCTTCTTCAAAAGACAAGTTAATCATATGAGTAATAATTGGAGCCAGCACGTCACAACAGGTCTTTAGTAACCAAGTAGGTAGTGGGTCTAATTGACAGGAGGCATTGGTGGACGTCATGATGAGATTCCGCACCTCCTCTTCAGACAGTGAAGAGAAGGATTCCAACTTCACTTGAGGTAATCGGAATTCCACAATAGTAGGATCAACATCAGTCTGATCAATCTCCTCTTTGATAAGTTCAATCTTGCGACAAAAGAATTCATTAACCAAAAGGCGAGGATCGTCATGTGATGGTAGTAAGTTACCCTGGTGTTCATTAGTTAGTGTGTTAACAACACGAAATAGTTTCTTGGAGTTTCCAATTCCCGCACATTGGTCAATCATATCTTTGTAGTGAGTCTTCTTAACTTCCTTGAGAAAGGCACTATGACTATCTCGTGTCACGCGGTGCGCTTCTTTATCAGCAGATAGACCAGACTTAAGCATTTTTCTCTCCAGCTTATTCCTATAAATATTCATAAGGTCACATTATGTAGTATGCGCCCAATGACTCCAAGTACTTAATGACAAGGAATCATTTCTGAAACCGTTGTACCAATGATGCAAGATGCATCCCAACCCAGAACCCTGGGTTAGGCCACAGGTATATGACTGTATATAGACCTTATTCATAACTGTGTTCCTGCTTCAATAGTTTATCCACATGTACAGAAAACATGAACATTACCATGTGAAAGAGCATGTCGACATTAGTGATGTTGTGATATTAGTATAGACCTTATTCATAACTGTGTATTCCTGTTTCGATAGTTTATCCACATGTACAGAAAACATGAACATTACCATGTGAAAGAGCATGTCGACATTAGTGATGTTGTGATATTAGTATAGACCTTATTCATAACTGTGTTCCTGTTTCAATAGTTTATCCACATGTACAGAAAACATGAACATTACCATGTGAAAGAGCATGTCGACATTAGTGATGTTGTGATATTAGTATAGACCTTATTCATAACTGTGTATTCCTGTTTCAATAGTTTATCCACATGTACAGAAAACATGAACATTACCATGTGAAAGAGCATGTCGACATTAGTGATGTTGTGATATTAGTATAGACCTTATTCATAACTGTGTTCCTGTTTCAATAGTTTATCCACATGTACAGAAAACATGAACATTACCATGTGAAAGAGCATGTCGACATTAGTGATGTTGTGATATTAGTATAGACCTTATTCATAACTGTGTATTCCTGTTTCGATAGTTTATCCACATGTACAGAAAACATGAACATTACCATGTGAAAGAGCATGTCGACATTAGTGATGTTGTGATATTAGTATAGACCTTATTCATAACTGTGTTCCTGTTTCAATAGTTTATCTACATGTACAGAAAACATGAACATTGTCATGCGAAAGAGCATGTCGACATTAGTGATGTTGTGATATTAGTATAGACTTTATTCATAACTGTGTGTTCCTGTTTCAATAGTTTATCCACATGTAAAGAAAACATGAACATTACCATGTGAAAGAGCATGTCGACATTAGTGATGTTGTGATATTAGTATAGACCTTATTCATAACTGTGTTCCTGTTTCAATAGTTTATCCACATGTACAGAAAACATGAACATTACCATGTGAAAGAGCATGTCGACATTAGTGATGTTGTGATATTAGTATAGACCTTATTCATAACTGTGTTCCTGTTTCAATAGTTTATCTACATGTACAGAAAACATGAACATTGTCATGCGAAAGAGCATGTCGACATTAGTGATGTTGTGATATTAGTATAGACTTTATTCATAACTGTGTGTTCCTGTTTCAATAGTTTATCCACATGTAAAGAAAACATGAACATTACCATGTGAAAGAGCATGTCGACATTAGTGATGTTGTGATATTAGTATAGACCTTATTCATAACTGTGTATTCCTGTTTCAATAGTTTATCCACATGTACAGAAAACATGAACATTACCATGTGAAAGAGCATGTCGACATTAGTGATGTTGTGATATTAGTATAGACCTTATTCATAACTGTGTATTCCTGTTTCAATAGTTTATCCACATGTACAGAAAACATGAACATTACCATGTGAAAGAGCATGTCGACATTAGTAATCTTTGAGTGTTGTAGCTTTAAAAGCAATGAAGTTACAGCCATTTGAAATTAGACTGAAAGATTTGTATGAGAAAAACAACGGAAGCCTTTCTAGCCTCGCTTTCATGTATTTTCTGCATTTGAAATATGTATAGCTCAAAACAATTCTCCACATTGCTCTAACATTGAACACAATTTCTAGTTTAGCTCTTTTATATGGATGCATTAGTTTCCCTCTACAGATTAATCGTCCAAATTATGCAAACGAGGAGGCGGCCATTATGAAAGTGGTCTATAACAACTCTCCAATACATGTTAATCATAGTGTGTCATGATTCATAGATTATCATGCGTAATGTGGACACGAATGCAGTGATCCTGTTCAAGTGTAAGCGGTGGCTGTCCAAGAACATAGACGACGGTAAACTGGTGAGAGAACTGCCCTGCGAGACGGAGGGTGAACGGAATCCATTGAAGAGTGAGTCATCTCTCATACTTGACAATAAGCACTTAATGACTGGTCGAGGGAAATTATACAGTTTTGTGTCCCGAGGTCTCGATGTTTTCCTTGAAAACGTCGAGGGAAACCAACATCTCTGGTTTCTCGAGGGACCAGTGATTAAGTGATATGTTACATAACCTAATTGTTGTGGTTGCATGAGAGACTGTCCTTTGGAAAGTCTTAAATCACAGCTATGAGAGATGTTTTGAAGATCTTACGAAGGATAGGGTAGTGCTTGTTCCGTGTTGTGGTGTTTTAAGACCACGGATTGGAACTGCTTGCCGTATCTGGAGGGTTATCTAGCAAAAGTCGTGGGAAAGAGAAACGCATACCTTCTGTCATGCACGACATCGCACCACATGTCACGTTCGACATCACACCACCTTCAACTATCACGCTCTGCTGGTCTCCGAGGGCGTACGACTTTACGTCCTTATGCGAGAAGACGCCGTGAAGGTCTAACCATTTGCAGTTCGAGAACGAAATGCAGCACCTTCTACTCAGTTATTTTAAGACCCTCAGTGTTGGTCCGGCCCGGAATTTGAGCCCGCGACCTCAGTCCCGCACAACAGACCGGTGCTTTGCAAATGAGCTAACCGGGAGGCGGTCTTCTACTAGTTCATACTTTATTCTGAGACATGTCCAAATCGGACTTGTCTGGCAATAAGGTTTAATAGAGGTAACGCTGTTGTCACCCAATTCAAATCATGTGATGTAAACACGCATTACTCTGGAGAATTGACTCTTTGAAAATCAATTTTATTCAGATAGGCATGACAGCATTATGATTACAACTAGAAGTTTCTAATAGAAAGTGAAGTGCTGTGAGGGGATGCATAGAGCTACTGTCTAGTGATATTAGTTCGAGTGTGAGTTGGGTAAACTAAAAATCTATATGGCTCTATATTGTTCCACTTTATATATTTTATTATCTTTGTTTCATTTTTTAATCGAAAATTATCAACTAGTGTTATGTCCACAGAAAATAACAACATCGATAACGGAAATATAGACGAGTAAATTAGTATAGATATTTTATTGAAATGTGTGAACAATCACAAACTATAACATTAATTTGCTGTATGGCAGAATTCAATGGGAGTGGAGAAAATACTGACCCCCAGTCTATGGACTCCCTAAATGTACTGGAGGTCAATGTTTTCTCACCACCCAGATCAACAATATTCAATAACATCAACTCAAAGTTAATAATATTTGTGTCCGAGTCCAATGCTACAAAACAATAACAATTTTATGTATACACTCATTACGAAAAATGTCCTAGAAAAATGTAAAAGCTTAAAAGCAAGAGGAATTATATGGGGTAAACCTGATACTTGATAGGAATGATTTTTCATTTGTTCCACGTTGGGCGACTTAGTTGTTTGCTACTGTACTCGGAAGGGTTCGTTTGCTGTCCCGAAGGACGATTTGTAAGTGTTAGTCTACTCTCCATAAATCAACATGCCTCAACGGGCAGACTGTTCAGCGATACTGTCTGTGCATCTGGGGAGAGGTCTACTGCTGAACTGGTCAGTTAGATTTGGCACACGACAGCGCTGAAAATCTCATATTATTAAGAGAATGTTGTCTTCCTCTCGATACATCACTAAAACGTTTGTGACCCTGATGAATAATTCCAGCTATGAATAAAGCGGAGTTTGACATGATAATTTGATAAAATGGTACTTCAGTATCCGGCCACTTGAAATCAGTGTTGAAATCGGCGAACACGAAAATGCTACATCCGGGACATATCCTCCGAGCCCAGGGCGTCAAAGCGAGGCGATCACCGACCGGCTGAAAAAGGAATAATTCCCCAGAGTAGCATATGTTTACATCACATGATCTGAATTGGGTGGCAACGGCGTTAAGCCGATTACCTCTATGAACGTTTCTGTAATTAATACGTTATACAGTCTTCCTGTTTTTCCAAAAGATGTAAAGCGGCCCAAGGGACGAGGGAAAGGCAGGCCATTTTAACAGCCGCACCACATACAATCATAACACGGTTATCTGTCCACAGAGACTACATACAAGGTTAACGTGAAGACTGGTGACGTCATGGGTGCCGGTACGGACGCCAACGTGTTTATGATTATATTCGGTGAGAACGGAGATTGCGGTGAACTGGCACTGAAGAACTCCGAGACCTTCAAGGACAAGTTTGAGAGGAACCACACTGATGTGTTTCTATTCAAGAATGTTTACAGTTTAGGTGGGTGACGTCATGCAGTGTATTTGTATACAGCTAGTTCAAAAAGGTTCGTGAATTTAATTTGAGCCAACGCTAGCAGACCGAAAGGGGGCATGGGTAGAAGGTATATTGTGCCATCTAATATAACGGCAAGTGATGCATTTGTACATGTAAAATCAAGCAAGCAAGAACGGATGACAGGGCTTCACTTGACGATTTCAAAATAGTCCAGTGTCGTATTAGAAAATTACCGCTGAATGCAATGACTACAGATGCATGAACGCAGGATTAGCCTCATTCTGAAGTTAAACATTCTTAAATACCAACGAGAAGGTGCAAAGCGTGAAACTACAACAATACACAGTGCTGTGAATAGCCCACCTTCTCGATGGAATTTATGAATGTTTAACTTCAGAATGAGGCTAACCCTGCGTACATGCGTCTGTAGTCATTGCATTCAGCGGTAATTTTCAAATACGAAACTGGACTATTGCAATCTGCTGTCCTATTCCCAGGCTCCCTTTCGGTGTGGTCGCGTTGGTGGAGTCAAATTGACCGATAATGTTTACTGGTTGAACTAGCTGTATATAACGCACGGCAGTCATAACAAGGAGGGCTGTGTTAGCTAATGAAGCTCTCAATCTTGTGCTGGCTCAACGCTTTGTTTGACACTAGTTCGCGGTTCCTACGATAAAGAATCGACATTTGATCAATTTGTTTTTCATACTCTTGACGTACGTTTATCACATGTAGTGTGAATGGAGGGAAGAAAGAAAAACAACAAATCAACATCCCCTCTTTATGACTTGTAAACACTGTCTCACACGCCTTCCAACCCTCCTCCCCCCCCCCCCCCCCCAAAAAAAAATGACAAGTAAACAAAAATCAAGTTCCCTTAGTGATTGTCGAGATAAAGGGAAAAAAATGACAAGTAAACAAAAATCAAGTTCCCTTAGTGATTGTCGAGATCAAGGGGAAAAAAAGACAAGTAAACAAAAATCAAATTCCCTTATTGATTGTCGAGATCAAGAAATCAGTGAAATTGTTCGTCATAATCTATGGCGCACATATTGTCCCGCCGTTTCTTGTCAAATGGTTAATAAATATCTGATGAACACAACTTGGAAAGAAGAAAAAAAAGTAAAAATGCAGTACCGAAACTTTTCGTTCAAATTCTTTCACGACACCTGCCATGTTTTCAGCCGTTTTTGAGAGGCACTTGAAGGCCGATTTGCACGGTACAGCGTTTGCTTACACTCCAATTAACACATACAATTAACTTACGCCATTGTTCTTGTTGTATGCAACACTTGTAAGCAAATTCGTGTTGTTAACTTGGCGTAAAACTAATTGCATGTGACAAGTTACACGGTGTAATTAGGCTTTAAGAAAGGCAAGTTGTCGAACCTCTCCAGTCTGTTTGTTGTTAAAGATCGGAATATACTTCATGGTAGTGTTTCGTTCCATTTAGTCTCCCTGCATAATACTGTAAAACAGTAGAGGGAATGATTATTCAGGCGACTATATGGAACGAAACACTACCATGAAGCCGATATGCCTAAAGATTGTTAACCGAGCTTCTCAAACTCATTAATTCATGAGCTTTTTAGTCAATCAGAGGACTGAATTTGGTCAGGTGGATGAGTTTAGAAATCCAATGAAACACTAGATGAACATCACTAGTGTTTCAACTGAACCACTAACTACTTACATACTGATCAACTGCAAGTAAGGAGTGAAGTAGTAAAGAAACGACATAGAAAGAAAAAGTGTGCCTCCACTGTAGTTAGCCTGCGTACCAAGCCCAGGGGGAATTGGGAAGAGGAGGGAAGAGAGGAGAGGGAGGTAATGAGAGGGGAATTGTAAGAGGGGGAAGGGGGAATGGGGAGAGGAAAGGGAAAGGGAAAGGAGAAGGAGGGCTTGCAACGAACCCCCCTGTTTTTTCCCTTACGCCTCCAAATTATAAATTCATTTTCAGTGTCGTCTGACATGTCATCTGTCAAAATCAACCAATCAACTTCCTTGTTTCTGTCTGTTACAAATGTTTGACCTTCGGTGCGGAGGAAGTTCAAAATGACCCCTAGGAAAAACGAAGAACAGAGGTCAAACATTTGGGCTAGAAAATTGATTTCTGCATGGATTTTCACCAAATAAACACTCTGCAACCCCTGGGGTACCATACTAAATTTACAGCGGGAAATTGTGGCTAAACATACGTTTTTCGACACGAAAAAATACAATTACACTCGCGTTACTAAGTATTTATAAAACTCTCTAGAGTCTAATGCCTCAAAATAAAATACGACTTCGCAGCTTCTGGTCCTAAAACGTAGCTACCTGAATCGCTTGACATCCTAATCGTAATTAATCTACTTCTTATGGCAACCTAAGGTAAATTAAGGCTACTAAATTGGCCTAGCCAAGACATCGCTGATGTGAACACAATTTTGGTTTCTCTCTCTCAATCTGGCAAGCGTTTTGTACGCAAAAACACATTTCTGCACCGAATTGAGTGCAATAAAAGCTATTGACAGTCTCCTGGGTAAATATTATCCAAGTGTAGTACAATATTTGGCCATACAAGTCAGTGTTTCTACATCAAAAGTTTGAAAATGTTATTCGTCCATTCACGACTTTCGCTTTCCAAACACTGGCGTAACAAAACACAACCCTTCAGACATTTGCATCAAAATAAAATACAACTTCGCAGTTTCTGGTCCCAAGACGTAGCTATCCCGGATCACTTGACATCCTAGTCGTAAAGAATCTGCTTCTTAGGCAACTCAAGGCTGCTAAAGTTGGCCTAGACTAAGTCTATAACTGTATACAGCACTGGTTGAACAAGACGGGCCGCCATGTTGAACTGCCTTCTCCACGAAACCGAAGATCAAACATTTGGGCTAGAAAATGGAGTTCTGTATGGATTTTCACCAAATAAAAACTCTCTGAAACCTCTAGGGTATCCGTACTAAATTTCCAGCAAGGCATTTTGGCTTAAACATACGATTTTCGACAAGGAAAAATTCACAACAGACTTCAGTTCTTCTCCGGTCTTCGGTTTTTCGGGGTTCGTTTTTCCGCCTGGATCTTCGCTGTTCGTTTTTCCGACAACCCTGAAGCTATCGCTGTACATCTACTAATAGCTCTATAAACTACAAGAAGTTGAAGATAATGTTTCCAAATCTGGTGGGTCAAATGGCCAACAAGTCCTTCGACTTCGTGAACACTTCTTCATTGCATCGCGCCATAACTGCTATTTTTATTACAAGTGTCAATCAAATGTCATTGAACACCACTTTAGCCAATCGGAATTTTGCGTCTAAAAAATGAACGTTAAAAGGGAAAAAACGGGGGGTTCGTTGCAAGCCCTCCTTTCCCTTTTCCCCTCCCCATTCCTCCTCCCCTCTTCTTCCCCTCATCATTCCCTCTCCCCTCTTTCCCAATCTTCCCCATTCCCCCTGGGCTTGCTACGCAGGCTACACTGTAGCTCGAACCTCGACCCTTCCAACTGTTTGTACTAAGAATAATAAGCCATCTATTGAATAATTATATACAACAGTCCGAACGGTAAACAATACTTGCTAATGATGTTTGAAAAGAAGCGTATGTTAATTTTCGGGTTAGCCATTTGCATCAGAAGTAATTTGAAACACACATTGTTCCTGTTTCATCAGGGGATCCAAATATCGAGAAAACAATAAATCCCTAGAGGCTACGGCTCTCGGGATTCAATTGTTTTCTCAATATTTGGATCCCCTGATGAAACACTACAATTCGTGTTTGAAATAGTACTTCACTAACGTACATTTTTTTCGACACGATAAGGTGAACTGTTGAAGGTGCGCATCTGGCACGACAATAAGTTTTTTGGGGCGAGCTGGTTTTTGGAGCACGTTGAGGTAGTTGACGATTCTACAGGAGAGAGCTACATGTTCTCTTGTAACCGATGGCTGGCAAAGGACAAGGACGATAAGAGTCTTGTACGAGAACTGGCCTGCGACAACAGGAAGAAGAGCACAGAGGAAGCTGAAACAGGTTGGTGTTAACAACAACAAACAACAACAAACACAACTACAAACACAACAACAAACACAACTACAAACTAGGGTTATTAGTTCAGTGTTCTGATGAGGATGACGACGACGATGATGATTATGATAGCAAAGAGTTTATTGTCCACTGGACTGTACGAATAGTGTCCATTCTTGGGTTGTAATTATTCCTAAAGCCTGATTTTCAATAGCGACATAAACATAATAACAAGCCAACATACGTAGACTCGGTGCCGTATGTATCATTTGTTCAGCTCACAGGTGTGACATAAGCACAAGCAACATACGCAGACACAGTGCCGTATTTATCATTAGCGATACTTGTTCTACTCACAGGTGTAAGATAAGAACAAGTACCACTAATGATCAATGTATTACTGCGTCTGTGTATGTCGCCTGTGCTTATGCCACTAGTGTGAGATCAGAACAAGTACCGCTAATGATCAATGCATTACTGCGTCTGTGTATGTCGCCTGTGCTGATGTCACTAGTGTGAGATAAGAACAAGTACCGCTAATGATCAATGCATTACTGAGTCTGCGTATGTTGCTTGTGCTTATGTCACTAGTGTGAGATAAGAACAAGCCCTGCTAATGATCAAAGCATTACTGAGTCTGCGTATGTCGCCTGTGTCTACCAAAAATACACTTTTCGTGTTCTCTTCAGGTTTTCAAAGTAAAAAGTACTAAATACTTGCCATGCCATATCTTAATTCGATATTCCTACAGAAATTGCGATTATTTTAACCGTGATTTCCAGCCTTTGCTCGGTTTAGAACTAAGCCGTGACGTCATCCAATCAGCCCAAGAAAATAAAAGTGGCTACTTCATTATGCAGAAGGGAAGAGTCGGCTTTATACGTCTACAGAGCTTGTATTCAAAGTCGGAACCGTAAACAATGGGGGGAAATGCTTTGTAGTCGCTGCACTGTGCTTGAGTTGATTGGATGACGTCACGAACAATGTAATGGCGGACGGGTTTACGCGGTTTACTTGGCTGGGTTAGTATATACTGATAAAAGTGATTGCGATTCATGTAATTTTGGGTCAATTTTTTTATTTTTGTTTTAAAAAAGGCGGGGGAGAAATAATCGTAGTGGCACTTTAAAGCCTCGGTCAAACGGTTTCAACATCGGTACAACATCGGTACAACATCGGTACGACATCGGTACGACATCGGTACGACATCGGTTCAACATCGGTTTCAGCAAATGCTGAAACCAATGTTGAAACCGTTCGACATGGCCAGAAAACATTTTCGTGAACAATAGCAGTTAATTAGTGTGTAATACATTAGCCTCCTCCGCAGCCAACTACTTACTAAACTGGAAAACTACCGAAAAATGGAATTGGGTTACCTGTGGCGAGGGATAAGGGACTGGGGCGAGTACGGTTCCCTTCCTTCTGCCCCAGTCCCTACTTCCTCGCCACAGGAAACCCAATTCCGTTTTTTTCGGTGGTTTCCGATTTACTAAGTAGCTGCCTGCGGAGGAGGCAGTAATACATGAGATGTTTTTTTTTTTCCTGCCAGTTTATGAGGTGACGTTTCTGACGAGTGACAAACAACAGGCAGGCACAACCCAGAATGCATGGGTCATCTTGGAAGGGGAGGACAGCAAGTCTAAAGAATTCCTCATCGAGAACAGCGCTAAGAACAAAGTCCTTCGACGAGGACAGACAGACACATTCAAGTTCAACTCCAAACCACTGGGACCGCTGACTTTTCTCACCGTGGGCCACAGAAAGAGAGAAGGGGCCACGGTTAAGGGAACTGGTAAAGAGATAGGATGGTTTCTTCATGAAGTAATTGTCAACAACGAAACAACAGGAAAGTAAGTAACTCTTAAAGGGAGCCTCCCCTGAACAGCAATGTTTGCTCTCGAATGATTGTTATAGTCTGTTTCTGTGTTTGTTTCCTGTAGTTGAACACTAGATGTCATTTATGGACCGATTTTCCTGTCCATAAAACTCATTTGAATTTCCTTCACGCTGCCATCTTGGATTATTATACATTTTACTCATCTCGATTCTGATTGGCTGAGAACACGAAACGAATTCTCCATAGCACTAAGTGCGCATGCGTACAACATTGTCTGCTAGCAGATAATACTTAGCGCTCGGTAGTAAGCAAATACGACAATTTTACGCTAGAAAGCAGGGCACTTATTTCGTTATTTTGAGCCATTTTAGCGCTCAGCTATGTTTCTAGTCATTCTTTTCTCCTAAACTCGTAAAATAAATGCAATTTGTAGCTCGAATATGAAAGAAAACATCTTGAATCATGCAGAAATCCAATCGTAAACAAACCAATTTTATGTGGCGTTTCATTTAGCTTCGTTTACGATAGCTTTCTCTTTTGCTAAAACTTGAGCTTGGAAATGTATAATAAAACAATTATTGAATTCGGTTTTCACATGATAGCGAAAATTATCAAGACCTCTGTGTTAAAGCCTTCGGCTTCTGCAGATAACACAGACCTCTGTCTCGATAATTTTCGCTATCATGCTCAACCTCATCCAATAATTGCTTGTTTTATGATATCACTGTGTTGCTCGTAGTTGACAACAACGATCGAGGTTAGTTTCTTTCCAAGAATTCTTTTCGGTAGTGTACAATGCCCTACTGACCACACTGTCACGGAGTAGAATATAGAGCCGAGCTTTTTCAAAAATACCAGACGTTTTTCACAGCATGGCCATCGCCAGGCTGAGAGATTAGATTGAAAACGGTGCTAAATTAACCTTACTATAAACCTTAGACACGTTTCTTGTCGATCAACACGGACGGGAAGACCATTGTTCAGTTTGACGTTTGTGCGGCCAACGCACGCGATGACGTCATCGCGCAAAAAAAAAAAATTGACCTCCGGTTCCCGTCCATGACTTTATTGACGTCTTTTGCTTATGCTGTCTAATACCCGACCCCCGGGCCGATAATTGCAAATGCCCCACTCCCGGAATCTCAAAATGTTGTCTCTCTTGTTACACAACAAAAGAGCTATTGTTTTCTGATAATAGATACTTGCAGCAAACATAAATGGAAGCGCGTTTATTGTCAAAAGCGAGAACTTCGTGGCTGACTGGCTCGCCCAGCAAGGCCGGCTACAGAAGCTTGTGGGTGTATGTAAAGCTAGTAAGGCAGCAAAGAGTATTCTAACTAAGTGTAACCTGCCACACTTCACATAGGATTACTGTAGATACTGAATATGTGAAGGCATGTTATATCTTTATCTTTTATGTATTTAACGGCCATATTTTCCTGTTAGTGCTAGTTTTGAACTATTTTATAAAGTCAAGCCCGACTCGTATTCATTTCGCTCTGATTCAAAATACTCATACTCGGGGAAGGTATATGAATGTTCCCGGGGATGGGGGATTTGCCTTATTTCTTTGGCTCCACCTTGGGACATTTGAAATTGGTTTTTCAAAATGTATAATGAAAATCACTGAAAATAACTGTCTGGCCCGGACTGCGAATATAAAGGTCTCTCACCGTCACACAGCGCCTTTACCTTACTTGCCTCATGTAGTTTTGTCGCTCATTGCTTAACTCGGCTGTTCTTGATTCCTCAGGTTCGTATTTCCATGTCGTCAGTGGGTTTCTCTCAGTAGTGGCAGGAAGGATGCTGTGCGTTTGGAATGTAAAGCGAGTGAGAAGCCACGTCTAGCCGCACTGAGAGGTACACCACTTATCACATAACACTATTGACCTTATTCATAAAGTCATCGAAATGACTGCGACGCATATGCATAACATTGTCTGTAATGCTCACGCACAGTTTGGTCCCTTGATCAACGATGGTCAGGCGACCGTTTGGTAAACTGACGTACCTATTTATACGAAAGAGAAAACTTAACGAGCTAAATTTGTAAATAACGTTGAAATATATGAATAGTTCTAACTTAGGTATAATATCATAATGACACAGCCTAGTTCCTAGGCCTCCTGGCTGGTATTTTGTCTGAATGGATTATTGGGATCCCTGTGGTTTGTAATGGCTTGTGACGTCACCAACTGTCAACCAGTAGGCCTAGCAGAATTCCCCCAGCTGGGCCCAAAATTCGCAACTTGCGTGCATCAGGTGATAGGAAAATCACATTGAGTTTTCTAATTCTAAAATGTTTGACGTTTGTGTAATTTCAAATGGTAAAACCTGGCAAAATGTAGTCGGAGTATTAAAATTTTAATTATCGAATATGCGGCAATTTTGTTTAAGTAATTTAATAAACCACTCGTGAAGTAGACTTTATTCACCTTTATTCAACAAAATACCTGGCACTTCGCTTCCAAGCTGTTCATCTTACAGATTTGGATTCGCTGCCCAATATTTACAGAGAAGAGAGACAGACAGCAGCAAGAGCCATCTTCAGTTTTTACCAGTGGAATGAACTCATTCAGTGCTTCGTCAAACGGATAGAAGTTGTTGAGCGGTGAAACTCAACGCGATATTCACCTAGACTGGGTTTCCTCCACGCCAAATCAGGCAAAGTGTTTTTCAAATCCAAGCAAAACTCTCTTAAAGAATCAAACCCATGCTTTGATATTTGCTCAAGCTCTTCACGAGCAAATGTATACCGAATCCGTGGCCGCCATGTTGGATCGAATTCTGCTAGGCCTTCTGGTAACAGTGAGCAGTGACATCATAACCATTACAACCCATTACAAACCACAGGGATCCCATTAACCCACTAAGACAAATAGGCTGATAATGACAATAATAACTCAAGTAAGCAAGCATATCACAAAGAACACTGGTACATACAGATATTCATACAGATATATAAACATACACGTACATATGCATACGCATACATACAATTGGTTGATGGTCGGTTGAATTTCCAGAGCCGTGCTTCAACGAAAATCGTAATAAAATTGCGTAGCGCGTTCTTGGACCTAAAATATTCCATTATGCCTCGTGAACTATACAGTTCTTGCCATCCAAATAACTACAGTTGCATCTTCTATTTTCCTAGGACTTCAACCAGTACAATATCTAGTGGAAGTCCACACTGCCGATGTTCAGTACGCAGGCACAGACGCCAATGTACACATCACCATATATGGTGCTAATGGCGACAGTGGACGACGACCGCTGACCAAGAAGTTTGTCGACTTATTTGAACGAGGAAAAACGGATGATTTTAAATTAGAGGCGCTGGCCCTGGGACAATTAACGCGCTTGCGCATAGAGCACGACAACAAAGGACTCGGTGCTGGCTGGATGCTGGAAAAGATCGAGATTACTCAAATTGGGTCACAGGAGAGAACTACGTTCCCTTGTAATCAGTGGTTTGACAAAAAGAAGGGAGATGTGAAAATATGCCGAGATTTGTTTCCGCTTCCGACGTGACACTGGCAGTTCTGTCCCGTGTAAGTTCTGTCCCGTACTCGCAGGATTCTGTGTTGGACATATACGAGATGCCAACAGCAACAGGATATCACAATGGCAGCGTGAAACAAAGTCTTCACTGTCCATCAACAGCTGCATAACAGACAGACGGACAGTTCATCTGAAGTCCGTTCATTACTGTAAATAATTACTCCAATTTTCGTTAAACAATTGAGGAAAAGTAACTTGTTACGAAAATTCGAAAGAAATCTGTCACTGGATAGTTTCCTGTTCACTGCCACGTCATCTGTTATCATTAATCTGTCAACCAGACAGACATTGGTTCCTTAAACAAAGTGAGCTTTCGAAACATGGTTGGTACATTAGCATTATAATTATAATGTTTATAAACAGTAAACACTCCTAATCGCTAGAAAATCAATAGGAAAACCTCTCCAAACTGGGTTTTGAAGTCCGCAATTTTTATTGGAAGAATGCAAATGGTGAAGCCATCAAACGAGTTATTTTTAAAAACACTTGTAATGATCCAAAATTTCACACTCGTCCCGACGGTGTGTCCGAGTACAGTAACCGAGCACAGCCCGAAAGAGACTTCGCGACAAACTCCAGGTTTTGACTAGTGAATGCTCGATATGATGTATCTAAGTTTTGTACACCTATATAAATCGTGATTTTAATCAGACGCCTGTGGGGGTATTTTATCATGACTTGAGCGAAACGCGCAAACATGCGACAAGAACAACAAGATACGAGTCTGTGTTTAGTATGTAACGGTTGCATGTCGTCATGAGTCTCTGTCGATCTATTCCTCGACACTAAATAAAGATTTTCCTGACAAATTCATATCGTACCCCTGAAGTTTTACTCATAATATAAATTACGTAAGCATAGTAAGAATGCGCGGGATAACGCAGCCGAGATAACGCGGGTAGCCGGCATGGGAGAGCACCAACTATTACAATAGTGTGTCTGTCGATGGCTATTATACAACTAGTGTCTGTCGAGGGACTATTTAACAATTATACCCCCAGCCCGAATGGGCTACGAGTCTATATCCCAGGAGGCGCAGCCGAATGGACTATTTAACTCGTAGCCCATGAGGGAGAGGTCAAATTGGTTTTGTATAAACTAACTAGTCGGACAGTCGAAAATAATAGAAAGAAACATTGAAGTTGAAAACATGTAATTATTTCGTGAAAGTGCGTGCGGTTTTTCTCTACCATGGCTTATCACAAATAGACGTATAGTAGGGTAGCCAATAAAAATGCAGGATTTGTAATAGTCCACCAGTTGGTTTATACTAATATACAAATGTCGAGGAACTATTGGCTGATAGTTGTCCGCGGAAATTTTAAAGTGCCAAAATAACACTTCTTACAAGTTTTATAGCTATGAACCTTCGAAATGATTTGAATACTTCTTTGAAGAAAGTTTTGGTTTACAGTGAATACTTTGTTCTACGCTTGTTTGAAATCGTGTAAATTTGACTTTTCCTGACCCATGACCACGTAAGTAAAAGCCTGGATCGATCCCTGGTTAGACGTCATCTCATTAATGCATTATTCTCCATGGCGCCTTTCTATCACAACAACATCGATGTATAAAAAATATACACAGTTTGCGAGTTCTTAGTAAAGAAAAAAGTCATTTTAGTCATTAAGTATTTCTTCAAATTATTGCAAAGTTTAATTAATTATATGACGTCTAAACAGGAATCGCCCCAGGCTTTTACTTACACGGTCATGGATCAGGAAAGGGAATTCACACAATTTCAACAAGCGTAGAACAACAAAGTATTCACTGTAAACCAAAACGTTCTTCACAGAAGTACTCAAAACTTTTCGGAGGTTCATAGCTATAAAAATTGCAAGAAGGGTTATAGGCACTTTACAACAAATAAGCCCGAGAACGAAGTTCGAGGGCTTATAGAGCGATTTTACTTAACCCGTGAAACAAAAATTAATAGTCCGTATCTAATTAGCCTGCTATGCAGACGTATTTTTCGTCTCATAAATTCGAAGAAAAAAGTAACGTCTGCTTACCCGAGCGCTTAATTAGTTTCCAATATGCAAGCACGACGTCAGCACGTGTTTTATTTTTCTGCCCAATCAAAGCCATTGTTGAATGTTAGTGAATTGGCGCGCCACTGAACACACTCCTATGATTGGTCAATCGTAAGTGTATTGTTTGAAACCTTTTAAATGCAACATTTCGTCACTTTCCATATGGTAAAATCTGATTGGTCCATAACACAATGATGTGTGCATATTGGAAACTAATTAAGAGCTCAGGTAAGCAAAAAATGTCTGCATAGCAGGCTAGTATCTAATAGACAAATAGAAACAAAAGAAAACGATGGAAATAGTCTAATAGTGTCTTAGTCTAATCTCTCTTTCACGGGTATAGTAAAATCACCCTATGCTAGTTTTAAGAACTAGCATAGTTCCGAGAGAAAACCACTGGTCTTTATTGTTCAAACACAAAATTGTTGATAAGTGCCCACGGGCCACTATCATACAAATATAGTATGTCTGTCGAGGAACTATCAGCCGTTATTTCATACTTGACACGGTTTTCTTTGTTATTCATGAGGCTTTATTGCCATACATACATATTATAAATGCTTTTCTCATACATCCCTTGCAAATATCGAGCAATTCAATACAATTCGACGATATTTTGTTGTTTCTAGCTTATACACTGAATTGCGCTTGCATTAAAGGGGAACTCAACCCTAAAATCAACCCAATGTCTATACAAACATGTATTCGAAATAAATAGGTTCTGCTATTTCATTTTTCTGTGTTGCGCGTCTAGCAAGAGAAAATCCGAAAACCTTCCTCACAGCCTCCGGTATGTACAGACGGCTCAAGTCTTGTAATTTGTGACGTAGTATACGGGGAATAAATTAGTTTTGCCATGCCGTCCCCTACATTGAATAGCAGGCCTAATGGCTTCTAATTGCGGACCATTGTGCTTTCTTTGTGCTAGAGGTGTGATCGTTCTTCCTTGGTATGTGTGACGTACGTTATGGGGAAATTTGCACTGAATTGAGCCGCCACACAATAGATTTTTCAGCGGAAAATCGAACTTGGAGACTAATTTTCTCCGCCTCATAGACGCGCAACACAGAAAAATAATATAGCAGAACTTATTTCTTTAGAATACATCTTTGTAAAGACGTTGGGTTGATTTTAGGGTTTAGTTCTCCTTTAAGGATTTGTTTTATTATTTTCTCCAAGGAATTCATTCACCTTGGCTTCAGCCAAACTTACTAAATATCCCTATAATGATTTAGAATCTTTTCTCCGTCTTGGTACTCGCCCAAAATCTACCTAAAAAGAGCTACATCAATGAAAATTTTGCGAAAATCTCGTCAAGTATGAAATAAGACACTTAAATACCTCGAACGTCGGCAATAAGCCATATACATCCCTCTGGATGTATATGGCTTATTGCCTCCGTTCTCGGTATTTAACTCTTACTTATAGTTCACCACAAAATTTTGGCGCGCGCTCATTGGCCAAAAGCGATCCACGTGATTGGTTCACCACTTGGCACTATCAGGCGATCGTCGGCCCGTGGGCACTATCAACTTGATTTTCCTGAGAGAAATTTGTATTTACGCCAAGGGTTCTATCGCTCAAGAATATGGCTTCAGGCTTTCCAGAAGTCACCGAAACAAGGATACAAAAGCTTGTAGTATTTTATATTTTTAGCTTGGTGCAATGAAAGAGGAATAAAAGAGAAAATCCAAGATTTTACCCCTGAATCCCTTTGCGACGGTTCTGCGAAAATGTTACGTGGAAGCGCGAACAGTGAATGGAGAACATTTTCTTTGATAAGAGACCAATTATTCGTTCCCGCCAACAATGCTCTGGACTCACATTTGAAAAATCTGGCAAAAAAAATGGAGTCATTTCCTCGATGAAACAAGCAAGCTATTTCAAAAAGAAGATTTAGAAAAGCTCTATGCAACGGGCCAGCTCGGAAACAAAACCCCAGAAAGCCTTATTCGAACTGCATGGCTTACATCATGCTATATTTTGGTAAAAGAGGAAGAGAGAGCTGGGTCGCCGATGACATGCGACTGTAATTCGCCAATGGGAAAAAGTATCCTTGCCAATCTACTCACCATTATGAGCAAGAAGGCTAACCTCTCGGTCCCCTACACTCCACATTGTATTCGTGCTACTGCTGTGGCTATCCTAAAAGCAGCTGGAGTGGATAATTCCCGAGTGAAGAGTGTCAGTGTCACCGGCCACAAGCCTAGAGCGACACTTCTATCGAGTCGTACAACGTGAGACCACCGTTTGAACAACAGGCTTATTCCTCCACCATTGTAAGCAGTTTCGTAGATGCACAAGACTCAAATGCCCTTACAGCTAGTCCAAATCTGATCCTCACTGGTACCAATCTCCGCAAACCCTCTAAAGCTCCAATTTGAGAAGGGAAGAGGCAGTGCACGCAGGTGTACAGCCAGTCGTCCAGTCACAACGCGACAGCAATCAGGCCAGTTTTACCACTGCACGTTTAATTTTTATGCGAGCAAAGATTGATTTGTGGTCGACTTAGCTGTTGACTCCAGTTTTTGTCATCTCGCAAACAGAACTTTGTAGCTTTTTGCTTTAATTTCAACTGTTTCTGCTTCAATTTGTTTCTTTCTATTATTTTCTACTTTCCGACTACTTCGTTAATACTAAAACAATTAGACCTCTCGCCCTCATGGGCTTGCGCCTCATGGGCTATCGATTCGTAGTCCAATCGGGCTGCGAGTCTAATTAAACAGTGCCAAGTGGCGGACCAATGAGCGCGCGCGAAAGTGCTGTGTCGAACCATAACAGCCAACAGTCCTTTGTTTATTAGCATAACAACAAATAAGATAACTATCGGCAACCTCGCAATCTGATTGGTTACACAGACACAGTCTATCGATCGGGAATTTCGAAAACAAGCGCGCGCAGACAAAACTCAACAAGAAATAGCTGATTTCCCAAGGTTTTTAAGTTGGAAAGACCCGTAGCTTGGTTAGGCTAAAACAATTACACTTCTCACTCTTGGTTTCTATCGACAACTATGCGCCGTTATAGTTCACCACAAAATTTTGGCGCGCGCTCATTGGCCGATAGCGATCACGTGACGTGTAGTTGCCGTCCGCGGTTGCACGCTATCAGGCTGATAGTTTCCCTTGGAAATTTGATGTTCTGAAAACTAGCATATAAGCTCTCGAACTTCGTTCTCAGGCTTATATTTGTTTTATGAACATCAAATTTCCGCGGGCAATCAGCCAATAGTTCCTCGACGGACACACTATTTGTATATTATAGTTCAACACAAACCCGACTATCAACAATGTTATGGTGAATAGTCTGTCTCAGGACATCGGCTGATAGTTTTCCTAGGAGATTTGATGTTATTAAAACTGGCATACAGCTTTTTCAAAAAGGTTGTTACGGTCAAACGGCAAGCAACATTTCCAGACCGCAATGGATTGTGGCTGTAGTCTGGTGAATTCGTTTGTTTAAAATTTATGGTCTTCTGCGAGTCGATTTTCGAATTACACGTAGTTTACGGGAGAGCTGGAAACAATCCATATCGGTCTAATAATAGGGACCTTAAATCCCGGTTTCCATATAATAGTCTCT
This sequence comes from Actinernus sp. WN-2022, assembly GCA_030867875.1. Lineage (NCBI taxonomy): Eukaryota > Metazoa > Cnidaria > Anthozoa > Actiniaria > Actinernidae > Actinernus > Actinernus sp. WN-2022. The sequence continues at coordinate 117,165,792 of JAOWCC010001634.1, read as the reverse complement.
GTCGTAAGGATCGTCTCTGTCGTAAGGATCGTCTCTGTCGTAAGGATCGTCTCTGTCGTAAGGATCGTCTCTGTCGTAAGGATCGTCTCTGTCGTAAGGATCGTCTCTGTCGCTTCAGAATTTGCTAAGCGATCGGGACGATTGTATGGAAACACTCCCCGGACGATCCTTACGACAGAAACAACCCGATCGTCCCGATAGAATTGTGTTCTATCCTTACGACAGATACGATTGGAAGTGGTTTTTTTTTTTATGGAAACCAGTCGCGGACGATCCTTACGACAGAGACGATCGAAGCTATCCCAGAATGCACATCTTCCTAGATGCACATTTTCAAGATGGCGGCGCGCGTCGAACGTTCAGTCACAGGATTTATGGAAGAAGGGCAGCAATACGAATGCCTGTACGATACATTTAGTAAGGACTACAAAGCAGGCAGATTAGAGGAAACTGCTGGTCCAAATTGGCTGAAAAGTTCAATATGACGGCCGCAGAAGCGGAGAAAAAGTATAAAAACATTCGAACTTCTTATGGCCGATACTTGAAAAAGCACAAAGTTCGGGAAGTGATGCCGTGCCTATCCCGGGCGAGTTTGCGAGTTTGCGAATTTGGAGTGGCTAGACCAATATATTAGCCACAGGAGAAACATTACATTGACTGCCGCCATTATGTATCGAGTTTGGCGTCAAGATAAGTATTGTTGTACCCAGTTCGGCGGAGCGATCTTACGACAGACGCGATCATATGGAAACCAGGAATCGCAAGGATCGTCTGGAGTCGTCCCGATCGCTTGGTAAATTCTGAAGCGACAGAGACGATCCTTACGACAGAGACGATTATATGGAAACCGAGCTTAAGCAACCACGACGACGCGGTCAAGGACGACGGCATAAAACAATAGCCTTAATTACAGAATACAATAAATTCCCGTGAAAATGCACGCTGTAACCTACACTTTGACCGTTCTCTGCAAAAACACGTGAAAATTCCAAATTTTACTTTCAAAGGAGAACGCGAACGTAAAAAAGTATATCGCACCGTTTATCGTTCGGCCTGAACGGAACTCTGTTCTGATCACATTTTTCAAAAATATGGTTAGAAAAGGCACTTGAAGGCAACAAAAGGAAATACTAAACATCAAATCTCAGGAGAAAACACTTTTCTACGTCCGTCGTCACAGCCGTCGTCCTCCTGGTTGCTTATAAGCTCCCTAATGTCGCTTGACCGGCACGTTTTTAAATAGCTGTATAAGCCCTCGAACTTCGTTCTCGACCTTATATTTTGTTTTAAGAACATCAAATTTCCGCAGCAAATATCAGCCGACGACTCAACGAAATGGCTTTTAAATTTGTTGCAAATTCAGATACCAAAATTATTGCCAACATATTCATTTGCTTAACAAACGAAATGAAAAGGTAAACCTGTCGGACTATATCGCAACCCCGCCGTCGCAGTGCACTCTGGGATGGATATCTCAGTCTAAGATGGCCGCCCAACAACAATGGAAAACTGAGATATCCATCCCAGAGTGAACTGCGACGGCGGGATTGCGACAACAAGTGAGGTACTGGCCTGACTGCGTGCGATTTCGTTCTCTTCCTTCTACCCTTCTTTCCTTCCTTTTCCATCTTTGTCTTGTTTCTTGCACTCAGGATATGGGTGGTTGAAGTGCATCCGAAACTGATTTCACCAACTTACTGCTTGGTTACGGAACTAAACCTCATTAATAATTCATAAGGGTACTAACCACTGCTATGCTCTGAATGATACCATGATGACCTCTGAATAGCCCAGTACAGACCTGATTAGGTATTAAATCCATACATCAAGATCACTCCTGTATCACCGATAGACACCGATGTTTTAATAATCAGTATGTATCCAACAAATACTATGCTAGTGTCTGTATGAGGACAAAAATGAAGGGAGGGGGAGGAGGGAGGGGAAGAAAGAAGAGCCTGCACGAATGCCATTGTTTTGAGAATTACGCCCCTCCACGCTTGACAGCCCGTCACGCTCCAATTGTAATGAATATTGCCAATGAATATCGCGCTTAATGTCAACACGATTCAAAATGACAGTGCTCCGGTTCAGCGCTCCACGTTCAAAATTTTCGCGGTATTAATCAAGACAAACGAGTGCATATGGACCCCGTGGGGGAGGGGGGAGCTCCCCTATAAAAAAGCCTAAGAGATAGCAATTTGGGCGTGGTCCATCATGACTTTTACCCCTGAGAGATAGCGTACCCGTGTAACAAGTGCAATTATTAGAACAACATTAAGGCCACCATTGGCAAGAGACCCTAAGTGATAGCAGACTCAGAGAAAAACATCTGCTTTAGCCCTTTAACCCCAAAGAGATAGCGTAGCCGACGATTTTGACCCCTAAAAGATAGGAGCATCCCCGACCTTTTTATAGGAGAGTCCCCTCCGGGATATGGACCAAGAAGAAACTCCAAAGAAAGTAATTACCAGTAAGAGAGGTCGAAAACCAAAAGAAACATCCGTGGATGATTTTTGCCGCCTTTGCAAGTGTTGCTTCAAGGTACGGAAAGGTACGGAAATCCAAGTCGTTCTGGAGTTATTTCTAGGGATAATCTTTTTATTCCTTCCAAACGTGAAGGAAGCCGTGGTACGGTATTAGCCTGAAACGCCAATACAGTTTGTCCGCACATATATAATTCATTACATAAATTGAGTTATTACCGCTCATTCTATAAGTAATAGATAAAATATGAGCGGACGATCTGTATGGGTATTTACAATGGCGAGCCGCTTCCAATCGGCTTGTGAAATGAAAAAGTACAATGGAGCAATGAACAATAGTGGTTTTGATTACTGAACTGACTTGTCCCATAGGATAAGAATAAATCTGTTCAAGTATGTAGACAACACAAATAAAGAAAAATAGAGTAACCACTCCTTGTTTTCATACATCTCTCCGAGGAATTCCAGTGCAGATGATTTGAATTTTCAAGTTATGCATTATTTCATTTGAAAGTCAACGTGGTTGCAGTGAGTTTTCGTTAACTAAATATGTCAACCCAACGCTTTCGTCCACCAAAAACAGCAAAATGTACCTCATTAATAGTCTATTGGGATTTACAGCAGCACCCATGTGACCTGAATACTGTGTTTGGATTGGTTGTCACCCTTATGAATTATTAATGAATTTTATAAATAGTACATACCTGGATACAATACTGTACACATAACATGTGATTGCACTTTGCATGTTAAAATGGAATAAATGACAAATATAGAAACAGTGCGGACTAATAAAGTCACATTGCATGTCTAGGTATGTTCAGTGCAATCTCTATCGCCAAGGTCATATCATACATCCAATTGTTACAGTGAAAAGTGATCTGGTCTCGTTCAAAAATTCTCATTAATATTAATAGATTCTACATCAAGTGAATAGTTGTTGCATCCATGAGTTACAGACTAGGTTTATATTTCCAACATGCTAATAATGTTACGTAAATTTGACGGGAATTTACTATCACTTCTCTGATTTAGAAAAAAAAAATTGGTAAAATCACTGATATATATGGGCCGCGTCAGGCAAAAAGGGCCCGGACGACATAATATGTAAATGTTATTTTGAATTGTACCATGTTTTTTATACTTGTGGTGCGATTACAATATGCATCGTGAGTGCCACATTGTGCTACTAACAAGTAGTGTTGATTTCATGAAATGGACCAGTGAAATCGAAGACCATATTTACGATATTTTTACACGAGCGTGATCGCAATTTTAGCAGGTGCAAATGATTCCTTATCATCAGACGATTATTTCAAGGTGTAACTCGTACTATTGCTAAAATCATATTATGAGCAACGGGGAGTAGAATAACAGATTTTTTTGGCCAAAAAGTGATCATCTTGTTCATCTTATTTTTTATTCTTTAATGCCAGCAGGTATAAATGAATATCATACATTAAAATCATCCCCTATGACAGGATTCCTAATTTTTGTGGTCATATTTGTAATCGGGCCCTTGCTTCTCATCAAGAATACAATACAATCTTCAACCTGTTATTGGGAACACCGTTGTAGGAATTATTTAACTTGAATGTCGTTCGGGCCCCGACGGGCCCTGACGTGGCCCACATATAAGCTTCACACGTTTTTAGTCACCGGCTTGAATACATTATAAATAGAAACCTGTGCAACTCAGTCATAGACGCAACACTCACATCAGGAAATGTTTTACTTGATGTAAAATCGATTTTAATGAAAAAAAATTGCCCATATATACATTCTAAGAGAGCGCGCTGCCGGCCGAGCTATCGCAACACAAATCGATTTCGTTGGGGCGAGCTGAGGTCGATCGGACGGACGAAAATATAGCATTATTTTCGATCGCTCGCTGTGTGTATGGTGCCGTTCCGCTCTTGGGCCTCGTAGGAGGACCGCTACAAAATAGGAGTTTTAATTTTTAATGTAACAGATACAACTATCATAAAACAAGCTTTTAGACAGAATCTACACTGAAACAAACTACCGACCTAAGGAATTCTTTACAAATGGATAAAATCTTACACGATTCTAACGTTTAAAACCTACATCAATCCGTGACTGTATATATACAACTCGCAATGTATTCGTACATATAAATATAGAGATAGTTGATATACATCGGTTCCCTAGGCTACGAAACCTCACGTCACTGACGGTCCAGGTATCTAAGTTCGAATTGAATCTTAAAGTTTCTCTAAAATAAAATTACACAAATAACAACCAGAGAGAGACGAGCAATACTATGTGAATGTCCTGAAATGTTTTCCAAACTATTCGATAGAGGATGGCAAAGATTAAAGTGGATTACAAAACCTTATTCTAGAAACTCGATTTCGGTTACAGTGAATTGATTTCAAGTTGCTCTAAATGTCTCTTAAAAGCAGTATTTTCATCCACTCGAATCTTTGCCATCCTTCATCAGTCAAAATAAATTGTCTCAAATTTTCTCCAGCGAACTTGGAAAGCATACTCTGCTAACCTAAGAGTTATTTTTGTCTTTCGTCGTTTCGTCGTGAATATTACAAAAATCAAAGTTGACTAATCATACCCGAGGTTAGCAGGAACAATAATAATACGTTCACATTTAGTGCTTTCTATTGTTTCCGTATGCACGAAGGTGAGGTTGTTGAAGAAACACCGTCTATTGGTTGTACCAAAGATGAAATTAGGATTTTTCAGTTCCCCAACTTTATACTAATCTTGACGCCTAGAACAGCTCTTGCTCTTGCGGCTTGCTAACCCATGAACCGTACTTCGATTTCTTAATGCAATCCACAAAGCCACGCTTAGCATTCTTGAAGTCCACCGCCATGTCCTTTGCTTCTCTGTATGTTTCAGCATTCAGTAGCGCCCCATTTCCAGCCTTCTGACACAGTTCTTTGAAAGAGAAATAAAGAGCGGCCTTGCATATCCGTGAAGGTGTGGGACTATTGTTGGTCCGCGACAGACACGCGCCTGTTCGGCCATCAGTCACCTCTGCGGACGCGTCTCCACACATCCAGTTGACGCTCAGGTTGTTCGTCTTTTCCGTCTCACGTGGCGGCTCATACGCAGTAACACGACCTAGCCATGGATGATTGACGCGATACGGTGCAAATAGCTCCGCCCCTAAGTCAACCTTGTGTGTCAGTCTACAGCAAACAGCACGTGAGAGATGCCCATGATCGTATAAATACCCTAACGTCAGGGACTCCAAATAGATGGGCTCAATAAAGTGGCTTAAAAGTGCTCCTTGTAGGCCCACAACGTTCCACCGACAGATCTTATCACTACATGACATGGTACGTAATCTGTTCCCTTGAATGAGCCCGTCCCATGTTTGTCGAGCCGCATTAGGATCGATAGGAATGGTCCCTTCGCCGTCCTCGATCTTGGTCCTTAAAATGCCCTGCAGCTTTGATGTGAAGACTGGAGAGTGGTCCCTTGTGGTTTCAGAGATATCTGTATTTCCTCTTTCCTTCGGTGTAAATAGTGCCCCATCACCACAAGGGGCTGTACTAATGTACAAATGGAATGATATCCCCTCTCGAAGGCTAAGATGAGACGAGTTTCGCTGCTCAAAAATTGACTCTTGACCGTCAATACAAGAATTAAGTTGGCCATAAAAGAAACGTAACAAAGACCTTCGTGCAACTACCTCCGCGTGTGAGTCATTGACAACCTTGCCCTCCATGCTCAACCGCTCACCTGTGACACAGCGATTGCCGGTGCCCAGGGACACCACGCGGCCCGAGTCCTGAGATGACGTTTTCATGATCATACAGGCGACAACCTTTCTGCCTGCAAAGTTGTCGGGAATGGAGGCTGCGATTTGTAGAAATGCATGGTGAGACAGCGCTGCCATGAGGTCAAAGTGAGTCCGCACACCCGTTAAGCTTGTAGCAGATGGTTGCGAGATCCTAACCTCACTGGACTGGCCAGGTGAGGACGGACTTTGGCCAAGTATGGTCCTTAATGCGATGTCCGAAGCTTCTCTTCTTGCGTCCTTCATGTTTTGGGCCGTGATGGCAGGAAAGGTTCGCCCTCCTACTTTTGCAACAACAGTAAAAGGTGGTCTGTTGAAGCTGCGACCCTCATTAATGACCTCAAATGTTACCTCCATCTGGTTCTTTTGGGCATACTCATTGAGCGCGCTCACAGGATTCTTGTTAATGGCTGCATACATTTCTCGGGACAGAGTCGGAGTGTCTGGTCCTGAGGCCACTGGAGCAGCAGATGCCATGTCTCTACACAGAGACATTGGTGATTCGAATGTCTCCTTGCCCATACGTTGGAACCCTTGGATCCCAACGGCATTGTCCACCTTGTATTGTTCACGTGCTCCATTTGAGTGATGTCGTTTCTGAGGTAGGTTCTCTCCCCAACCTTGATTTGGCCCAGGTGCGTAATTCTGTCCAGAAGTGACATTTGGGCTATAGGTGTGATTATGTCCAAATGGGTAATCCTCGTCCTCTGGATCATCACATTGTCTCTCGGCAATGTCAAGTGAAATATCCAGAGCAGTTTTAGCTGATCTAACTCTCCATGTAGGCGGGTGATCGTGCATCTTAAATATCAATCCCATCGTCTGCATGTGGTACAAAGTAGGGTTGATCTCCTTTTTAGTACTAAAGCCTGTACTTCGTGCAATCTGTAGAGTATCACATGGACGTCCTTCTTGTTTCATAAACTCAAACACTCTCGACTCCTGTGCATTAAGTGTAGGCTTTGAACTCGAGAGTCCAGTGGAAAGTTGAGGCCTGGAGGATTTGGTGGGAACAGACTGGGGTCCCCTAGAGACAAGAGAACTGAACAAAACAGCTGAAGGAGGGGGTGGTAGTTTACTAGAAGATCTGTGACTAACTGGAGTGTTTACTGGATTGCTGGCAGTACTGCTTCTCTTCTGATATTCTTGTTTCATACCACCAATATTGTAAACACCGTCTCTACTGGTACTACGTTCATTGGCAGGATTTCCTTTCCATCCAGGTTGGCTTGGTTGGGATAGCATATCCGGTTGGGGAGGTCTTGGGTATGATGCAGTATTTCTCATGCCAAGTGAAAATGGATTACCACGCCCACGACCTGCAAAACGTGTATCAGGATTTTGCTGTTGGCTTTGTAATTGATGGGGGTCATGAATGCCTGAGCTAGATTGGTAGCATTGCTGCTGTGCTTGGGCTGTCATGCCAACTGGTCTTGGTGGCAGATTCCCTTGGGTTGCCATGCCAACTGGTCTTGGTGGTACAGTCCCTTGGGATGTTATGCCAACTGGTCTTGCTGGTACAGTTCCTTGGATTGTCATGCCAACTGGTCTTGGTGGTACAGTCCTTTGGGTTGTCATGCCAACTGGTCTTGGTGATATAGTCCCTTGGGTTCTCATGCCAACTGGTCTTGGTGGTACAGTCCCTTGTGTTGTCATGCCAACTTGTCTAGGTGGTGGAGCCCTTTGAGGTGTCATGCCAGTTGGTCTAAAGTGTCCCGCTCCATGCATTGGTGCCATTGTAACTGGGGCTGCAGGTCTTGAACACTGTGACATAAGTGATTTAAAAAGTGCAACAGACGGTGGTGGAGGGCATCTACCACGGGTTAGTTTGTTAACTTTAGCAGTGTTGGAGTGCTGCTGATGCTGGGGGGATGCTGTTGCCTTGAGGTGTGGGGTTGGAGTGATGTTCACAGATGGGGGATGTACATCAGAATATGAAGTCATCATTGACGTCATGTCGGGTGGATATGGGGCAAAGTCACCCCATCCTATTAAATAGGAATAATTACAAGAATAGTTAAATCACGCCTGAAATTCACAATATAACTAACTGCATCTGAATTGTATGATATTCCATTGTAAATCCCACACAATTCAGTTGCTAGTATTGTAAATAGTACTTAATAAATTTTATATTTGAGAAGCAATTAACTCCAGTAGGGCAGGACACAAACCCCAAATCCATATTACTAGGGAGACCAATGATAGTCCTGTAAGATCTCTCCTTACCTGATTTTAAACCAATAGCGAATATAAAGCATATTTCAACTGTTACCAATACATTTTGTATTTGTGAACCACTGTGAATAGACCTTTAGTTACATAATATCTGTCCTTCACTGCACATAAACGAGGCAATTGAGTAAAGTGAACCATACACATTGTGCTACTTAATTAGTAGTTGATGCAAGTAAAATGCTTGTATGCTATTTTTATTAATTTTAGGACTCATTCATTTTACTTGCATCAACTACTAGTGTGCCGATGATCGATTATAATTGGATTGATTGGAAACTCTTAGCACTGCAACAATTATACTTTATGCATAATCAATTGTCGCGGGAAAAAATGCATATTTGTGTAAGAAATAAACATATTAAAATGACCTTTTATTACCTGGTGTGTTTTGCCATCTTCGGGCTCAAAACGGCAAATTTGAACATTTCGAGGGTTATACGTTCACTGTTTATTGTAATATGCTATATGCTAGGGCATTCCTCTTAGTTTCGCATTTTCAAATGAAAACTTGCCTGGTTAATTTCACAAGTTGTAGTAAAACTTAAAGGGGCTATGTCATGGTACTGCGCATGCATCGAGTAATCGCTCGGTTGGTGGCTGGTAATTGGATACAAACAGTTAAACTTCCCTCCTTCAATGCTTGATTGAAAGGATTTTCAATATTTTCCATGGAGACTATTTATATACACTGTTTGTTAGTCATTTTTGCATATTTGCTTTGATTTTAAGCATCCCACATGGCCGAGAGGTTCGTTAGTTCATATCAACATCGGTGAAAATAGCTGTTTCCGGCCCGGAACGTAAATGTAAAGTCTATTACCGTGACACAGCCCCTTTAATCAACTAGCATACTAACAGTGCTGAAAAGATATGTTTCACATTATCACAACTACATGTACCATTAGCCTGAGAAAACAGCACGAGCACGCCATGAGGCAGCTGGAAAGAAAGTGAAACCAATCTTTGTTACCCTTGCCTCGTTTGCATGTTGCTTACATCAGATTTCAACATGGCAGCTGCTGCTGATGAGATGCGTGAGATCTGTAATCATCCAGGACGTAGAGCAAGGTCAAAAGTATGGGAATATTTTGGATTTTACCAAGCCAAGCAAGGCACTGCAACCAAGGAAAACTTAGATACATGTATGACAAAAGTGGTTTGCAAGCACTATGCAGATAAGAATATGCCAGCAAAGGTTTGTAACACGTGCTGTTTGTGTTTTTTTTGCCAACCGATTATAATCGATGATCGATCGGTTGGGACAATCCGATTATTTCCGATGCTCGATTATGAAATTCCAACTGATTCCCATCACTAGCATTAACTACTAAAAACCAAATTTGTATAGATCGCTTTACCAATCACCTCATTTCTGTGTAGCACAAGAAATGATATTTCTCTTTGGATGAAAGGAAAAGAGAAATGAGTTCCTTATCCGAAAGACTGTGTTGATATCCCTGTGGATACATTCCATATATGGACAGTGGAGTTTTGGCGGGAACTTGAGTATTTAAGGACATGTCAGTTGTAGTTAGGTATTCGTGGTCCTGACTGCAACAGTTATAGACATTTATTTCCACCATTAATTTTATTTATGTCAGTTTTTGCTGACCATGTTACAGAGTTGTGGTAGTTTTCAGACTTTAACCTCCCAGAAGCCAGTGCTCCTGCATTGGGCTGGGGAATACGTTTCCACTTTTTACCACATATACTATCGAATATTTTGTGGTTTTTCGTATCCGGCAGAGTACACTAGCACAATGTGTGATTGCATCATAAGTCACATAAAGTGTGTAGATTGATGTACAGCATATACAATAAATTATATGTGCGGTTAACTGTCAGGACCGCCTCCTGCAGATATGTGTCTGTTAAATTGAGGAGAAGGGAAAACATTTGGTAAGGTCTGTTGAACACAGCCTAGAGTACGTTCAATTGAACGTATTCCTTATATCAGGATGTTTAGCCACTGGAGTACTAAATGTATCCTGGAAATCATTTATACCTCTGCAAGACTTTTGTAGCTTACAATACGAATTTGCCTGAACCAGTGATTTCCAGAGACTATACCATCTATTCTTATTCTGGAATATGGTGAATCAAGCACGCTCTTAGAGTAACAGAATGATGTCCTAGTACATGTATCTGTGCATGAATTGTACATATTCAAGTGTGAAGAATTATACAGCTGTTGTAATTCCATAATTTTTAATCAGTGTTTATTATTTCCATGTTTACCCTGCAGCATTTTGGGTGAACAAACAACATCTCAATGTACATCTCAGTGTACATCTTGTTGTACATGACTTACTACATTGTACATGTAACTTTAACACAATATTAACTAATCAGAGATGATTTTCAGGAGGGACATCAAAATAAATACTAATAGCGCTATCATTAGAAGCCAGCTACAAGTACCAGCGATTATCTCCAGTAACAATGATGATTGCTGGCTACTTGAAGGGGCTAATTGTCTACTATGGATGTATGGAAGCAGTGTTCGATTGGTGGGTTAAAACAGTTAAATTACTCTCCTTCAGTGCTTGATTGAAAGTATTTTTATTTTATTACTTGAAGACTGTATATTTACACAGTTTGTTAGTCATTTTTGAATATTTGCTTTAATTTTAACCATCCCACATGTGCGTGAGGTTCGTTAGTTCATATGAGAATCGCTGATAATGACCGTGTCCTGCCCAGACATCTAATGTAATGGTCTCTCACCATGACACAGTCCCTTTAATGTAAAACTTAGAGCCAGAGTTGCTGCTTTACATGTACATGTATGACACAAAAAGTCCGGCTATTTCACAGTTGTCCAGCAACTTACATTTGTAAAATTTTTACGACAAGAATTAGCCTGAATTTCAGCCGTCTCCTCTGGTTCGTTCCTCCCGAGAGAGACGTCTGAATCCAATAGCCGATAATGCCGTCCAGTGATGTCACTACCAGACAACCTGGTAGTGATTTTTGATTGGTTCATATTCTATAATTTCGCATAATTATCATAAGTAACTCATCCGAGAAGACGACAGGATTCACTTTGTACTTGCGATGGTTGATCGTTGAGTTTCAGTGGAGTGATTGTCTTTGGCAAAGACCTTGAATTCGTAAGGAAAACATCTGGAAATGGATTGAAAGTGTCCTGCACAATAACCGGCCGACTGTCCTGCAAACATGTACATTTTATTGCGTCGCATCCGCAGGGTTGTTGATAATCGATTATTTGTTCACACTCGAAGTAGTAAAGAATGTCGCTACTCTCTTCAAGAAACTGTTCTTTCCCGTAAAAGAGTCTTCGTATTTCTTCGAAAATTCTCCATTATCCTTTCATGTTTTTCTACTTCATTTACATAGGTAATATCTCGTAGCTGTGTCGATTCGAACACCAGATTGCGAGACAAAGATCAACGGAAAGACAAAGATCAACTGTACTTTGCCTCCAAATAAAATATAATGATTTGTTGCTTTGAAAGGGTTTTCACAACATAAGAGGCACTTGAGAAGCAAATGGGATGGAGATATACATGTATATTATAGGTAAGGCTTTTATTTTGCCCGGCATAATCTCAAATAATTTCTCAAGGCGAGCGATGGCTTTGTTTTCTTACTACCGCTGTGACAGTTTTATTTGCATAAATTAAATTGTTAATTCGCCTGGACGGCATTATCAGCTATCGGATTCAGGCGTCTCTCTCGGGAGGAATGAACCAGAGGAGACGACTGAAATTCAGGCTAGCTAAGAATCTGTTAAAATAAATGATAAAAAAATTTGAATAGTTGATTCCACAAAAAGCATATACTCGTCTGGTATGTTTCATCTCAGATATTTTTCAATTAAACATATACAATGTACATGTAGGATTATTTTGGATTCACTTAAAGCATATTTTTACCTTACATGTAATTGTATATTCACTTTGCCTGCCCAACAAGGGCCGACCATCTGCCAGTGCTTGCCAGAACATATTTTTAACTTGCATTATTTTTATGTTCAATGGTATTGTTACAAATTGAAGTGCCCTGGAATATGCCTCTATACTGGGTTTGTGTTATCCATGGCTGTGCAGTTCAGTAAAATTCCAAGCTATTATAAGGCTTTACTGCACATCTGAACTATATTGTAGGGGACTGGGTACAGTAGCACCATCATACAAGCACATGTATAATGTAAATGAATATGGAGCTTTAATTACATCAATCACTTTTGTGGTGCAGTGGTTAAGGCTCTGATCAACAGATCTGATGGTTGATGGTTCAAGTACCAGTAAGGAAAGTGAAGGTAAAATAAATATGATAATTAGTATAGTTGATTAACATTGAAATATCATTTTTCAATAAGTGAAGCTGACATAAAAACAGTGCACAATGAACTAAAATTAGCTTTTGATTTAAATGACGTCACTGAAATTTGATTCCTTAATAAACGAAAATGACAGATGTTAATAATTCTTTTTGCTATGTCGGCCATTTTGTTTTCCACTTTGACCTTTAAATCAATGATAACTGCATGGCTATGGCTCATTTGCACTTTGACCTTTAAATCAATGATAACTGCATGGCTATGGCTCATTTGCACTTTGACCTTTAAATCAATGATAACTGCATGGCTATGGCTCATTTGCACTTTGACCTTTAAATCAATGATAACTGCATGGCTATGGCTCATTTGCACTTTGACCTTTAAATCAATGATAACTGCATGGCTATGGCTCATTTGCACTTTGACCTTTAAATCAATGATAACTGCATGGCTATGGCTCATTTGCACTTTGACCTTTAAATCAATGATAACTGCATGGCTATGGCGCATATGAAGGGCTCTGTGCAAAAACGGCTTAAGTGACTCCTGATCACATTCTAAATTCTCCTTCAATTTTTTTATTTTCCAAGGGAGAATTTAGAATGTGATCAGGAGTCACTTAAGCCGTTTTTGCACAGAGCCCTTCATATGCACTTTTAATAATACTGCTGTCTATATAAATAGAAAGCTGTGATGTAAGTCATGTACATTTGTACCTTGAGCTTCCTTTGATAAGCAATCTCTTGTGGAACCAACATCTTGTTTGGCTTGTGGTCTTGGTTGCTCTTCCACAGTACAAGCAACAGGACAATGTGCACCCATTTTGGTAACAGTTTGGCCTGGATCCATCGTGGCTTGCCATCTTGGTGGACTATCTCCAACCTTCTTGATAAGTCCTTGTATTTCCAATGCATCAATGCAGTCCTTCACGTGAACATCACATGTACACATTATCACATTCTGTAGAATGCCATTGACAGTAAATGAGCACCCACTACTCCTTAGTACGTCAAGTACTTGGTCCACTAGACTGCCATCTGGGTCAATCACATCCTCGTCAACCCATGGGTCTACTAACACTTCTGATCCAAAATTCTTAACAGCAGAAGTACTTTCATTTCTCTCCATGTAATAGTCATCTGGTTTTGAGAGAAAAAAAGAAAGAAAAAGAACTTCTGTCAGTAACTTTATGGCACTGGCAAATTGATTTCAATTAACAAAATATTATGTTATATCATATTAGTGAAGTATTGGATTGCAGCTACATTTGTACATGTATACACCTTATTCCAATATGGCTGCTCTTATTTGCATAATGCCAAAACAACTTAAGATATAGGGCGAAGTGATGCCGTCTTTATTAAAGCATGCAAAAGTAAGTAATACTGAGCAGTTTGGGAGTCGGGTCTCTTATTGTTGCAAAGTTATTGACGTTTAAATACAGTGTAAATCGCGAAAACGAGGCTAGTAGGTATAACTGGCTCAAACCCATACAAAACTCTATACATTGAAATCTCAATAACTTAGTACTAATCTTGGCATACTCTTTAACGTGGTAGCATTCAACTATTATTTACTGCTCTCTAAACTACTCAAACAAGATATGCCATTTTGGAATAAGGTGTATGAAGTGTGTTAAATGTGTGTGTTGCACTGAGAAATTATCGTATTTGAACACACATGTAAAAATACAATAATTTGACGTGTGTGGATATCACCTCTCAGCCAATCAGCGATTTTCACATCACACGCTTTATAACTCTGGCTTCAAACAACCAGGCCCAGGTCCAAGTATTGTTTATAAAATAAATAAAATAATACATGGATGCTTGGAGATATGGAATAACAAAATATACTAAAGTAGCCTCCTCAGCAGGCAACTCTATCAGATCGGTCACTCTAAAGATCTGCCTGTGGAGAATTGGATACGGGAAAACCCTTTTTTATTATGCCACAGGAAGCCCAAAATAAGGGATGTCTGCAGAGGAGGCTCGGCCATGAGATAAGGGCAATCCCTTTATGTAGGACGACACAATTTTTTACCAAAAATACAATAGAATACAACACAATACAATTCAATACAACAATAGAACGCAACACAATACAATACAATAGAATACAATTTGGTAGCAATTTGTGTCGTCCTACATGAAGGGATGGCCGAGATAAGCCTCATTGAAAGATTGCTATTTATCTTCTTGTGTTCACTTGTTCGCTGCGCTCACTCGTGAAATATCGAGTTGAACACTCAAAGATAAATTCCATATCTCCTTGTGCCCATGTATTATTCTCTATTTATTACACAAACTTCGTAAGCTGACCAAAATTCCAGCACCTCATTGGCTAAAATTGATCACGTGATTTCATTGTATCTGAGGACAACTGGCGTGTTGTGATTTCAAACAGTTTACCACACGTTTAGAGTGCACTAAACAAATGGCAGAAGGAAATGACAGATTTGAAGAACTTAACGACCGTTAAATTGAAGAATTTATAGATGAAGCCATTCCACTTGCTACCAAGCGACAAACGAAGTGGAGCATTTCCGAATTGAAAGGTAAAACCCAACGAGTGTATTTAAAACAAAGCGAGTTTGTTGTGGCTTTGTCGACAGACGATAGTAGTCAAGTGTTGAATGAATTTTTGTTTGTTTAAAACATAATACATAATACATAATTATCGATGATATACCACTGTATATTTCTTTCTAAAAAGTGATATTTCACACGTGAAGATATCACTTTAAATTGAAAATATCACTGGCTTTCAAAGATTTCTAGCCCTTTTAGCAAGAGATTGAAACTGGTATTTCATCGATAATTATATATTAAACAGAACATTGCATGGTCGCTTGCAGATACAAATGTTATCTCCTCATGTTGATTAAATATCTTACTCGTTCGCTGCGCTTAATCGCAAGATATTTCTTCAACGCTTGAAGATCAAATCTGTATCTCTGTGCAGCCATGTAATATCCTCTATGTATTGCATAGTACAGCTGAGCTCTGATTGGCTGAAATATAGTATTTATAAATATCCTGTATTTTCTGCATGACTGAGGGTCAGGACGATTGACATATATATATTTCATTTCTGTATTACATCTGTAAATCTTTGCCCAGGGTGGGATAATTGCATGACCAAACTTTTAAGGTAAAATATCAAATTGGGTGTTGGGTGTTCCCTATATAACCACCTACTGGTACATTATTATCAGTAAGGATGTACATGTATGAACTTGCAATGTTTGCATTAATCATTAAAACTGAATTGTCTGTTTATAGATCCCTCTGTCTGTTGCTCTACTTTCCCAGTTTGTTTAGCTGCCCATCTCTCTGTTATTTTGTGTGTGACTGTGTGTCTATTAAAGTGTGTTTTGTTGTTTGTTTGTTTTCGTTTCGTTTTTGAGGGGCAGCATGTGGAACTAATTCAGGATTTTCATAGCCAGTAGCCATTATACATGTATGTCCATGTAGCCACTTCCATGTCGCAGCATACCTTTTTACATGTACATGTACAAAAAATGTAGTTGGGCAGTTCCATACGAGAGAGGGGATTATGGTAAATTGGAAAATGGAGTTATAAGGGCAACTTAACGGTTTCATGAAGTCTGGATACCTCAGGGCTATAAAATATAGCATTATTAGCTGCATTGTTTCGTTGGCTTCACCAGGGGGAACCCAAAGTACATGTAATATTAAATAATCATCAAAAATTACACCAAATTGGATAAATATTAATTATTTGGATGGTTATAAAAAAATATTATTACCAATGTTAAATAAAACTTTAAAAAATTTCTGGACTCATAATATTATCAAAGAGGGTTTACGAATGCTTGTTACAGCTGTTTTACTGCTGGACATCCTAAAAACGTTCATATTATACACCACCCTTGTTAGGCTATTTTGCACGTGTAACGTCCGTGACAAATGATGTAACGTCCGTGACACTGGTTTTCCTCCCCTCGGCCAAAAGTAAAGAAGGTGATGATGATATTTTGGCACTGAAGAAATAACTATCCACTACAATGTACCTGCATACTTCAAATTATAAAACTAGCCTGGTGTACCATCTCATCTCACAGCAAGTTAACTTTGAAGATTTCTGCTTGGAATATTGGTTGTTTTCCATGTAACGTCCATGACAGTGCTTTTCTTGCATTTTAATAATGTATAAAATGTCCAAATTCGTACTCATGTTATTTTAAGTATTACTGTATTCTGGTAAAGAGTTATGATATTGAAAATTTGGCAAACTGTCATTTGGTATTTACATGTATCTAGAGAAATAAATAGGTTCAAAATCTTGTCTGAGATGTAACGTCCGTGACGTGTAACTGCCCAGTTGTACATGTAGCTGGCCAAAATGTTTGAGTACCCCAGTATTCTGTGGTTGTGCCTCTGAAATCTCTTGCGAGAGCCAATCTGATAAGACATATTTGTAAAACTGTGGGGCCACAATAAAAACCAAGTAAGGTATTTGCATCTATTGTCAGGCAGTTAATTTATCCTACATACTTGCACCCACTCAAGGAAATGGGTGTTGTGACAAAATTTGCGTGCCCTGATATACATGTAAGCTTAATAGTAAGTGATTTCTCCTGAAAAATGGACTGAAAAAGTTAGAACCTATTCTTAGCTACACAAAACACATTTACCAACAGCTGATACAACACACAAGCCATAACCAAACCATAATCAGTATGAATTACTGTGAACTCTAGAGACGTGACCTGTGTACCAGTCCATCTATTGTTGTCTCAATTTTGTGCACCATTGATTAGGTTTTGCTGTCACCATAGAATCTGTCACCATAGAAGACTGATCACTAGACAGCAGAAACCATGGCAGTCAAAATTGGGATCTTGCAGGCTTATTGGATGGCTACAAGATGTTTGAAGTTGTTTTGAGACAAAGTACAAAGGTTTCCCATCCAAGTACAAAATAATGTACTTTAACCAACTTTTGGGGGAATCTTGTAGTTGTTGTCAGGAAAACATAATGCCACAAGAAACTCTGAAGTGCCATTAAATCTGCAGGCTAGGAATATATGTTGCTTATCATATAATATTGAAAGGACAAAAAATAAAATGATGGGGTTATTATTATACAGAATGGATACAAATTTTCAGTCTCCGAGTCACTGGTTAAGAATATCGTTTCACTTCATTTCACTGACTCCATTCTTGTGTGCATGACACCATGACAATTAACCCCTTTAACTTTATATTTTCTCATTAGTACTTAGCATACATGTATATCTAGCATGTTTTCACAAAAGGAGCCTTGGAACCTAACACCCCCTTTTGTGAAAACATGCTAGATCTTGTGTGCCTTTAAGCTTTAAAAGCCAGTAACTCGTGTTTTTGCCGTTTTCTGAAAAGGCAAATGACAGTTGAAGACTTTTCAGGCTTTTCTATCCCATAATTGACTTGACTTAGCTCCATCCCATAATTTCTTTATTTGAGACCTAGAGGTTATGCTTAAGTTAGAAAAAAGGCCATTTTCTGGTATTGTTACTCAAAATACAGGAAACTTCCATCCATTAAGCGCAATCTACATGAAGAGAACGTTGTATTGCCGTATAGTGCATCGAAATCCATTAAAAGGTCGAGAAATGGCGCCACTTTGAAATTTAGGTTACACAAGTAAATTAATGCGTACTTGTTGGCTTTAAAAGCCAGTAACTCACTTTTCAACGTTTTCATCCCAAAAATGCACCTTTTTTCTCAGACCTAGTGGAAAATGTACATCTTTCACTAAGCAAATCGTTGCGCCATACGTCAGGCAAAGTTGGTTTTTCGCGAAAAATTTTGAACTACTCCTCCCCACCCCACACCACCCTCATAAAATACCTACAGATCAATTATTGGAAAGAAAGGCCAGAAAAGTCGTAAACTGTCATTTGCGCTTTCACGAAAACGGCAGAAACACGAGTTACTGTCTTTTAAAGCTAAAGGCACACAAGATCTACGCTGTTTCCACAAAAGGAGCCCTAGAACCTAAAACCCCCTTTTGTGAAAACATGCTAGATCTTGTGTGCCTTTAACTTTAAAAGCCAGTAACTCGTGTTTTTGCCGTTTTCTTGAAACGGCAAATGACAGTTGAAGACTTTAATGGCCTTTCTATCCCATAATTTACTTGTGTGAGATCTATCCCATAATTTCTTTATTTGAGACCTAGAGGTTATGCATACAGTCCCGCTCAAAAACTTTGCAACCGTCAGCGCCACCAGCGCCGCTAATTTTTTAGCGGCTGGGCGTTAGTGGTTTGGTGGCACTAACGGTAAAAACTGGTGGCTAGCCGTCGACGCCACTAGACGTTTCGTGGCTAGCCGTCGACGCCGCTAGACGTTTGGTGGCTAGCCGTCGACGCCACTAGACGTTTGGTGGCTAGCCGTCGACGGCGCTAGACGTTTGGTGGCTAGCCGTCAACGGCTCAAGACATTTGGCGGCTAGCCGTTAGCAGTGCACGATTGAAAAAGTTTTCACTGCACTGTGCTGCGGTGTGAGTGAATGTAAACAAACTGAAGTCGAAAATTAGCATATTAACAATAATTGTAGTCGCATCGTGTCTGACAGAATCGAAGACATTTTTTGGGGAACTTCACAGATTTTCCCTGGAATATATAACTAAAGAAAATCACTTCAAAACCGTTCAGTAAAACTCAAACAGCGAACAGCTAACTTCCTGTTTCATTCTTCACGTGTTACTTGAAACCGCTTTGCTGCGCAGACATTGTCTGGTTTTTGACACAACACTGGAGTGTCACGCCGTGAAGTTCGCGGGAAGTGCGACTGTAGTTTAATTCACCACACAACTACATGGACTCAACCTTTATGGAAAATGAAAAAGATGTACAATAAAATATTCTGGAGTTCTTTTATTAATGTGGATGCGTTTCTCAAAGGTCTCAAGAATTCTACGACAAGGCCGTGAAGCGTGACATTTTCCACGAACTGATTTGAATAATCATCGTATTTATAGGCCGTCAGTGTTTGGCTTTAAAATCGCCTGGATCGCACCGGACATTTTCTACCTTCAGAATAAAATGTTTTGTAAGTTTTTATTTCATTTTCGTTTCATGTCTGAACAGTTTCACCTGATGCGGGAAATGCTTTGAGTCGATCTCTGCATGCCTAACAGTGAGAAGTTTTGGCTGTTTTCCAATTTGTTGTCAAATGAATGTTAATTGCCGTGAGATCACACTCTATCAAATCTTCTGGAGTTTTTAACTTCATGAGTTAATAAAATACCCCACCTGCAATTTTTTTTTTTTCGGCAACCTGTAATAGGACGGTAAAGTTAGTTGAAGTTCAGTGGACTTCTACATTCAGTGGGCCGTGCGCTGTGCATGTGACTCGTGAGAGTCGATGAATCGAACTCATACGGCTGACTAGTAGACGTTAACCGTTTCAAAATTAACTACTCAAAACTCGGCTGCTAACACTAGATGGTAAATTTATTTTAGTTGAATACTTATTCCTTCAGTACTGCCACGGAAACCGATGAACTAACTAATAAAACAAACGTTTTAAAAGAAATTTCTCAAAACTCGGCCTTGACGAACATTTCAAAATCATTAAACTTCTAAAAATGAAAAATACTTCAAGTCAGCACAAGTCAAAATAAACTTCTTGAAACGTCGGCGGCTCAACGATTTAGTGGCTAGCCGTTGGTGGCTCAGAGGTTTTGGTGGCTAGCCGTTGGTGGCTCAGAACTTTTGGTGGCTAGCCGTGGACGGCGCTAGACGTTTGGTGGCTAGCCGTGGACGGCGCTAGACGTTTGGTGGCTAGCCGTCGACGGCGCTAGACGTTTAGTGGTTTGGTGGCACTAACGGTAAAAGTTAGTGGCACTAGCGCCGCTAAAAACCGTTAGCGCCGTTTGGCGTTTAGTGGTGGTTGCAAACTTTTTGAGCGGGACTGTAGGTTAGAAAAAGGCCATTTTCTGGTATTGTTACTCAAAATACAGGAAACTTCCATCCATTAAACGCAATCTACATGAAGAGAACGTTGTATTGCCGTATAGTGCATCGAAATCCATTGAAAGCTCGAGAAATGGCGCCACTTTGAAGATATTAGGGTACACAAGTAACTTTGAGAGATTAAGGTTAGGTTACAAAAAAAAACATTTTCTGGTTTTCTACTCCAAATAGGGCAAAACTGGCACGCCAGTCTGAAAGTACAGGAAGAGGCCGTTGTTGTGACGTGTAGTACATCGAAATCCATTAAAAACTCGAGAAATGGCGCCACTTTGAAGATATTAGGGTACACAAGTAACTTTGAGAGATTAAGGTTAGGTTACAAAAAACACATTTTCGGGTTTTCTACTCCAAATAGGGCAAAACTGGCACGCCAGTCTTAAAGTACTGGAAGAGGCCGTTGTTTTGACGTGTAGTACATCGAAATCCATTAAAAGTTCGAGTTATTCGCGAAAATGTTTGAACTAGTCCTCCACACCCCCCTCCCCCCCACATAAAATAACTAGAGATCAATTATGGTTTAGAAAGGCCTGAAGAGTCTTCAACTACCATTTGCCCTTTCAAGAAAGCGGCAAAAACACGAGTAACTGGCTTTTAAAGCTTAAAGGCACACAAGATCTAGCATGTTTTCACAAAAGGAGCCTTGGAACCTAACACCCCCTTTTGTGAAAACATGCTAGATATGTATATGTTGTAGGTTTTTTTCCATTACAGGTTATTTTTCAAACAACCTTCATGTACATGTAGGTTATTTTTTTAAATGACCTACAATGTAGATGATTTTAATACAACCACCCAGGATGGAATATCAATGATTCTAAAAAGGGATTTTTCAATTTTTTGGGATTCATAAAAAGGGGGTTGACTTTTTTGGGGGGAAGGGAGGGAGAAATTTAAAAAGAAATAATAATTTCACCCTCCCTTCCATAATTCCAGTTTTACTTTGGGACCCATCTGGAATTTCTTCTCTGACCCTTCTACCCTCTGGAAAGCTAAGGTTTTTTCTTTAAAATATGTATTTCACTGCTACATGTATAAATAATTTTCAGCCAAGCGCTCTACAGCTACATCAGTACAATTTGTATGCATACCAGTCGTACATGTAACTTTCCTTGTCATGTTCTTTCTCATTTTTGACAAGTTATCTTCAAATGTTCTTCTTTTGTTCCTCCATCAACCAGCTATACATGTACATGACAATATTGTATCTTTCCAGGATACCTTAATAGATGCCAGAGGGCCATGCCAATGGGAGCATGTTTATTAAATGAACTGAATTAAGACAAGGGTCATGAGGGTGCAGCTGCTACAGACTCAGCTAATAAATACAATGTGCACAAGACCAGTTTGAAAATACTTACTTATACTATTTTAAATAAACTCTGCCAATGCTAAGAAATGTACAATGTACAGGCCTTCTGATATTTCGCGCGGGTGCGGGCCCGCGAAATTTAGGTAAATCCGCGAAATCCCGCAAAATTCACTAAAGTCCGCGAAATCCCGCGTAATTTGCCAGAATTTTGCAAAAAGTCCGTGAAATCGCGCGGAATTTGCCAGGAATTTTGCAAAATACATACCATTGAACTACAATAAACGCTTGTCACAGTTATTGAGGTCATTTTTATGCCATAAAGTCCAAATGTGTCGGGAAATTGCCTTCAAAACCGATTCAAAATCAATCAATACAAATATCTCGAAAAATGGCCTAAATATGTTTTCGGAAATTCTCCAAAAAAGCTCTAAATATCTCGTAAAATTCCCTAAATATCGCCATACATATCTATGTTATTTTAACGTTTATGCGAATATTTGCCTTAATATTGTCCGTATCCACCATATTGGATTACTATCTAGCATTGGAATTGTGGGATACATTATTGAAAAGTAACACCGCTGGATATTTATAATGCTGGCTCGGGTAATCAAGGAAAAAAGCCAGAAAATCCCCAAAGTATGCTTTATAAGTCCTAAATATTCCAGAAAATTACGTTTTTTTCTAAATATCTCGGAATTTTCTAAATATCCCAGGAGCTTCTAAATATCTCCAAATATATCCGGATATTTGTATCTAAGCCTAATCGAGTACGTTGCCGCGACAAAAAACTGCAAGGCGTTCCAAGTGTAATACAGCGGAGAACTGGGCGCTAAAAGCGATACTGCAAGGCGTTCCAAGATTGGATAACCGCGGAGAATAGTTACGAAGCTATCCCAAAGGAACTCTTCACGTCGACGATGGCCTCCTATTCTGCTCAACGTGCAACGCTGTGTTGGACCACACGAGGAAGTCGACTATTGACAAACACTTCGAATCAGTGACACACGTTCAAAGATCGAGAAGCGATAAAAGCAAAGCCGCTGGCAAGCAGCAAACCCAGAAAACCTTGTCAGCGATTTTTATTGCTATGTTTCTACTTACACATTTTAGTATGACGCATGTTGTACAGGTTGGGTTATTTTTTAAACGTGAGAACGTTTATTTGACGTTTTCAGACCGAATAGTAGAAGAACGTGAAAGTATGCTGCTTTTCTATTTGCAACCTGTTGATGTAAATGATCAATAGAAGGAATCAATAAATACATGATGTTTTTGAAAACTGCGTGTAGTCATTTTCGGCTGAAGCGGCAATTTTTACATTTGTAGAGCAACGACTGTTTCTGCTGAATATAGATTGCATTCGTTTCCCGTAAAATTAACTTTTTACATGCAAAATGTGTATCACAAAAGCGCCAATATTCTATACTATAGATACGTTCGCAAAAATAGCAAAAGAACGGCGAGAACAGTTTATTTTCGCAAAATCAAGCACCGAAATTTTCCGCGAAATCGCCGATTTTTTCCCAGAAATTCCCGCGATATACACCTTAAAATCCCGCGAAATTCGGATTTTTTTTCAGCGAAATATCAGAAGGCCAGAATGTACATGTACAATATGTATTACCAACATATATAGCATGGAATTATTCTACTTTAGAGCCAGAAAACATTTTCATGGCTTTTGGACTTGAGGAGATGTGGCCATTGGTTCATGCATCAGACTCGACTTCAAACTGAATTTTTGCACTTGTAAAGCACTCTTTCAAGTAGTTTTTCCTGGCACAGAAACCATTCCTTCCATCCAGAATTCCAGGAACAGATAGCCCCACTCACAACCAGAATTCCAGACCCAGAAACCCCCTCTCACAACCGGAATTCCAGGCCCAGAAACCCCCTTCACAACCAGAATTCCAGGCCCAGAAACCCCCTCTCACAACCGGAATTCCAGACCCAGAAACCCCCTCTCACAACCGGAATTCCAGACCCAGAAACCCCCTTCACAACCAAAATTCCAGGCCCAGAAACCCCCTCTCACAACCGGAATTCCAGGCCCAGAAACCCCCTCTCACAACCGGAATTCCAGACCCAGAAACCCCCTTCACAACCAGAATTCCAGGCCCAGAAACCCCCTCTCACAACCGGAATTCCAGGCCGAGAAACCCCCTTGCATCCGGAAATCCAAAATGCTGCCTGTGGTAGGGATACAGACATTTTCTAGAACTACTGAGCCATTATTACAACAAGATAATGTTCACGACTGTAACTTGATATATGACAGAGATGTATGTCAGTAGCTACTCCTTTAGATAGCAGGGCCAGGCAAAATTATCGAGGTGCCAAGTACAGTATGTTTATCTTCAATATTTACTGCTTGTCCATATGCCAGTACAAAGTACAAAACACAGCCAGAGAAATGGCCTGTTGCCCGGCTATTAATTCTACACCTCTGTACATGATAGGCAGGTACATGCTATAGCCAGCCGCCATAATACCATGAGCATCTATCTGTGTTGCATTTGTGAGCTAGTGTGTTCCAAGATCAGGCTATTTTTAGAAACAAGTTACTGCTAAAAAAATAAAATGGGCAGCCTTGTGAACAGTAATGTTATATTGCAACAATGCACTGGCCAAACAATATAATATTATGCTTCCTAATTATTTATGAAACAAGATATGGTTATTGCGTACAATGAGAAAACCTCTCCATTGTGAAAAAAATAAGCATCTATCGGCCTCCAGTCGGGGGTATGGGATTTATTCACCTCAGGTGTTCTAAAAATAACCTGATATGAGAATGTGCTAGCTCACAGACCAAGTATGGGAGATGGACGCTCCTGGTAATGGGGTACTGTAATTGTCTTCTTCCTCTCTTAAATCTAAGAGGGTGATATTAAAAGAACCTGTTGTATTATTTTGTGAAAGCTAGAGTAGGGAATTTGTCTCCCAGCACAACAGCCTGGTAGTCTGAGGTACTAAAAATCACTCATGATTGTAGACTGCATGACACAAAAGTTTGATTATTTTCAGAGACAGATTATTAGAAGATTTTGTGAAAGCGGCCTAGGGTTGCAAAAATATTTGTTTTGAAATCTATAGACTCTGAAATGCTATTTACAGTGATCTCTGGGAGTCATAGGAGGGATTGCAACCCGCTGAACCCACTCCCTGGATCCGCCTCTGCTTTTTACAAGAATTAAGACCACCTCAAAGTTTTCGACACCATTTTGTTTGGTATGCAAGAATTCCTGGCGTGGTTACTCAGTCCCCATACAAACATTTGTAATTCGAACACACGTTGTCAAAGCGCTCTGAAGAAAATCGTAATTACTGCAAGCTGACCTAATAATTCTACAAGAACCAACAACAGAATTAAAGGTAAGATAATAACGAAGAGATGATTTTTAATCGAACTCTGCAAAGAACCGGGAAAGAATAGAAATTACGAATCACAAATGTATTGAAATAGCGAACTGAATATTAAAATAGGGGTTAAAGTAAACATTATCATGTAGGAATAAAACTTCATGTGGTTTAAGTTAATTTCGAGAGAAAGAAAGACAAATATTTTGCTCTCACACCACGTGCTTATGACGACGACGCAATGTTTTTGAACAGTTTACACTGTATTCGGAGTGCCAAACAGAAGTCCGATCAAAAATCATCTGGCAAAAGTCACCCTACTGGTTCAAATTCACATATGATATTTGTTCTTAACTTACCTTTGATTCTGTTGTCGGTTCTTGTAGAATTATTAGGTCAGCTTGCCGTAATTACAATTTGGAGAGAGAGATGTAAAACGTATGCATAGGAGTTGTTTTTCTTTAGAGCACTTTGACGAAGCATGTCCGAATTACAAAGGTTTGTATGGGGACTGAGTAACCGCGCCAGGAATTCTTGCATACCAAACAAAATGGCGTCGAAAACTTCGAGGTGGTCTATTAGAATTCATCTTTGAAGAAAATGATGTCTTAATTCCTTTAAGAAGAAATATGATTCAGGTCTCGTCCCCGCAGAAGATTCAAAATTATTGTGTGGGAAAGAAGATGTAATTTTCTTCAAAGAAAAGTTCACGAGAAAAGATTAATTCTTCTCAGCAGACTCAGCAGCATCAAGAAAGTACGAAGAATGGAATACTTTTAAGAGTGCTGAGTGGTATTACAACTCCTCGCTTGTGAAGCGCAGTTGAATATATTCATTAAAAAGTATAGAACTTGCGCTATATAAATGAATACCTTTGTTTTATAAAACAAACTGCAGACTTTACTAAGTTATCTTACCTTCTTCGACTTCGTGTTGGTCAACGAGTTCCCAGAGGTTTTCATCTTCAGAACCCCTTTGCAAAATTCCAGAGCGTGAAAGCTCTGATATGATTTCCTCGAGCTCATTCCTATACTGCAGCCCAGTTCTAGCCATCACCTCGTCTACGGTGAGCGCCGTTTGGGAGATTTTAAATGATTCTATTACAGCATCACATATAACACTTGACTTGTCCGCCATTTTGTTTGGGAAAATCCCCCATGACACAATGCGGTTTCACTTTCGAGATTGATCACTTGGAATTGGGTTACCTGTGCTTAAAAGCTCTATAAAATCAATTCGGCAAAGTTGTTATCTTTCATACCGCCAAAAACATGAAGTACTGGGATCACATTCTTCATTCATTTTATTTTTTGATGCTTAAAATCAAGTAAGTTAAGGGCGCTTCTAAACTGAAAGGGAATTTTCCCGATCCTAAGAATGACTTCGTATTGAGGTAAGGGGAAATTTGCTCACCAGTTATTGATGATAAATAGGGAAAATCCCTAAACTTGAAATAATAGTATTATAAATTTTACCGCAGTGGACACGTATGCTAGGCGAATAAAAGCATCTACATAAATTGAAACGTAAAATCAGCTTTTGGCAGGCGCATGGCTCGGACGATAAGAGCTACATGTAGTTTATGCTATCTTAAGTTTACAAAGGTTAGTTTTGAATACGTTATTACTCGTGCCCTCTACAACCTCTTTAGATAATTCATCCATTACTTAATTGTTCAATTGAATGTAAGGAAAAATAACAATAATGTAATATTTGTCAGTTCTGACCTAGTTTGTGTTTATATTGCACTAGTTTTATAGTATTTTACTTCTTGTACAACTGGCATCAACTCTTTCCTATAACGTCATTATCGTATTAAAGTTCTTATAGTCGTTTAATTATATTTATTTAGCTAAATTAACAGAAGAGCCACCCAGTGGATCGAAAGTACAGCCAAGATTTCCTCGATTAATATACATACATTTTTGAAGGTTAAATTACTAAATTCACGGTCATGAAGTTCGTCAATACAAATGTCTTCAACAGCCGCCATCTTACATCGGCTGGAGCCCCTAAGTTTGCTCAACATAGACCTGACAAGAAGCGCATAACGCACAAACAGCTCACCGGAAATCCAAAATCAGATTTCCGGAAACTTAATCAGCCAATTAGGAAACAGAAAAATATCCGTTTCCCCAGAGCCCAGGCTAGCCTTCCCTTCCCCGCGACGGTCCCGCTGACCAAATCTGAAGGCTCTGGGGACGAGATAGGCCCCATCCCAACCTCATTCCCAGGGGTCTTTACGCGCCTAATCAAAGGTGGCGTCGAAAGACAAGTACCCCTGGTACAGGCTGGTCATGTGACCCAAAAATATGCCCAATATTAGATACTTATTGACTGAATGGGAGGGCCGGACGGGAAAATATTTGGCTCGAGGTCATGTCGTACGGTCCGAGCGCACAAAATGACCGAGAGCCAAATATTTGCCCAATCGGGACTTGGCATGTCCCGATTGTGCTTGTAAAATCCTGAAAAGTTGCTTCCTCAATTTCAAAAGTTCAGATAAATTGATTGAAATTTGAACAAAACTATAAAAAGTTTCCACTGCATTTTAAAAAGTCGCTCGCAAGTATGGGCGTATTTTAGAAAACTCTTAACGGAACAAAACGTCTAATGGTTCATTTGATAAACATAAAAAAATTCGCAGAAATCGAAGTTTTCTATCAAATTGTTAACTTTTGCGTGCTTGATTTATGCTGTAAACCTGTAATTTGGTCAAACGTTGCTCAAAAGTTGCTCACTGAAAGGCAAAAGTTGTTCGAGGTTGCTAGAACTGAAAAAAAGTTGCTCCAAACGCCAAAAGCTGCTCAAAAGTTGGCGAGCACAATCGGGACATGCCTAGACCCGACCTAACTCAGTCAATCGGTATTTTTATCAGATTTTTTTGTAGAACAAACCACAAAACAGCAAGAAAAAAATGTGCAGGGCCGGACGGCTTTTTCCGGCCCGCTCACGCCATACACGTCCGGCACTCATCACGTGACTTTTGTAAATGGTTTTGAAAGGAAAGCGCGCGGGGGGCTGTACAGGTCATATGATTAATGGGCATATTTTGAAAAACATCCGCCATCTTGGATTCATCATCGCTGAAGAACGGTTAGCGGTTGAAGTGTGATCCCAATGAATTCCAACCGTATCAATAACACAATAAAGCTCAAAATGAATCGAAGATACAAAACGTTCAAGAAAGCCATCGAAACAAAGGATGCTGAGAAGTGGGCTGATTACAAAAAACTGAGAAATGTAATCATATCGGACATCAGGAACGCTAAAGCAGCTTATTTCAAGGAGAAACTTGATGAACTAAAGACCACAGCTGCCTATTGGAATCTACTGTCCAGAGCCACAAATCCCAAAGTCCGAAAAGTAATCGGACCACTAAAACGCCTTGCAGTTGAAGATAAAGAGAAGGCTAACCTAATGAACAGTTTCTTTTCTACTATTGGAGAGAAATTGGCAGACACCATCGAGCCACAACAGGTACCCAGATATGTAAAAGAAAAGCCAATCCCTTGCATATACGATGCGCGATTATCATATAGGGAGGTCGAGAAGAAACTTATTGAACTGAAATCAAATAAAGCGACGGGCCCTGATGGTATTTCGCCCAGGCTACTAAAAGCGGCTGGGTTGTCTCTTGCCGCTCCATTGACTAACTTATATTTACGTAGCCTAAGAGATGCCAGAGTTTACAGCGACTGGAAGGTAGCCAGATTAAATCCCGTATTCAAGAAAGACGATGAGTCGGACAGGGGGAACTACCGCCCTCTGTCTATGCTAAGTGTACCGAGTAAAATTCTAGAGTCATGCATCACCGATACAATTGTAGATCATACTTTCACGCAAAGCCATCTTGTAACCGACTATCAGTGGGCTTATCGCAAGGGACACTCTACCGACTTACTATTGGTGCACCTTACGGAGACCTGGAGACGAGCTATCGACTCCAAACTTGTCGTGGGTGTGGCCTTTATTGACTTTCAAAAAGCCTTTGACAGCATCTCTCACAAAGTCCTAATTCAAAAGCTTGAGCATAATTTTGGCATCAAGGGAATCTGCTTGATTGGCTAAGAGATTATCTTAAATAGTGAGAGAAAACAGTTCACGGTTATTAACGGAGAATCGTCCGAGTACGCCAACGTAACGTATGGAATTCCTCAAGGGTCTGTGCTGGGGCCAACACTTTTCACTCTCTACACAAGTGACTTACCTATAAGGCAGTGGTCTCTGGATCTCTTTATATGTATGCAGACGATACGACCATCTATTGTGTAGGCGAGTCGGTGGACTCCGTCACTAATATGCTCAACAAGGCGCTAAAGGAACTCGTGGATTGGAGTTCGAACAATTACCTCATACCTCATCCCAAAAAGTGCGAGGCTATGATCTTACATCGAGGCAGCTACATTGGCCCGATTAACGCCCTGTCTCTTGGGAGCCACAATATCAAATGGGTGACCCACTCAAGGATGCTAGGTGTCACCATCGATAACAAACTTACATGGACCCGTCATATACTGGAGGTCAAGAAAGGATTTGCCAATAAGTTAAATTTGTTAAAACGCAGCCGGTTTCTACCGCGCTATACGCTTTTGGATTTGTATTCTAAGATAATTTTACCTTCCGTAATATATGCATTGCCGATATGGGGTAGTTTTACCAATAAGGATGGCTTCCACGCCTTAGGATCGTTACATTGTTGAGCTGCTAGGCTAATATACGGCCTTACGCGAGATATGCCATCCGTAGACGTACTCAAGCAAGCAAAATGGGACCCTTTATGCTCAATGTACAAAGTAAGGTTAGCTACACTAGCATATAAATTTTTCTCTGAGTGCACCCCCGCTTCTATGGACCATATTCTAGTTAAGAATGACAGAACGCATAATTTACGTAACAGAAACAGGGTTATAGTGCCACGCTTCAGTAGCTATTACATGAAGAATTCGATAGCACATAGAGCGGCAATTGTGTGGAACCTGCTCACTCCTGACTTACCGGAGACCTCTAATGTAAAGAACTTTACCAGTATGGCTAGTAAATCACAGGCCCTGCATAATTTAGATTTTGGAGCTGAATCACCGCAAACTGCCCCTCACAAGAACGATTATTATAAATATTACTGAATTATTAGTTTTAAAATAGATGATTAATAACAATGATATGGTCACAACAAATTTTGATTTTTACCAATATATCAGTGTAATTTAATATAGTTAGTTTTTAACAACATTATATATAATTAGCATTTTAATGTGAAATTTGAATATAGTTAACTAGTTTATTTTAGTATTATACACGACCCCACAAGCGGCAACGCTTTAATCTTTTATCGTGTTTAAATCAAAGTTATTGTATTGTGTTGTACATTATTCTACTTGTACCACAGGCAGCCCAAGCTTAAAGTTTGAATTTATTTGACAGTTGAACTACGAAGGTTCAAACATCCAGAATATCTGGTATTTTATCGCACTAAATGGCAAATGAATAACACAATAAACTTGCTTTGATGAAGATTAAGTTGTTGTGTCTTGAATTTGGGGGTTTGGGGGCCGATTAAACGAGTTTCTAGGAAACCTGGAATATTATCTTGATCTGTTTGAGAAGAACAAAAGCAATCCTAGCAGTTTGTGGAATACTCCAAATGACGTCACTGGTCGCAAGAATGTCTCAAGGCCTACATGCATTGTTGCTGATGGCGTAACTAGGACTGAGCCGAAAACGATTGCAGAAACGTTGAATTTACATTTTTCTACTATTGGATTAAAATTAGCCAATCAGCTGAAGTCAAGATTAGGATGCGGCATTTCTGATCGCCACACTTTACCGATAACGAATGACGGGCCTGGAGCCAAGTTTGTTTTTCAATCAATTACGGAGAGTTTTGTTTTAAAGCGGCTGAAGGAACTTCAGAAAGCTATTGGGTTAGATCGGATTAGTGCAAGATTCCTTAAAGACACATCTGGAGTCATAACTCGATAACTCGATAACTACATCTCTCACACGCTTATTTAATCGCTCTCTTCTATGCGGAACCTTCCCAGATGTCTGGAAAATGGGCAAAGTTTCTGCATTATTCAAGAGTGGTAGCCATACCGACGTAAATAATTATCGTCCGATTACTGTACTACCAACAATAAGCAAGATTCTCGAAAAAGCAGTTCACACTCAAGTTTATGATTTCCTGAATAAGAATAACCTTTTGACGTGTAAGCAATTTGGATTTAGGGAGAAGCTATCTACTGCTGTTGCGCTTGCCCACGTCACCGATAGTATTCTGCAGAATATGGATAAGGGCCGCATAACTGGCGCAGCGTTCTTGGATTTGTCTGCTCTTTTCCAAGCTCGAATCTATTGGCCTCTCAGATCACGTCACTGATTGGTTAGACTCCTATTTGTCAAACAGACAACAATCATTCATCTTGTAATCACGTCCCAGTCGGGGTGCCTCAAAGAAGTATACTCGGCCCTTTCATGTTTCTTATTTACATCAATAGTTTGCCAAACTGTCTCAACTCGTGTGAAGTTTCCATGTACGCCGACGACACTGTTATATATTACTCCTCGTCATCTCCCAAGGATATCGAAATGAAGCTAAATAGTGATTTAGCCAATGTTGCAAATTGGTTTAATGACAATCTTTTGACTCTGAACATCAAAAAGTCGAACTTTATGTTCATTGGAAGTGCTCACAAGTTAAAGTCTTACAAGTGGTAGTGTCTCGCTTATTATAGATAGTGTCACACTTGATCGGGCCGATACAATCAAATATTTAGGAGTCACTATTAATCAAACCATGACTTGGTCCGATCATGTTGACACTATTATATCAAAGGCCAATCAATGCATTGGGCTTTTAAGACGTATTAGACATTTACTACGTATATACCCCGGCGAGCCCGTTTAACTCTATATAATGCCATGATATTGCCAATTTTAGATTACGCTGATATCGTATGGGGGGATAAAGACAATGTTACCATCATGAATAGTCTACAAATAGTCCAGAACAAGGCTGCTAAAGTGATTTTAGACGCCTCCCCTTTCTCGTCCTCAACAGAAGCCCTCCAGACTTTGGGCTGGAAGACGCTTAGTCAACGGCGGCGAGCACACAGATGTACACTAGTTTACAAACTTATGAACAGTCAAATTGACTTTGATTTTAATATTTTATTAAATAAAGATGTACATAATCATAACACTAGGCAGAGAAACAATGCCCATCTTAAACAAGCAAGAACAAACTGGGGAAAGCATTGTTTTACCTATCAGGCTTTTGACGAGTGGGGCGCCATACTAGAGTTGAGTTCGTTGGTATCTCGCCCTTGCTCCGAGGGTTTTACTCCGGGTTCTCCGGTTTTCCTCCCTCCGCAAAAACCAACACGCTAAATTCCAATTCGATCTGTGGATTAGCCGGGACCTGGCTTTGATCAGCCCCCATGGTTGTTTCAGGTCTCGTTAGAAATTCAGAGTTTTCAGAGTGGAATTCCCTCCCATCCGAAATACGAGATTCGAACTCATTAGCCAATTTTAAAGCGCATTTTACTTTTTAACTTTTTAAATTTCTTATTGTATATACATTTTTATCAATTTTTACTTATCATTGTTATTAATTAGTTGTAACTATTCTCTCTAAACTTTATTTTACTTTATTAGTTATGTTACGCAGGGCCCCATTGAAAAACTCCTCGGAGATATGAGCACCCTGTCTAAACATCGTTATTATTATTATTATTACTCTACCTAAAGAGAGAAAAGGCCGGCAAGCGGATGGCGTGTCACATACCTGTCATCTCCACGGCAAAAATGACCCTTAAATCCACTCAATCGACGTCATACTTCCAGATCCCGTAGACAGATCACCTTGCTACGTATCCTCCAAGTTTCATGACCAAACATTCAACGAGTACCGAGAAATGATTTTTGTCACCTCGCATTTCGCCGTCCCAAACACCTCTTCACACTTTGATGAGACACCGGAAGTCCAACCGAAAGGATGCCTCATTTTGGAGTCGAAAAGAAAGCTCGTGGGGAGTGAAACGTTGAGTGACGACACTAAGGACGGCTGCACAGGAGGCTAGTGAAAACCGAATTCAATAATTGTTTTATTATACATTTTATGCAAACGTTTTAGCAAAAACAAAGCTACCGAAAACGAATTAAGTTAACTGAAACGCCGCCGTAAATTGGTTTGTTTACAACTGAATTTCAAGATGTTTTGTTTCTTATTCGAGCTACAAATTGCTTTTATTTACAAGTTTAGGGAAAGAAAGACTGTAGGGGAAAATACCGGAAATTTTTTTTCACAATTGTTTTAGCGATTCAGATTAATTTCCGCGCACGTTCGGGGACTGGGACGAGAAGGAAACGTGACGTTATCAACAGAACTAGTCTCTTCGCGGGTATAAAGCGTTCGCATATTTGCAAAATAATTGAATAGATAACTCAGAAAGATGATAATATCGCGATAAACCTTTCGGAGAGCTTTATTCGGCAAGGCCTTTCATGCAATAGCGCATCGAGCGTGTTCTGGTGATGACGACAAACATTTTATTCCGGTATCCTTTCGCTGTAGCCTCTAGTCTCTTCGTAAGAAATGTAATTAGCCAGAGCTTATGTATGCACTTTAAAATGGCACAAAAAGAGAGAAATAATTTATCTACTTTCTAGCGTAAATGGTCGTACTTTCTTATCATCGAGTGCTACCTATAGAAAATACCTACAGATAATAGCAGTGACGTCACAACCTACAGATAATATTGTACGCATGCGCAGTCAATGCTATAACCAACTATCGAGAATTTGCCGTGTTCTCATCCAATCAGAATTGAGTGAGTAAAATGTATAATAATAGCTAATAGTTTTTACCACTAGTGAATAGTGCTTTTCGCACGCTCCGATTGGCTACTCAAACATTGGATATCCTTTGCTATTCACCTCCAAGCGAAGCAGCGATCACCTCGCACGAGTTTTTGTCCATTTGACAGAAAATAAAAGAACTATTTGGTGCTGGCTATTCACCTCGGTGGTATATAATAAAACAATTATTCATCTCAGTGACGGTGAATAGTGGTAGATATTTTCATCGCGGAAGCGGCTCGGTAAATATCCACCACTATTCACCGACACAGAGGTGAATAATTGTTAAATACACCCCTGTGAGCGTAGCGCGCGCAAAGGCTCCCGTAAATGAACATATTTGAAGGATTATAAAGACAATAACCAATTTGTGGCGTTGAAATATGCCCTGATATTTCGTCCGCGGACATTATGTGATCCGAGAAGAGAACAGTACCCAAGAGCGAAGCTCTAGGGAAACTGCGAGCTTCGAGGATCAGATAATGTCCAAAGACAAAATAATATCAGGACATATCTCAACGCCACAATGTACGTTATTGTTGTTATAATCCTTCAAATACTTTCTTTGACGCGCGCTTATACGCTCACAGGGGGTGTATTCGCTGATATTTCCCGTTCCGGAGAGAAAATATCACGTGACGCATTCAACCAATCACGCGCGAAAGAAAATATTTGATGGGTTATAAAAAGACAATAACCTTCTTGGTGGCGTTGAAAAATGAACTGATATTTGTCCTTAGGCATTGTGTTCCTCGAAACTGTTCGCTTCTCGGAATAGATAAAATTCTCGGACAAATATTAATGTATAATATCTATAGCTCGCGGGGGGTCAACGTCAGAGTTAACACCCAACCTGGGGGTCAACCGTGAAGTAAATTGCGAGTTCCATAGTTGAACGAAACCTGCCCTGGAAAAAGAAACCAATTTCGATAGTATGTTGAACTCCAATTGACGGCATTTTCCATGGGTTTCCATGATATTCCCAGACTTTCGATAACTTGCTAGGTATGTCAATGGTTTATTGTATAGTTTGTGGCTGTTAGGCTTTAGTAGAAACCACTGACTAGTGTTGTAACATGAATACTGCAATCTGATTGGATAAGCTACTCACTATTCTGATAGATAGTAAGTGGCGAAAAAGTCGGTTTTCAAAGCAAAAGAATGGCCACCAAGTCGTCAAATTACTAAAAAAGTTATTTTCTCAGTTTAAGATTGAACAACTTGACGGTTTCTATTAAAACAATTAGACTACTCGCTTTCGGTTTCTATGGCTGATGGAAACCTTGAGCTCATAGTCTAATAGTTGAATAGCAGTGGCAGGCGTACGCGTGTAGCAAATGGAACTCATAACTAGAAGTAACAACCGTTTAATACTACTTCTAAAAACACGATCTTCGCAAAAGAGACCACCAATCTTAAGAGCACATTGTGACACAGGGTCTTCTTTCTCTTTTCTGTGTTCTGGATGAAGGCCTTTCTTTCATTTCAATCTACAGAATCCGGCCCTTTAGGAGGGATAAACCTAAGTCCACGTAGCTGCCTTAGCAACCGTGTACTCTTTAGTCTGTTCTGGGCCCCTCTATAAGCTGCCTTAGCAACCGTGTACTCTTTAGTCTGTTCTGAGCCCTTCTATAAGTATGTACAGTGTTCACTAGATTAGGGTGCTTAATGTCAAGGACACTTTCTCTCCACACACGCCTTGCCTTGGTCATCGTACTCTAGTTTGGAGATCCACATCTGCTGGAAGGAACCCTTGGGGGAGAAGGCAAGAGTGGTGTTAGTTTGGAAAATAATGACAGATAGGTTGG
Organism: Actinernus sp. WN-2022; assembly: GCA_030867875.1. NCBI lineage: Eukaryota > Metazoa > Cnidaria > Anthozoa > Actiniaria > Actinernidae > Actinernus > Actinernus sp. WN-2022. Next base: position 117,129,650 of record JAOWCC010001634.1, on the reverse strand, counting down.
TGCTCGTTAGAGCAGATTTCGTATGAGTAGGGCAAACTACAAACTACGAAATATGTCACTCGCAAGGAAAGTAGTAATCTTCCAATAGGGCATGATGACGTTGCGCACTACAACTACTAGAATTCTTTGCGCGGATTCTTTTGTTCCTCTAATTCAGATCTTTATCTTAGTATTCTCAAAGGAAAATCTGAATAAGTAAAATAATTTGAAAAGGATTCTGGTAGTAGTCAACTGCAAATGTGCTATTCTGCTGGACAATTCTAGAGATGAGAACAAGCTACTAAAAGCATTTGTTTGTTCATGTATCTTTTTAAAAGCATTCCTCAATTAGTTGTGAAAAGTTGTACTGGAACTCGGAATTCTTAAAGGAGCAGTGTCACGATTAGTATTCATGCCCAAGTTTTGAAAATGTGTCAGGCGTACAAGAAATCAAAAGATGTGACAGAAGTAGAAGTCCGTGAGTAATCCGCTTGCATCGGCGTATTTGCACGATATCTCGAGCCGAAATTGCTTTAAAACTATACTTCAGTATTATATGGTTAGGTTTGATTTTGTATTTTGATAAAGCAGCATTTTATTTATTTCAATCGAAAGTGAAATTTGCAGCAACGCGTGATTTTGCCATTGTCTATAACAACCAATCAGAATCGTGACACTGCTCCTTTAAGGTCTCTGATGTTTAGAAGTGGGCAGATAAGATCAATGTATGAAACTGGGAAAATAGTTTAAATTCCCTCCCTCAATACTTGATTGAAATGATACGCAATATTTTCCTTGAAGACTATACGTCTGTTTGTTAGTCATTTTGCATATTCACTTTGATTTTAACCATCCCACATGTGCGCGAGGTTCGTCAGTTCATATGAAAGTCTAAAGATAATTGTATCAGGTCCGGACTCCGAATATAAAGGTCTCTCCGTGACACAACCCCTTCAACGCAACACAACTTTAAAAAATCTTAGCGCCATACTGGTGTAACGTCTAAACAACTGGTTGTACAGTATGTGATCTTATTGGTCGTGTTACTCACACGGCACGAACCAATGAAGTTTTGTTTTGTGCAATGCTTGAAAGCTAACTCGAACGAGAGGCAGTGAACTTACAAGAGAAGCAAGAATAGATCCTCCTATCCATGGGTTAAATCTCTTCTCCACTGTCGAGTTGTTGGAGATAAGTTTTAACCGCATACTCTGAAAAGCAAGTGAGTGTATTGACGTTAAAACATGTGCGTGGATAACAAGGTCAACGACTTGACACGTTGATATTCCGAGGATTTAGCAATGAGACCCTAATCCATTATTTTCTGTTGTTGTATTTACTGTATAACTTCTGGACACCGGAGCCATTTAGACAACGAGAACCAATCACATTGCACAACGAAAACAGCATTCAGATGCATATATTATATTATCCTGTACGAGATACAGTTTATCTCCATGTAGCTCTCGAAAAGTCATTTCATACTTACGGGTGGAGTCTTTGAAACTAGTTCCCTATTGAGTCGTTCAACGAAGCCCTGAAGTAACGTGTTTCCACCAGTTACGATAACACTACCGAACAGGCCCTGAAAACAACAGAGTACATGTATTGAACTATGTTTCTCAAACTCATTAATAATTCATGAGATAGTCATCCAATGGAGGAACTGTATTTGGTCGCATGCATGGGTCTTGATACCGGGTGAAACCCTTGTGTTTGATAATGTTTCCAACCCTAGTGATCAATATTTCTTAATCATCATATTCATGAACCACTAACTAATTACATACTGATAAACTACAAGTAAGGAGAGAAGAAGTAAAGAAATAAAGAGTGACATAGAAAGAAAAAGTCTGCCTCCACTGGAGTTCGAACCACGACCCTTCCGACTGCTTGTACTAACTCTTGTCCACTACTCTACTAGTACGCTAGTTGAAATCACTGCCATCAAAAAAGAATAATAAGCCATCTATTGAATAATTAGATACAATAGTCAAATGGTAAACAATGCTTGCTAATGAAGTTTGAAAAGAAACGTATGTAAATTGTCGGTTTTGCATTCGCATGAGAAGACATGTCAAACACTCATTGTTCGTCTTTCATCAGGGGATTCCAAATATTTCGAAAACAATAAAACCTCTCGGGTTTCATTTGTTTTCTCAATATTTGGAACCCCTGATGAAAGACTCCAATTCGTGTTTGACATAGTTCTTCAAGGCCGACAGTGAGGACTGGACGCGGGATTTCAAAACGGCGCAATTAGTTCCAGGACTTGTCCAGTCCGGAACGACTTCTCGTACTCATTCAGGAGGAATCCGCGAAGTAAAGGTTTGCATCACGGACATAGATAGAAAGATAGTTTTTATTTGGAGTCGTATACATCTGGAGATAGACATTTATCCAAATAAATGTGCACTTCACTGGGCTACAAGTGTTTGGGGTCTTTCAGAATTATGAGAGTCGAGGCAGAATCGATCAGAGTTCTTTGAGGCCATTGTCTCTATACATAAAGCATTCGTATATGAATTTTGCAACTGTAGCTGCTGTCCTATTGTTGGGGCTTAACATTATTTTTAGCCGACTTTCCTCGGAGCACTTTTCTATGTTTATCTGAAATTCATTTTGCATTGAACGCATTTCGTTAAATGGTTATATTTATTGCATTTTACGAGGAAATGAGCTTCATCCTCAATCTCCTTTCTAGGCAAGCAGAATTTGCAAAGTCTTTCATCGACCTTTTTAAATGGCCTAGCATGTCTTCCTTTTTCAATTTCTAAATCATGATTGCTTATCCTAAGCTTTGTTAGAGCCGTTCTATGCTTCAAGTTTCTTAAGCGTAGATAGTTTTCGAACTCGTAATTTACTTTAAAAGTTCTGTAGGTCCTTAGCGTATTTCTCTGATTGGCATTTCTTCTTGTATCATTGTAAATATCACTGTGCCAATTTTGGAACTCTATGTCGCATAGCCTTTGCTTAAGTTTCTTGCAAATTATTGATGTGTTATCGGCGATAGTGTTTGAGGGGACAGGGGGGGGGGGGGGGGGGGGGCGTGTCAGCGCATTGTCCAAAAACAGGTCCCATAATGGTGAGACAGTCTGTACGCATCAAGACCGGAGTTTTACCTATACATTTTGCCACCAGTAGGGGAAGTCAGTGAACGGTTGAGAGATCTTCCCCAGCCGGATATTGAACTGTTTAATAAAACATCAGTATCTGTATTATCACTATTACAGACACTGATGTTTAATTAACTAGAGAGATTATTTTAAAATCCTTGGAATTTGAAATATTTCTCTCTGACGGGGTTTCGAAGTACGACATGTGGTACAAATTGAGACCTCTGACTGGCTAATTACCTTATGAATATAATTAATGAGTCTGGGAAATCTTCCTAATGGCGTTGTAGAATTACCATTACAGTTACAATAATTAAAATTACGATTACAGCTAGTTAGTTAGTCTTTGCATATAGCCCCGAAAATGTGTTGACACGATAAATCTTGGATTGAACCATGATACGTCACGTGTCACGCAACCGATCACAGTTACAATGTGCCGTGGTACTGGAGGGTCACTGTAGTCACGTGTCACGCGACCAATCACAGTTACAATGTGCTGTGGTACTGGAGGGTCACTGTAGTCACGCATCACACGACCGATCACAGTTGTCACGTGTCACGCGACCGATCACAGTTACAATGTGCTGTGGTACTGGAGGGTCACTGTAGTCACGTGTCACGCGACTGATCACAGTTGTCACGTGTCACGCGACCGATCACAGTTACAATGTGCTGTGGTACTGGAGGGTCACTGTAGTCACGATACTGAAGCATACAAAGGCAAAGAGTACTTAGGAGACTTTTTTTTATCGATTACAACTATTACAGACATAAAGTACAATCTTTTATATAGTTTGATTCTAAATTTCAAAGTTTTAGAAGTCATTTATAACATTCGTGTCCGTCTTATACTCTATATGCCGATATGACACGACCACTCATGTTCTAAATATCACTTATACGATGGACTATAAGGACATGAACTACAGTAAGAGTTCAGTCACGATGTTGAACTTACATGTAAGTATAATTACAATAGAAGCGCTAATTACGATAGGGGCCCTAATTACGATAGGGGCGCTAATTACGAAAGGACGCTAATTACGATAGGGGAACTGATTACAATAGGGGAACTGATTACAATAGGGGCGCTAATTACAATAGGGGCGCTAATTACCATAGGGGCGCCAATTACAATATGGGCGCATCTTTTTTTAACATTAAAACGGGGATGTTTATTAGAGGGTACCACTTATTGGAAGGAGGGTGCTAAACTTAAGTCATTACGGTATATAGCTTTAACACCTTTAATGGTATTGTGTTACTCACCGCTCTGATATCGATATCTGTCATTCCTACACTCGTAGTCACGACTTGTGTCACGCCCATTGCCGTACTGCCTTCGATGCCCTGGAATAACAAACGGTCTTACATTACATAGTAACATTCAATCTGCATGAAAAGCCTGAGGCGGATGCAGGTTTCTCTGACGGGGTTTTGAAGGGGGTCTTCGATTAGCAACTTCTTAGTTTTTCTTTATAAAAGGGAGGGACAGAAAGGGGAATTCGACTGGCAGCTTCTTTGTTTTCTTTATTAATGGAAGGGAGAGGATGGGGATTCGATCGAACCCCCTTTATCCCCTGGATCCGCTTCAGGTATGATACCAAACAGGAAGCATAAGGATAATGTCTAGTTGAACGATTGAACGATATTCAAAACCTCATGAATAATTAATGAGCATTTTGTCCAATCAGATGAAGTAAATCACTCACGTGCATGCTCCTTTATACCCGATAAAACTTTTCACTGTACGAGTGTGGCCCTATATAAAACTTCATGGTTGAGGCCTTTTTCCTTTGTTGAACAAAGGAAAAAGGCCTCAACCATGAAGTTTTATATAGGGCCACACTCGTACAGTGAAAATCGTATAAAGATCCTCCTAGTCAATCCTCATGAAACCAAGGGCTTAACCGTGAATCTTTATAAAGACCCTTACTCGTACAGTGAAAGTCCTTAAAAAGATCCTTATGGGAAATCTCAGTTCATAAGATGAGACTCAGGGTTGCTCAACCAACGGTCTAAGTGCAGTGACTCGAGGAGCTCGAAGACAAAGGCCCCTTGCCTCACAGTTATTCATACGCAACCGGCCTAACATTATGGGACCCAAATTTTCGCTCCGTATTCCAACTGCGCATGTCAGTGACGCACAACTTAGCTATAAACAAATAATTCTTCGCTTTTCATCTAAATTTCTGAAAATTATTATCTTTTAGAAGTAATGTTTTTGAAGCCGTTTAATAAACGCGCAGCACGTATTTTATCAAACCTGATAAAATACTGCTGCCCGTTTATTAAACTATACATAAAGACTATGTCTACCGTTACGCTTTGTGCGACTAAGTGAATTTCATATGATATAAAATTCCGAGTTTGAAAGCGTAAAAATAGCGATATAATTTACTATTGCTTTAGTATTCACAGAAGGTATGTGTCAACATAGGATCTTAAAGTCAGCACTATCGTTAACCACATTCAACCCGGTCCATCCTCATTAGACACTAGGGAATTTAATAAACCACGACGGCAACGTCTGACGGCATAAAATAATATCATTAATTACGATTATAAGTCACCTCCATTTGTCAGAAAAACGACACAACATGAAAAGTCAATTGAAAGTGTTATGTATCATAGTAAGAATGTGAAAGTAAGGAAGATCATCATTCCGTTTTTCGTTCGGCCTGAATGGAACTCTGTGTTTATTCTATTTTTTGAAGAACTCAGTAAGAAAGCAATAAAAGGCGAATACAAGAAACAAACACGGAATTTAATGAGTAACTACACTGTTATTTTCAAGGAGTTATTTTAACTCCAAAAGAGTTATTCTGTACTAAAAAATGGTACAGAATAACTCTTTTGGAGTTAAAATAACTCCTTGAAAATAACAGTGTACTTGTCCACATCCCGTCGTCACAGCTGTTGGCGTCCTCGCATCTTACATGATCTACAAAAACATATTTTCTGATTTGCCTGAACCACGCTTGTGCATTGCATGAATTTTACCCTAGCACGTCCACACGACAGTAACGAGGGCACATTTGTAAATTCACTTCCACAGCAATCCAGCCTCTAAATGTCCTAAACCAAACACCCTGTTAGGGTCAATCATGTTCAACGCCGTTACACCCTGTTCAACCCCGTTAGACCCTGTTCAACCACATTTATCCCCGTTAGACCTATTCACCCTCTTTAAGCATTAAAGTATCGCATATTGCAACCTGATAGTTTCGCCAGTTTTAGCCAAAAACACTAGAACAGACTACTAGAAATATTATGTACCATTTCAAAACCGATAGGGTGCTTATCTCTTGTGCAAAATTACGGCACATGTACACTTTAGCTAGTTGTGGTTCTAGTGTTGCAGCACGTTCAGTCAGCATGGCCAAAACTTACCTTCACGTTTGAGGGATCAAATAACCCTTCACATATTCTAAACCTGTCCAATCCATAACTGTTGTTGTATCCATTGGTAAACTCATACGACATGCTGGGGACGTTGCTCAGAATACTGAAGACACATCAACAAGCTATTGTCAACTACACGTACGATATGCTGAGGATACTGCTCAGAACACTGAAGACACAATAAGCTATATTGTCAACTACACGTACAACATGCTGGGGGATGCTTCTCAGAACACTGAAGACACAACATACTACACGTACGACATGCTGGGGATGCTGCTCAGAACACTGAAGACACAACAAACTATTGTAAACTATACGTACGACATGCTGGGGGATGCTGGTCAGAACACTGAAGACACAACAAACTATTGTTAACCACACATACGACATGCTGGGGGATACTGCTCAGAACAATGAAGACACAACAAACTATTGTTAACCACACATACGACATGCTGGGGGATGCTGATCAAAACACTGAAGACACAACAAACTATTGTTAACTACACGTACGACATGCTAGGGGATACTGCTCAGAACACTGAAGACACAACAAACTATTGTTAACTATACGTACGACATGCTGGGGGATGCTGGTCAGAACACTGAAGACACAACAAACTATTGTTAACTACACGTACGATATGCTGGGGGATGCTGCTCAGAACACTGAAGACACAACAAACTATTGTTAACCACACATACGACATGCTGGGGGATACTGCTCAGAACACTGAAGACACAACAAGCTATTGTTAACCACACATACGACATGCTGGGGGATACTGCTCAGAACACTGAAGACACAACAAACTATTGTTAACCACACATACGACATGCTGGGGGATGCTGCTCAGAACACTGAAGACACAACAAACTATTGTTAACTACACGTACGACATGCTGCGGGATGCTGCTCAGAACACTGAAGACACTTCAACACGCTATTATTAACTACACGTATGACATGCTGCAGATGCTGCTCAGAACACTGAAGACACATCGATAAGCTATTATTAACTACACGTAGGACAAGGTAGAGTTGCTGCTCAGAACACTAAAGACACATCAACATGCTATTGTCAACTACTAATACATCACTTTTGAGGGTTATACTTTAAATACATCTTATATATGGTACAAGAGGTGGTTATTACAAAAGGAAAGTGACGGAATTTTAAAATTGTAAAATACCTTTAACATTTTTTTTAGATATTTCAGATGTAAACTTAATTTTAATCAAGTGATTACATACGGTCTTCAATTGTACAATGTACGCAGTGAAAATTATTAACCGACTTTTGTGTACACATAGTTAATAGAGTGGAATGGTTATGAAACCCAGCGACCTTCTTTGTTATGTCTTTGTTCGCTCTTTTCAACCGTGCACAAAACACAATAGAAATTCCAACATGTTAATCGATCAGCAAATAGAAACGTGTGGGTTCAGTCGTTTAGGAGAGGCTAATGAACTATGACCGTGTACAATCTTTTGTCTTAACGCCCTTCCAACATAAATCGCGGCGCCTTTGTTAGCCCCTTTGAAGTTTGCCGTGTTTCGGGTTTCCTAACCATTCCACTCTATTAACTATGGTGCACACAACTATGGGCTATAAGCATAGCCAAACTAAATTACATATGTACAGTATTCCTTCCTTTTTTTTCACGCATTTGTGTCCTTATAGACCCATTCGAAAAATGGTGACACCAAACTTGGGTTGTTAGGAAATGTTGGCACTAAAATATACACTGCCACTTCAGATGCAAAAATGAGTACGTTTATACAATTTAAGGAGCATAGCACCAAGTGTTGCGAAGTTACCGAGGTTCAAAATAAGAGAGTTTTGTACGAGATTCAGGACGTCAGGACTGACTAGCCTCGTTTTCATGTTTCTTTAGAGTTTCAAACGTTGATTACTTTGTAAGGATATATTCTTCCATTATCAAAGAGCTACATGTTGCTAACGTGAACTCGCTCTTTTGCACAGGCTAGTTTATTCTTCAGAAAATATTGAATATCAAAATTACGTAAATTAGCGGTAGCCATTTTTCGAATGGGTCTATTCTGTTCACACCTGTACATGTACTTTGATTTCTACCAGTGTTAACATGGTGATTTCGTATGCTTAAAAAGAGTGCATGAGAAGATTACTTAAAGGGGCTAAATTGCATGTCATGGTGTTGCACATTGGATGGAGCCAATGTTGATTGTTGGCTGTTAATTGGCTACAAACAGTTAAAGTCTCCCCTCCCCCCCCCCCCCCCGATGCTTGATTTAAATGATACGCAATATTAACTTCTTATTAACCGAGAGCGAGGTCTTTACGGGAACATATCAGACCGAAGTCTTGACAGTACGGACCGAGTGATAGCGAGGTTCGTACATAAAAGACCGAGGTTTGATATTTCCCGTAAAGACCGAGCGGACGAGGTTAATAAGATGTTTAGTATATAGCACTTTTTTAGTTGGAAAACAAAAACAAAAATATAAAACCGGAAGTTTATATTTTACATCCAGTTAGCGCGCGCGTCTTGATTGTAGTTTTCGCGCCCTTTTGAGTTTTGTTTCACGACTCAAACCACAAAATGAACACAGTCGTGGAAGATCAAATCAACGTTATTTTGAAGAATTTATCCGTATGATTAGAACTAAATTCAATTTCTGAAGGCAACACTGTTTTTTATTGTTGACGAATTGAGACGGAATAAGTTTTTCTAAAGAAAACATACGGGCGAAAGGACGAAAAGATCTGTCAAACTGAAGTCAGTCTTCTCGATCGACACCGACGCCACCTGTTTCGCGAACCTTGAACAATTTGTACCTGGCTTAGTGGCTATCACTGGAAAATCTGTAAGTGGCATCCTGAGCCAATATTAGCAGCCATCAAATCTCGCTTGGCTGTTTTCCTCAGAAGTACCGGGAAAGACACTGCCGTGGACAACTCAAGGGACAAGTTGGAGCTTTGCCAGTTTGTGTACAAGATATTTTCGCTTTGCAGCAAAAAATGGACGTGACTTTTCGAATCCCTTATTCCAAAGGATATTGACTAGCCTTGCGGAATTTTCATCAGAGAGGAATCTTTGGATACTATTTGAAAACACGAAAGCCGGTGTTCCAGGCTCGTGAAGTCGCATATTTCGCCGCTAATTTTGGGAATGTCCGATGAAGAAGTTGGATAAGTAACGGGTGGTCGAAGTCAGCTGGAGGTAAGGTTACAAATATTACGTTTTCCTTGTTTATCGACACCAGGAACCGACAGAAGGTTTTTATGTCACTAGCTATTTTCTTCACGGAACTTTTCTGTTTATTTAGGAACCTCTCGATTCCTTGCTGGCTGTTCGGAACCTCCACCGGCACCGGCCTTTGCCATTGGCCATGCCGGTTTTTGTTCACTATAACGTTGCTTTCTATTTCAGTATGGTAATAAATTTCACTTTAGGAATATTCTTCCTTGCTCATTTTGCACTTTCTCTCCGTTTTTCTCTAAAATTATGACAGTTCAACTGTTTTTAGGGCTATCAAAGTTTGCCGGGCATTAACGTATCTCATAATGCCCGTGGGCATTATGGGGAAATCTCGACTGCTAAACAGCCAATCGGAACGCGCGCTTTTACCGGAAGTAGCTCTTGCCATATAATAATTTCCGTTAAAGACTACATCTATACACAGTTTGATTCGCATAATATTTGCCTTGATTTGAACCATCCCACATGTGCACAAGGGTTTGTCAGTTCATATGAAAATCGCTGAAATTACTGTATCTGGCATGGACTGTGAATATTAAAGTCTCTCAGCAAGACACAGCCCCTTTATACAACTTACTCTTCATCATAAGGGCCGTCAGAAACTTGTAGCACACTCTGCTGAAAGTCTTGGATCACCTCCTGAACATACAAAACGTATCAAGAATAACTTTACAATTTACAAGAACTTACGAATAAACCGTTCTATTTGTAATAACAGGCTGATTAAGACAACTTACAGCTGATGTGGGCCAACTTTTACTCCTCGCACACTCCTCACTACATTAACTGTTTTCGACTCACAAGTTCATTATACGGAGGAAGGAAAATCAGAGAACTTAAACAAAAACCCTTGAATGCAGTTAAGGAATCAACAACAAACCTAACTCTAATGCAGTACCCGAGCCGGGAATCATACCAGAGACTGTACGTACAATGGATGCTTGTGAATTGGGTAAGAATTAGGCTTTTGAGTACAGTAAATACCCAGGCATTTTTAGCTGCAACCCAAACTTTAACACCTGTTTTTGGAAAAAAAGTTAGAAGGGTCATAAACACTCATACTTGCATTTGAAGCAAATAAAACTTCTTCACAAGAGATTGTTGTTATTCTAGGTCGTGTTAACTGTTATTAGAACTTCGAATATGTTACAACTTTCCTTGCCATTTGTTGTGTATTTTAATTAACCTGCTGTCTTTAAATCACTCCAGAATTCTTCTGCTTTCATTCCCCCACTAGTATTCCCACCCCAGGGTGGGGTTATTTGTAGGTAAAGTAAGGAAGATAGGGCAGCGAGGCAGGGACTTTTGATACTTTTGACCAAAGGTGTTGTCCCAAGAGAGCATATTTTGACATTTTCGGGACAAAAATGTCAAATCCCCACCCCCTCAGAATTAACTTTTAATTAATAGGTGCATAATTTCGAGTCCTGTAACTTACATTGACCATGTATCGGTGGAAAGACTTGGTAACAGGGCCAACGTTCTTTTTGGTGTAGATCGGTGCAGCACCCTCTTTTGCAAGTTCCTGCAACAATAACATAAACACAAAATGTAATAATGTATCAACTGCCCAGATTCTCATTTACTGATTGGCTTATTGCCATTGGAAATATATAAAGGACATATATTTGTATCATGGTGGATTGGCCGGTAACAAAACGAGCAGGGGACTGGGACCGAGTTTATCAGAATTACTCTAATTCTAAAATGAAGTTCATCACATGATAGAGCATGTTGAAATTAGCATGTGTGCCAAGTTTGACGTGATTCGAGTGAATCTCGTCTGAATTATAAGCAATTGAAATTTCTTTGTCCCTCCAAATTTTTTACAATGAATGTATGGTTTGGAGGGACAACGTTAAAAAATAAGAGTTTGTATGGGAAAATTGACACATTTGATGCCTTCTAGCATCGTCAATATTGAGCCAAAGTTCACGAAACTTTCCAGACTAGCTAAGTTTGATCTGTTCTTTTGGAAAATAATGCTCACTTTGACTAGTTATTAATTGAATTAGTTTTACTGACTCGGTTCCAGTCCCCCGCTCGTTTTGTTACCGGCTAATTGCATGATCACCTGCAAATTGTGTGATAGGCTGCACAAGAATCACTAGCTTTTTCCCAGCAATTTTCCTAGTCTTCAAGGCTCTGCTACTTAATTATTTTTTTAAGTTTGTTGTTGTTCAAAAAAAACATTTTTACAATAATAATAATAATATTAATAATACTCGGAGCAAATGAAAACGTTGAGTAGGTGTCCTATTTTCCCAATCCAGTGTAATAATGTTTAAAAAGTTAGCAAGTACGATATATCAAAGCCCTGAGGAAAATGTGTGCTACCTCTGTAGCATTCGACAGTCAAACATGGTCTGTTTTGTCAGCGCGGTCTGCACCTTGAAGACGACACTAGCAAAGTTGAAAATTTGTGCTGAACTATCCAGTAACAACCGAATGAATTCTGTTGGCTTGCTCGCTGTATTGGATTCTGCTTTTCACTGTACATACAGATACCAAAACTACAAACAGTAAGATGGCCTGGCTGAAAAGAAATCTAGGTCTGAGTTTTCTCGATACCCGTTACTAATCGCCGTATCTTGTGTGTGTTGCAACACTACACGTCAGTGACACGTGCATGTGTACATCTTGATTATACAAATTAACACTACATTCAGGCAAAGAGTTAATCTATAGGGACACTTTGATATGCCAAGGAACTGGAATATTATTAAACACAGTACAAGGTGAGGGAAATTTAAAGTACTGAGTTCATTGCTGTGTTCCCTAATCAATTAATCTACACTGAATGTTTAACGGGACCTGAAACAAGGCTGATCACAGCCATGATCCAGCTACCAACATTGACCATAAATTAGTCTGCAACTAACAATGGCACTCAATATTCTGCAGCCAATCTTGTTCTCACTTGAAAAATAATGTGAATGCTCTGAAAGAACTGCATGGGGTGTAGTTTATACACAATGCATATATATAGTTTATGTTCTACACTGGAGTGTATAATTATACTTAGTATTGTGAATGCTAGGAGCTGGAATGCAGTTTATACACATCTGAATAACCATAGCTAGCTATAGGGTTGATTTGTGTTCTACACTACATTGTAACTCCAATTGTAGGGCTGTGTACAAAAACTGATCAAATGTCGATTTGAAAACTCTTTTAGCCAACTTCGCTTTTTGATTAAGAAAACCTGTAATTTCTAATCTAGAATGTTAGGATATTATCACTTGAAATCTCAAATAAATGAAAGAATAAACAAATTAAGCAAGCCATCAAGTCATTTCTACAGCGAAAATAGTTGTTATTGTTTTGCTATTCTAATAGGTGGTTGGGGTAGGTTTAGAAAAACAAAATTGTCACGGGTGCACTCTCATTTGTTGTACATTGGGCGGGAAATTGCTAACCGTTCAAACAGATTTTCGCTACCGCCAAGCTGGAGAGATGGTTGAAACCGGTGGATCGGAGGTTCTTGTTGGAATGGCGGACTAATATTTGGAAAGAGTGACTCTGTGTAAAGTGTTGTTGGACATCATTAAGTCGCCGGCTTAACTCATGGTTGAATGAAGAACTGTTTGACTAAAAGGCGGTTTGTTATCGCTGGAGATTTACATAGAGTCGCATCTTCAGGTGAAGCAAACTGTGAATATTTTGGAGCTAAGAAGGCCATTTCGTGGCCTGGTTTGTGGTTCGCCTGGGGACTTATAAAAGATTCTTAAGACGAAACCATATAGAGTTTCCCTGTCAATTTTTTTGCTGTGTACCCATAATTCCTTTCGGCCCGTGTTAAGTCCGAAGGGGAGCCAACGGGTCTCAGGTCTAATCCTGGTCATGCCCGAAATATATTTTTTTCCAAATCTTTTTTACCATGATCGGCATTTTCACATACGAACTTCATAAAATTCGACTTTATTCTGCGTGAAAAAACGTAAACGTGACCGTAAAAGTAAAAGCAAAATTGAGCGACTCAAATCGTCACTTGATCAGTTCTTGCAGCAAAATGTGCTACGAATGCTCAAATTAATGCCATAACCATATAAAACACACATGTATACATACATGTATATATAGCCACATACATGTAAGCATTGCATGTCACACAAAGATAATTCACAGTTTTATATCCAGATGCATGCCCTTGTATATTAACTTATAAGTCAATACATCAACATTTTCACATTAATTAAAAACAAGCATTTTTGATCAGGATTATTTACACCGTCCATATCATTGCAGCAATCTTTCAGCCTTTTGTGTTACCACAGTCCTTTCTCTTACAAAAAATAAGTCGAACACACTTTGATAATCTATGATTACTTCTAGTAATAATAATAATATTGCTTTATTTATTGAGGGTGACACTTAATAACATACAAATAATATACACGTGGCCCTCAACATAAAGAAAATAAATAAATGGATAATTAATAACAGTAACAACTAAACCACTAATAAAAACAATTTCAAATTACAACTATAATCATTGGAAACATGGAGGCTAATCTTCATAGTATGAGTTTAATTTGAGTGAGAATGAAAGGATTATTCTACTGAGCAAGCTATATTAGAAATAACAGACCATCTTAAAACATCTATTGACAAAAATATGATTACATGTGGCTTCTTCCTAGACTTTTCAAAAGCTTTTGATACCGTGAACCATGATATCTTACTTAAGAAACTATCCAAATATGGAATACGTGGCAAACCCCTAGAATGGTTTCAGAGCTACTTAACAAACAGAATGCAATATGTGAAAATTGAAAACACCATCTCAACCCAACGTAACATTATCTGTGGAATACCTCAGTGATCAACACTTGGCCCTTTACTATTTCTTTTATACCTAAACGACATATCTAACTCTTCAACAAAGTTATCCTTTCGCATTTTTGCCGATGATGCAAATATATTTTATACTTGTAAAGACACCAAAGAGCTTGAAAGAACAATGAATACTGAATTGAGCAAAGTTTTTGACTATTGTACTGCTAATAAACTCTCTGTAAACATGAAAAAAACTAATTATATGATAATCACTTCCCCGCAAAAGAAAACAATTAAAATAAACTTACATAATATAGAAAGAAAAAACAACATTAAATATCTAGGGATTTACATAGAAGAACATCTTAACTGGAAAAGCCAAATAGCACATGTAAATAGTAAAATAGCCAAAAATTTAGGAATACTATACAAACTACGCCATTACTTAGCCTTGAACATGTTGACACAACTTTACTACACCCTCATATATCCCTATCTGAACTATGGGTCAATGAGCTGGGGAAACACATATACCACTAATTTAGAAAAAATATACACTAAACAAAATAAATGTGTCCGTAGCATTTTTTTTGCCAATAACAAAGAATCAGCTAATCCATATTTTAAAATTCTTAACATTCTCAAATTTGAAAACATACTTAAACTAAAAATTTGTACATTTGCACATAAGCTTCTTCGTAATCCATCTGATACGCCACCTGTGTTCCATGACTTCCTAACTCCAGTTACCAAGATACACAATTACAACACAAGAT
Organism: Actinernus sp. WN-2022; assembly: GCA_030867875.1. Taxonomy (NCBI): domain Eukaryota; kingdom Metazoa; phylum Cnidaria; class Anthozoa; order Actiniaria; family Actinernidae; genus Actinernus; species Actinernus sp. WN-2022. Next base: position 117,114,343 of record JAOWCC010001634.1, on the reverse strand, counting down.
ATGCTGCCAAAAATAATCTTTATTGCCAAAATGTAAGAACAAACATGGGAAAATTTACATTTAAATATACAGCCTGTAAAATATGGGAATCCGTCCCCTATGAGCTTAAGCAAACAACAAACACGAAACAATTCAAGAAACTATATAAATCCTACCTTCTCAAACTCCAGAGTCCCTCCTAATCCTAATCTTTAAAAACAATAACACATCATACATGTATAAGCTATTTCCATATAAATTTCTCCTTTATCGTATTTCCTCTCTTTCTCTCTTTTTTGTCTTGTTTTTTTCTTTACTTGTGTGTGATTTTTTTTTCTTTTTTAACCAAACTTAAGTTCAACTCGCCATTGTACAACATTATCTCTACTCACTAATATCAGCTATTACCATACTATAACATATAAGCCTAAATTTAATTAAAACAGTGAATAACTCGAAAGCCTCCAGGCTACTTTGTCCACTGTGCACTGTCACTCCCATCTCATACTCTAATTTACCTTATCTATTATATATATACGTTTAGTTAATCATATTTCCCTTATTGTAATTCAAAAAGAAAAATAGTGTGAAATAAACTTGAACTTGAACTTGAATGAAGCTCTTGAAGATGCTAGTTTAAGTTCAGTTGGTAGTTTGTTCCACAGAGAAGCAGCACTATACCTGAATTTCTTGCCAACAGCTTGTTTAACCTTTGGTAGCATAAAGTTCACTGTTGTGGGCAGAGTTCCTTGTGTTAAGGGAGTGTGTATCTTCCAGGCATTTGAATTTATTTTAAAGTAATCAGGCATTTTACCATTAAGGGCCTTATACGACAGCATTAGTTAAAAATTGAGGTGCTTTACTCGTTCAGAAAAGGAATTATGTTCAATTCCTTAAAAAGCATTGAAGGGCTATCCCATTGGGCATCTAAAATTATCCAAGCTGCTCTTTTCTGCAGACAGACCATAACTTCACAATTCGCTTGAGAAGTTGTTCCCCAAATTGTGGATCCCATAGTCCATGATGGACTGGACGAGTGTGGTGTAATACAGTATTCTTGCCTTTGGTGACAGAAACTGTTTTATTCTTCTGAGGTAGTCTCTTGGAGATCTTGCCCTTAACATACCCAATGTGTCCCAAGAAAGGCTTGTGTCAACTGATTCAATTGTACTGTCGTTGACGGCTTACAAGCAGGTTTTTGTTTTCCTTCTCCAGCTTATGCCATTTCGGTTTGCTGCAAATTATCATTGATTTGGTTTTGTTACAGTGGACCATTTTATTGTCACTGGCCCACTTAACTTTAACTCAGCTGACTGTTAGAGTGGCTTGAACCTTCTCTAAGTTTGGACCTGTTGCTAACTCATGAGTGGTGTCATCAGCATAGACTTCCATGCTGCTGTTGGAAATGTGAAGTGGAAGGTCGTTAATGAAAATAATAAACAGAAGAGGGCCTAGTGTTGACCCTTAAGGGACTCCTGACTTCACGGGTGGTGGGGATGATAGTTGTCCCTGAATAGCAACTGTGTGTGTTCTATAGTAAGGTATGAACTGAACCAAGCAAGAGTTGACTTCAAGAGACAATACATGTATATTGCCATCTTTTTGAAAAGAGTATTATGGTCTACAAGATCAACTGCCTTTCTATAATCAATCCGAGTCAGTCCAGATATGAGTCCATTGTCCATATTCATGAGGAGATCATCAACAAATTTGATTAAGGCAGTTTCACATGGAATGTTGTCGAATAATGCCAATTTAATGCTGAGTAACACTGTATTCTGGAAAGGAGAATATTTTTGTGAACAGGGAGTGAGCACTAGCAAGCGGACTTGGAGCATTCTAATCAGAGAGAAAGAAGAACTGGAACGCTGGATACGGATTATTAGTCTCTTTCGCGGGCACATAAGATTTTCCATTGTTCTTACAACCATATTAATTTTGTATTAATTTTTTATGTACACGTGAACACCTTAGGCCATATACATTGCTTTTCATTGTTTTATAACCATATTTGGACATGTCCACGTGAACACTTAGTCGTGTTGATCAGAACAAAAGCTTTGAATAAGTTTACCACTTCTTCTGCACTTGCAATCAAATGGATTTCGTTGTTTGGCCTTCGTATTGAATCTATTCACTAAGGTAAGTAATATTGTTACCATTTTGTAACGTTTTAACAACCGATTTCAGTGTTACGTGCAAAGAGCAATCATTCAACGTAGTCATTTGACACAATCATTCAACATGCTGTGTAACCAGGCTCAGTTTTGAGGTCCTAAAGTGGGCAATTGGACTATTGTTTTTGTATCATGCAAAAGTCAATTAATCTAATATTTATTGTTTTATTATTCATTTTCCAGACTTCTAAAATAAATACAGACTTCAGTTTATTCGCACATTTTCTAGTTAACATGGTAGTAGCTAATTACAGGATAAATAAAAACGTAACAATAGTAACATTTACATAACTGAGAAGAAACTATAATCAATTATTCGTGCGCAGTGATCAAAGTAGCAAGAAGCTTTTGTGTTGATCACTGCCTACGTCTACCATAGCTAGGAAAAAAAAGAGGACGGACGTGGATAAAAAGTTCAGCCTCAATAAATGAAAAGAGTTATTGTCAAACATTATTAGAGTATCTGTGAGATAAGGAGAGATTGAGTATATTTTTTCCTAAAGGTTGAATTAGACTGAGTGTTTAATTCCAGGATAAATGGTTTCCCAAATTTGTGATGAAATAAATTTAAATGTTTGTATTCCGTAATTTGTTCGTGCTTTAGGTCTGCTAAAGTTCTGTCTGGCTGATAACTACACAATATAAACATGGTTCAGTGATTCCTGCACCATGATTACATTTGCATGCATTTGCATACATTTGCATGCATTTGCAACATTTGCATACATTTGTAGTTTATATAATAATATTGTAACCCAGCGAATGCCATCCAGTAGCTAAAATTAATCGGGAGAGTGAAGTGAGTGGGGAGGGAGACAGTTCCTTGGAGAAAGATTGCCCCCCCCCCCCCCCCCCCCCCCTTCCCCCATTTGACCCTCTGGTGACAACCCTGCAGATAACACGTATGCATGCTGTAATGGGGAATCGACATGTAACTCTAAGTCAACCAATCAGCATCAATATTGTAACTAAAATGGATAATAAATGTACCTTGCTTGCAACCAGATATGGTGGTACAACTTCAACATTTGATTCCTCAAACATCTGACGGCATTGAGCTGTAATGAAGTCACCTGCTAATGGGGACCTGACGATTGTCTGCTGTAACACATACCCATCATGCACTGGGACAGCACTGGTCTGTGTCGCACCAGAATCAACAACAAGTCCATTGGATCTAAACATTAAATGTGGATAAATGTAATTTAGGCAAAGTTCAAATTGAGGCATTGCTGGCCAGCGGTCTCACCCTTAACTGTGGGGTGGCCCGGCCACTACCAGGTGATCTCGGAAAGCGCGCAATGCATGATTTCCGTGACCGAAAAAAAAGAATCAATCCCTAATATGACTGTTCGCTTACAAGCATGAAAATCTGGTGGCCATTAATGTCATTATGAAAGGGGTTCGACTTGAGATGCCTTTTTAGAGCTATTTCTTGATTGAAGTAGAAAGGGTGTTGCTTTAAAATGAAAGACACGTGTAAAGATATATTCTGTAGAATTCTAGCGTTTGGTATATATACATTGGCAAAATCGACGAATTCTCCCGAATGTTGTGATTTGGCTCAGGCTCGCAGATGGAACAACATTCAACAGCATGGCATTTTGCAACCGAATCGGAGTTGTTTTGGACCAAATAACCAGACACATTCTTCATTGAGGTTTGAACGCATGGCCTGTCAATGTTTACATCTAGCTAAGCTAGGGCCGGGTATTTAAAAATCATGGAGCCGGCAATTTGATGTAGTTCAGTTGGTATGGCCGATAATATAACTGGGTGTGTGCAGCGTTTGCCATGTGAATACTGTACTTGTTGCCATTCTTCAAACAGCTACAGTAATCTTCTTCGTCATTATCGTGAAATTCCTTCACATAAGCCCAAAAATGTGAAAATAAGACCCCGGGGAAGACTGAGAGAGAGTGCTTCAGAAGGTGATTTCGGCATGTTTTCATGAAAAAACTTGCCCCTGGTAGCCGTTCAGCCAGGGCTAAAGCATTTATTGCCGAGTTATCTTAAGAAACTTAAGAAACATTAACTTAAGAAACATTGTTTGCCTCGTTTGAGCAAATTAGTCAAACCATGGGAGTTTTAGCTTGAAAGTTCTAACACTTCAAGAGGGCTACAGGTTCGCTGCTTTGCTTCTTGTTTTGAGGAAACAAGGGATGCATTATTGCATAAATATCCCGAACTAGCGGTCCCTTTTTTTAACGAAAGCCCAACAGTAAGCCATCTTCATGCAACTGTCATAGTGGCGATAACAAGCAAGTGACAGCTTTTGTGCAGAAAAACAAGCATCTTGTGTGTAAATCTATCTTAGGAGAGAATGAACAGTCACCTTTTAAGGACATTGTTATGCCATTACGGCGTGTATGAAAAACAAGACATTTTACAAAATACATGGGGGGAATAGATTTCTGAAGTGTTGGGGATTAATATCTTCCCACCAAAAGATGTCATTGTGAAATGTCTAAATGCAAAGAAGGAAGAATTAAGTACACAGGTAGGCCTTACATTCGAGGAAAAATGTAATGGGATTGTTGTAGCTACTGTTAATGTGGCCAAGTACTTAGAATACTTGCTTTCCAGGCCAGGAATGCAGAATGCCATTACTTTCCCAAGGGAGCATCGATAGTATACCAGTTCACTGACCTTGCCCCATGGTTGAAATGGTCTCGTTTTTCCACTGGCATCACAACATCCAGACTAAAAGTTGTGGAACCGTTCAACTTACAAGTCTTGTTGTAACATGTGGGGCTTATCTGGGACAGGATGACTATGATACACTAAGTATGTGTTTCAAGGGTGTGTATGAACAGATTGAAAACCTTGATGCAGTCACCCCCAAATCAGAAAGAACCCATCAAGATCTATACGAGAAGCACTGCAGATGGAAAGCAAAGAAGGCTTGACACTGGTAACAGTTCTGCAAAATCCACATATCCAATCTGTGATGCCCCAGAGCACAGTAACCAGTTAGGGGACAGGACTCTTGTTAGTACTGGCCCTGTATGAACAGTTCAAGATACTAAGGAACTGGCTGATAAATATGGGGCTTGGTTAAGTGGGAGGGTTGACAATGTTCAGAACAGGCGTGAATTTGCAAAGTCCCACCTTGGCAATCGTGGTCATGAAAATTTGGTTGGTGCTAATCTGGCCAACTACTTTCCTGGAGCAGCACATCTTGCTTTTCGGTCAGCAGAGTCAATTACTGGACGCATTGGTCAATGTGCAACAGGTAAGTCGGTTTTAATATTACGAATACAGTAAAGTAACCAGATTTACCAATAATTAAATCCAGGGGTCAATTCAATAAACGGTTACCATTGTATTTTACCAGTCTGGCCATTGTTTTCATGCCAGAAAGCAATACTAGCCACAATTGTTATTAAAACTACAACTGTAAATGTTTTATTGAATTGGCCACATGATAAAATAGGTCCATATTATTGCTCTAAAGGTGAGAATATTTGGTTACATGGAGAATAGCTTAAAGAGTAGACCTTTCATTAAGGTATCTGCACCGGCTAAATTTAGGTCCTTTAAAATTCCTCTTTTTCGGGTATATTATAGTTTATTACATCTAATATCACTTTCAATAGTTTTTTTTTCACTTACTCCTAATCTGAACGTTGCAAAACGCTTTTTAAATCACGTCTTTGACCGGAAGTTGCAGCTGATAAACGAGCGGAAGACTGGGTCGGTTACTAGCGAAGACTAATTGCCCATATCTCTGACAAAACCAAGATAGCGGAAAGTTTGGGGTTGCAAGACTTGAAGACGGTTCTGAGTAATTTAACGCTGAATTTATTAGAAGTGTACTTCATTCATAACTTCACCGATATATTTATAAGATCCTTTATAAGTTCTTATACACAAGCTTTGTCAGTTTGTGAGAATAAATTGTCGTGCCTCGATCGATCATACATATCAACTTTCAACTGCATAACTAAATATATAAAACAACAATAAAACCTTACAATTCTTCTTCTTGTTTAAATTCACAGCCTTCATCTTCCTTTCCAAGGCTTGGTACATGTACATAGTCAGAAAAACACTCCCTGCTATATGAGGACTCATGATAGGACTGTTCAAGACACATTCAAAAATATATCATGCATGTTGTAGCACGTTTCCACGATGAAACAAACGATAGCGACCCAATTGCACGGCCTCTGCTTCCCATTTCTGGGGAAGAACCAATACCTCTTGTGTCTGTACCTTTTCTTCCTTTCATTTGTTATTGGCCGAGACTTGTTTTTTCTTTACTTTTTGTTATATCGTATTCAGAAGAAACGCCATCGATCGACTTCGACACAGTATTTACTGGAGGTCTAAGTCCCCATTTGGACAGCGGAACAATTATTGACTATGCGTACAAAGGTACCGGATGTCACGCTTGAGCTCGTGGGGCACGCCTTGACAACGGATCAACAAACACATCCTGACAGGGGTAGGGGTCGTAAAAATATGTATTTTCTTGGCTACTGTTGTTTTGTACAGCGGTAGAACAAAGCAAGATGGCGGAATCAAGATCGAAGGATGTTGTGGTTCAATTAACGTTGGATTTCAGCGATTTTGCCCAGTTTTGTGACCCAAATCGACTCTTTACGACTTCACAGTTTAAGTATAGGTAGTGAAAACGTAAAATTCTTGGGAAATATTACGTCTTAGATGAAAAGATTTGACGAACAGTAAAACGGCATAACTTAGAACTAACGTTGTCTTAACGCACGTTGTTGGACAAATTGTGCCGATGTTTCAAATTTTTAAGTTTATCGTACAAGAAAATAAATATAAAGCTATATTTTTCTAAGAAATATAAATAATATATTGTGCGTTAAGACTACATTAATGTGGTCTGACATGAAAAATCATATTCAGAAGAGTTTTTCGAATTAGGAGTTATTGCTTTTGAGAAAAAAAAAATTCCTTTTTTTTTAGCTCAATAAACAAAATTAATTTAATTAACACCTTTGATCCAACCCCCTGAAATTTATAACGAAATGAAAACTACAATTCATAATAAGTTAGTCTAGGGTACTTTACACACACACAGAGCATGTCAGATATTTAAATTATTTTCTCAAAATATACAAATTTTGCCGGTGCAGATACCTTAAAACACATCTACCCATGGATCTGTTTAATGTTTATCCTAGATTTAAGGAAGGAATATTTTATTTTATTTTTTATTTTATTGAATTTGCCACATAAATAATAATAATAATAAATTACATAGAAAAAGAAATAGTGGAACTACATATTTTGTAGAATGATGCATGACAGGAGACAGTAACAGGACAAAGTTCCAATTGGCAACTGCTCTCTTACATGTATAACTATTAAGAACTATAAAAGTAGGAAAAACAATAGACAATGACGTAGAGTGATTGCAATAAAACCGTGAAGTAAAAATTGGAATAGACACAAGGAAAAACAATAAAAATAGGGCCAACTAGTGTCTCAGTCTACCAACTATTTCACAGGTTTATTGCAATCAGTCTAACAATAGCAGTAGTAGTAATGAAGAAGTATAAATATAGTGGTATTAAATAGGAGTAAACGTTGTATTGCGGCGGTCGGTACGATTGGAGTAAACTGTTGTAATGGCCCAAGAGTCTAGTCTTAAACGATGCAAATGAGGTGCAGTTCTTACAGTCCTGCGGAAGAGTGTTCCATAGATTTACAGCTCTTGGAAAATAGGAATGTCTAAAGTGGTTTTGCTTGTGATTTAACTGGATATACCGGTATAAGTTATTAGGGTTGAAATTACGAGTTGTGTAACTACAGTATTACTGACAGGACTGAAGAAATTACTACAATCGATAAACATAGTGCCAGATTTAAACTTGTACAGAAGAAAAATGTCCCTAAGTTCCCTACGATAATCTAATGGTAATAAGTCAAGTAATGTAAGCCTGTCCACATAGGAGACATTCCGTGGTGGATAGTTCATGATGAATTTTGTTGCATGCCTCTGGACATTCTCGATTAGCGCCCAGTGTTTGGCAGTGTATGGCGACCACAAACAGGAGCAGTATAATCAAGTTGAGGTCTAATAATAAGACAATATAAGAGTTTCTTTGTCTTTACATCATTGACATCCCGACAAACACGCTTTATTAAACCAAGGATATTGTTGGCCTGCGAAGTGATTTCTTCTATGTGTCTTGTCCACTGTAAGTCGCAAGAGACAGTGATGCCTAGATCCTTGGTGTATGGCACACACTCAAGCAGCTGCCCGCCCAAGTCGTAAGGTACGGTACAGCTAGGGATCATCTTCCTGGAGATGTGGAGTGACTTGCATTTGGAAGCATTGAAAGACATAGAGTTGTCTTGGCTCCATTTTCGGAGGCCATCCAGGTCTTGTTGGAGGTGTGAAACCGAGCCAGGAGTGTCAAGAGTTTTATAAAGCTTAGAGTCATCCACAAATAATGCCAGCGATGAACAGCTTTGGACGTAGTCAGGTAAGTCATTGGCAAAGACCAGAAACAGAAGCGGTCCAAGTATGGATCACTGGGGGACTCCAGATGATACAGGCAGCCAATCTGAGAAGACGCCTTCTAATGCTACACGTTGGTACCTGTCCGACAGGTAACTTCGAATAGGTTGGTTGTAAAATGATAAAGCTTCAGACTGTACTTTTCTCAAAGGGCTTCTGGACTCCTCAAAACCATTCTACTATGCACTGTCGACACTTGCCAGAACTATTAACAAAGAAGACTGTTTTGGCTTTTGGAGAGAAGATGCCTGTTATTCTTGCTGAAGCTGGGTTCACTGGAATTGTTCTTGACATTTTAAGAAGCTTCACTAGTGGCATTAGTTCTATCTATCATACTTTACTCAACACACCTTCCTTGCTTACTGGCTGCCAATTTGAATGCACTGCTCGACTACTTCTTGGCTTTCAATTTGTTGTAATTTTTGGTACAAGCTGTGTCACCCCATCGATTAAGCAGATTATAGTATATAATTATAACTATAATCATTATTGGTTAAATGATGTTCCCCCTACCCCCTTTGCATCAATCTACAGTATTTACAACAATTTATTTCTCTAAAATATTTAGAGTAAAAAAATATGTGAGTAAAATATATGTGAAAAATACTTTTACATTAAGGCTGCACCAGAACCAAATTGCCAAGTGTGTATTTCTGAGTAACAGAACCGCCTTCTTCAGGGATTAGGGAGTCTGTTAGGACCTAAATCCCAGAGGTGCTCTGAGACAGTTGCATGTTTCTGCCTCGGGCCCAGGCCTAACCCATGGATGCTATGATTATCATATTCCTTCATTGAAATCCTACAAAAATGGCACCAAAAAACAACAGGAAATGAATAAAAAAAATGTATTAAAAAAATTTGAATTTCAGCAAATTCCATTTGAAGACTCTCTGTGTGTTTCTATTAAAGCCAACTGATACTGAAACAAAGAACAGAAACAAGAAGGTACATTTGTAACCACCAACACAACATATTATTCCAAGTAAAATATTTCACTGAAAGAAATAAACATATCTGATTAACATTGAAATATGAATGTTAATAATATTATTAGTGATACTTGTGTAATAAATATAAATGGATCATTGTAAATTAATGTATTCAGTTTCATCTTCTGCAGTCTGAAAGATTGGATAATGTGAGTTGCTGTCAATCCCAATAAAATTATTGCTTTCTACTACTTGTACTCTTTTTCTGATATTGTATTACTTTGGATTGGCTAGCAAACTGACTTTGTGGGTACAAGTGCAGCAGTTGATAATAACCCTCAAGAAGAAGTGGATACTAATGTAAGTTAATGTAACCTTTATGTAATAGATACAAAATGAGTGGCTGTGCTTTATGGGATTTACAAACTCGAGCTGAAAGCGAGACACAAATTTTGTATTGCATTTATCAAGTGTCTAGATGTATAGAGTTATGTTTTCAGTTATTTTGGCAATACCAGTAGGACTTATTTTGCCCAAGAAAATTGAAGCAAAAGTTTATGTAAATCAGGGCGAAATCTCTAGCAGATATAAAGATCACTTATCGCTCGGTGATTTACTTTGTTTTTGCTTCATAAATTATTGATGAGTTTGATCCAACTTTAGATCAGGTAACTTTTCCTATTCCCTTTAAAAACATCTATTGTCGATGACTACTGGTGGATGTTGACAGTACGATTCTCTTGTCAGGTTTTATACTCATTGAAGGACTTGCATTATGTTAGTATTAATCTTTAACTTATATTTACTATTATCACTATTTGATATTTTGGATTTTTAGAAACCCAAAATTAGTCAGTTGTTTCTTTCTTGCCTAATGAGTGGTTATCAACTTCAGCTTACATATCCACAGGTGTAAAAAACAACTCTAACAATATCCTCCTATCCAAACCTCATGCTCTGTTGATACCCTATATATCTTCCAGGGATATGAACACAACAGCTACCTTAGTTCTGATGACATCAGGGCCATTTCCAGTCAGAAAGTAGCCTGCGTTGTGGCTCTGGAGTATCAGAGCACAGCGAGCGGAGATTAATAGGGGGATTGGCTTGAGGACAAAAAGAGAGGGGGGAGGGGGTGGGGAGGAGAGGAAGAGAGAGCCTACCGGCAACCCATGGTTATTTTGATATCCACCCACTAATTAAAATGCATAAAATTAGTAAGTCATTCGACCGATTCATCTAATCATCATGCGGCGGAACTGAAAACCATGTTTAATATAATTATGTCAAACTCATGCGTGGAATATCAAGGAATCTCAACTCGAGCGTAAAATTTAAAACAAAAAATATACGAACTTGGAGAATGTCAGCTGAAACTCCGAAAAAACATGTGAAGACAGGGCCTAAACCCAAACCTGTAAATTTCAACGACTTTTGCAGGATATGTAATGCATGTTTTAAGCTAGCGTTGGGGAATTCAAATATTTCCACGGCGAGAATCTGTTCAAAACTTCAGAAAGAAGAGAGAGCCGAAGCTTTAAATAATTCTAGCTGGTGCCTGCAAAAGTATTGGTCTTCATATTCCGAAATCTGCTGTTCTATCAGAGCGAGTCTATCGTTCCTGAGGAAGGAAGATTCGAAATGCAGTAGAGAACTACACCTATGTTCATGAAGGTTTGCAGGATAAAGATAACTTAGAAGATAAAGAGAACTCGTTGCCGCTGAATATAAAGTCGCCGCTTAATATAAAGTCGCCACCAAATCAGTAAATAACACTGCCGACACAATAACACCGGAACAAAGTTCTGCCAAAAGAAGCGCTAAAAACCATCCACGCAGCAGTATGAAATCATCAAAGCAGCTCGTATTTTCGGAAGCACAAGCCTGTTCCTCGAACACACCGGCCATGTTTCAACCGTGTGCATTTCGTCGAGCAAGACACTTGTGGAGTTCCGATACAGGGTTCTTCAGCTCATCGCGAAATTCGATCTCATTACAAAAGATCTGTAATTCTTTCTTTAAATTCATCGCTGAAGGAATTCTCGGTATGTTTGTCGCCATACTAATTGGTTTCTGCTCTTATCGCATGCCAATGATTTCTGTCAATCACGCATTTTAGCCAATAGCAATATGCAGCCTTCTGAGGCCGAGAGTTATCAAAATAACCATGGGTTGCCGGCAGGCTCTCTCTTCCTCTCCTCCCCACCCCCTCCCTCTTCTCTCTTTTCCTCGCCCCAATCACCCTAATCTCCGCTCGATGCGCTCCGATACTCCAGATCCGCAATGCAGGCTAGTCAGAAAGTGTCAGTTCCAGTGAATGTTGATGAAACTTGCAACGAACTTAAGCAACAGCTAATAACATCCAGTACAGATTCATTTAACAGTGAAGAAATCTTGTACATTTATTTAGTAAAGCGAGTGCTAATGAGTACCACCAGTCGATGGAAGGCAAAACAGGAGTAATTTCATTCCATGTCGATAGCTGTTGCATTAATCATGAAGTAATTTTCCACAGATCAGACACCCGTGTTTCTAAAGAGATCCTCCAGTGCAAGGCCTACTTCAATCCCAGCAGGTTAGAGTTTGTGATAGAATATATCAAGCCATTAAGTCATCAGAACGTCACAGAATCCGTTTCTTTTTCAACTACGTGATGGGGATGAGCATTTCCAATAAATCCCTCTCTGCTGATGTTTGTAATCTCCCACAGTTTGAACAAAAAGTCAAGCCGGTAAGAACAGAAGGCAACCGAGAAAGTTTAGTGTTTCCAAACAAGTGGGATTCCGAGACCAGTTGGCTTTCACAATCAGGTTCAACCCCAAACAACAGAATTTTGATCACTTTGCATGAGGAGCCAGAGAAGTTGAAACTACTGGAAAAGCTGTCCAATGTCAAAGTACTGGCAATGTGCTCTGGAAAACTCTCTGTTGGACAACTATCCACACTTTGTTCCTTTTGCTCGGAAAGATCCTCACGAAAGGTTGCCGATCCTAAAGGACCCAACATTGGTTTGTGCTGCCCAGCTGGCTATTCTTGAAGTTGCTCAAGATCCTCGAAGTCGAGAAGATATCCCGTTTGTGGTCAAAATGTTTCAAGGGATCGAGAGGGCTTTTCGTAGCAAGCTTCGTACACGCTTGGGCCATGCTTCTTCCACTGATAATGATAGTAACGAAGAATAAACTTCTGTAACAAGGTAGATTAATCCATGATAGATAAATTTCATTTCTGTTTGACTGGTAATGTCTTCCAAAGTACATAAAATCAGTACATAAAATCAGTACATAAAATCAGTACATAAAATCAGTACATAAAATCAGTACATAAAATCAGTACATAAAATCAGAGTTGACACACGCACATGCTAAGGCCGCCATGTTTTTTTATCAAACAAACAAGAAAACTAAGCATGCAGGGTTGTATGGGATTGATTCTTTTCTTGGGAACGCGATTCGCAATTTCATTGGCTAATGGAAATTCGCGAGATCACCTGGTAAGCATAGCAGAGGCTTGGTGTGCTCAACATTGCAGATCTATCCTTTGCTGCTGTTTGCAAATTATTGGCAGATCATTGCGGACCTATCCTTCGCTGCTGTTTGCAAATTATTGGCAGATTGTTGCGGATCTATCCTTCGCTGCTGTTCGCAAATTTACTCCCACCCCTCCCACCCATTGGTAAGTATGGTTGGTAAGTATTCCACTGACTAGGCTAGTCGGTGTGACAGGTGTCGGGTGGTGGACTGTGGTAGGGGTTACCATGGTTACCTCCTTGTCGTGTGTGGACATGCGCATCCAGCATGACTATATAGTATTAAATCAGTATTATTTAATAGATTATTATATTATATTTTTAGGTGGTAATAATCAAGTTCTTTCTAATTGTTATTGTATATTATTATGATGAACTGCAAGGCTGATTGGACAGCTGTGCAATGCTACTTACTGCAGGGTTCGAAATTGGCACAAGCAAACTGGCAAAATGCGAGTTGATTTACCAATTTGCTGGTAAAAAATAAATGAACTGGCATTTTTTTGCTTGTATTAGGCACCAGGTACGTTAAAACATGTTTCAGTTTTTAGCTTGTTGATATTTGGTTTTGCTTGTAGGTTTCAAACCCGAAGCAATTTTTTGCGTCTTTCCGTGAAAATGAATTTCGAACCCTGTTTAACTGTACCCTATATTTTGGTTGAGCAGAACAAACCTTCTTCAAGGGTTATGTAAACTAAGTAAAGATTACAAGTAGATGTTGACATTATACATGTACATGTATACAGTAGAGAGCTACATGTACATGACTACAACACTGATTATCTAAGCTTTTATACTTAGCTTGCATGTATATACATGAAGTTTATATATACAGTCATGTATCCCCCAAAGAAGGTTTGTTCTGCCGAACCAAAATATACATGTACATGTAGAGTACAATACATAAGGGAGCACGTCCAAATATTGGAATTGGTTCTATCCAATTCCGATCAATCAGTAATACAATGTAGATCCGTTCCGATGTTAGTGAAAGGTAAACTCAATTTCATTGGTGCCAAAAGAATCCGAATTTCTTGTGATCTTGTATATATTGCATGTGTTTTTGGCAGATTTATAAGATAATAATTAATATACCTACCTGCCATTTGCAAAGGCTGTCAGTACTGCATTCTTGCATAGAAAAAATGCTGGCACATTGTATCGTTCAAACATCAGCTCTGTCAGCTTCTCTCGCTTGTTTCTAGTATTCCACTGTTAAAGGAGAAAATATTAAAATTATATAGTTTAATTAAGTAACAATTTAAAATGTGTACAAAAACTAGCAAAATTAATTGCAGGACTGTGTGCAAGAAGGGCAAAAGAATTAGAAAGCAATGAATTTGAAGGAGAATTTAGAATGTGATCAGGAGTCACTTAATTAGTACACCATTCTTGCACACAGCCCTTCATTATTGTTCTTTGTTCTAATTGCTGTATTTCAGCACCTCGGACTAGGTTGACACCAAATTCAAAATATTCTTGTGAGGATGGTCGCTATCTAAAGTGAAAAGTGGTGACAGACATGCCAACATATGACAGGGAAAAAGCAGTTGCATCCAAAAAGATGCAACAGTTAACAGGGTTTGTAGTACTGAGAGATAATGGATTCCAGGAGTTTTCCAGGAGTTTTCCAGGAGTTTTCCAGGAGTTTTCCAGGAGTTTTCCAGGAGTTTTCCAGGGTACCAAAAACAATTCCAGGATCCAGAACTCGGAAATTTCATGGCTAACGGTAAAAAATTGTTTTTAGAGTAAGAGGCCTGCAATGTTACATTCACCAAATATATCTATAAAATTCCAGGCGTTTTCCAATAGGTGGAAAAAAGAGAATTTTCAAGGAGATTTCAAGGGCCCTGGAAGATTTTTTTTAAATTCCCGGGATTTTTCCAGAAATTCCTAACCCTAGGTTATGAAATTATAAACAGCTATTACAGTATTCTAGACTTTTGATCATATGACAGGGAAAAAGCAGTTGCATCCAAAGAGATGCAACAGTTAACAGGGTTTGTACTATTGAGAGATGATGGATTCCAGGAGTTTTCCAGGAGTTTTCCAGGGTACCAAAAGAACAATTCCAGGATCCAGAACTCGGAAATTTCATGGCTAATAAATGGTAAAAAATTGTTTTTAGAGTAAGTGGCCTGCTATGTTACATTCACCAAATATATCTATAAAATTCCAGGCGTTTTCCAGTAGGTGGAAAAAAGAGAATTTTCAAGGAGATTTCGAGGGCCCTGGAAGAATTTTTTTATATCACTTTATACATGCATGTTTTGACAGTTGTAGGACATCTCGCTTTTCTTGCCACTGAAAGAATGAAGCAAAGGGGCTACAGACAGCACCAACAAATAGTAAATAGGCTTGAATTTCATGGTTCTTCATGACTGTGTTCCACTGCCAAGCACATGAACAGCATCGGTAGTTATGTACATTGACAACACACTCAGAAGCAGAATAGGCTAGAGGCGAATTACAAGATTGCAACTAATTTATGCAACATGAAATGGCTATCTGCTACGTCATCAGTATGGAATTTTCAGGCTCGTTGCTCAGATGTCTCTTTTGCAGGGAGAGCGATAAGAGTCGGCTGCTTTTTCAGGCAAATGTCCATTCGCCAGTTAGGGTCTTTTGTATATCGGAGAAGGGGGGAGGGTTGTTAAAAACGTTTTGCAGGGGAGGAGTGGATGGAATATTATTTTAGACCTCCCTCCCCCAAAAAGAAACCTAAACCCATTATTATTATGCTTCCCCCCCAAAAAAATTCTGTTCTTAAAATTTTGCCAGTGATCAAATTTGCCCCATGTACAACATATAATTATATTCACTGATATTTGTCATCTGGCAGAGATAAAAAATGGGTCACATGTACAGTAGGTGCAGGTGTGAGGTGCAATGCATTAGTGCCATACACGTTGAGCATGCGGTCCCTGAGTTTGATTTTTGTGTTGGGCGGCACGTGCATCTGTACCGACTTTTCTCTGATCAGAGTAGCATGTACAGCTTTGAATTATCTTAATCAGGGAGGAGCTCTGATGGGGAAAGGGGTAAAGTGTGAGTGCACTGTCAGCTTCAAGTTTACCAGACTCTTACGAGACTGTCACGAGTTACCAATGTTGAATAAGGTTGCTGAATTATCTTAATCAGGAGCTCTGATGGGGAAAGGGGTAAAGTGTGAGTGCACCGTCAGCTTCAAGTTTACCAGACTCTTACGAGACTGTCACGAGTTACCAATGTTGAATAAGGTTGCTGAATTATCTCAATCAGGAGCTCTGATGGAGAAAGGGGTAAAGTGTGAGTGCACCGTCAGCTTTAAGTTTACCAGACTCTTACGAGACTGTCACGAGTTACCAATGTTGAATAAGGTTGCTGAATTATCTTAATCAGGAGCTCTGATGGAGAAAGGGGTAAAGTGTGAGTGCACCGTCAGCTTTAAGTTTACCAGACTCTTACGAGACTGTCACGAGTTACCAATGTTGAATAAGGTTGCTGAATTATCTTAATTAGGCGCTCTGACGGGGAAAGGGGTAAAGTGTAAGTGCACTGTCAGCTTCAAGTTTACCAGACTCTTACGAGACTGTCACGAGTTACCAATGTTGAATAAGGTTGCTGAATTATCTTAATTAGGCGCTCTGACGGGGAAAGGGGTAAAGTGTAAGTGCACTGTCAGCTTCAAGTTTACCAGACTCTTACGAGACTGTCACGAGTTACCAATGTTGAATAAGGTTGCTGAATTATCTCAATCAGGAGCTCTGATGGAGAAAGGGGTAAAGTGTGAGTGCACCGTCAGCTTTAAGTTTACCAGACTCTTACGAGACTGTCACGAGTTACCAATGTTGAATAAGGTTGCTGAATTATCTTAATCAGGAGCTCTGATGGAGAAAGGGGTAAAGTGTGAGTGCACCGTCAGCTTTAAGTTTACCAGACTCTTACGAGACTGTCACGAGTTACCAATGTTGAATAAGGTTGCTGAATTATTTTAATCAGGAGCTCTGATGGAGAAAGGGGTAAAGTGTGAGTGCACCGTCAGCTTTAAGTTTACCAGACTCTTACGAGACTGTCATGAGTTACCAATGTTGAATAAGGTTGCTGAATTATTTTAATCAGGAGCTCTGATGGGGAAAGGGGTAAAGTGTGAGTGCACTGTCAGCTTCAAGTTTAACAGACTCTTACGAGACTGTCACAAGTTACCAATGTTGAATAAGGTTGCTGAATTATATTAATCAGGAGCTCTGATGGGGAAAGGGGGAAAGTGTAACTGCACCATCAGCTTCAAGTTTACCAGACTCTTACGAGACTGTCACGAGTTACCAATGTTGAATAAGGTTGCTGAATTATCTTAATCAGGAGCTCTGATGGGAAAGGGGGAAAGTGTGAGTGCACCGTCAGCTTCAAGTTTACCAGATTCTTACGAGACTGTCACGAGTTACCAATGTTGAATAAGGTTGCTGAATTATCTTAATCAGGCGCTCTGATGGGGAAAGGGGTAAAGTGTGAGTGCACCGTCAGCTTCAAGTTTATCAGACTCTTACGAGACTGTCACGAGTTACCAATGTTGAATAAGGTTGCTGAATTATCTTAATCAGGAGCTCTGATGGGGAAAGGGGTAAAGTGTGAGTGCACCCTCAGCTTCAAGTTTACCAGACTCTTACGAGACTGTCACGAGTTACCAATGTTGAATAAGGTTGCTGAATTATTTTAATCAGGAGCTCTGACGGGGAAAGGGGTAAAGTGTGACTGCACCGTCAGCTTCAAGTTTACCAGACTCTTACCAGACTGTCACGAGTTACCAATGTTGAATAAGGTTACTTTACTTTACTTTATGACACATTCCACCCATCATGAAGGAGAAATTTTGATGCGTTATAAACTATTACAGTACATATTACACTTACAGCTGCTTCTGACATCAGTAGGGGATGCAAGGATGACTCTGATTTGATGTTCTTGCTATAAATGTAGTCTAACATTCTCTCAAACAGATCCCAGTCTTCAACTGAAACAAAAGAACATAATTTATGTACACTTGTCAATGTAATTAAAGTGCTAATTAAGCCTTATTAAATTTATTTATTAATTAAAATTAAGGTCTCAGTGGAAAATCCTTTCGAAATACATAAGTTTTCTTGTTGTCTCGTTCCCGAGATATTCAAATTAAATATTATTTTTTATGATGTCCAAATTGGTTTGCACAGCCAGTGGAGATTATCATGAAATGAAGAATTATCTCTGCACATAGTAGGAACAAACAATAATTATTATTGAAATCATGTGCACAAGTTATGCAGTAATAAGAAAAATACACACAGCGATTCTGCTATAGCCTCTTCTATCAGCCGGTACAATACATTGTACTGTACCAGTTTCAATTTCTTTTTAAGAAAAACAACAGCAGCCCAATTATTTTGTTGTACAGTACAGCACAATCTCTGACATAACAAACCACCATGTTGCCATGGGAACACGCTTGGACTCAGACTCCTTGAATGGGGAAAAGAAATTCCCTGATTTCTCCTTTGCCAAACATAATTTACTGTTGTGGCCATATCAGAATAAATTATGTTGGAACAATGTATATTGAACACCTATTGGATTCATCCGAGCATTGAAGTTGAGACTTCAATATTGAACGCGTCTACTATTAAAGTCAAGACTTAAATATAATATTTTTCCATATTGGGTGAGGATGAATCCTATAAATGTTTTATTAATAAAACTGAACAAAATAATATTAATCCTCCAACAATTAAGACAATAATGTGAACAGCTCATGCAAACTGTCCAAACAGGTAGCTGTCCAATAGAGAGCTGTCCAATAGAGAGCTGTCCAATATGTTGCTGTCCAACATGGCAAAATATTGGGCTGGCATGTGACCCCAATGCACACAGTCATGTGATTGGTGGATTACTTGTAAGGTATAATAAGTACACATGTAGACATTGTACAACTGTATGTAAGTGGCTTTATAAAGTAAATTGTGTGGTATATAACTGGGGCAGATATTGCAATTTTACGTTCAAGGTGAAAAAGGAGCCTGGGACCAAGAGTGTTTCCATAGCAATATTGTGGATTACATAATGTTGTGTACAGCACTGTACTTACTCATTCCATCCTTGAGTGGGGTCATTATCTCTACTCCCTCCTTTGGGATATGCATTGCATTAGTGCCAATGTAGAACTTCCTATTATCTTCCTTGGAAGGCTTCTCTGTTTTGGAACAAATTAATACACATAAAAGGGCTAATTAAAAGTGAACAATCTGCACTGTAAAAAAGTGGTTGGTAAGTGGTTGGCTAACCAACCATCTACCAACCACTTACCAACCACTTCAGGATTACTATGATAAAAGAAGAAAAGGCAAAAACATAGCTATCAAGTTAACAGGTTACTGACCACTTACCGACCACTTGCCAATCACTTGCCAACCACTTACTGACCACTTACCGACCACTTACCGACCACTTGCCAATCACTTGCCAACCACTTACTGACCACTTACCGACCACTTTTTTACAGTGCAGTGTTCACTTTAGCCCATAAGAGATACAACAATTAACGAACAACAATTCTTACACTTAGCTCAACTGCAAATAATCCAACACTATCTAAACAATTTGCATTACAGTGCAACAGGATAACTAGTGCAGTGCATGCATGTAACATGTACAATGTAGTATCGCAGTGTTTGAAATTGTGACCGTATCGGTCAGCAATGCGACTAAAACTTTGTTTGCCGACCAAACCTTATTGATTAGTCACCAATTCAGCTACTAACATTTGCTGGCTGGTGAGTAGATTCTATTTGCTAGCTGCAGTGGTTTCAATAACTTTTAAAGTAGGGCACACTCTTGTGAGCTAACCTTCAGAAGGCTGGTCTGTCTCCATGGCATCTGTATTTATCACATCACCAAATACACCAAGATGAGTAGGAATGTCATACTATCAGATACATGTAGACACAGTATTATTATTACAAACATATCACATTCTGTAAACATACACAGACAGTAATTGAGCCAGGATTAGATCACTGACAGTCAGTTTGGCCCCTTCACCCAATTTGTGGGGGACATATTTCATTCTAGAGGGGCATAAAAAAAAGAACTTTTCAAAAATATATTTTAATTAAGCCATTTAGAGTACTACTATACATGTACATAAACCATTATGAGATATGACACAGTGTATGTAATGGAAGACATTAAAATGAATGAGTTATCGTGTAACCAACTTTCCTAAAGCATGCATTTAAATGAGACTGAGTTTTCCTTTCTGTCTCTGTGGTCATTGCCAATTCATCACTGGATGGTTGGATTTCATTTTCCTGTCTCAGCCAACTCAGAACCGGCTAAAAAAACTATCAGTATCGGATGAACACGTTTTCGTTGTGGTGCCGACATTATTGTTTGATGAAGAAATCCTCACATTGTGCGTTTGGTCGAGCACATGGTGCAGTCACTCTAGTGTGAAAGTAACTTGGCTCCTCATTGGACAGTTTGACATTATTAATAGTGACAGCCGGAAGTTAAGAAAGACCCTGTGTACAGTGTGTGGTGCATATGAATACAATTCTTCATGTCTGTAAACAAAATCTCACAAATTATTATGAGTAATGGGTAGTATCAGAAAATATCCATACCCCCCCCCCCCCCCCCCCCCCCCCCCCCCCCTCCACGGGTGGCATTGTTATTATATCCTCCCATGCCTTCGGAAATTCTGAAATGCTCATAGGCCCCATGCATTCGGAATTCCATTCGGAAGCTACCCTTCGGAATTTCTTTTTTTTTGTTTTTATGGCAACCCCCCCTGTCCTCTGGAAATCCTTTGTTAATTCCCCCGCCCCCCCCCTTTTTTTAACGAGACTGTGCTGCTCCTTAATTATTTTGAGTATTACTCCCTAGCTACCTTTTTGTTTTTGTTTTTTTTTTTTTATGGCAAACCCCCCTGTCCTCTGGAAATCCTTTGTTAATTCCCCCCCCCTTTTTTTAACGAGACTGTGCTGCTCCTTAATTATTTTGAGTATTACATGCCCGAAATGAAACAGGTAGAGTTCAGAAGTCGTTGAAGAAGTTGAACATTAATTTTGCTTTGCAAATTCAAGTTCATCAAACGTTACCTTCTTCACTTCCTTTTAATTTAGCTGTTGCACCCTTTAGCTGACTTCCGTAGAAATAATGCTTAAATGTAGACTGAATAACATTGCTTTTGCACCATTGCTAGCTACCTGCCATCTTTGAACCTTTATAGAATAACTGCTGACCTGCTGTTATTGTTGTCGCAACATGAATTAAATAAAGACAAATGCAATCAATGTTTCTTGAACTTCGTTAAGTTTTAATAATTAATCATTTAATACAAAGACGAACAGACTTTCATTTTTAACTCATGGATGCACACAGTCATGTGCAGAACGAGTTATTGGGGTTATGTGGATGTGAGATAATCTATTCATTGTTTTTTTTCTGTGGATCGACGACTCGCTGTTGGCTTTCCGAATGACGTTAGATTTACCGAAGATATATTGACGGATGTTTATGGTATGCATCCAAGGTTTCGAAAAGATTTGGTCATGCTGGAGAAGATGTATTGATGGTGCCCTTCTAATGCCAGACACTTCAAACCTGGACAGATATGGTAGTGGGTCCCTATCAATCACTTAGTGGTGATGATGTAATGATGATGTCATCGGTCATGTGATTTTAAGTACATGTTCATGCCCATATCTCCCTCATTTCTAATGCCAGCTTGCTCAAACCTGGACAGACATGGTAGTGGGTCCCTATCAATCACTTAGCGGCGATGACGTAACGATGACGTCATCTGTATCGGTCACATGATTTTAAGTATATGCCCATATCTCCCTCATTTCTAATGCCAGCTTGCTCAAACCTGGACAGACATGGTAGTGGGTCCCTATCAATCACTTAGCAGCGATGACGTAACAATGACGTATCTGTATCGGTCACATGATTTTAAGTATATGCCCATATCTTCCTCATTTCTAATGCCATACAGTTTAAAGGTATTGTTTCCCCACGATATTCCCCCTGCCCCCAGAATATCAGGCTCAGAGACCCCCCATGCATTCGGAATTCCAAACTCGGAACCCCCCCCCCCCAATGCATTCAGAAATTCCAAACTCGGAAACTCCCCCAACCCTTTGGAATTCCAAAATGCTACCTGTGGTAGGGGTATGGGTATTTTCTGGAACTACCCAATACCAATTAGCATGAAGGATACTAGTGATTAATTTGCCCTGTGAGCCAAGGGATGATTTGTGGAAGTCCCAGCACAGCAGGTTGAGACTAAAGGGGCAATTTAATCACTAATACCCTGAATTGCCATGCTATAAGTTTGTAATACTATACGATCGCACAGACAGTATCACAGTCATGATCACAAACAATCATCTCAGTGGTTTGGTAGTGTCAGACTAGCCCTACTCAGGCCTCAGGGAGAACTAGCCAGTTTTGCCAGTTTTATCCCAGTATATCACAGGTAACCCAAGCTCTCTGTAAGTGGCAATATTTACTAGCATTTGTATGGATTTTTTTTAGTCTTGAATTTTCAAAACTAATATTGAATAAAGAGCGAAAATACTTACAGGATGGTTGCAATTTCAGCATTTCAGAGTTGTGATAAACTGGAAAATGTTGACGCACGGTCAGACCTGGGCGCTTATAACCAAACATTCAAACTTACCAAGTGCCCAGGCCTGACCGTGCACCAAAGTTTTCCGGTTTGTCACAACTTTCAATCAACACAAATCAAAATGGCTGCAAATGAGTGATTTGGTAGAGTTCTTCAGCAGCTTGCTGCTCGAGAATGAACGATATCTCGGATCTACTGACTGAAAATGCTTTAATATTTACTGGGCGATGCAGTGGCAAAGGCAAGATGCAATTGTTTGGGATTTTCGGGGGATAAAAGTGGCTAGAGTTCGACTTGGTGCAATCCTTTGTCTCCCACCTTTCCTTGGTATACAGAACTGCTGGGGTCAAAACTTGCCGAAAAATGGTGAAATATGCAACCACAGACTGCCCATGATCAAATAAACACATCCTGTAAGTATTTTCGCATTTATTCAACATTATATACAATGTAGTTTCGAAAATCCAAGACTAAACAAATCCCATACAAATGCTAGTAAATATTGCCACTTACAGAGCTTGGGTAGTTAGGGACCTACCCGAGTTTAATAGGGACAACAACGGCATAAAACAAGTTTCAAGTTACAAAATACAGTAACTCGCACCACAGGCAGCCCAAGCTCAAAGTTTGAATTTATTTGACAGTTGAACTACGAAGGTTCAAACATCCAGAATATCTGGGATTTTATTGCACTAAATGGCAAATGAATAACACAATAAATTTGCTTTGATGAAGATTAAGTTGTTGTGTCTTGAATTTGGGGGTTTGGGGGCCGATTTAACGAGTTTCTAGGAAACATGGATTCACTCTACATTAAGTTAGGAAAGGCAGGCAATTAAAAGCGGACGCGATGGCGTGTTCACATACCTGTCATCTCCACGGCAAAAATGACCCTTAAATCCACTCAATCGACGTGATACTTCTGGAACCCGTAGACAGATCTCCTTGCTGCGTATCCTCCAAGTTTCATGACCAAACATTCAAAGACTACCGAGAAATTATTTTTGTCACCTCGAATTTCGCCGTCCCAAACACCTCTCCACACTTTGACGAGCCACCGGAAGTCCAACCGAAAGGATGCCTCGTTTTGGAGTTGAAATTCACCGCCGCACCAATTGGATGGGAAAGCTCCAAAACGAGGCATCCTTTCGGTTGGACTTCCGGTGGCTCGTCAAAGTGTGGAGAGGTGTTTGGGACGGCGAAATTCGAGGTGACAAAAATAATTTCTCGGTAGTCTTTGAATGTTTGGTCATGAAACTTGGAGGATACGCAGCAAGGAGATCTGTCTACGGGATCCAGAAGTATCACGTCGATTGAGTGGATTTAAGGGTCATTTTTGCCGTGGAGATGACAGGTATGTGAACACGCCATCGCGTCCGCTTGCCTGCCTTTCCTAACTTAATGTAGAGTGAATCCATGTTTCCTAGAAACTCGTTAAATCGGCCCCCAAACCCCCAAATTCAAGACACAACAACTTAATCTTCATCAAAGCAAGTTTATTGTGTTATTCATTTGCCATTTAGTGCAATAAAATACCAGATATTCTGGATGTTTGAACCTTCGTAGTTCAACTGTCAAATAAATTCAAACAAATTTGAGCTTGGGCTGCCTGTGCTCGCACGTAAAAACTAAACTGCATGCAGTCGTAATAACAATGTGGCTGTTGTCTGCAAAAAACGCAACGTGAAAACACTGAGTTTTAAGTTTAAAAAAGAGTGGGCCCTTCCTTTTGTACAACCAGAACCAGTCCGCCTACTCCAAATCGGACGGATAAAATGGGAAACGCGCTAACTACTACATACCTTGGGGCAGTCTTCGCCGGCATAACCAGCACGAATCGTATGCGCTCCGATGTCAAACACAATGGCGCCAACTTCATCTGCAGAAATGAACCCACAAAACGTCAAAATTACACCAAAAACATAAAATAACTATGGTGCAATTACTTATTACCTCCTCCGTAGACTCCGCCACTCATGTTGAGTATTTATAAAAATAATAACAGCTAATTTTCCAACAAATGTTGTCAGGCACGTGGGAGATTGGAAATGAGGGGTCAGCGGTTAGTAAAATTAGGAACCTAAAAATGTTACAATCACCAATGTATATAATATAACCACCTATTTTGTTTTCTATCTGAGAACCGCTAAGAATACTTCTTTAATTGAGCCTTGCTCCCTTATCGAATTATTGAATCCTCTGTAATCATTCTTTGCAAAAAAAAGCTTAAAATTGGAGTAAACAATACCAGAGCCTTCAAGCTGATTTCTCCACAGGCAGCCCAAGGTAATGTTTTTTTAGAAAAAATCTGAAACTGAAGTAAAAAGATCAATAAAATCATAAAATGTTACCTGTGTCCTCTCCATGACTGATATCTTCTCTACACATAGGTAAAATGTCATGACTTCGTTGACCATTTTACTGCAGTTCTGCCTGTAGTCAACCTCGTTCCCAGGGTCTTCTCGGTCAGATCCAAGATGGCGGCTACTCCGAGAGAAGACCCTGGATCACGTGATCAAATACTCCCAGATTTTGGGTAATAAGTTCATGTCCTAGATACAACAATAGGTTAATTACGTTCTATTATGTTTCGGTCATAGAACGTCAGTAACATATTGGTGTATCTAGGACATGAACTTATTACCAGATTTTGGGAGTATTTTGTCACGTGATTTGACGATATAAGATGGCGGCCAAGCTAAATATGGGAATAGTCCATGACGTAATCCAAACCATAGGTATCCCAATCCGGAGTGGGCGAGAACGACGTATATATAGTGAAGGTCTGCTAAACGGTTCGAAATGGAGTTTACTTGGATAAAGAAACAGTGGAAGGGTATCACAAATCTACCAGGATGTATCTAAGCTAGAAGAGAATCCTAAAAAGCCGTTCATTTTCTGTTAGCGTTGAAGCAAAGCGACCGATAGCACATGTTCAGATTTAACGGCTTCTCCTGGCTTTCCCACTGATGAAACCCCAGTTACCAGAAAACTACCCAATAATGCACTGCATCTATTGCTCTACCTACACAATGTGTTTTAAGGTTATTTAAAATCGTTCCTTCCCAGGGCCCGGTTCCTGAAAGCCCGATTAGCGCTAATCCAGAGTTAATTACCATGACAACTAATATGTTTTGTTGAGAGCCAGTTAATCCAGGATTAGCGCTAATAGGGCTTTCAGGAACCGGGCCCAGATGGATACTTAAAATTATACTGTTAATTCGTGCATCATATTGTATTGCAGTGCATCATATTGCATTATTCCGTAGTCTCAAATAAAAATATATTAAATGAAAAAGTGCTCAACATTGACTCTTCTTAATATTTATGCGCATATAATTAGCTACTCGAAAACGAGGCTATCCCCGCATCGTTGCTTCGCTGAAAGGCAAAATGGCGTCGCGGACGGAGCATTGCTGTGTTCCTCTCAGCATTGCTGTGTTCCTCATTCATTCCTCTCAATATGCGTTGGATACAAAATTGTCCTTTCGAACTAGAATGCACGTTGCATCCTCGATGCGGGGATAGCCTCGTTTTCGAGTCGGTGAATTAAATATGCGCATAAATATTAAGAAGAGTGAATTGACATATATAGCTAATCTCTTGTACACGAATGCATTATTTGTCCTATAGGAATGTGCCTTCGATTATGAGCTTAGATAATATACCGTCCTGCGTATGGAAGAAAAAAGCAGAATGTCTTTAAATATTGCGAGGGGCAAAGGCCCGAGCCAAAATTTTTGAGATTTTACTGCTCTCTATGAACACTGGTATCCTGTGTTCTGGAGACTAAACATTGGCTGAACCTGTTTCAGCTAATGAATAAAGTTTCACCCTTGCTCGATTTTTTTTCGGGGTGATTTTGGCTCGTCCGCTCTTTTTTCTGTGCAAATTCGGCATGCTCGATTTTTTTGGGGGATTTGCGGTACCCCCTCCCCCCCATCAATTTTCAAATGGTCCGTTTAAGTATTCCGACGAACTCCAGGATCGAATTGGAATTTCATAGAACACTTAAACACTTCCCGCAGACATAATTTGAAGATAGAAAACGAGACATTCCAGTGCTGGGAAGACTTCACGAAATGGCAGATACAAGAGGAAAAAATGACAAAACGTTGCCGGTTTGTCAAACAAAGAGCTGACAGGAGGACTAAGCACTACAGGACCTCTTGGTTCCGCTGTAACAGAACTGGAGAGTTTGCATCCACAGGTGTGATGAAGCGATCACTGAAATCACAAGAGACTTCAAAAACTGGATGTTCCTGTCCTGCCTTTAGAACTGCAAGGACGGATAGCGTTACAGGTGAAGTACAAGTCGAGTACTGCTTAAAACACGTTGGCCACACGCAGTAAATTGCTTTTTGCCGTATTTCAAAGGAAATGCGCTCTTGTATAGCCGCGAAACTTGCACAGGGAGTGAGCATGAATTCTATCATGGATTATATCACGGACACTCAAGTTGGGCCTCTCAACATAGACCACCTGACCACGCGTCTAGACTCACGTAACATAAAGCAGCAATTTAACATCGACTGCATGCAGAAGGACAATGACGATGCAAATAGTGTGTTGTACAGGGTTAAAGAGATGGAAAGAGAAGAATACAATCCTGTTCTTCTCAGATGTCACAGAGGTTGATAAGAATGTTGATAAGAAATGTTCGTTAAGCATGCCAAGACAGTGATCTGCCTCGAAAATAGTCAGTGCTAAGAAAATATTCTAGTCATAAATGCTTAAGTCATAAGGAAGCTTGCCAAAGCAAAGTCCTTTCGAATTCATGTTTTTACTGAGTCCTCAACCTCTAGCAGCTGCCGAACGCTTGCCTCTCTTAAGAAAAGGGATCTTACGATTTTAGACAAAATTCCTACTTTAGGATAAACATATAATAAATTAACAAGTTCTAGTTTAGCCCACGCTCGACGCATCCAAATTTGAGTTACTTTAATTAAAACGTTCTTTTGTTAAACTGGATTGCATAATGAGCCTGTATTTACTAAGGTCACTTTCGATCCATTGACAACATTGAATAGAACTCATTTTCCAATAACCTGTGTTTATTACAGGGAACTAATTAAGTATTGATTATATCTTAAGCTATCAGTACCAAGCGATCTCGACAACAAGACAATAATATTTGAGTATTTCTAATTACAGTTCCGTACTTTGAAAGGTACCAAACCCATCGAACTTTCCGTCAATGCCAATTAGTTGCCAACTTCTAGTTTGGTTTCTACGGAAAATATCTAAAGACTCATAATGTTTTACGCTCAAACTATGATATTTGTTCTTTAGTTTTACCTTTGACATATCTTATTTTTGTTGTCGATCGTTTGAAACATCTTTCTTTCAAGGTCAGTTTTCCTTTGTTCAGGTCACGACCCTACTTACAATAGGGGTCCATGTAAAGACACCTGTATGGTTGTCAATAACTATTGTTTGTAAATGACATAAATATAGAACGAATATCTTGTAACATAGACGAAGATTTATTTATTTATTTATTTCAAGATTCGCCCAAAGGGCAGGTGTTGTATAATAGGACACGAGGTCCCCTACTAGATACAGAACACCGTAACCCCCACCTCTATAAGAACATTGTTACTCTAGCCCCACCCTTACCCTACCCAGTTAAAAACATATGTATATGTGTGTGGAGAAATTAATGAAAATAATTGCTATATAGCAGTAAAGAAAAAAAGAAAAGAAAACCTTAGACATATTCAAATGTATATAGGTAAATGTATAAAGATAATAAATAAATAATCAAGAATGTTAACTAACAGCTACAAACCGACATAGCATTAATTCGACGGCACTTAGGACATAATAGCTTGTACGTACGAATATTGTCAGGATCAAAAATTGTGTTGAGCCTTTCAAAGAAAAACGATTTAAGATCTTTTTGAAAATTCCGAGAGAAGTGTTAGATTTAACATCAACTGGTAAAGCGTTCCATGAGTGCACAATTCTGTTGAAAAATGAGTCTCTGAAAAGAGAAGTTCTTGATTTCTGTACATTAAGGTTGAGGCCTGTTTCAGAGCGGCGACTACGAGTATTACAAAAAGATAAGTAACTGTGTATATTTAACTTGACATCGCCAGATTTACATTTAAAGAAAAAAACAAGATCAAGGTATTCTAGCCAGTAATTAAAGTGCATATAAGCCCTAGCCAGTTATCTTTGATATCGATTGTACATGAAGTGGATAGTCCAACGGTAGAATATTTCTTGATTTGGGAGTTGCGTCTATGAGATATGAAGGTTTATGTTTCCAATATGCTAATGATGTGATGTCATCACCGACATTTGCTGAATTTCTTTGTGCTTGTAAATTAAGCTATTTTCTAATTTATAATATTTTTTTGGTAAAATCACTTTGATAAGCTTCAAATATAACTTAGAATTTAAAAATAGGTAATTTGTCTCCACCAGCATGCTTTTGTATAATAAGTGATGTCGGTGATGACATCACCTCATTAGCATATTGGAAATATAAACCTTTATATCTCGTAGACGCAACACCCAAATCAAGAAATATTCTACCGTTGAACTATCCACTTCATGTACAATCGATATCAAAGATAACTGGCTAGGGCTTATATGCACTTTAATGGGTAACAGGTTCAATCTCAGTAAACGTTCAGTATAGTTAAGGCCAGAGTTTTTACATATAAACCTAGTAGCTCTTCTCTGGATTTTTTCTATTACGATTACATTATAAATCAAAGTCTGTGGTGCCCAGACTTGAGAACAAAAGCACAGATTTGAGCGCACCAGAGAAATATATAACCGTTTCAAGGCGTCTTGATTTAGGTTTCCCGCACAGTTTCGCTTGACAAATCCTAACATTTTATTGGCTTTGGCAGTAATTACCATAATGTGGTCATTCCATTTCAAATTTTCAAAGATTTCTTTTCTACTAATCTCAGTATTCACTCGTATAATACCAGGATAGCTAATGATTATAGACCAACATTCTCAAGAACAAATATAAGAAAATTTTCAATAGCCTATGAAGGACCAAAAGTTTGGAATTCTATCCCTGACGAACTTCTCTCACCAGCTTCAAATATAATCTGAAATCCTATTTAATTAACCAGTCATCTCCTTAATTAACTGATCTAATATTGTCTGCTCTTCTTCGCTCCCTTCTCGCAAAAACCTTTTCTTTCGAATCATCTTTCTCTTATCATAATATTAATATTCAGTATAATATTGTTAGATTATTAGCTCACGCTTAAAAAAGGCAACCTAAAGTAATAAGTCTTTGGCTTCCATTTAGGTTGTCTTCCACTGTAATTTATTATATATATATTTTTTTGTATTTTTATGCGTGTACATGGTGGTTTGTGTGTAATAAAGATGATGATGATGAAGTCTTTGGAAATTATGATGCCGAGATCTCGTTCTTTGGTGACAATTTTTAGCTGACTCCCTTGCAAGCCGTAATTTATTTCAGTGCTAGCACGTTTTCGGCTAATGCGTAAGTTTACACATTTCGAGGATTGAAAGTAAAGTTCGTTGACCAAGGGAGTTGAAATCTTCTTGTAGAGCATTACAGTCCTTCATGGTGTGGATAGTCTGATAACATTTAGAGTCATCTGCAAACATTGCAAGTTTGGAAGATCTTAACACAGTTGGCATGTCGTTCACATATATCAGAAATAAGATCGGACCCAATATTGATCCTTGGGGAACTCCTGAGTTGACATCAGACCATGTTGAAAAAGTACCATTAATGACGAAGACGAAGAAGATAGAGGAAGATAGATGAAGACGAAGAGAAGACTCATGGCGATTCCATGATTCGTCATGGTCAGTCAATACTCTTGCATGTAAGTTGCCTGTCGTTGAGCCGGACCAGTAATAAAGTACGTAATATCCGGCAACCTTGGTTGTCGTCACGATTTTAGACAAAATTCTACTTTAGGAGAAACATATAATAAATTAACAAGGCCCATACTCGACGCATCCAAAGTTGAGTTACTTTAATTAAAACGTTCTTTTGTTAAACTCGTTTGGATCACGAGCCTGTATTTACTAAGGTCACTTTCGATCCATTGACAACATTGAATGGCGTTTGATCGACATATAATAGCGGCCACCAAGATGAAGTAGTGGTTCTAGTTGTGCACATGTAGTTGGCTTATGGTTGCGTGAGAAATCAACCTTGGATCCAGGGGACCAGCCGGTAAACTAAGCCACTCAATATTTTTGACTAGTTTTAGTACATTAGTTGTACAGACAAGTGTGCCATGTTGAGAATAACACCTAGTTAGAGCGTCACTTTAACAAAAGTACTCTATTGTGCAAATTGAATTCCTATTCAAACGTTTAAGTAGCGTAACTAAAATATTCAAATTTATTTGTTTACCAGTTCGATGTTCATATTCTGTCACTGGATTTATAAGTAACGGGTACACGTTCGTATTTTTATTTTGTTATCGCGGATAATGCGGAGAGCAACAATCGAGGTTAATCCTCATAGCCAATCAATTCCTTATCTTAAAAAAAAACACCGAGAAACTTGATTAACGGTATCTTGGATTTCAAAAGGACGTAAGATTGACGAAAACACTTTGTTTGTTTCAAAAGAGACATTAGAAAACATTTCTAAAACTGAATTGTAATAACATTGTTCATCTTTTGGCAAAACGATTATTTATTTATTTTTAATGTGGTACTTAAAATTCTCGTGTTATCAGAAAGCTGATTAGCATTAGTGGTTATTTAACACTATATTGATGAGTTTGGTATCTTCAACATTATTAGCGGTCTATAGGATTGCGAGCTAGCACTAATATGGACGGATTATATATAACTCGGGTTGCCTGTGCTAATCTAAATGCGAGTGAGGTTCCAAAGGATTAATCAATAAAAGGGGCAAGAGCATTGTTATTACAGGATTACCTGTAAAGAAAAGAAATAGCTAAGTTGTTTAATTAAGTAATCTCTGTATCAGCCGAGTTAAATTGGTGCTCTATGTAGAAGATCGACTATGGGCGAGGTGGCAAAATTAAAGTTTCCGACGCGAGGACAGTACATTGTTTAACCTGGCTAGGTTTAATTGTATTGTGCGCCTTAGCGAGTGACAAATGAAGACTACGATTCTTTAAATCAATTACCGCCTGATAATATTCTAAAAAGTCTTTTCCGAGAATGACGCGACATCGCATGAGACTTTCTCAGCTACATAGCCTGAAAAAGGATAGACTCTCTTATCAATAGTGAATGGAACTAAAATTTGCCCTAAAACAGGAATATCTTGTCAACTGACCGACCGGACAGGGGCGGATCCAGGGGTGGTGAAGGGGGTGGCTAGCCACCCTCCATTTGAAATGACAAAAATATTTCTGTAAAGCTGGAGTGATAAATACAGCTAGTGAGCACGTTTGTTTTCTTGGATTGATAAAGTTTCACATTATTTGTTTATTCTATATTTGACACCCGAGGAGGAAGGTGGCCTCATCACTGTTTTAACATTCTTAATCATCGTGAACTGTGCAACATTTGAGGGGGGAAAACCCAGCGAACTTTGTTCAGATACACCTTAATATTATGAAAAACAAGGGTGCCGAATACTTAGGCTAACAATGTTGATCCCAGAATCGGGAGTTCGATATCGACGATATTGTGAAGTTAGTTCTAATCTTAAATTGCACAACGGCGATAATCTCGTGTTAACTTATTATTGCGGTTAGTATTACTGGAAAGCTGGTCGTAAAACACGATAGAGAAAAACGATAATATAAAAAAAAAATTATATAGAGGCCACCTCCTTTTAAAATCCTGGATACGCCACTGCCGGAGCATATTTAAAGTTGAAATTTCCTGTGGCTGTTTACTTAGTTCGAGAATTTGCTGCCATGTGTCTTTACCAATAACTGTAGCAGCTGCGCCTGTATCTACCAAGAAAGTTATTTGAAAATCACCTATCGAACCTGATATCGTAAAATTGCTTGTTGAATTCTGAAAACTTATTGTGTTTATGTGTCCCTTTTCGTATCTGTAATCTGGGGCTTCTGATTGCCCGTATCATTTATATATTCATGTCCATGAATAATATCATCATCATTGCCGTACTGTGACAGGCGAATGGTGCTATTGTTGGATGAATTTGAATTTCATTTGTCGTCGAATTCTCCTTCTCAAAAAAACTATGAGTAAGTGTAGATTCATGCTGGGCTTGTGAAATTGCTTGTTCGGCAGGTGCTAGATCGAGGTTGAACTTTGTCGAGAAAAAACATGAATTCGAAAGGACTTTGCTTTGGCAAGCTTTCTTATGACTTAAGCATTTATGACTACAATATTTTCTTAGCACTGACTATTTTCCATTCACTTTTTTCCTTTACGTCAACGATCCTCAATGCACTTGTCATCTACGCTATTTGGAAAACACCTTCCCTGCACAAACCATCGATGATTCTTCTCGCAAATCTGTCTTTGTCGGATTTCATGATGGGAATACTCGTTGAGCCATTGTACATTATATTTTTAACATCAGTTCTCCGTCAGACATACGATATGATGTGTTTTGTATCCCATGGATGGTGGCCAAATGTCTTTGCTACGATCTTTCTGGAGTGTCGGGAACTACAGTAGCTGCGATCAGCCTCGATCGCTGCCTGGCAGTCAGAAAGAGTACCACCTATCGTAACCTGGTGACTTTTAAGCGAGTTATGAGGTTTATCGTGGGTTCGTGGGCATTTTACATTGTGGTTGGTGTCATTTTTGCGTTCACAAGCTATGGTGTAGTGTTTCGTCTTGTTGCTATAGTAGGTGTAGTTCTGTTAGTGACAGTCATCATACTGTACGGTATTGCGCAGTATACCTTATGGAAACTCTCTCGAGGAATATCAGATGCTTCATCGACGGAAACATCAGAACCACAACATCGCTTTGACGTCGTGAAATACAGAAAATCACTGAGAACGACAGCGATAATCGGTGGCACAATTTTTTTGACGTACACACCATTTGTGTGCTTCAGTACTTACCAGGGATATGTAAATGAACCTCTACTGCAGACTGATTACATGACAGTGTTGTATCTTAGTGAGCTGTTGATGATGATGATGTCCATATTAAATCCCTTGTTGTATTTGTGGAGAATTAACGAAATTCCGCAAGCAGTCAAAAGAATCATTAAGATCAAGCTTTCGACAAACACTTATATAGACACTAATAGGCCGGCTTTCGCAGGAAACAGTCACGTGCTGATATATCACTTCAATAACCAATGAATTGAGCTCGTGATCCCATGGGAATGGCTTCACTGAACGGCAAACAAACTTCCAAATGCTGTTTTAGAAAGATCGATGATCGATCGGTGTGTTAAATAGCATTTACAAACATGTTTTCATGGACTGTTTAAAACACGACACGGAACAGCAGTGTTTTATCAAGTTTAAAAGTTCGAGGGCGAAGCCCGAGAATTGTTAGACTTGATAAAACACGTGCTGTGAGTGTTTTAAACGGCTTCAAAAACGCTCTAATAATGCAATGAAAGAAAGACGCACATCTCAAGGGAATGGTTACTTAATGAACCACTGAACCTTTGTATTCACAACGCCATGCAAAATATTCGAGTAATCACCGCCTGCAATTACGAACGTCTCAAGGGAATGATATGAAGAAATTACCATACTATGTTGTTTGAAGCGGCGTTTCGCAATGCAAGAAGAACCTGCACTTGAAGGATTTGGTGTCGTGGTTTACCTCGATAAAGTTCAAGACTTGGAAAGCGATGTGACTGACATGACGACAGACGACTCTAATTGTTTGACTGCGGCACAAAATATGTAAGTTTAATGCACGTTTTTATTATTTTACGGCTTTGAGTTTGGTTTAATGATTGGAACTAAACAGTGGCTTGGTAAACAAGTAATGGTAGTTGGATAACTTCATTTAAAAATATTATCTGTGTATCTCGGTAGTCTGCTAATATTAGTAAATTTAGTGCAAAATTTATTATCTAGGTACCTTATGTTCCGTGTACTTTTTGCTATCTTTGGGTCTTTATCAGTTAATTCTTAATTAGGATGAAACTTTATATAAAATTTCCTGTTCATTAGTATTCTTTATATAAAACGTTCATCCTAATTAGCAATTCAATGAGAAAGCTGAAACATCAATAGAAATTCCATTGTCTCAATCATTAACCCCGTTTCCCCCTGGGACAGAATTCAAATCCCTCCGCGGGCCTTTTAGAATGATGAGATTTTATCAGGTATAAAGTAGCATGCACGAGACTGATTTACTTCATCTGATTGGACAAAATGCTCATTAATTATTCGTTTTTGAAAATATGATAATAATAATTAGTTTATTCACTCCTGTTGCAGTGTATACATATCCTGAATAACAGCCAGGGCTGATTACACTTAATAATAAGCTACTGATTATATATGAATAAATATGTACTATATAATATAAGTTAAATTTAGATACCTTCGAATTTCACAGTTACAAAGTTGCTAAAACGGTCAGTCTTAGTGGCCATTGCATGGGTAACTGCTTTTGCCCGATCGGCTTAGCGAGTACTGCGCCGATGAATTTATTACTCTGTTATGTATGTTTTGCTAATAACAAAACCGTTCTCAGACTGTTTTTGCCGGTGCCGACATGGTCGTGCTATCAAGGAGAGATTGCTGAAGATCTTTACAATATTATTTTAAAAACTTAATTTCAAGAGGTCGTTTTGGCTCAACAATCATTCCCTCGAGATTCAAGTGTTGGTTGAACCAACCAGAGAACGGCTACAAGTGAAAATGAAAAATTCATTTGCAACTATTTGTATGCCTAGTTAAAGTCAAAACACCGTTGCAAAAAAGCTCGTATCCGAATAACCCAAGGTCTATGTGAATGAGAATCGCTATGAAGTATGCAATAATACTGTTTTTATTTCATTGGACAACGATGATCACATGAGGAAATCAACCTTGTCAGATTCAACAGCATGCGAAAATAAGTAATCCTGCGAAATTTAAGTGTCATAGCTTTCATTGCTACAGAGTAATTAGGGTTTTAATTAAGAGAGCTTCAGTTTGTATGAAACAAGTCAGTCATGGCCTTACCAGCCTCGTTTTCATGTTTTTTTCTTCAAAGGTTTAAATGCCAATAACTCTGGAACCAATTGTTTTAAAACTATTAAACTACATACTGTCAACAACTTCTTACTGCTCTTTCAGGTATCATATCTGTATCAATTTTTCTGTATTTCTTTAAATTCAGAATTTATGCTAATTAGGCCATACTTTTTGCATAGGGCTTATTAAGTTTCGAATTTTGTTTCGAGAAAGAAATCGTGTTTTGTAGACGTCAATCAGGTGTCATAAATGCACTGAATTTAGAACTTCCAGTTACAACCTATTTCATTGTTACGTGCATAGGCGGTGTTTCAAGTTTTTTAGACACCTGATCATTCGACATTAGCATTCCACGCAAATTTTGACAGCGAACTCTGTCTAATATTGGAATGTGAAAAGCACCTAAATTATTCGATTCTGTACCTCAAAACTACGATAAACAAGTGAGCCTAGTTGCAAAGCATGTCGAATGGTCGTCTCGAATGACTACGTCGAATGAACGCTCTGTGCACTTAACACTGAATCGGTTGCAAAACTACATCTAGTCGAAGTTGATCAAGAGCAAGGCTTTTTCATATTCACTACGATGGAGAGTCTTTACACCTGGCAAAGTGGTCTAACAGCAAGAAACCTTTCAGGGGCGTCTTGATATGAGGAAACAGTAAACTGAAGGTACTCAGTCAAGATTATACAAAAGCACACACGCCGTGAGCAATTCCCAGAGACCGAGGAAAAAGTCCATGCAGAATGTAAATGTGAAAAGTAATATGTAATTGTTTGTAGACTTAATTCTTCAAGTTTTAGTTTGCATGATGATTTATCGGGTCCTGGCTTTGATCAGCCCCTTTGGTTGTTACAGGTCCCGGCGTTAGAAATTCAGAGTTTTTTTTATCCGGAGGGTGGTTCACGACGTTCGTGCTGACTTAGAGTCGAATAGGTCTTCCCAATGAAAACCTTGTAAGCCGCCTAAAAAGTATCCAGAAACATATGATGGAACGTTGATAAAGACTGAGGATTGAGAAAGGTTCATATATAGTTCGACAAATTTGAGTTTTGAAATTGAGAAACCCAGCGATAAATACTTTTCGAATCGACCATGCACCGCGTACTCCTCTCGAAGCCGAAACGACGTGGCAGAACATTAGTTGATATGGTCGTGGAATCAAACGATTGACGACTACCAAAATAAGACTTCTTCGGCGTCCGAGACAAAATTATGAAAGAACACGTGTGACTGAGAATCGCTATAATGCTCGAGCATTAAATAGCGTATTTTATGTACACAGGTTGTATAAGGTAGATATCTCATGGCCAGACCTTGATTTATTAAAGTAAAAACATACTGAACAAAATATCTGGATTCTGATTGGTCAATTACGAGAAACGAGCATAAAACATTTAATAGCTAAACTGCATTAAACACAAACAGATCAGGGGCGGGCATCTCGTTTATGGATACTAGTCGGACATGTATGCTTTGTTAATTACAGCAGTATATAATGTTGGCAAATCAAGTCTATATATTAGATGTGTAGTCAGAACATTTCCTCTATTCTTAACATATGTTTTATCGAGGTAGAGAAACGCCTTCGAATGATTCTTACATATTAATCACTCCTCTTTATACACCCTCAACATTATCCCAACGGGATTATATAACTTGTTTATATAACATAACAACATACTGCATTAATTACTACCCACTTGTGTACATTCCATAACGCTACTAAATATATTTATACTCACTCTGTACGAGCATAAAACATTTAATAACTGCATTAAAACAAACAACAGATCACGGGCGGGCATTTCGTTTATTGATGCCCCACCTTCGGTGATAAAGAAAGACCATGATGCAAGCTAAACATTTAAACTTCTTGAAACTGAAAGCAAACAATCAAGGTTGTCTTGACGTACGTATCCATCTTTCGCTCAGTCTGATTTACTTTGACGCTGAAAAAGGCGATCACTAATTCCAGTGTTAGCAGCAGCCGAGGGCACCACCGGCTCTAAAACTGTACGTACAGGTTTTGGAAGGAGCCTAAATAAACCCAATCTTGCAGAACTAATACTCTTAGTCCCAAAGTTGCTAATACCAGTACTACGCAGACGATACTATCCAAGACTTTCAAACTGCGAAAAAATGGTTGTGAAGAAAATAAAGTTCAGCTTCGCGGCTTGAATATTACCTAAACAATAGTGTAATGGTACTTGTAATAAGGTCAGTTTCAGCCATAAACACTGTGAAACGATCCCTATAAATATCAGTCTTACTCTTCAGTAAAGATATACAGCTCGACAAAACTGTTATCGCAAAATTTAACATCGCACTAGTGCAAACTGGCTAACTCAGTGAAACGCGGTGTATGCTGTAACACAAATTGCAGCTTAGCGAAGGTCTGAAAAATTCACGGTAGCATTCATTTCTGGAGTAACAGGCCCCTTTTTGGAGTTAGTTCAGATAATTTCCTTTTTACCGGCTTCAAGAATATAACTGATATACTAATTTTGGAGCGCAAAGGCTGGTAAAGTCGTACACTTTGTACGCCCAATTATTTCCGTAAAATAAAGACTCTAGTACTGAATATAGACAATTACATTGTAATAGATCTTCCAGATACAGCGCAACTGAAATCTCGTTAGATGGTAAAGGAGAAATTTCACAGTAGGAAGAGGCCCAATCTTTAAATTATTGAAGGCTCTTGAATATATGTCCATTGTGTTAGCTTCCACTTGAACAGCACGCAAGGGCAGACACTCTGCTAACTTCCGTAACTCTGGTTCTATGAGGCTGCTGACCTTCAATGCAAATTAAACGCTTGTTCACCTTGTAAAAGGAGATAAAAACAATAATATATTAGAACAGGCCCAGTGGCCGCGACGTGATGCACGAAACACATTTTTGTATAATAAACAGGCTACAGTGCGTCGTTCCAGTGAACATAAAGTTAATATGAGCCAGTGCCGTTATACTGCCGTCTCTCTAGACCGGCCAGTTATTTAGCGGTAAATGCTCCATTGAGCAATAAAAACATACTGTATTTTATTGTGTTGTATTATTAAACTGCCATTCTCAACAGACAAAATCAATAACAAATTGTCTAAACGTCACACCGGAACTACTAATATATTGCCTTTACACTGGCTTTAGCAAACATACGTTACGATTCTTTTCTGTACTGGAAAATATCGGAGGTACCAACGAGCAGCCAGAATTCACCAGCCCAACTTACGGTCACGGAATATATGCTTAGCCTATCTGGATTAAAGTACTTTGAATAAAATCGAGGAACGTTACCGTTTTCAAAACTAGCAAACAGTCGATTGGGAGCAAGGTCCCGGCCAGTAAGACGT
The DNA here is from genome assembly GCA_030867875.1 of Actinernus sp. WN-2022. NCBI lineage: Eukaryota > Metazoa > Cnidaria > Anthozoa > Actiniaria > Actinernidae > Actinernus > Actinernus sp. WN-2022. The sequence continues at coordinate 117,075,142 of JAOWCC010001634.1, read as the reverse complement.
GGCTGAACAAAATAAGAGTCTGACTCTCCAGTCTTCATAAACAACAACATAATCCGCTTTCTCATCGAGAGTACGAGGTATCCATTCTAGCTCGATGTCAGTGTTATTTACTTTTGCATAATAGCATATATCTACACCTAATTTGTGCAAATGATCTTTCATGCTGCCAGAATAAACAATGGTTTGAACTGCTTAATTGTCCATGAACCACTTGACAATAGTATCGGATAGTAAGTGTATAAAATTATGCAGAGCAAAATTAACTATTCTTTATTCCCTCAAGTGGAGCTTTGTTTCATTTCTGGAGAGTCTCAATTCTTATGCACTACCATCGATATAAAGGCAGCACAACCGACATCACTGGTACGTGCGTCCGTATGTACGATTCTAGTTGGTAGACGGACAGCATTCACAAGTGATTTCGAATACGGTTCGTCAGTGTGTTACGCTTCTAGAAGTGTAATAGTCTCATAAAAATTAGCGGCCAGGATTATAAAGGACCCCCCCTTGTCTAGCATTGATTTCCCTTGTAGTAATAAAGAAATACTTCCAAATACAAGCACATGTTAGAACTAATAGTTCTTGTTTCGGAAGCCAGCTGTTTGGCCAACAAATGCTAGTACAGGCATTATCATTGCTAATCACAGCTTATCGGACTTATCCTCCGCAATAGACAATTTTATTGTTCGAATACCAAGAATACCCTAACCGCCTGATGGACGGAAGAGGGGACCAAAGACCTCTTTATTTGGGACAAAAATCAGCATTTAGTAGATCGGATTTAAGACTACGAATACGAAGGGCAAACACCCATACCATCATCTAGGTAAACGACTATCTTGATACTCTTTACCACGCGAATATTGCACTAACAGCTTCATAAGTTTCAGTAGTGAATACGTTAGGACCAGTAGACAAAACAATGGCAAAACAGTAAACTTCTAGTACTTCATAGCACCACCGAATGGCCAGGAAAAACCTAACACTTATTGATCTAGCGGGAAAATCTCAGTAATTTGACGAAAATTGCCGGTCGAATACAAAACAATGGCAAACGCCCACACCATCATCTAGGTAAACAACTAATTTAAACGTTTTACTACGCGAATATTTCACTAGCAGTCTCATAAGTTAAGTGAATATGTAAGGACTTGAACTTGAACTTGGACCAGTTGACAAGCCAAATGGCAAGACCGTAAACTTGTAGTATTTCGTAACAGCGCCGAATGGCCAGGAAAAACCTAACACTTATTGATCTAGCGAGAAAATCTCAATATGGTGATAACCAGGTTTAATATCAGACGAATAAAGCCAATTTGACGAAAGATCGGAGCGATTGCAGAATACAACGTCAATTTTCAACGTCTCCCAAAAAAGCCCAGCTCAGCGGGTCCGCAGACCATAGGAAGCTAAAACGACACTGAGTAACACTTAAACTTAAGTTAAACCATCCTTAACACTAACATGAGACTTAGCCTATTATATTATTATTAAACTGAGTCGTTATAGATTCCAAACACGATACCTGCTTATATCCTGCCAATGCAAGGTTATATTTGAAGTGGCTCCGCGGCTCCGTAGTGATAAAATTATAGATTCCAAACACGATACCTGTCTATACCCTACCAATGCAAGGTTATATTTGAAGTGGCTCCGCGGCTCCGTGGCTCCGTAGTGATACATTATAGATTCCAAACACGATACCTGTCTATACCCTACCAATGCAAGGTTATATTTGAAGTGGCTCCGCGGCTCCGTGGCTCCGCAGTGAAACTCATTATAGATTCCGAAACGCGATACCTGTCTATACCCTACCAATGCAAGGTTATATTTGGAGTGGCTCCGCAGTGAATCTCATTATAGATTTCGAAACACGATGCCTTTATCGATTAATCCAAACCCTAATCCATCATTTACAAACACCCTAACCATCAACAATGGGTGATCACTAATTTAGGGTTCTTTAGGGCTAAGTCACTAAACAACACAGGAACATAATGCTTCTTAAATGTTCCTATCAATTAATCCAATCCCTAATCCATCATTTAAAAACACCCTAACCATCAACAATGGGTGATCACTAATTTAGGGTTCTTTAGGTAGGGGTCGCACTAAGTGAGGTCTTGTTTATATACCCCAAAAATAGTGTTTTTTTTTTGTGGCAGTCCAATTTTTCTTGAAGGTCGCATTTAGACTTCCAAAATACCTTCTGATGACAGGTTGTTAATCTCATGAGTTCTCGAGTGGCGACCTTGCCATAAGGTCACGCTAAGGTAATTCATGCATGATCTCATGAGTGACTAGTTGGGGAAAATGAATCTCAACCATATAATTTTTGTCGCGTTGGGTTTTCTCTTGAATTATCAATTCCAAGCTCAACAACAGGCTGATGCGCTATTGATAATAGTCATGCAATATCAGCAAACCTGTTTTAAGATGGCTATGGCCTTAAGGAAACGCAGAGTACGAAATTTGCGCCGTTTGCGTAATCGGACATGATCATGGACCCTTCCACGGCCTGAAGAATCATGGTTTGAGATCCATTACCATGACCGTAATATTTCGGGCGATTTCTTTAGACGACAACTAATTCGCATGAACAGGGATACTTTGCAGGCCCTTGTACGATTTCTGGGATACCGCATCACTTGAGAAGACACACGATTCAGGCAATGTATTCCACCAGAAAAGGTACTGGTTATTACACTTTCAGGCTTGCACATGGGAACTCGTATGTGAGTATTGGGCCCGCTATTAATGTTGGAAAATCTATCGAAGCTGTCCAAGATGTCGTGGGAGCTCTATTTGAAATCAAAAATGAATATATTCACTTCCCAGCTTCATTTTGGTTTGATGCGCTTGAAGCAGGGGAGTCGGGTCGATTTTGCTGTTGCTGTTCGGTTTGATTTTGTTGTTGCATAGGTGTCTGCCGGTTAAAATGCATGTCTGCTCCATGATACGCAGGGTATGGATTCATCTGATGCATGCCGTATCCGGGAGCTGAACTTAGCGGGTTGAACTGATTATTATAGTAGAACGGAGCTCCGGGAAAATAACTTTGTCTATCCATGTTTGAAGCTTGCTGCTTTCAGAGCGGTGTATGACCCGTGGTTTCCCGCCGTACTGAATTGTGCAACAAGACATGAATACCTTTGACTACTCCATTAATTTGACAGCTTAATGGATAAAACAACAGGATTGTATGTTCTGCCAAATCTTAGCCGGCTCCGAGGCAGCACTTCGGCTTCTTTGAAGTATTTGGCAATACTTAAATCTCCCAAATTTTGGCAACTAGGGGTCGCACTAGTTTTACGTCGAGTGATGACAGAATCGCGACTTATGTAAACACGATCTCGCCTAGTGCGACCCATGCCACCAAACAACACAGAAAAATAATGCTTCTTAAATGTTCCTATCAATTAATCCAAACACTAATCCATCATTTAAAACACCCTAACCGTCAACAATGGGTGCTCACTAATTAAATTAGGGTTCTTTAGGGCTAAGTCACTAAACTACATAGAAACATAATGCTTCTTAAATGGGAATAATTCTTTTTAAGTAAATAAGTAAATTGACATAACTTTCTTGTGTTGTTGTTACTGCTCAAGTACGTTAGGTGGAGACGCCAACATGTGAACGCGTTAGTCCATATATGTTTGGGTGTGAACGAGTCTCTCTCTGTTCACAGTATCGTAGAACGAAGCAACATGTATGATGTCAACGCGTCAACGCGCTAGAGAGATATGTCTGTGTGTGAACGAGTCTCTCTGTTCACAGTAGTAGAACGAAGCAACGTGTATTATGTCAACGCGTCAAATAAACGTATAAAAGTTAGTATAAATGGTTATATAACTGCTATACAAACTGGGATGAATTAAGGTTTTATTTTCTAAACACATGGGTATATATTTTTAAGTCATCAAGAAAAACGAAAAAAAGAAAGAAAAACGTCCTAGTATAGGGGACGAAGTCACAATGAGGTGCGATGGGCTTATTTTAAGATTTGATTTAATTAAATTATGGAGAATAAACACTATATTATGGGATTCCTGTGTGTTTTGTTAATCCACGGAGCCGCGGAGCTACGGAGCCATGACCTTTGCTCTCTACTTTGTGATGATAATAAATTCAAAATGGAGGTTGTAAGACTTAGCTAATCCTAACCCCTTAGCCTAAGATTAGCTACAAAATGACTAATACAGTTAAGTACTATTTCAGTTCCTTAAAACGACTGCGCGGGCAACTACGGAGCCACGGAGCCAGATATTTCTAAAGAGCTTCAAGAGTGCCACTGTATTCTGCAATTTAGCCGAAAGATCTAACAGACGATCAAGCATAGGCTTGGCATCTACAAATAACATAGGCATTTGGATATCTAAGGTTCTAATAAAAGCCTATTTTCACCGTTTGACTGAATCGAAACATACAATGGATTTAATTACCACCGTAGGGGCGGAGCTGCATTCCACTACTGATTCAACAGCTAACAGAGCAATAGTAGCCTTCTGTACGAATTCACTGTTTTGAATTGCTAACTTATTGTTACTAAACCGCGCCAGGGCGAGAGTAGTACAAAACGGAAAGTTGTATTGCTCAAGAACAGTTTGCTGAATGAATTGAGCTCCTATAAAGTGCTCCCAAAACCCAACATGTGAACTAGTCTTCCTTAGACCTTTTTCGGATATCACAATTTCCACTGTATTACGCGTAGTTACGCTCAAGCGTGCTCATTGTCAAATAATTGGAAATTTCAGACAGATTATACTTAGCTTTTCCTAGCCTGTGCACAGTATCTTCGTACTCAGTTCTTGTCCACCACACTTTCAATTGGTTGTGGTCGTGCTTGTCGAGGCACGGCTATTGGTTCTGTGATGGTTTGAAGATGTTGCAAAATTTGCCAAGTGTCAAAGCTTCCCGCGGCTGAACACTTGTCCTTTGCCTGAAGACTCGTGGTGTAGCGAAAGGGTTGATACCGCGGTGAGAGACATTCCTGTACTGTTTATTCCCTCTGATCCTCGCACGTGGCTCTCTTTTCTGCGACACGACGTAGCTTCTTTCCAGCACTAAATCTTCGGCCAGCTCATCAGACTCTGTATTCTTCAGGAACTGTCCAGCCAGCAAAGCTTCCAAATTCGAAGAACCATGCAGTTGCTCTTTGTGGAGACTACGGGAGTTTCGGTTTCGCTTACCAGTTCTGGATCCGACATAATAAATTTAGGTATCAAGGTAGAGAAACGCCTTCGAATGATTCTTACATATTAATCACTCCTCTTTGTACACCCTCAACATTATATAACTTGTTTATATAACATAACAACATACTGCATTAATTACTACCCACTTGTGTACATTCCGTAACGCTACTAAATATATTTAGTTAATTTGTTACACAAGCTTTCTCGAGTGTACTTACAAAAATTATTCATTCCCCGTAGCACAGATTACAACCTAAGAAATTCGGAAAATAAATTAACCCTAGCTTTAGTTATAGTGGGGCCCTATTATGGAATAATCTTCCCAATGAGACAAGAAAATGCGATTCTCTTGGGAGATTTTGAAGGGATATCGATAACATATTTTCCGTATCGGACTCCCACACGGCATTCATGTAAAACAGTGATATTTTAAATATATTTTTAATTGTAATAACTGATGATTTTACCGTGTTTAAATAAAGTTGATGTATGTATGTATGTTTACGTTCGGGAAAAAGTTAATTGAAGTTTAGAGCCTAGAGGCTAGGTAAACCTTTAGGTTATCGAGCTAGCCTCTAGCCAAATTAAATTGAGTTGATATTCTAGCTACAATTAAAGCAATTTTTACTAAATTAATACTTATTTGCACAAGTACAGCTGCTAGTTAATTTGTTGCCCATGTTGGGGGTAGTTGGATTAATGTTGTTCCGCCAACAAGTAAGGTTTAATCTTTTTTGAAAAGGAGAATGTACTGAGTTCTTTATATTCGTTTGGGAGCTTTTGCCAAAGGTCAGTTGCTTGGGAGGAAATCATCTGCAGACCTGTATTTGTTCTGATGCGTGGTTTGTAAAAATTCAGGTTTGAAACGTATCTTGTATTATAATTACGTACATTACTGGCGAGTTGGAAGAAAGTACCAAAGACATTTTAGTAACTGTTTGTTATGCCAGTTAGGGCATGGAGTCGGTATACATTAATCACAGTTAAATATCTAAGAGGTTAAGCAGGGACAGAGCACTTTCTGTGAATTACCCGTGCGTTATGGAAAAGAATATTAATCTTAAAGCGTGTTTTTTTTTCACTTGTATTTTTTGTATATGCGTTTGATAGGCGCTGCCCCAGGCTAATTACTCGGGCTGCCTGTGGGCATATCCTCCATCTTGCTTTAATTTCTATCAGTCAACCAAGACCTTTGTCCATGCCCAGACAGCCAAGTGTTAAACTAAATCCAAACGTGTTTTGGTCCATGACGCCATCAATTATTACGCCATCCACGATTGCGTTTACTTTCCTCGTGATTGGTTCAAGTAGAGCGGTTTTCAGTTGAGTGTAGTAAAACCGAACGCAAACTACCCACAGCCAGCCAATCATAGGAGCGAGTAATCACAAGTAACTCGTAAATGGCTTCCCTGTGAGCCAATGACAAACCAAAGCAAAACCAAATCCAATTTGCGTTTGGTTTTACTTTGGATTCTCATTGGTTGGTTTACTTTCTCAGCCAATAGGAGAGCTTAGTAAACGCAAAACCAAAACACTTCCGACACTCAATTGAAATCCGCTCTAAAACCAATCGTGATTTTCTTCAGTTCGTGATTGGCTCATTGTGTTTTGACTTGATGCCGTGATTGGTTCTGTGATTACTTTGGTTTTGGTTTTACGACACTCAATCGAAAACCGCTCTATACAAACTTGTACATAGGCCTCAGACCTGCTGAGAAAACTAACAAACGTAACTTACAGGTATAGAAATAGAGCGGATTTCAATTGAGTGTCAGAAGTGTTTTGGTTTTGCGTTTACTAAGCTCTCCTATTGGCTGAGAAAGTAAACCAGCCAATCAGAATTCAAAGTAAAACCAAACGCAAATTGGTTTTGCTTTGTCATTGGCTCACAGGGAAGCCAGATATGAGTTACTTGTGATTACTTGCTCCTATGATTGGCTGGCTGTGGCTAATTTGCGTTTGGTTTCACTACACTCAACTGAAAATCGCTCTATCTGTGTTCAATGTACTTGTTTTAGCTATTAATTTTGCGTATTTTGAAGCACTGTTGTTTATGACGAGGAGGACCTCTGGCATGCATGGTATTCTATTCCCTTTTAACGTTTTTTTACGTCTTGATTTTGGACGCGTCTCAAACTAAACGAACAACTTGGGGTTTTGACGTGTTTTTTTTTTGCAGATCTACCACATACATTTTCACGTGCATCTATTGTATTTTGCACCTAGGGGTTACCGTCGCGATTACGTAAGATCCCTAATGTCGAATGAAATTCGGAAACAATACGAATGTAGTTTATCTTATTGTTCGTATTCTGATCTCCCTTCCCTGGGTTCCAGAGGTTAAACGGTTTTTCCCTTGGTAGTATAAAATAGCGTTGGCGCGAGGATCGTCGAGTGCGCGGACGGCAAAAAATTGCCGTCCGCTTACCTTTCCGGCTCCCATAAGCGTTGCGAACCCTAAAAAGGCTTGGTCACTCTGCATAAGTCCTTTCCAGTCCCTCTGATTGCGCATTCAAGATGGCGGTCACTGGGGTGATCTGTAGTTTCTGACCACTCTCGCAGCAAAGGACGAATTTCAGGAAGAACTTCTAGTCAAACCACTAGCCACAGGACACGTGTATACACATTTTAATTTACAACCGTGTGGTACGTGGTATAAAGGATAGTAGAGCATGTAAGTTTGAATGTATCTCATATTAGCATATAATTGATAAGGAATTATTTATAGCTACATGTAGCAGTCCACACTGCCATTATCCCGGCCATTATTTAGACTATTGACAGAAGTCAGTAGCGTTGGCCTGACTGCAGTTCCGCTACCACAACGTATTTCTATACTCTGTCTGGCTAAACTGCAGAATACAACGTCACTTTTTTAGATGTTTGACAGAGATGGCTCTGCAGCTCATTGCATTTATGCACTTGTCAATGTTTAGCCCCAGGGTAGGGGGGATGGGCATACACAAGGGATTTGATTCCACCCCCTCTTCCATGGGTGGGGAATTTGACATAATTTGGGATCTTGAGGGAGGGGCAGTTTGACGACTTGAGTTCATTGATAGTGTTACCACTGCATCTTTTCCCTGGGAGGAAGGGCATTTGACACCAACACTTGTCCCCTGGGAAGGAAATTTGACATGCAAATGAGGTGAAATGTTAAATCCCCCTGGGTATGCCCGTCCCCCCTACCCTTGGGCTAAACATGACAAGTGCATTATCAGACATGCAGACTAACCCCCAGGCTCCTGCAGGTCATCTGAGCAGGTGACAGACTTCCAAGGAGCTACTAATTATAAATAGAATTGCTGGCGTGGGTATGTTGGTGCCAATTTGCCTGGTGCACACCTTGCCCCTGAACTCCCTCGCCCTGGACAGGGTTAAAGCTAATGATATATTATGGCCTGCATGCCAATGGCTAGTTAAAGTGCATATGAACCTTCGTGCAATTTTGATAGCTATGAAACTCCGAAAAGTTTTGAGTACTTCTGTGAAGAAATGTTTGGTTTACAGGAAATACTCTATCTTCTACGCTTGTTTGAAAGCGTGGAAACGTGACCTTTCCTGATCCATGACCGCGTAAGTAAAAGCCTACATGTAGGTCGATTCCCGAGGTGACGTCATCTCGTTAATGCATTATTCTCCATGGCACCTTTCTATCAGAAAAAAACATTGATTTTTAGATAATATACAGTTTATGAGTTCATGTTAGTAAAGGAAAAAAAGTCATATTAGTGAAAAGTTTTTATTCAAATTATTGTAAAGTCGAATTAATTAAATGACGTCACCTCGGGAATCGACCCAGGCTTTTACTTACGTGGAAATGAGTCAGGGAAGGTTACGTTTCCACTATTTTAAACAAGCGTAGAAGATGAGTATTCTCTGTAAACCAAAAATGTCTTTGCAGAAGTACTCAAAACTTTTCGGAGCTTCATAGCTATGAAAATTGCACGAAGGTTCATATGCACTTTAAGTCCAGACATCCTGATCACTTGTGGTCCTTATTGTATATATATATAAAACAAACAAACAAATAAATTTATTTAGTACCTGACAAACACAATACTTGACAAACACATGCAGTACCTGACAAATACAATACCTGACAAACACAATAAATGGATATAAACTTAATTTTACAGGAAATGAGGTACTGGCCACCTATAATAACTCAAAAGCTAATCTAGTTAGGTGGCACTTACATGATAGAACATTACCTATTGGCATCAGATGGAGCACTGTGCAAGAAATGAATCACTTCACTTCACTGTAATTTCTCACAAGTCAAGATTCTCAACCTGGGATTGGCTTAATTAGAAAACTTTTAGTCAGTACTACTTCAACTCCCCAGCACTATCAAGTTTATTTATTTTGAAAACTCAACAAATTGATTATTTATCTTTTTTCTTATGTTATTGTATATAACCATCAAACACTACTTAATAATTCATTGACATGATGTAAGTAGCCAACGAGGTCTCAATTTCTACCATGTGCAGTACTTTGAAACCCTGTCATAGTACTCTCTACATTACTTTGAAATCCTTTTCTAAGTCCAAATACTTTGAACTATGAATATTCATAGTTCAAAGTCCTTGGACTTAGAAAAGAATTTGAAAGTACTGTACAGGCAAATACCTTGAACAAAGGGAGGTCTCATGATTGATCACGGACTTCCCAAAGCGGTAAAAAATGTCAAGGTACAATACCTGTTTTGTTGCATACAGACCGTCTCTCCAATGTGGGACCTATTTTTTTGCACACTGCCCTGACACTGCACATGTCCGTGATGCCAAGTATAGTGCCAAACTGTAATGTTTTCATCAAATTTCACCCCAGGTTGTAAACACAATTACTCCCACGAGAACAAGCGTATAATTGTTAACATTCCTTCTTTTCTTTAATGTTCAATGGACATTTGATTACTTAAGTCAAACTAAGCAATGATATGTAAATATGCAAGTACAACCTACAAGCCTGAAACATTGAAACTCTAAATGCATGAAGTTTTAAAATCATTTTGTTGTTCCCACAACCACAAAACAAGCAGGAATGTTTTTATTAAGTAGTGTTTGATGTCATTTCAAGGCTTCCAATTCGGACTGGATGGTGTTTCAAAGTCCTTGCAATCAGTTTATAAACTCATTAACAATTCATAACGGTGCTAACCAATATAAATGCATCATTCAAGTTACATGGATACCCCTGTAAATCCAATACAAGATTGTAGTTTAAGCTTTATCAGTATTCTGTCACAAATGATAGAGAATGCTAACTAGAATCCTGTATCAAATCATACATGATACTTAATGTGCTACTAACTAACTGACTGACTGTGTTTTGATGTTTTGCGTTAGCATCGACAGGACCCCTGTTGGAGGGCCCGGTTGTTCAAAGCAAGGGTAAGCTGTACCCCATGTTATATCACTAACCCAAGGTTAAACTGTAGAGAATACAACTACAGATTTAGCACTATGCTAGGTATAAAGTTACCATAGCTTCAAACAACCAAGCCCAAAGGCCATGACGTTGCTAACCAAAACCGAGGGGCACCAGCCGCCAACTTCGCTAGGGAATCGAACCCTACCTCAACCAACGGACAATCACAAGGATGCACAAACAAAAAGATGGATACAAACATTACGAGGACGGCACCTTTTTTATTCACAAAAACAGCATGAGGCCAAACCTCAACTGTTAATACTCACTAACCTTTTTTTATTACCTGCAGCAGGGAGAGCACAGACTCCCACTACAAAGAACCACATACTAACATGAAGGGTTACAAGGGACGCCACATTTTTTATTCACAAAAACAGCATGAGGCCAAACCTCAACTGTTAAAACCATCCAACCTTTTTTTATTACCTGCAGCAGGGAGAGCACAGATCGCAGATCGCAACTCCCACTACAAAGAACCACATACTAACATAAAGGGTTACTGAAGGGACACCACATTTTTTGTTCACAAAAACAGCATGAGGCCAAACCTCAACTGTTAATACTCACTAACCTTTTTTTATTACCTGCAGCAGGGAGTGTACAAACTCCCACTACAAAGAACCACATACTAACATAAAGGGTTACAAGAGACACTACATTTACGAGATTTCAGATAACTAAATAAACACTTACGGGAGATGGCAGTACAAACATTAAAGCTAAGATATACAAGGGAGCTCTGTGCTCTATTAGAAGTGTTTATTTAGTTATTCGTAATCTCGTATGTAAGAGGAAGCCTAAACTTCCTTAAGCCTTACGGTTTCACGTTTAGTCTTCCTCATCGCGTTTTTCATAACAACTTATATTAATTCATAATATTGTTTACGTTATTGTACTTTCTCGGAAACAAATAATAAAATACTTAGAATAAAATACTTAGATACATTTTTTGTTCGCAAAACAGATAATCACAAGGATGCACAAACATATAGATGGATACAAACATTACAAGGACAGCACGTTTTTTTATTCACAAAAACAGCATGAGGCCAAACCTCAACTGTTAAAACCAACCAACCTTTTTTTATTACCTGCAGCAGGGAGTCGATCAGCAGAGACTCCCACTACAAAGAACCACATACTAACATGAAGGGTTACAAGGGACGCCACATTTTTTATTCACAAAAACAGCATGAGGCCAAACCTCAACTGTTAAAACCATCCAACCTTTTTTTATTACCTGCAGCAGGGAGAGCACAGATCGCAGATCGCAACTCCCACTACAAAGAACCACATACTAACATAAAGGGTTACTGAAGGGACACCACATTTTTTGTTCACAAAAACAGCATGAGGCCAAACCTCAACTGTTAATACTCACTAACCTTTTTTTAGTACCTGCAGCAGGGAGTGTACAAACTCCCACTACAAAGAACCACATACTAACATAAAGGGTTACAAGAGACACTACATTTACGAGATTACAGATAACTAAATAAACACTTTCAGGAGATGGCAGTACATACATTAAAGCTAAGATATACATGTACAAGGGAGCTCTATGCTCTTAGTATTAGAAGTGTTTATTTAGTTATCTGTAATTTCGTATGTAAGGGGAAGCCTAAACTTCCATAAGCCTTACAGTTTCTCATTTAGGCTTCGAATTCCTCATCACTGATTTTCATAACAACTTATATTGATAATTAATAATATTGTTTACGTTATTGTACTTTGTGGCAAACAAAGAATAAAATACTTAGAATAAAATACTTAGACACATTTTTTCTTCGCAAAACAGACAATCGCAAGGATGCACAAACATATAGATGGATACAAACATTACAAGGACGCCACGTTTTTTATTCACAAAAACAGCATGAGGCCAAACCTCAACTGTTAAAACCAACCAACCTTTTTTTATTACCTGCAGCAGGGAGTCGATCAGCAGAGACTCCCACTACAAAGAACCACATACTAACATGAAGGGTTACAAGGGACGCCACATTTTTTATTCACAAAAACAGCATGAGGCCAAACCTCAACTGTTAAAACCATCCAACCTTTTTTTATTACCTGCAGCAGGGAGAGCACAGATCGCAGATCGCAACTCCCACTACAAAGAACCACATACTAACATAAAGGGTTACTGAAGGGACACCACATTTTTTGTTCACAAAAACAGCATGAGGCCAAACCTCAACTGTTAATACTCACTAACCTTTTTTTATTACCTGCAGCAGGGAGTGTACAAACTCCCACTACAAAGAACCACATACTAACATAAAGGGTTACAAGGGACGGTACATTTTTGTTTACAAAAACAGCATGAGACCAAACCTCACCTGTGCATGAGGCCAAACCTCAACTGTGTATGCCTTCGCTGTACGTTCCCGTGACGTAAACTACAGAGTACAGCGGCAATCTCTTAATCTTATATTACGTTTTCATCACAATTTCACGTAAGTATGTTACAATATTCCCATCCGAATTGTATTGGATATACAAAATTAATTGCCTTGCCACTGGTTCAACATTGTATATCCAATACAATTAGGTCACTTGTATTGTAACTAGTACATCTAAATGCGAATAGAAATTTTGTTTTGTCTTTGAATAGTTTTCTTGTTGCCTTTGTTTTACCAGCCAACATTTTAGCGGCATACATTTGTACTCCTTTTCAAAGTGAAAATTATACATACTGACACATTGTTTTGAATGAAATTCTCTCAAACTGCTGTGTTTTTAACTTGATATAAACTAAGTATAATTTGTAAGTAGGTCAAACTAAGTCATTGAGTGCAATTTGACAAAATGTCGGAGTATTCATTGAAAAAATCCTTTAGAAATTTGTAAAATAACACTTAATAGATTAGTTGACCTACCTATAAACGTTTCCGTTGTCGTGAAATGGTGTGAAAACCTTATTTGTTTGCTTTTTGGAGCAGAGCCAGAAGTACACACGAGCTGATCAAAAATTATCTGCAAAACTTTGTTCCGCGTGAACTGTTGCTAAGCAACCAATTTCTGTCCCAACCGTGATGCTTAGCGGCCTTTTGTTTTGTTTATTTCCGCTTCTAAACTATTAAACTAAACAGGAAAACTACGAAAGAAACTACGAAAACAGATTCACATTCAAACTATCACACAAAACAACAGGACTAAAACGCTTTTCAAAAGATTGGAAGAAAACTCGTACCTGATGGCCAAAGCGTGCAAAGCATGACGGTTGGTCTATTCAAAAATCCCTGCTCGTGAGCCAATGAGAATTCAGTAATCTGCCCCCTATGTGATAACTATTTTGTTTTATTATTTCTCATCTGGTCATTAACGAGTTAAAGAGTTTGCATCATATTTGTTCTCTTCTTCCCTCGAGAAAGTCTGCTGGGGCCTCTTCTATTTAACATACATGTATTCAACAACGACCTATACAGTATACCTACACAGTAGACATTAAATCACTTAGACTGTATGCAGACGATACTACCAATTGTACGTCGGACACCAATGTTACTACTCTGGAGTTCTTCTTAAATCAGGATCTAGATAAGTTATCCCATTGGTTCACTACCAATTATCTTGTAGTTAATAACACTAAAACTCGGGGCATGATTCTCGGAAACTCTAGTTACGTTTTGGACCTGCAAGTATTTAAAATGACTCTCCTATTGTTGTACAAGACACGCTTAAAATACTAGGCGTAACAACTGATAATGTGTCCTTTAACAATAATCATTCGAAGGCGTTTCTCCACCTTGATACCTAATTTTTCTTTAGGATAAATGTTAAGAATAAAAGCAATATACTGACCACATCTATAGAGACGTGATTGGCCAACATTATATACTGCTGTAATTATACGTGTCCGACAAGTATCAATAAACGAGATGCCCGCCCCTGATCTGTTGTTTGTGTTTAATGCAGTTTAGCTATTAAATGTTTTATGCTCGTACAGAGTGATAAGAGTATACACCTTTAATAAGTCTGACTGTAAGTATCATCAATGACGTCATCCGCGTACTTCTCGTGTATCACGACTTGCATGTCTGTATTAAAATGTAGTTGCCACCTCTGTCGTATCTTGCAAAGTCTGAATTATATTGCCATCTTTTATTCAAGAAATCATGAGTTAAACATTCGCGATTTGTTGCCTATCCGCGATTGACGTCATTGATTCCAACCATTTATTAAAAGGGTCTATAGCTTAAGAGCGACATCAGCTGGCACTAGTCGCTTTAGACGCCTGAGCGCTCCAATTTTCGCATATGCTTTCTTTAGTATAGTTGAGGTGTTCTTTAAATACGGTGGCCCATAAGGGACATGCTGCAAATAAACAATTGCCTCGTACGAAAATAAAAATAAACTGATGTAAATACAAAATGTTTGCGGAAATTATAAAGATGCAGCAAATAAATGAAAATTGTTACTGCAAAGTAAAACTGATCGCTGCAAGCTAAAAGTTGTTGCTGCAAATTAAATTTGGTGGCTGCAAACCAAAACTTGTTGCTTCAAACTAAAACTTGTTGCTGCAAACTAAAACTCCGTCGCTGTAATTTCCCCGCCAATATTACGGGTTCCCTGTGGAAAACGCACGCGGCACATGTGTATAACCACCACAGGCTAACCGCGAGATGAGCCACAGGAAGCCCGAGCTATATGTAAACAAACTGTATTTAAAAGTATAAAATAGGATGTTTTGAACCTTTTGACTCCAGAGGTAGAGGTGAATTTGCACTGGTTTGGAGAATACGTTTCCGAGTTTGTTTCTCAACTGGGAGGTTTTTATCCCGTTTTTTCTTATCCGGCAAATCTATAGCTCGGAATTGTACTATAAATGCACGGACTATCATTGTAAATCTCGAACGAAATTAAACTTTTAATTGGCAACTTTGTGTAAGAAATAATTAAGAGTTAGAATCTTAAGCTTTCGCTCCGCTGAGAGCTCATTCGCAAGTGAGTGCGTAGGTCACTTGTATGTATAATATAATACGTACTGAATACCAGCCATTGTAACTGACTCTAGTCCCAATAAAGATTACTGGTCGGCTTCCTCCAGCCGTGTGTTTTTTTTATGGGAAATGTTTTCTATTCGGCTGAACGTAGTGAAAGAGAATAAAAACACTCAATAGAATCTGCCAATCACTGCGCTAAAACACTTCTGAATATCCGTAATAATTATAACCAGGTCTTAAAGTGCCACTACGACGAAAATTTACCATTTCGATTTGCCACTTTTTCAGTGTCTATAGGTCAATCAGTATTAGAAATATCCGAAATAGTAAAAAATATTCCCAAATGGGCATCTTAAACCACAAATTTTAGGAGAGTTTACCGGTAAAATCCTGTCCGCCATTGCTGGAAGCCGTGCCCTTTGTTCAGCTTTAAACAAAGGTTTATTCACCGGAAGTGATGTCATACACTTAACACGACAACCTCGTGGCGCGAAATAGCGTGCATAAAAAAGTAGCCAACCTCGCAAAGATAAATATAACTTTCTTCTTATGTACGTGAAGACGTTTTTAGTAGAAATATGCCTCCAGGCGTTGTGTTCTGCAGGCGAGCGTTAAGTGTATGACATCATTTCCGGTGAATAAACCTTTGTTTAAAGCTGAACAAAGGGCACGGCTTCCAGTAATGGCGGACGTGTAGATTCAATATTCGGAGCTAAAAAAATAAGACTTCCTGTCGTTGTATCGAAAAACAATTTGAACTGGTAATAATATATGAACTCTACTTTATGAATATGCAAAAACATTGATATGTCAAAATTTGATCGTAGGGGCACTTTAACGGTAGGTACAAAATGTAGGTTACATTCGTTGGAATACAGAAGATATGAACAAGCACTTATTCTACTTTTTAAATGTTTAAAGGAAAATGGTCCTAAATATATTGCTAATTTTTTTCAAGCTCGTCAATCTAAATACAGTTTAAGGAGTGGTGGGCATAATGTTGTCCAACCACCTTACATAGTCGCTATTACCATAATTCATTTACTTACCGACTATCTCACCTATGGAACAAACTACCTACAACCATCACAATTAAGAATTTCGTTACCAACTAGAATCATTTGACTTTAGTAATTTCAACTGAGTTCAGTCGGCAAATGCAATCACTGCCTCGTGTAAATTTGTTATAATAGAACAGTTTTGGGGTTGTAATAGGGCTAGGTCGAGTGCTGGGTTGTGATACGGGCAAGGTCGAGTGCTGGGTTGTGATAGGGCAAGGTCGAGTGCTGGCCTGATATTATATTTGTGTTCTGTTGGCTCGCTTAATGTCAGTTTTCCGTAACATTATTGGCGTCGTTGTCCTTCGCCACGTGATAGACTACTAATCATAATCATAGACCCGGCGTAACTAATTGATCATTCTTAGGCATGTTTTTATTCAGATGCTACCAACTTTGATTTATAATATTTGATACTATCTCTATAGCTACTCGGTTTGTCTGTGAGAGAGAATGCTAGTGTGCCGATCATACAAGCAGTAGATCTAGCCGGCTTGCCGACCTGGCTAAATATGACATCGAATCAATAATAATAGTACTAATAGAATTTATTTGAGCGTCAGATGTATTTCGCATGGAATTGCTAATTGGGGACACTGTTTCGATAAACTCTGTTCCACTGAGGTGCGTCGTCACTGCCAGTGATAAGTTTGCGTTCTCAGTGGGGGCCTACGATTTAATGACTCGGATCCGAGAAGACGCGAAAGTCTAACCATTTGCAGATGTCAGAACAAAGGCTAGCGCAGCACCTCCCAGTTTTTTTTAAGATCCTGAGTGGTGGTGCGGCCTAGCTTTGAACCCGCGACCTCCCGCACAGCAATAGGATGGAACAAAACGCGATCGTCGCACAACTAGAAAAATGGACTGTGAAGAACACCGAGTCGCTCGAGCTCTTCTACACGAAATACGCCCAGATGCTTTTATATATGATTGGTCTGATAGACACGCCAATCTGGTACCCAGACCCATTTGTTTGTTACTGCGCATGCACGAACATGCGTAGTAAGAAAAAATGGGGTCTGGGTACGAGATTGAGGACACACACATTCTCGTTCCCAGTGCCTCCTCAACTCAACCTCGTTCCCAGGGGTCTTTACGCGCCTAATCAAAGATGGCGTCGAAAGTACCCCTGGTACAGGCTGGTGGGATTCGGCCACTGATTGGCTAGACATTTTGCGCGCGCTGATTGGAGAATTTCGAATAGCGCGTGCATTTTTGATTTGAAAAATGAACTGGTGATGTCGTCTTTCGCATTGCGCGTTCAAAATTCGTTGAAAACAGATAGAAATCCATCAGAACTTAGCGTTTTTGTCTTTTTTAATACACACTTCGTAACTGGGTGCAAGTAGAATAATGTACGGTTGGAATTCATTGGGATCACACTTCAACTACTAACCGTTCTTCAGCGATGATGAATCCAAGATGGCGGATGTGCTTCAAAATATGCCCATATATTGGGCATATTTTTGGGTCACATGACCAGCCTGTACCAGGGGTACTTTCGACGCCATCTTTGATTAGGCGCGTAAAGACCCCTGGGAACGAGGTTGTCCTCAACTAACTGAAAAATCGGAGGCTCTGGTCGGCTCTAGTAAGACACGAAATCGGATGTCCTAGATTCAAGAAACCAAACGCTTATGAAACATACCACAGGTAACCCCAAAAGCGGGAAATATATGTCGAGTCTGGGCTGCCTGTGGGAGTAGCCGCCATCTTGGATCTGACCGAGAAGACCCTGGGGACGAGGTTGGGCCAGTAGTTACCATGTCGCACAGCATCTTGGGGGATAGTTATACATTCATGTACCAGGTCACCAATTGTAATAATGCCTCATGGGCGCCATATTTTGCGAAAAATGTCTTTCGAAGAACTCTTTGATAATCCACCTCCGCCAGTGCCTCCGACTTCGGAACCATGGCCACGGCAACGACGTGTAAACGTACAGCAACCGTCTGCTACCCCTTATCCACGGTCTGTACTCTTCACATCAAACAGGAGACCAACTTTACCAGAATTTCTTCATCCTAACTTCAGAGCTTGCTTACAAATTATACAGAACTCGAGCATAGCTGGAAGTGGAAAGGAAGAGAAATCAACTACCAAGAGAATAGTATCTGCTCAAGCTAGTGAGGTAGTTTCTAGTGACAGTCAGCTAGATTTGCCATCAAGTCCAACATTTGAATGTCGAGAAAAAGTTGGCAACCAAACTGGCGAGCCAAGAGTGAGAAAAATTGTTAAAGGTGGAAGTTTGATTACTATTCCTATATTGCCACCAAAACAGAGGCCAAAATACTCCAGCGTTGGCAGTAGTAAAGAAGTGAAAGCAACTTCTGACAAGGACACTGAATCCTCTTTGAAAGATTGCGAGTTAATGGCTGCTAGCCTTGATAATTCTACTGGAAAAGTTCAAGGAAAAGGTTCTTTGTCGAAGCCAGTTGTTGAATACAGTAGTGTACAGGGTTTAGTTGTAAATGAGGAAAACTTACATGTACCAATGGATGTTCCAAAGTCTTCCTCGGAAACAAAAGGAATAGAAAGTACTAATGAGCCTGAAAATGTTGATAGTATGGGCAAGTCGAGCTCAAAAATCCCAAAGTTTGGTGCTGATACTGATTCACAAATGACTGCATCATGTCAATATTTATATCATGATTCTTATAATCTTAACAAACATGTTGATGTACATGATTCAGTTACTAGAGGACATGTCAATTCTTCATCCTCGACTGTTAGAGCAAATGCGACAAAAAACAGTTTCGAAAATCTTGCTTTTACGAGGTATTCTAAAGGACAAAGTGGATGTGCTTTGAGGAAATCTGCTGGATTTATTAAAGAACAATACATGATGGGTTCAAAAAAGGACAGCAAAGATAGTAGTGGGGATGTGGTAAACAATAGAAAAGCTTCCCATTTACCACATGGGGCATTGTATGCAGCTTTGACTGCAGTAAAACCAGGGCAACTGATGAGAAAAGCAGTACCGAAGGATGCCATGAAGCCGCACAGCCCTTTGGAATACAGATCTATGTACTTTACTCCTAAAACCCCAAATCCAGTAAAGGAATGGAGTTCTACTGGTAGAAACATTACAAAAGAAATGTTAAGCAATCAAAACAACAGTGCACGTAGAAATGAAAATGACAAGGAAACACCAGAAAGCCTTCAGGGAGTGATTGAGCAGAAAGGAAGTTATTCATCAGCTGAGCTACACAATGTAGAAAAAACTGCAAGTCCTGCTAAATCAGGAAATGGTATTGAAGTTGGTGCACCTAAAGAAGGCATTCACTTTTCTGAACAGGTAGCTGTATGTACTGTAGGTGCAGATTATACTAAAAGCACAGCTCATGTTTTGCAAAGCAAGAAAACAGAATTAACAATGTCATGTACAGAGCAACATGAAACAGAAGAAAATAATGTGAAGTCTGGTAAAAAAATTGAAGAAGAGAAGCAGGAGAGATCGGTGATTAAATTGCAGGATGTGCAGTATAATGAAATTGAAAAAGCAGAGTATGAATGGAAACAAGAAAGTGGAGATCCTGACTTGACTACATTGGAAACAAAAACAGCAAATGAATCTAAGAGTGTAGAAGAATCAGAACAAAATGTAACTGATCTATCCAAGAATCTCGATAAAGAAGCTTTTGTAGAAGCTGAATCAAAGAGGGCAGCAAGAATATCAGATGATAGGCTTTTGGACTCTAATAATGACTCAGTCCAGGATCATTCTCTTGAAAGATTTGATCCAAGAGCAAATTCTAAGAAACCTGACAGCGAAGATGAAATAGAGGAACTTGTTTTTGAAGATTCCGGTTCTGAATGTGGCATTGATTGTGATTCAGCAGAAAGTGGACAAGATGATAGCAGTATTGATACTGATAACAGTGATGAAGCAATAGAAAGTGTGGAGGGATTGCAGAATGTTGTTGAGGATTCTCAACAAATCTCCAATGATTCAAAAGAAGTGAGAAGTAAGAGTGAAAAAGTTGACATTGAAGAAGAAGATAGTGAATTAGAAGAAGGAGAGATTATCTCTGACAGTAGTCTGGAGTCTGAGAGCAGTGATGAAGATATTCCTTTGCAGCAGGTAAATCAGGATGCTGAACTACCAAAGCCCTTGCCGAGAGGTGGTGATGAAGATATTCCTGTACAGCAGGTAAATCAGAATGCTGAAGTACCAAAGCCCTTGCCGAGAGATGATGAAAAGATAAATGTAGCTTTGAAAACAGATGCTGGCGAAAACAAAACTGGAATCAAAAAGACTGAAGAGGAGGGAAATTCTAAAGGTACAGTCATGTACATGTATTACTGTAAATTCAGGTTGAGTATTTAACAGTCTGATTTTGTGTTTTTTGCAATAGGTAATTGCTTACATTTCTATGTACAATTTGACATGTTGCTAACAAAGAATGTACAGTACCGCCTAGAAGTATGTTACATGTAACTTTTTTTGCGTGTAACAAGCGAGAAGTTCCGTGTGTATATATAATAAGTACACACAAATTAGTGTAGTACACTCATTTAAGTGTAATATATGTAGATACACAAAACTACATGCATGTGAACAGCTCATTAAGGGAAACAAGAGCCCATCTGGGCTTTCACTCGGGCCACATGAGATTGAAGATGAAATACACTTTCATTTGAAATCCTCTAGTAATAACCGAAGGGAAGAATTATTAGCTGAATTTAGCAGTGTTTAGGAGTGGCCGGTAGCGCCGTGACATTCATTCTCTGATCCCCTAGTATATAATATGTAATTTAATATTTTGGTTTTTCTCGTGTATGTAAATTAAAGAAGTTGACCTCTACTTATTCATGTTACGCACGCTAATAGCGGAGTGCAGTAATTACGTCACAAGTCTAGACCCCCCGCCAAGACTCAGACAAACAAACCGCTTTTCTTGTATCAACTTACAAGAATTGACTAGCACTTCAGTTCGTCCTCTGTCTATTCTACCAGAAATGACTGCTTTCCTGGACCATATTTTGAAAGAGAACCTGATGATTATACTGTCGAACAGCTTAAACTTTGGCTGAAATACAGAGAGTTGAAACAAAGCGACAAACGTCGATCTTGTCAAGCGAGTTTTGCATCTTCGCTGGCCAACCAACGAGACATGCTTACTATATAGACTGTCAAGTCTTATTTAAACTGTATCCCAAACTCATCTTTTCCCGATGCAATATCGTTGTAAGACTTCACCTAAACATTGAAAAGTTACAAAGGTCAGGTTTTCCTGTATTAAGGCAAAAACAAAATGTAGCCGCGTGCCGAGTGCATTCATCGACGAATGGAAATTATTCAATAAAACTCATCGGGGACCAAAGCTGTTATGGCAAACTATGAACTGATAGCATCCTAAAATTTGGCAATCTTGCTTATGTTGGTGTGCTCTTTCAAACCATTATAGTATTGTTTGCATTTATCGAGTTTTCAAATTTAATACCTGCAGCTCCGAAAGAAATTAACTTCATTTGTGCTCAGAAAATAAATCAAAGCATTGTAGATGTACTGTAGACGAGGCTTTGCTTCCAAAATTTATTTAGAATCCACTGATAAATTCAAGTAAACTTAATGGTTGAACAGTAGTTCCTTCTCATTGGTGGGTATAGTCATGCAGGGTTTCAGTAATTTATAGCCACTTACGTTTCATTGCCAGACCTAGTCTCGTTGTTCTGTGCTTTTAAGGTCTCTTGTACAGACATTTATCCAACGCTGACATTTCTCACTGAATTTGCTGTAAAGGTTTTGGAACAGAAAAGCTCCTCCTGTGAGTGATCAAAAAGGCCGAGAAAAGATGAGAAACCTCTACTAGCGGTGTACCGATCGATGCTTCATTCTCCGAGACATATCTCTTTGAGCGCCGGATTTATGAAGGTTTTTCACATCTAGAGTCACTCTTACATCTCCCCCAGCAACAATGCTTGGTAGTTACCATTACTGATGTGACTGGGAATCTTACTGAAGGCATTGATTCTTTTTTTGATCGAAAAAAAATACGAATTCGGTCCTAATTTAGTCTGCTGTTCTGCAGGTTCAGAGTACTAATAGATGAGTGTCTCAAATGTATGTTTATATTTGTCCCATATTATAAGTTGTATCCTGTCCATCTACATGTATGATGGAGCTATCACTATATTTCTCTACTGTTCTTTCTACCCTGTGGCTCTTTATTATCGCAGCTCGCTGATCGCGTCCATATCGGTATTTGTTGGACTAAAGATTATTAACTGAAATGCCCGTTTTGTTTATCTCTATTTAAAAGCTTTTACCCTCCTTCCCAAAACTGCAGTCTGCCCATTATATTACAGAACTATAAAGGAACTGTTAGAAGCCTTTAATTTCTCGAACCAAAACCTCGGCCGTGAGAGGAGTCTTGT
This sequence comes from Actinernus sp. WN-2022, assembly GCA_030867875.1. Classification (NCBI taxonomy): domain Eukaryota; kingdom Metazoa; phylum Cnidaria; class Anthozoa; order Actiniaria; family Actinernidae; genus Actinernus; species Actinernus sp. WN-2022. The sequence continues at coordinate 117,052,117 of JAOWCC010001634.1, read as the reverse complement.
TTACCTTGATAGTTGAATAACTGCTTCGGTCATGTTGGAAGGCTTTCGCACGAGTGAAGTTAAATAAAACATTAAACTGCTTACATTTGAGAGATGGGACTCCAAATTTGAGAGAAAATTACTCGCGCCGTCGTCCCCCATCTTGATTTTACTGTATTAAATTATGTAAATAAATTAACCTGGCGATTGTTGCGTGACCAGCACAGTGCAATCTGATTGGTGTGGACTTGACCTTTAACGCATGTGCAGAAATTTTGCGACACCCAACAAAAATAAATAAATAACGGCTTGCATTTTAAGACTCGGTGCTGCCACAGGCAGCCCGAGTAATTAATTTCACATGGTGAATACACGATTACCATTACGAATGATTGATTTTATTGTTGTGAAGTTTGACTAGTTCACCAAAGTTCATTCCCTCCAGGTCACACTTCGATGTATGTGCTGTCGTTTTTTATTTGATTGTTTGTGTGTTTAACTTCCAGGACTACATGTACTTTGCCAATGCATGTTCATCCCGTCCAGTTCACACTTCAATATGCTGCCATTTTTTTATTCAGCACTGATCAACGTATGCCGACTAGTTTGCCAAAGGGAGCATGCAAAGTTTACGACTCCATTGAACCTGGAGTTGTACTAAACTACATGTATATCTAACTCCATCTTTTCCTACTATTTTTTTGATGGATCCCTTCCTTTCCAAGTATCAATACATACCCAAACTACATGTAGATTGGCATAGTTAAGATGCCAATTTGATATTACTTGATATTAATACTAATGATAATTTAAATTAGCACAGGCAACCCGATTGTGTATTATCCATCCATATTAGTGCTAGCTCGCAATCCTAGACCGCTAATATTTTTTGAAGATAACAAACTCATCAGTATAGTGTTAAATAACCACTTATGTTAATCAGCTTTCTGATAACACGAGAATTTCAAGTCCCACATTAAACATAAATATATAATCGTTTTGCCAAAAGATGAACAATGTCATTACAATTCAGCTTTAGAAATGTTTGCTAAAGTCTCTTTTGAAACAAACAAAATGTTTTCGTCAATCTTACGTCTTTTTGAAATCCAAGATACCGTAAATCAAGTTTCTTGTTTCAAGTTAAGGAATTCATTGTATCTAACGATTTCCCTAGATGTTTACTGTTCGCATTATCTGCGAGATTAAAAATACAAACGTATACCCGTTACTTATAAAATCCAGTGACAGAATATGAACATCGAACTGGTAAACAAATAACTTTGAATATTTTAGTTACGCTACCTAATTTTTGAATAGGAATTCAATTTACACAATAGAGTACTTAAACTATTGTTAAAGCTGACGCTCTAACTAGGTGTTATTCTCAACATGGCACACTTGTCTGTCCAACTAATGTACTAACACTAGTCAAAACAAATATTGAGTGGCTTGGTTTACCGTTGTCCCCTGGATCCAAGATTGATTTCTCACGCAACCACAAGCCAACTACATGTGCACACCTCGAACAAATACTTCATTGTGGTAACCGCTATTACTGTCAACCAAAAGTCAAACACTCCAATTACAAAACGGAACATTGTCTCTGACACCTAACCATCTATACTGATACCATGCAATATGACCACAGCAACGATGGAAATCGGACTTGGGCAATGTCCCACTTCCCTTACCTTCACCTTGCCAATATTTACACACCACGCCATCAAGTATGTACTGTGGCTTCCAACATCAGATGATGCGACTCTGCAACTTCACTATAAGTCGTTGAAGATTATGCCAGCCCTGAAGTTTAACAAAAGTACCCTAAAAGCACTCGACGATACCTACCAAACTATTGACGGCAGACTAACCACAAAACTCCAACAAATCAAGAAAGACATTAGTCGCATCCATGAAACCATAGAAACCACAACCGTAGAAATTCTGGTGTGCACTGCCTTCGCTCTAACGCTGGTCCACACAGTTGTGTTGATATTAGCTGTATGCTAGGCCATGAACAAACGATGCGATTATTTGGAACTTCCTGCCAACAAACCTGACAACCCAGAGACTCGCCCTCTAGACGAATTCTGCTCAGACTGCAGTGGTCCGTTAACGGATCCAACCACTAACGTATAAGAACACTGAAATGCTATGGTCACCCCTTAACCTTGCTGCTCCTATCACTTCCAGCAGTATGAACGGTCCTAACAATGAATGCCATATATGTGCCACAGTCACGCCGACACCCCTGCGATCGATGCCTTGCTGCCAGAACAGCTGCCATGAGGCATGCCTACAAATGTTTCGAGGCATCGATCACCAACAACCGCCAACTACGTGAACCACCAAACCCATACCGATGTCCATTCTGTCGGCAGGCACTCCTTCCGCTATGCCAATCAGATGTTAGCCGAGGGAGGGCCCCCCGTTACATTTTCAACGACCTCGCCTTACAGCCACTCCACCAATATCCCGCCCTCATCGATCAACATAATCACCACCACCACGATCATCATCACAACTTCATTGAGGCCCTACTACCACAGCCGGACGGACGCCCACCATTTATTCCTCGCAGACCTCGGGCAGTCGTAGCGCCACAGCGACCTCCCATCGATTGGGCGGAAGTCAGGCGGACACTGCCCGCCCATTTACGACGTCCCCCAGGCGAAGAAATCCCTAATGGACGACCAGGTTAACGTTTGACCAGGACTGAGGTTTTAAATCCTCCATGAACTGATATTTCAAACAAACATTATCTATAAGTATTATTCAGTATTACTATTTCAATATTTAACAACATTTACAAGCGTGTACGCTACCCAACAGTGTAATTCTCAATTATTATAACGGTAATCAACCATTTCATTGAAGTATGTATTACCCTGGTGGAAACCTTGGACAGGATCCTGAGTAGGATCCTGACAGGATCCTGCATAGGATCCTAGTTAGGATCTTGTTTAGGATCCTGTAGGATCCTGTAGGATCCTGACACAGGATACTGTAGGATCCTACTCAGGATCCTACTCAGGATCCTACTCAGGATCCTACTCAGGATCCTACTCAGGATCCTACTCAGGATCCTACTCAGGATCCTACTCAGGATCCTACTCAGGATCCTACTCAGGATCCTACTCAGGATCCTACTCAGGATCCTACTCAGGATCCTACTCAGGATCCTACTCAGGATCCTACTCAGGATCCTACACAATTCCTGTAGGATCCTGAACTATTTCCTGTAGGATCCTGGGCTATTTCCTGTAGGATCCTGGGCTATTCCTGTAGGATCCTGGGCTATTCCTGTAGGATCCTGGGCTATTCCTGTAGGATCCTGGGCTATTCCTATAGCATACTATAGGATCCTGGGCTATTCCTATAGGATCCTGGGCTGTTCCTGTACGATCCTGGGCTATTCCCTGTAGTATCCTGGGCTATTCCTGTAGGATCCTGGGCTATTCCCATAGGATACTATAGGATCCTAGGCTATTCCTGTAGGATACTGGGCTATTCCTGTAGGATCCTTACACCCAAATTGTATACCATAGTTGTCATTAAACATGAAAATAACACAGTAATTATTGTTTTAAAACTCTATGTACATGTATAGTTTAATAGAAACATGCATGTAAGTGAGTTACATGTATCATTACAATCGCCAGACAGTGAAATACTCCTATTTCTATAAATAAGTTTATTCATTTACAAACTGTACATCGTACATGTAGTCCAATTCAAAAATGTCATATTCTACTAGTCTAAGTCTTGATGGTTCCGATAAGTTAACTACATGTAAATTAGTCTGACTATTTACTAATTAAAGTTAATGTTGTCTAAATTAGAGGGTAAGACCTCACCTCTAAAAACCTTACATTTTATTGGACTCCCTTTGGGCCACACTATAAAGAAGTTATTGCTTAGTGAATCAAAATTACAGAGTTGAGACTTAATATATAACAAAAACTGCATCTCATGGAAAATGTAGGAATCCCATCACCTTAGTTGGACTTCAGTGACTTTTGAGATGAAATTTGAGCTTTTGAATCTGACTAGATAGATAATCTTAGGTAGTAAAGTGAAATGTTGTACTGTCAAAACATTTACATGTAAGTGATCAAAAAGGTATACTGTCATAGACCCATTCGAAAAATGGCTGCCGCTAATTTGCATAATGTTGATATTCAATATTGTCTTAAGAATAAACTAGCCTATGTGAAAGAGCGAGTTCACGTTAGCAACATGTAGCACTTTGATAACAGAAGAATATATCCTGACAAAGCAATCAGCGTTTGAAACTCTCAAGAAACATGAAAACGATGCTAGTCAGTCCTGATGTCCTGAATCTCATACAAAACTCTCTTATTTTAAACCTCGGTAACTTCGCAACACTTGGTGCTATGCTATTTAAATTTTACAAACGTCCTCATTTTGGCATGCTCTCTGAAGTGGCAGTGCTTATTTTAGTGCCAACATTTTCTAACAACCCAAGTTTGGTGATGCCATTTTTCGAATGGGTCTATAGCTGTTTATAATTTCTTCTCAAACTCATGAATAATTCATGAGAATATTACAAAGAAAATCACAAGCATGAAGGAGTTTGGATATGTGATGAAAGACTTGCATAAATTATCCAGACTTTCTTCTCCGTTTTCTCTTCAATGGTAAATTTGTTGGAGAAGCCATTTACAACACTGTCAGCCGTGTTGTATCACATATCCAAACACCTTGAACTGAGTTTAAAAAACTCCGCTTTGCGTCGTTTTTCAAGTTCAGTTCTCAGTGTTTGGATATGTGATACAACACGGCTGACAGTGTTGTATATAATTATATTACATATCATTCAGTAAACCTACCCACACTGAACTATCACAGAACACTGGATGAGTTGTTGTTGCTGCATAAATCGTTCAGAGCCACTTTTCAAGCTGGATCTTTAATTGCTTGGGAGTGAATCTAGGCTATGAATAAACATTACATGCAAGTGCGCTATGAATCAGCCTCGATAGTATACCTTGAAAATAACTGCATCTTTGGCTACTGACCTGGCAAAAGAGCTGGCTTGAAAAGTGGCCTGCTGTGCTGTGTGTAGGTTTTGAAATTATTGTGCTTTGACAGTCGTAGGACAAATTCGCTTGACCGGGCCGAGCCGTGAAAGAACGAAGCAGACGAGCTACCGACACACGTTAAATAGGCTTGAATTTCGTGGTTGTTCTTGGTGGTGATCCACTGCCAAGCAAACGAGCAGCCTTGGTAGTTATATTCCTTGAAAAGAACTCTGTTGTTCACATTCGGCTTCTGAGAATTGCAACTAATTTATGCATCGTGAAACAGCTGCTACGTCATCAGTATGGAATTTTCTGCCTCGTTGCCCAGACGTCTCTTTCACGAGTGGGGGAGCGATAAGAGTCGGCTGGTTTCCCAGGCTATAGATTTTGGAGAAAATCTAAAAACCACTGAATGTGCTTGGAATCAGCGATTTTGAAATGAACTGAGGAACCTTGCACATGTACATGTGTAGATGTATGTGGAGTGGTTAAAATGAAAGCAAAAACGACTAACAAATTGCATGTAAAGAGAACGACTACATGTATATACAGGTGTAACACCTTAACATAGCCCCTTTAAAATCTAGCTTAGGTTTGGAAAAAAAAGGAACAGTCAGAGTTAATAATGAATGTTCCATGCCATTCTAACTTTTTAACTTTTAGTTTATTACATAAATTATAGCTATAGGTTTTACAAACTATACAGTTTTAATAAAAATGATTCTGATCTTCACTCACTACTTGGCAGTCAACTTTTCCCTGATTAGCTTTCATTGTTGGTGATGATTTCAAGAATTAACCCTTTAGCCCCAAGGTGATCAAAGGGAAGCAGGCAGATCATGAGTATTTGGAGTTGATCAAAATGTATCCAAATGTATAGAGAAAAGAATTTGGATTTCACTTTTGGGGCTGGAAGGATTAAAAACTTTGGTTCTTGATCTTTAATCCAAAACCTGTAAAAACAATTAATTAACCACAATAAGACTTACGATTTTAGATGAGTACTGTGGTGTATAAAGTCCTGTGCGGTTTGCCAACCAGAAACTGGAAAGCGACAAATATATTTCTACATCCTACTTCCGTTTCTACTAAAATGACTTCGGTTTTGTTGCTGATTGTGTTGAATAGGGTATTGAGAAGCACTCCAACATCAAACATTCTAGAATGATATAATTTGAAAAGGGATTAACAAGACCTGGGACATGAACATGTGAATTTTGTCGTTCCAAAAAGGCAAAATTTGAATTACTAGTTCATTGAATCTCAATGAAGTCCATATCAACTCTTGAAGAAATTTCGATTGGAATCGTAAACTTCACTTGACCTCTTGGAAGCTTTCATAAATAGTTTCTTCAAATATATCTTGGAATATATTCAAGTACACTGACTGTCTACAGATCAGAGTACAGGGTTATAACTTATACTTATAGTTATAGCAATTCAACTTTTAGTATTAACGAACTTTTAGTATTAACGAACTTTTAGTATTAACGAACCAGGATCCTGGTATTCAAGATGCCATTCCTATGTAGGATCCTGTATAGGATCCTAGTTGGGATCCTTTTTTAGGATCCTATTCAAGATGCTGTTCCTATGTAGGATCCTACTCAGGATCCTGTATAGGATCCTATGTAGGATCCTTTTTAGGATCCTATTCAAAATGCTGTTCCTATGTAGGATCCTATGAAGGACCTTTTCAGGATCATATTTATTCAGGATCCTATTCCTACATAAGATCCTATTCAGGATTATGTTCCTATGTAGGATCCTATTCAGGATCCTGTTCAGGATCCTGCTCAGGATCCTGTCCCTGTGTAGGATCCTACAGGATCCTGTCCAGGTTTTCCACCAGGGTTATTGCTCAACCATTATTTTTTACAAAATTTAGGATCACACAAGAACGTAAAAAAAAAAGGTAATTATTTTTACTTGTACTTCTCCAACCTTACACTTGTGTTATCCAAAATTTCCATTTTAGCTATTATATTATTCACATTTATGATAAGTATTTAATCTCTAATCAACAACAACAACAAAAAAATAACGTAATTGTCCAGCATTTTACTATTTTGCAACAGCTAAATAGATTTATCCTATTATGGGTTACATGTTATATGTATAAAAATATAGTTACTACTTTCTTTCTCGCGGAGCTTGAATCTGAGAAGGGACGTATGTTAAGGAAAAGGATCTTACGATTTTAGACAAAATCCTACTTTAGGAGAAACATATAATAAATTAAACTGTTCTAGTTTTAGCCACGCTCGACGCATACAAAGTTGAGTTACTGTAATTAAATCGTTCTTTTGTTAAACTCGTTTGGTCACGAGCCTGTATTTACTAAGGTCGCTTTCGATCCATTGACAACAATGATTGAATAGAACTCATTTTCCAATAACCTGTTTGTTACAGGGAACTAATTAAGTATTGATTATATCTTAATCCACGCCGGGCACAAATGATCGTAAAAACGGCGGGTTTTATATATATTGAAAAGTTTTCGACATAGAAGAATGAATTTTGGTAGGTGTATAAAGGAGTGTAAACAAAACATAGTCTGATAAGTTAAGCTAATCTAGCCATCATTATGACGTCACAATGACGTCATATATACTTTTCTAATAGGTTTCTTATAAATTTTTATTACCTCTAAAAACGTTTTATTAGATCTTTATTAAATCTTTTGTTTATGAGAATGAAATAATCGAAAACCCGTTATCGATCGGTTGAAGTAAACAAAAGTTATTAAAGTTTGAATTTTGGTAATTTTCCCGCCAAAAATTGGCGGGAAATAAATAGCATAAAACCATTTACGAAAATGTCGCTTGTTTTAACTTTTACAGTTCGAAATACTGGTCCTTCATATTTTGCACAGTATTAGAGCTCTTTAGTAATAACAACGTGTGAACTTTTTAGAATTTTGATTTTTTGAGTATAACAGCTTAGAATTGAAGCCCCATTTTTTGTATACGTCATTATGACGTCATAAATATATTTGTGTAGGTACCCTCAGAAAATAGCAAGTTCAATGTTTTTTGAATTTTATCAATGAAATGCATTTGACTAACACTCACAAGTCATAGTATTCTCTTTAATAATATTTTTATAGTCGGCAATCTGATTTAAGCTTGAAGTATGACGTCACTAATAATGACGTCATAAAAACGGTAAATCGTCCATAACTTTGAATATATTTATCGTAGAAAGTTCAAATTTTCGGCAAATTAATATATTTCATCAAAGCTTTCTGATGACATAATATTTTTGAAACTTGTTTTAAAGGTTAATTTTCACCAAAAAAGGAGGCATCCCTTATGACGTCACAACAACGTAACAATACAGAAACAATTGTCCCGAAAAATGTAGTCTTACTTTGTTACCAACCTGCCAACATTTCATCAAATTTAGAGTAGAAGTAGGAAATGTCGTTACTTTTACGTTTTATGTTACACTCAACCCCGCCGTTTTTACGGTTATTCGTGCCCGGCGTGAGCTATCGGTACCAAGCGATCCCGACAACAAGCCAATAAGATTTGAGTATTTCTAATTACAGTTCCGTACTTTGTCAGGTACCAAATCCATTGAACTTATGTCAATGCAAATTAGTTACCAACTTCAAGTTGGATTTCTATGGAACATGTCTAAAGACTCGTATAATGTTTTACGCTCAAACTATGATATTTTATCTCTAGTTTCACATTTGACATATCTTATTTATGTTGTCGATCGGTTGGAACACCTTCCTTTCAAGGTCAGTTTTGCGATGTTCGGGCCACAACCCTACGTACAATAGGAGTTCATGTAAAGACAGCTAGCTGGATTGCTTGAGAACTGTTCTGGTCAAGGACATCTGCCAACCACAGGGACCGTTGTTTGTAAATGACATAAATACAAAACGAATACTCTTGTAAGTTGCCAGTCATTGAGACCAGTAATAAAGTGCGTTAAGATCCAACTTTGGTTATCGTCACAGCTCTACGAGAATCCCCTCAGTTCAGGAAAAGACTCCCATTGATTTCAATGTTGGTTGTGAATGAATTCTAGATAGAAAGTGCACCTACTGTACATGTAACACAACATTGAAGAGGGGGTTAATTTAAGGAACGGTCTCTAAAAGTGAGTGGTGTCTCAAATTATTTTGCAGATGATTGTATTTGAAGATTCTTTAAGAAATTGGCTGTAGAATCTCGAGAAATAAGAGATTTCTAGCCAAACTTGGCAGGCTGCGTTATTGTTGGAATGTACATGTATATATTGTGTTTCCAGATTGACTTCCATGGCTGCTTATATAATGATGTCACAATGACGTTATGAAGATAATAACATCTGGAGCGTTGAATGAAAATGACAGTAAAGAAATAGCTTTGTTTTTTTTAAGTCGTAAAAATAATCTGCTTTGCAACATTGAATGAAAATGATAGTAAAGTACTTAAAGTGCAACTAACCCCTTTTGCAATTTTTATACATATGAATATTTGAAAGCTTTTGAGTACTTCTGCGAAGAAATTTTTGGCTTACAGAGAATACTCTGTTCTATGCTTGTTTAAAATGGTGAAATTTTGACCTTTCCTGACACATGACCGCGTAAGAAAAAGCCTGGGTCGATTCTTGATCTTACGTCATCCAGCTCATTCGACTTTGCAATAATTTGAATAAATATTTAGCATTTACTCTAAATTAACCGTTTTCTTTACTAACAACTCACAGACTGTGTATATTCTCTATATATCGATGTTGTTGTGATGGAAAGGCGCCATGGACAATAATGCATTAATGAGGTGACGTAAGATCAAGAATCAACCCAGGCTTTTTCTTGCGCGGTCATGGGTCAGGAAAGGTCAAATTTTCACCATTTCAAACAAGCCTAGAACATAGAGTATTCTCCGTAAGCCAAAAGTTTCTTCGCAGAAGTACTCAAAACCTTTCAAAGATTCATATGAATAAAAATTGCAAAAGGGGTTAGTTGCACTTTAAATATTTCGAAAAAAAAGATGATATTTGCAGTATTGGGGCTTCAATGGTTCACCAGAATGGCGTCATAACTTGCTTTGATTGCCAAACCAATAGCATCATTGGAAAGAGCAGCCAAACTAGGTTCAACATGTCATGATTTGCCACAGGTTTTAATTAAAAGCAGAAAATGACAACAGTTCACCCCTTTTAACCACTTCATTTTACTTTAAAGGGATACCCGAGTGAAAAACACATTGGGGCTCAAAAGAATCTTCAACATGTTCTTTGTTCAGAAAATGTATTAAAATTTGATCAAAGGTTTTTAGTATTAAGAACGAGCACCTCAAAGTTGGCCCCACGAAGACATGGGCGCCGCCATCTTTGTTTGTATTTACGGAAGTGACGTCACTTCGTCCCACCAGCGTTCTCACTCTCTCACTTATTAGGTGTTTTTAGGATGATAAACGCCTTAACTGTACCTCGCATACATTGTAGTTCTTATACTTATTCAGAAGTCACTCGAGTCTTTTTAGCCATGTTGTTTTGCTGTTATTAAATGGCAGTTACGAGACCTTGTTGTTCGTCTGATAATTTCTCGCCTTCCCAATGCTTTTCTTCCTCCTCCCAGTCTTCTGAACTTTTCTCATAATGTCGTCTTCATCATAATTCCGGTTTCTGTAAGAATTCCTCTGCAATCTCGATGAAAATATATCCACTTAAATTCCGAGCGTGTGAAAATCATACAAAGACAAGTAGCCGCAATACGATGGTGGGACGAAGTGACGTCACTTCCGTAAATGCAAACAAAGATGGCGGCGCCCATGTCTTCGCGGGGCCAACTTTGAGGTGCTCGTTCTTAATACTAAAAACGTTTGATCACATTTTAATACATTTTCTGAACAAAGAACATGTTGAAGATTCTTTTGAGCCCCAATGTGTTTTTCACTCGGGTATCCCTTTAAATTTAAAGATCATAAAAAGGGTGAACCGTTGTAATTTTTCAGCATTTTTACTTAAACCCGTGTTAACTCATGATATTTTGAACCTACTTTGGCTGCTCTTTCCAGTGATACTATTGGTTTGTCAATCAGAGCATTCTGACGTCAAAAATAGGGGTGAACCATTGGGTGAATCATTGTAAACCGTTATAACAAGCCCCACTACTGCGAAAATCATTGTAGCTTTTCACTTTCACCTGTGACAAATCATAACACTGTATCTACTTTGACTGCTCTTTCCAATGATGTTATTGGTTTAGCAATCAGAATAATTTATGATGTCATTATGACATCACAAATAGGGTGAATCTTGGGATGAACCATTGTAAACTGTTAAAAAAAGGCCCACTTCTGCAGAAATCATGATATTGAGAGCGCCGCAATGGCTGCCAGACATTATTTCATAGCTGCAGTAATTTTGCTAATTCTGCCCTCCAAGATACTTTTGAACCACGAAAACGCAAGTTATGGAAAGGGTAACCGTCGGTCTCTTACTGGATTTATAACTTATAGCAACCACTCTGATTTAACTACCTGCTTTGGAGATTATTTTCACTGGCATTCATCTATTCAATTCATTTCACGGAAAGTTTTGTCTACATCTTCAAATGTTCCACTCCAGAAGTGGTCCAAACAGGGCTACACTTGTCTTCTGTTACCTCGTTCTGAATCTGCAAATATATTTCAAGTGTTGCGGTGAATACTTGAGCTGAGATGATTTTACCAAAGGGTGTTTGAGTAATATGTAAATTACGGTTCGTTCTTGGTAGATAAATATGGCTGTTGGTCGTAAGCAAAACGGGTCCAGCATTCGTAGAAATGTCCATAGATATAGTTCTATCTATCAAAGGTACCAAGTAAAGTCTACGCTCGCTACCTCTACTGTGTCGTGCTTAAGCTAAATGGCATCTTTAAATATCGCAGAAATAGAGCTGCACGCAAACAATCTGTCATTCACAGACGTTTATTAAACAGTACTTTAACCGAGAACATACGGTCAAGGATTATACACACTGTAAAAAAGGCATGAACTTGCATAATTTAATTTATATCCAGTGATTAGACAACAAGGTTGAATTCAATAACTCTCATTTTGTTCCATCTCTAGCTTTATCCAACGTTATGAGTTTGGCACCAAAGGTTGATGAAGTATGTGTGTTCCTTTTAGATAATATTATTGATATTGGCTGTTTTACAGAAACTTGGCTGAAAGATTCCATTGATGACTGTTCTTGATAAAAATAATTATACCATTATCCGAAAAGACAGAATTCATTCTCAACATGGTGGAGTGTGTTTATATATTAAATATTCAATCAGTTTCACTGTGCTAACCAAATATGAAGACCCCACCGGCATAGAAGTTCTCTGGTGCAAACTACGGCCTCACCGTTTGCCACGCAAATACAATCACCTCATAATAGGAGTAGTCTACCACCCCCCGTCATCTAATGACGAAAACTTAATCATCTACCTTCTTGGGTATACTTTCAAGAATAGAATGCTCCTTTCCAAATGCTGGGCTTATACTTTCTGGTGACTTCAATCGTATAAATGTTTCACAACTGATTAACCAGTTCCAACTGAAACAACTGATTAATTTTCCTACCCGAGGTGAAAGAACCTTAGATCTTATCCTAACAAACCTTGATGTATTCTACAAATCTCCAGAGAAACTACCCCCTTTTGGCTTCTAGATCACTGCACAATCTCAGTAGTTTTGCCTAAAGTATGTGCTAAGAATAATTTAACTACAAAGAAAACGGTAATTATCAGAGATGTAAGACCAAGTTCTAAACAAGCTCTCAGACGTTATATCAACTGCATAGACTGCATGGTCATCGCTAGACCTATTCGACAACATCAATGATAAACTCACTCACTTTCATGAACTTTTACATATTGGATTAAATACAATAATGCCTCAAAAAACTGTTAAAATTCATAGAAATGATGCTCCTTGGATGACTGGTCAATTGAAGGCATTACATGTAATTCACCTTCACCAGAAAGCCTATAGTCAAAATGATCTTCTACTTTTCAAGCATTATCAAAACCGAGTAAATAGAGAACGCAAACTTTGTAAAACAAATTACTACCAAGCCAAAGTTAAAGACCGCAATGGAAAAGACTCTAGAAGATGGTGGTCAGAGTGTCGGCATATCTGTGGAATGTCTAAGTCGTCTAAAGATCTCGCTACAAAGTTTTTTCCCAGCAAACTATTAACCCCCGAAAATAAAGTCACTCTTGTTAATGACATAACCCACAGCTTCCTTGAACCATTAAAACGTGCAAACATTCCAGCTAAGGACCTACATGTAGTTAAATTCTATGTTGCTTGGTTACAATCTATTTTACTCTACGCTTGTCAAGTATTTCATTACAGTTTACCAGAATACCTTAGTCTTACCTTAGAATGCATACAAAAGAGAGCAATGCGTATTCTTTATGGCTACGACTTACCTTACGAACAAGCTCTTGCTTTGTCCGGCTTTACTAGCCTTTATCATCGCAGATCTGAACTATGTCATACTCTTTTTCGTAAAATCATATCTAATCCTAACAGTAATTTATATCATCTTTTACCACATAACCTTAGTAATCCGACTGTCACACTATGGTATAAGAGGGCTTTCACACTTCCGCTTTGTAAAACAAACCAATTCCGGAACACTTTCATTAACTCTTACTAGTGCTCAACACTATAACTCACATCATTTATAAAGTTAGTACACAGGTCTTGAATTAGCAAAATAGCTGCTTTTAACTGTTAGTTTTAATATCATAACATTTTATCAAATTGTGAACCTTAGTAATTCAGTTATACTGTAAGTAAGGTAATTATAATAAACGATCTATCAATCTATCTGTTACATCATTTTATCAAAAAATTTAAAGTGTTTATGAAACCAAATTTTGCATCTTTATTTTATTGCAGAATAATAAAGTTCATTCTTTTCTGATTATCAAGAGTATATTTATTTTTCAGTTCCGCCTTCGGAAAGGTCTCCTTTTCCCATTCAAATTGACTACTTTATGCTAAAAACTGTCCGGCCGTTTGCCACGTGGCCAAATGAGCTGCGTGACGTCACTGTGAGGACTTGTTGTGATAAACATGGCGGCCTCCAGCGACAAAGTTTCAGAGAAAGCTAAAAATAAGCGAGGAAGTGGAATATATTGTGGCTGCATGGTGGCCTTGGTTTTCTTCCCGTATTTAACTTTATCCTATGCCAAAATACAATGGACATTGAAGTTCTAATATACAGTGTTACTCGTTCACAGTTTGATACAACACAACTACAAGAAATGACTCGCCAAGAACTCGGCGATAACTTTAATACTCCTGTACTTTTCTGCAGCCTGAAGCCAGAACAGTGAATGGCAAACAATACAATATAGGGTTTCTCTGGTTTCCTGTATAAATTTGTTTAAGCCAAGGATCCTGAATGTTCGTGAATGAAAAGCGGACGATAAAACTTGCAAAGAACCCAGAATTTCGAAAGCTGTATTAGTCGAACTGAGCCTCAAAAGCTATGCAACTCACTGCCATCAGAGCAGTAGTTAAACACTGTTCCTTGGGATAATGAAAATATCCTTTTTCAGACCACAGAATAAATAGCCAGTGTCTGACAACGATGCAGTTGTTGTAGAAAATATAGTCGGGAACCTCAACTCACGTAACTCAGTCTCAGAATTCGCTATATTATAAACGCTTTCTCTATGAATGTTTTTCCATCAGGCATTTTCAACACTATCACAATGTGCAGATTAACTTCTCCTGTGCTGGCCATACATTGTAAAAAGAAAGCACTTGTGTTTCCTGCAACAGTTTTGATCAGTTGACAATTTTACGGCCCGTTTCCGGCTGGCAGTCTTGCAATTTCTGTCTTTCACTTTTATCAATCGACATGTTGTTTTTATAGCAGGTTATTTCATCCAATAAGAAACAAGTTTTCAGATCGTCAATGTCAAGCTGTCAGAATTGAACCAATCAGCGACGAGAAATGTTGTACACAAGTCGAGTACAGTAAAATACTTACTTTCCTTCGTCTAGATTGAAGTTTATATTATAAAACAAATAACAGATGGTTCTCCTTGTTCTATCACAAAATAATGTGCTTTCGAGGTCTTGAAATGCTGCTAAATGTACCCGCGTTCTGCTCGTGCATCCGCAGTTTTTCAAGACCTCAAGCGTGCAAAAAATGTTTTTGGAGAACAAGGAGAACCATCTTTTATTTGTTAAGTATTGTGTTGCATTCTACTGTATTTCATTTTTTTGTATTGAATTGTTTGTGCTTTATTATATTGTATTTTTTTGTAGAAATGTGTCTCGTCCTACATGATCATATTTAGGAAATTGTCACTTGCGAGTCCTCACAGTGACGTCATTGTAATGGGGGATTTGGTTCCAGGCCCCAGACAGTTTTAAGCATAAAGTAGTCAATTTCAATGGTGAAAACGAGACCTTTCCGAAGGCAGAACTGAAAAATAAATATACTCTTGATAATCAGAAAAGAATGAACTTTATTATTCTGCAATAAAATAAAGATGCAAAATTTGGTTTCTTAAACACTTTAAGTACTTTACTGTCATTTTCATTCAATGCTGCAAAGGTTATTATTTTTTACGACTTTTCTAAAAACATATTAGTTCTTTACTGTCATTTGCATTCAATGCTGTAAATGATATTATTTTCATGACGTTATTGTGACGTCAGTAAGCAGCGATGGACATCAAGCAGAATACACAAGATGTACCTTCTAACAATAAACGAGCATGCGAAGTTTGGTGGTAATTCTCTTATTTCTCAACACTTTACAGCCGATTTCATAAAGAAGCTTCTCAGACAATCATCTGCAAAAATGTTGAGGCAGTTCATAATTTTTTTTTACCGTATTTTATCACATACAAGCCGCACCTCCTGTATAAGCCGCACCCCTAACTTCAGCCTGATAAACAGAAGCCTGTCTTTCCCGAAGGTTTGAGCAAAAACCTTGTGTATGAACCGCATCACAAAATTCAGTAAGAATAGTCTTGTGTTCGAGTTCGTAAATGCTCATAATTGAAGCAAAACTTCTTCAGAAGAGATCGTCATATCGTAACAATGAATTGGTTACAACTTTCCTTGTCCTTTCTTGTGTATATTTTAACCTGCTGTCTTTAAATCACTACAGAATTATTCTGTTGTTGTTCCCCCATTAACTAACAACATATTTATTAAAGGGAACTTCATTCCTTTAAGCACACAACAAAGTAAGATTTTCTGGCAAATCTATATCAGCATGTGACTGAGTCCGTGGTCCACCATCTTGGATTTTCAAGTAGAGGGACCTGGGGCGAGAGTTTTCTCAAACGGAGCTCCAAAGTTGAACATGAACTCGATGATAATGATACTTTATTTGAAAATTTGAAGCCCAATTGGTCTTCAATAACACCAGGAACCATTTGTGGAGTTAACAGAGAAGATGACAAGCAAATGCACAGCTAGTTTTCTTTGGAAAGCGAAGGAGAGGAGCTTGAGTAGAAATCTTGCTGACACTCGTTCTCTGTGAATAATGTGTTATTTCTATTGTTCATATGGCTTTGTTTGTGGTCATTGCAAAAAAACGTTTTCTGAAAACAGTCACATGTACAAATGTAAGCCACACCCCAAATTTGTGGCAATATTTTGTTACTTTCAAAATCTGAAAGTCAAAAAAGGTGCAGCTTATACATGATAAAATACGGTAATATACATAGTACGAGAGAAAAAATGTTGGACACAAAGTTAAAGCAGTTGAGGCTTCCCAACTCCCTCCCCCCATTTCGATGTTGGTTGTGAATGAATTATAGATAGAAAGTGCACCTAACACAACATTGAAGAGGGGGAGAGGGGGTTAATTTAAAGAATGGTCTCTAAAAGCAAGTTAAGTGTCTCAAATTATTTTGCAGATGATTGTAGGTTATTGTTAGTAACCTGTTTTTTTTTTCACTTACTTGTATTTTACTTGGGCTGTCTGTAGGCAGGCCGGCCGAGTCAAGTTTTGCAAGGATTTTTTTTTCAGCATCAACGAATCTTGCTTATTTTTTGCTATCAGCCAATCAGATTGCCTGGCCACGTGAACACGATACATGTAAATGGCACTATGTCATGTGACGCGACATGTGTGCTGCATCAACCACTTGCTCTACTGGCTGTAAAGTGAGAAAGATTTGGTATTCAGTTTCTGCTTCAAGAACCAAGGAAAACTCATGCTAGAAAAAGACTGCAGCATTGCTTTATTGTTTTTATTGAAAATGCTCTTCTTACATGTACATGTACCAGCCCACATGCAAACAATGGACTAAACTCACCTAAATTTATTTGAGCTATTTTGATTGTCAACCTGAATTCCCAGTATTTTGTAAATACTGGTACATTGTAAATAATTATATATATTTTTTTATGTACTTTTGTGTACATAGTTACATGCTTGTGAATGTGCTTGTTTTCTATTGTAATCCTGTGCCCAATCAGCCTGTTAATACTGGTACAGTGTATATGTACTTCTGTGTACATAGTTACATGCTTGTAAACATTGTATATGTATTTATGTGTACATAGTTACATGCTTGTGAATGTGATTGTTTTCTATTGTAATCCTGTGCCCAATCAGCCTGTTAATACTGGTACATTGTATATGTACTTCTGTGTACATAGTTACATGCTTGTGAATGTGATTGTTTTCTATTGTAATCCTGTGCCCAATCAGCCTGTTAATACTGGTACATTGTATATGTACTTTTGTGTACATAGTTACATGCTTGTAAATGTGATTGTTTTCTATTGTAATCATGTGCCCAATCAGCCTGTTAATACTGGTACATTGTATATGTACTTCTGTGTACATAGTTATATGCTTGTGAATGTGCTTGTTTTCTATTGTAATCCTGTGCCCAATCAGCCTGTTAATACTGGTACATTGTATATGTACTTTCGTGTACATAGTTACATGCTTGTAAATGTGATTGTTTTCTATTGTAATCCTGTGCCCAATCAGCCTGTCAATACTGGTACATTGTATATGTACTTCTGTGTACATAGTTACATGCTTGTGAATGTGATTGTTTTCTATTGTAATCCTGTGCCCAATCAGCCTGTTAATACTGATACATTGTATATGTACTTCTGTGTACATAGTTACATGCTTGTGAATGTGATTGTTTTCTATTGTAATCATGTGCCCAATCAGCCTATTAATACTGGTACATTGTATATGTACCTCTGTGTGCATAGTTACATGCTTGTGAATGTGCTTGTTTTCTATTGTAATCCTGTGCCCAATCAGCCTGCTTGATTGTGAAAGTTTCAAGTTGCACTAGGAAAATTGCTTTGAAGATTGTCATAATTTTTTATGGGTTTGGCCTCATACAAAGCTTTCTCTGAATTTCTAATGGGCCTGAACCAACCAATAGAAGCTGATCAAAGTCGGGACCTGGCTAATCCTCAGATCGAATTGGAATTTAGCCTGTTGGTTTTTGCAGTGGGAGGAAAGGCTGAGATACCAACAAACTCAACTCACACATGAAACGCCATGTGCAAAATGGGCATAAGTGACAATTTGACTGAGTGACACTCTTTGCTCTTATTTACGTTCTTAACAAGTGAGAAGAGAAAATGCAGGTTTTCCTATCCTTAAGGCAAAGTGTTTTTTTTGATTTTGTGAAATTGTCACTGATGCCCCTAATTTGCACACAGCACTTCATATGGCACCACATACAAGGATCAAACCTGGGCCACAGAGGTGAAAGGTGAAGCGCTTAACCACTGTGCCACCCTGACTCCCAAGTGTACTGCCTAGATTTAACATTTGAGTGATGGACAGTATGCTGAATGCAATTTTCATACTGTATGACAGATTAATAATAGAATAACTTGTGCTAATATTCTGACTTGATCAATGGCAGTACATAATTTGTAAGTTACATGGTATTTCAGATGCATGTAGCCTTTCTTTTGTTGAATTAATCAGGACTAAATGTAATTTAGGCATGGTTAAATATCCAGCGAATATTGGGGGTCCTGTGGTGTGCTCGCATGGCCCTGGGATAGCTCTCATCCGGGACTGTATTAATTGTGATTGCTTGTGGTTTGGAGTTTGCTAGTCAGTTGCAGGTCGTTGTGATTGTGTGTGGCTTTCCCTCTCTCCCTTTGTCCACATCATTGTGTGACCCAGTGCACTGGGCTGTTCGGTTGCCAGGGTTACCTGTTAGCCATGCTCTCAAGCACTGCTTGCACAGCCCTGGGCACTGAACCTCCAAATTCGATTCTTCGACATTGGTCCATGTTCCGTTTTTGGGTTATTTAATCACCGTTTGTGGGAAACCCTCCACCTACCCCCCCCCCCCCCCCTCTGTTTCGCCCTAAATTTAATGGTTAATCATTAATGACATACTGTATATACCCAAGGGAGGGGTGGGTGGATGATTGATCCCCTTTGCCTTACCCCATGTAAGTCAACAAGTTTTAATTATTCGTAAGCGTCCTGGTGAAAATTCAAAATACAAATGAGTGACGTTTGTATGCTTCTTTTTTTATTTACAGAGAAAGATTCTGTAGGTCTGCAGACACAACAAACAAATATCTCTCAGGCTACACATAGCAGTAGTACCGTACAGACACCCCAAGTGAATAAACCTAAACAGAAGCAGAGCCTGTTGGAAGGAGTATGTGTAGCTAAGATGAGTAGAGGGCAAAAAAAGAAGGCAAACAAGAAAGCAAACAAGAAAGCATTGTTTCTTAAATGGAAACTGAAAAAAGCTGAAACTAAACAGGTATAAGTAGCCACACATATACATGTATACACATATCAGGGATAGCATTAAAGTGAGCCCTCGCCAGTTATCATTGATTTAAAAGTCAAAGTGATAAACAAAATGACCAACATAGAAAACAACATTATTAGCGTCCATTGTTAGCACCATTTTCGTTCAAGGTATCAAATTTCAATGATGTCATTTCAGTCAAAAGCCAATTCTAGTCCATTTTGCTGTGCTTTTACGTGTATATCAGCTTCACTTATTAAGTAGATATTTCAATAAGATGGCAAGGATCATTGTTATGTTATGGCTCAATTCATGTTGAACTTTAGCCTGAATTTCAGCCGTCTCCTCTGGTTCGTTCCGGAGGAGACGGCTGAAATTCAGGCTAGTTGAACTTATTTCCGAAATTTGATGTACATTTCAAGGATTTGCATTTAAAGCAATATTACGACCATAAATTGCCCAATAATGGTTGTACAAGATTTAAGACACCTTATTACACCCGAATCAGCTATTTCTGGCTAGGGCTCAAAATCATGCATTTTTATGGAAAACAAGAACACGCTTACAGCTTTAACTCAGGCCGGGTTTACAACAGTTTGCTTCGGTGCTAAAACAACTTTGATTTTTTTTCACAACTGGAACCTGGTTTGTTGAAGCTGTTTGCATTTATTGTTGTTGTGCACATATTGCATGCAATTCCCCCAGACAACACATTGAAATACCTTCTTGTGGTACAGTTTTTTGGGAAGAGCACATTAAAATGAGTACAGCTGTAAGTCAAGAATGCCAAATGTGGAGGTTAACTTGTATAGGAATGAAGATACACCGCTGTGCAAAGTCCATAAATTCAACAGAATTGTGTCTAGTGACAAGAAACTTGTTTTCCAGGTAGGCTACTTGTAAAAACAGCCAATTGCGGTACTAACTTTTCCAACACCAAGTGATGATATACATGTATGTGAGGTTGCGTGCATGAATATAGTTGCAAGCATTTCAAAGATAACCTCTCTACTAGCAAACCACATCATTTATGTAGCAGAATCTCCATTTCTATGCAATATACATGAACAATATATAACCCTCAAAATTGGCATTATTTTATCTTAATGTTTGTATCAGTATACCTTTTAAAATGAAACTTTCTGCCACCGTCAGTGATATGAATGAAAACTATTAATGTATTTCCACATGACTTTTATAATAGCTACAATCTCGGTCAATTTAGTTGAAAATTTAAGACCTCCCCCTCCCCCTATTTCAGTGATGCTAAATATGGTCCATTTCAGTTAGTCAATGGTTTTCGTCACTGAAACAGGGGGAGGGGAGGTGAAGTATTTTTTTCAACTCGACTTGACTGAAATTGTCTAGAATACCTGAGTGGCATTACAGATATAGTCACAGATCATATTTCATGAAAGGAATAATGAAATAAGATGAGTAGAATATCTGAAGGAAAACAAACAAATGAAAACAGAATGGGTCCCACAAGGGAAGTGGGAAGGTGAAAGCACACTTTATATAGCTTAATTGTTTTTGGTTCAGTGGCGGTTTTGGTTCGGTTTAAAATGCAGTAGAATGTTCGCTCTGAAAAAGGAAAAAGGTCAGTCGTGCGCTTGCCGATAACAAGTACTGTTATAAAAATGAACAAGTGCCTGTGGGCAGGCTGAACTTTGGATTTTAATTAAGTTTGTCATTAAAGGAGCAAACGTTTTCTGGGAATCTAAAGAAAAAATGAGAATTGATTTTTTCACCAGGAAAATAAGAAACAACACTGGGACATTGCACAAAATGTTTTGGGAGTTTTCCCCCCGCAAAATGCTTTGTCCCAGCTATGACAAAGGAAAATATATGCACAATAATTTTTGGAAACATCAGACTGGCTCTCATAAGAATCCCAAATTTTCAAAGAGTCGGGGGGAAAAGTTGTTAGATCACATACGGTAAACATCACTGCAGTTCTTTAAAAAAAATTCTGTTAAAGTTGTTCATCTTTTGGCCGAATAATTTCTCAGAAGAAATGCAAGAGCTCACTAAAAATGAAATAAACAAAAACATGAGCAAAAGCTTCTCTTGTGGAAGGGATAATACAGTATGCTACCTGGAGTTTGAATCTCCAGTACAAGAGAAAATGACAGCAAATAGGAAACGAAACACCACTATTATAGCAATACTATAGCATTCTCAGACTTCATCAGGCATGGCATGGCCCAAGGTCTAATTCTCACGGGGGCGGTGCTGATAGACCTACACAAAGACTCTGTTGATCACGATACCTTGGTTAGCAGGTTAGAGTCTTATGGATTTAAAGACACTGAGTTAGACTGGTTCCAAAACTATTTAATCGATCGTAAACAACTTGTAAGCTTTGGTAAAGAGATCTCTGACCCTTGTCCTATTACTTCTGGAGTCCCTCACAGGTCAAAACTTGGACCATTGCTTTTTGTATTGTTTGTGAATGATCTGCCTTTGGCTCTTAAGCGATGTCAAATTCTTATGTATGCGGATGATACAGTTATGTATATTACCGGTAGCGATGCTCAGGAAATAGCAAACACTCTTACTAAAGAATTGGCCTAATAGTCAATCAGTGGCTGCGAGATAATAGTCTTTTCATTCATAAGGGTAAAACAGAATGTATTTTATTTGGCACAGGTCCTAGGCTAGCAAGTGCTAGTAACTTTTCTGTATCTATTGATGGTCAGTATCTTAAACGTGTCTCTGAATCAATCAATCAACCAATGACCTTTATTTATCCACGATAAAGTTTAAAACTTGGAGCTTGTGGGGTCGTGACTAGGCTTTAGCACATTCTGCTCGAAAAGAAGGCTATTCTGCTCGAAAGAATTGCCCGAAAAAAAGATTTTTCTGCTCGAAATTATGCTCCAAAAGTACTATTATGCTCGAATTTATGCTTCTGAAAATTTGGGGCAGTTGCAGTTTTCGCGTGTTCAAGCCGATTATTCCATTTTTTCATGGATTAGTACTAATTTTACGTTTACGAGCTATAGGTCGGATCTTTTCGGAGCCTGCAATTAAGTTAAAATATGTTTAAAAAGCATTGGTAACCAACTGTCTTTCTTGTCATTCTTCGTCATGGTCAATGATTTCTGTTTGTTCCGCCGCCATCTTTGTTTTGCTCGTACCCAGCTCCCTCTCGTCCTCACTTTTCCTTGTTTCCAGGCCCCAAAATATGCAAAATGGCCTATTCTGCCCGGATTATGCCCCAATTACGTTTTCTGCTCTGAGGCCCTATTATGCTCGAAATTCTGCCGGCAGAATGTGCTAAAGCCTAGTCGTGACTTAACATAAATGTAATTAATTAACGAGCTAAAATAAGTAATTTGTAAAACTAAGATACTAATACTTATATTAAATAATGCTAGTATATAACAATAACTGGAATTATAATAATAGTAATTTTTACCAATAAATAGTAAGAGCTGATGATGCTAAATCTAAGCCTATAAAACCTAAAATCTTAAATATCTCTTACGTTTCTATTAGTTTGCACAGATATATCCGTAAAGTCAAGATTTCTTATCAGATCATATTTAGAAGCGGTTTCGGTGAAGGCTGAAATAGTGGTCATTTGGTGGCATTTACGTGGGAGGGCATTCCACAGCACAGATCCTCTGTAGGCTATTGAGTATTTCATAATGTTCGAATTGAATCTAGGAGTGACTAATTGGTTAACTCCCCTAAGGTTGTATTTTGATTTGCGCTTATTTATACGAGTTATCATACGTGATGGGGTAATATTATAATACAGTTTATACATCAACTTGTAGCCTAAATTTAGTGTGTCCCATCCAGTCTTTGTTAGGACCTCATCAGTGGAGTCTCTGTGGAGATGGTAAATGATTTTAGCCGCCCTACAATGAAGAATTTCAAGGGCCTTAAAGTTGTCCTAACAGTTTAAACCTCCCCACACGGTGATACCGTAATTTATAGACGGGAGTATTACTTTGAAGTATAACTGAATTTAAAAGTACCTGCCTTGGTAGGAATTTACATCTTTTGATTAAGTTTAACTTATTTGCGAAGTTCTTTCTGACATTACAGGTGTGCTCAGTCCAACTTAGCTTGTTGTCTACAGTTAAGCCTAAGAGTCTAGTATGGGTCACCCATTTAATACTTGATCCACCTATGGTCATTAATGCCAATGGTCCAGTGAATGTGTAGAGTAGCATTGCTTCGCATTTGGTGGGGTGAGGGGTGAGCCTGTTTCTAATACACCAAATATTAAGTTCTTCGAGAGCCTCGTTAAGCATAGCTGTGGCTTCGTCAACGGTGTTACTGACGCAGAACAAGGTCGTGTCATCTGCGTACATATAAGCTGTTGCTGATTTGACTGCTGTAGGAAGATCACTCGTGTACAGGGTGAAGAGGGTGGGCCCTAATACCGATCTGTGAGGTATGCCAATCTTAACTGGGGTCACTTCTGATTCCTTGCCGTTTACTACGGTAAACTGCTTTCTGTCTTTAAGGTAGTTCCTTAGCCATGCCAGCAGTGGGCCGCCTATGCCGAACTGATGTTGCAGCTTATAGTCCAGTCATTTTACGAAAAAAATATGGTCAACCTGGAACGAATTGCCACAGAAGAAATCTCAGCGGTTTTATACTCCAACATTATTCCTTTATAACATATCAAAAGTCCCCAAGAATCTCATTACGGCAACATGTCGAAAAACGGGATTTATTTGGAGCAGTTGAGTATCGGCTTTTCGACTACATGGAAACGAGGCTGGCCAAAGGTCTTTGGAATACCGACTTTAGAATGCCGCTTTAAAATACGTAAAATTCATAATAATGGAATCAAATGGCTTCTCTTTATCATTTTTTTCTGTAAAATGCAATATTACCTAGAACTTTCAAGGCTTTTTTGCCCGGAATACACTATCAGGGTTCCCACTGTCCTTGAAAAGTCAGAGAAATCTAAAAAACATTCAAGGTAGGAGAGTGGGAACCCTGACTGTGCAAATGGAGTCAGACCTCACGCATAACCGTAATTGTCGTCTTTTCTTGCAGAACGCAACGAGGGTAAGTTCTTAGACTAAAAAATTCAAATTGATACTTCTAGAAAAAAAATAAAAAAAATAATAAGAGTAAAGAAAAATACTGTCGTGCCAAAAGAAAAAAAACACAGACGACACCGAGAAACTTTTGATGACTAGCCGTCAAGTGAAAAGATCGATGCTGCGACGCCCTAGCGCCATCGGATGTTTCATACGAAGTTCTTATTTCAGTCGTGCTACAGGTTGGTGTTTATTCTCGAAGAACAGTTCCTTGAAATATTTAATCGTTGCTGCTTTTCTTTGTCGGTAAGTAACCCCTGAATAACAAAAATACTTTTGGATATTATTTCTGAAGTCTAAATCCTATTCTAGTCTGGACGTTTGCTGGAATTTTCCTATCTGATCGTGTAGCGACGAAATTATTTGCGCGCCGAGTAATTTAAATAAGCTCAACATTTTAGACATTCTAATCCCACTTTACTCCTTGAGAATCTTCTACTTAAGGCTAGTTTAGCTTTTCCCAAAATAAGAAACACTAAAACTAGGAGGAATTTTATCTTGAATATACCATATAGCTGCCAAATTGTGCCGGTTTCAAAGTGAATACAGACACAATATCCTGACTGAGTATTGCTGTAATTTATAGACAAAAAAAGATCTAGAATATGGACGAGCAGTGTAACCCTTGCGCAATTTGCAAACAAAGTGTTCATAACGATGGAATTGCCCTCACCCATAAAGGCAGTGAAGGTGTAAACCGGGCTAGTCAAGAGAGAGGAGACACAATCCTTACTGCACCGGGCGACATGGTACACACGGATTGCCGGCGTAATTATTTCCGCCCGAGTAGTATTAAAGAAGCCAAGAGGCTGGAGGAAGAAGCCGGCCACACCCCACGATTGCTCCGTTCGCGGGAGCGCAGTTCGCAACGGCCATACATGTTAATGATCTGCCAGCGGCTGATGCTGTTTACCATCACGCATGCAGCAGTCACTTCAGGACGAAAATGCAAATGCCGAGGCATTTTTTTCTCAGATCAGCCAGACAGTAAGAAAAGAAAAATCGGACGCCCACAAGACCAAGAAACAAACTACGCGTTTCTGGAAGTAGTGCGGTATTTACAGGAAAACGACGATGAACAAATGACAGTTTCCGGTTTAGTGAAAAAAAATGCGGGAGTATCTAGGCGAATCAGCCAGAAGTGCGTATAGCAACCGCTATATTAAAGCCATGATTGAAGAGTATTTCGCTGAGAACATCATAATCACAAACATAAACGGAAAGCCAAATGTAGTAACATTTAGAAGAACGGCAGTGTCCATTCTAGAGGAGTTTCACAAGCAGCAAAAAGACCATGCTGATCCAGAGCAAGAGAAGCTGGACATCATAAAAATTGCAGCTAAGCTGATAAGGAGCGACATTAAACTTGTTGAAACGTCCAACGAGAAATATCGTTTAGTCGAAACTGAAGTCGAGAAGCATGTTGATTTTCTGCCCCTAACACTTAAGTTATTTCTGGAGGACATTTTAGTTGGTAAAAATGCCGACATCAAATTAGCATCCATAGGGCAGGCAATAGTCCAGTCAGCGCGGCCACGTGTGATCCTTGCGCCGTTACAGGTTGGTTTAGCTGTGCAGCTTCACCACAGCTTTGTGATACGCTTCATCGGCTTGGCTTCTGTTCCTCTCACCAAGAAGTGCTATTGTATAGCCAGAACGCAGCGGTGCACCAGGGGACGGACATTCATGACTATGGGGAAGTTCGTACAACAAGCCCTCCACAAAGAGCATGACCAATCAGAGACGCTCAGTGGGGAAGGGGAGCACGACCGTAACTTTCTCAGATGGGATGAAGAAAGATGCCTTTTTGTCAAACGCAGAAAACAAAAAGCGGTTTATTACCATGCTGCGCCGCTTTGTACGGGAAGTTGGCTGCCACACCATCCAAGCAGAGGGCGATACTGACGTTCTGATAGTGAAGACAGCCGTCGAGTCTGCCGCACAGCGTCCCACTGTACTTGTCGGAGATGACACCGATCTCATTGTCCTACTTTGCTATCTTACACAACCAGATGGATACGACTTGTATTTCAGACCGGAGCCAAAGGCGAATTCCAGACAGAGTAAGGTGTGGAACATGAAGCAAGTGAAAGCGGAGCTCGCATCGCCAGAAAAACGCGACACGGCCGATTGTGCAATATCAATTTCGGCTCAGAGGTCAGCAAGCACAGTTCGTATAAAATTACAAGCAAACTATGGGGGGGAAACGCTTAATCTCGATTTCTCACTTTCC
Organism: Actinernus sp. WN-2022; assembly: GCA_030867875.1. Classification (NCBI taxonomy): domain Eukaryota; kingdom Metazoa; phylum Cnidaria; class Anthozoa; order Actiniaria; family Actinernidae; genus Actinernus; species Actinernus sp. WN-2022. The sequence goes on along the minus strand of JAOWCC010001634.1, from coordinate 117,025,050 downwards.
TGAGTACGATTAAAAAAATGTCTAACCAGGATCTCAATCTACAATATGAATTAAATAGTTCTACCTACATTTCTATAATCAGCTCGTGAATTTTAGGTGTCGTTTTTTTCAAACATAAACGAGTGTTTTGACTCAAATTATTACAGAGCTAGAGTGAGAATTGGCGAGAAAAGAGCTTACTTACTGTTTATAACTTGGATTCTGAGGTGGAATATACTGTATTTTGCAAAATGTCTATAGCAGGCCTTCTGAACGAAGGGTTCATCGTCGTCACTAAATGCCATTAGAGCAGCTGTGGATTCCTTTGCGGTTTCGTTTTTGCAGTTGAATATTTCGATCTTGGATAAACCGGCAGAATCCGCCATCTTTGTACGCTAAATCCTGTAAATTTGGCTGTCTTGAGACCATCATATCTCTGGCCACGAGCGTCTAAAACACCACGAACACATACCAATGGACAACTTGTTCTCTCCTTATGAAACTGCAGTGTATTTGTAACTGACCAGCAGTTATTCAAATGAATTGTCCCTTTTTAAAAATAGGCCCTAGCCGGACCTATAGAGAAGAGTCTGCGATACTAATTGTGGTCAGCGATATCTCCCATTCGTGCCCGTTTTGAGGCTTGAGAGACAGTAAACAACAATATTTTAGTATGGAAGGCGGCTCTAATAGCTTAAAAATAGAGGAAAAGCTTAAATAAAACTGAGAAAGGAGAAAAAGAAGTAAAAAAAAAATATTTCGTGTCCCGCGTAGGAGTCGAACTCCGGTCGCGGGATTTTAAGGCCGACGCTCTAACCACTCGACTATAGAGCCGACCTATTTGTAACGCCGCTGACAATTGCTAAATGTCGCTTATTTCTGGCGATGGGTCACGCGGTATGCCACAATATGTTGTTTCTTCATGCTGTTTTGGGCTACGACACGACCTCTCGCCCTTACGGGATTGGAAAGGCCGCGTCCCTTAAGAAGTACTCTGACTCTGTTTACTTCCGAGACCAGGCGAGGGTGTTCGACGTGGACTCAACTCCAGATGACGTAGCGACAGCGGGGGAGAATGCAATCGTAGCGTTGTATGGGGGGAAGCAAGGAGAGAGCCTCGACAGTCTCCGTTACCGCCGACGACAGCGATGAAGATATAGCAGCTGCCCCGGCATAATTAGAGTTCGATATAATTCTCAAGTTTTCGCTATGACAAGAAATTAATAACCCTCTATGTTAATAAAATACAATAGAGAACAAGAGAACACTTCATGAAAGTGTTTTTATGAGTTATTTGGTACTTCTTGATCTAGACCGACCTATACTGCTCTACTTTCTGTAGGCTCGGATGATCGGCAATAACGAGAAAAGCATACCGGACTGCCATAGCGAAGGCATATCATGAATACTAAGAATAGTGACGTATTTCCCCAGTTTCCTGTCGCTGTTGTGACAATTTCTAAATGAAAACTATTTACCATTATGCTCTCTATCACCTTTTATTGTTTTTATGCGAAATTAATAAGATTTCGTTGAAATAAAGGCGAGTAAAAGGGCACTTCCGGTTTTAGCCTGTTGTAGGAGAGAGCTCGTCAGCGTTTTCTTAAATTTCGGGATGTTGCAGTGCTCGGATTTTTGGGGACTTATAGTATGTTCATTTAGACATTCATTCTGAAAGGTTTTCGAAGAGAAAGCTTCTGTGGGAATTTGTTCCAGGTCCATCCGCAAAATGACTGGACTATTATGTTCTAAGATAGGGTGAGATAGGCAGTCAAACGCTTTCCTGAAGTCCACGAATACTGCCCCCATTACTAGGCCGGAGTCCATTGCTTTTCTCCAAGTTTCAGTCAAATGAACTAGTAAAAGCTCAGTAGAATGACCCTTGCGGTATGCCCACTGTCTGTCAGTGACTAATTGATTTTCCTCAAACATGTTCAACCACTGTGTCATTGACGCAAGATTCCATGATTTTACTAGGTACGCTCAAGATAGATAAAAGCCTGTAATTACCTCTGTCAGTTTCATCGTCCTTCTTGTAGACCGGTGTCAATCGCGGTTTTCCAGTCATTGTAGACAGTGGAGGTTTTCATGCTGTGTATATATAGGTTAGCTAACAGCGGGATAATGGTTTCACCTGCTAATCGGATCAATTTGGGTGAGATACCGTCAGAGCCTGTCGATTTATTTGCCTCTATATTCAATACCTTATGCTTCAGGCTATTGGCTGGGAAGTTCATGTTCTGAATAGTGGACTAGTATGATTTATGCCAGTTTCCGGAAATTGTGTTTCTGGTAGTGCATCTGCTAGATTTTCTCCGATCTTTGCAAAATATATGTTCATTAAGTTTGCCTTTTTCTGAGTATAAGTATCTTGGGAGTAATTTTGGACGAGTCCCTTACGTGGAATACGCATGTAAAATATCTGCTCAGTAAAGTTGGGAAGAGAATAGGTATGCTCTGCCGAACTAGGAAGAACATCAGTAACTATGCACACAGCCAATACCATCTACAAGTCGTTTGTTCTCCCTATTCTTGATTACTGTGATGCTGTATGGAACCGCTGTGGAAGTGTGAATACAGAGAAGTTACAGAGGCGCGCAGCACGCATCGTTATGCGGATGGACAGCAGCGATGAAGCGCTAGAGTATCTAGGTTACAGAACATTAGAACATAGACGCGAGGGGCATGTATTAAAGTTAGTCAAGAAATGTTTAAACAAGTGCTGCCCACAATTTCTAGTAGATTATTTTAAGTATAATAGGGACGTAATATGTAGGACGACAAGGCAGAGCGACCACCTCAGACTGCCGTTAATAAGACTGGAATGTACTAACAGGGCGTTCTATTACCATGGTTGTCTAGTTTTTAATCAAAATATATAACTTAGTTTTATCGTAGTATAGCTTTGAGTAATTTTGATTTAGTTTTATATTTATTCTTATACTTTTATACCTTTTTATAGTGAGCCATATATTTTTATTATATATCATTATTAGTAAATTAGGGCCTCTAGTGATATCAGTTTTTTACATCTGTAAATACTGAAAGAGTAACCCTGTTTAAATAAAGGTATCTATCTATCACTGACATAATATTATGCACATGTCCCATGCACCATTCTGATGGTTCATCTCCACCTGGAGACCAAAGAGACCAACGATTTTGCATCTACTTTAAGTTCGCAATCAGCCAGCATACTGCAATTAATATCTAATGATATGTGGGGTAGTACATACGGGATGTTTGAAAGGTGTGTGCATCATTTTTATTTTGCATAGCATTTATTCTGTACAGCTAATAAAATCATTAGTGCCTGTGATGAAATCCCTGTCAGATATATGGGTCCCCATACCTTGCATTATCGTATCAATCAAGCAACTACATGCTGTGAAGTGGAAAATCGTGTCGACGGGGTTTCAAAGTACAGCCGTGGACTGGAACTAATTGCGCATACCATAGACTGGAACTAATTACAAGGACTGCGCGAATTGAAGGCATTGAAACAACTTCAAATCCTACTTAATACTTTCATGCTTGCTTGGTAGTTGTGGAATATACAACAAAATGACTTTAAAACTTAATGCATTTAGAGTTTCAATGTTTCAGGCTTCTAGGTTTTACTTGCGCATTTACATATAGTTGCTTTTTGACTTAAGTAATAAATCAAACGTCCATTCTTAATGAAAAAACAGAATGTTAACAATTTGCACTTGTTCTCGTGGGAGTACGTGTTTACAATCTGACGTGAAATTGGATGAAAGATTACATATAGTTTGGTGCTGTAGTTGGCGTCACGGACATGCTCAGTGTCAGTGCAGTCTGCAAAGAAACATGGTCCCACATTGGAGAGACTGTCTGTATGCATCAAGACAGGTATTGTACCTTGACATTTTTCACCGCTTGGGGAAGTCTGTGATCAGTTGTGAGACCTCCCTTTGTTGGACACTGAAATGTTTAATAAAACATGTGTCCGTATCACTTTTACGGACACTGATGTTTAATTAATCAGAGAAAGTATTTCCAGTCCAAGGACTTGAACTGAACATTTCAAGTACTTGGACTGGAAATAAACCATTTCCAGGCCTTGAACTGGAAAAAGATTTCAAAGTACTCTGGGACTACTTTCCGGGGTAATCGAGTACTACACATGGTACAAATTGAAACCTCTGGTTGGCTACTTAATTACCTCATGAATTATTAAGTACAAATGTAGGCTTTGAACAATAATTATTAGTTGCCAAAGCTGCGGCAGAAGCCAGCTTCTAATGAAACCCCTGCTGCATATTGAAAGGGTCAGTACAAGAAGTGCATTAAAGTGACTTGTGATCAACGATGTTCCCACCAGGAATTTGTAACCTGGAGTCCATGGACCCATAGTAAGAATGCACTTTGCTATAATTACACCATTAAATTTTTATGCTTTGAATCTACAGAGAAAACAACAACAAAGAGCTCAGCAAACTGCCCTGGCACAGAGAACAGGCAAAAGGACAAACCAGGGCCAGGGGGGTCGACAAGTTGAAGCTGTGGTATGGGTGCCACCTAGTCCATTGATCTCCAGATGTCCTGAACCATTAAATACAAGCCTGTTGGCTTCAGTAACTGACTGTGTTGTGGATGTCACAGTAGCAGCGAGTGAAAAGGTAAAATGTCTGAAATTCTTGGGCAATTATGCATTGTAGTATAATAGGCAATAGTATTTAGACAAAAAATGAGAAGTACACGTAACTCTGATTTAAATAAACGTACCCCTCGGGTTATTGCAAGCTGCACCGCTGTATCCCTCAGAGCATGCAAGCTGCACTGCTGTACCCCTCGGGGCAGTGCAAGCTGTACTGTTGTACCCCATGGGAAGCACTAGCTATAACAAACTGTACAATCTTTCAGGAACTTGTAAAGAAGAAGACGAGAGGAGGGGATATAAGTCGGAAGAAGAAAAAATACAGACAGAAAAGGTGGAATGAACGCATAGCACGTGTGGCTGAGAGGGACAGTCAAGTGAAAAGGGAGGTTTTACCACCAGCTGTTTGTACTTTCTATCTGGAAGGAAGATGCAGGAGGGTATTGATACTATATAGATAAGATACTATAATTATTTCCTCACGTACAAGCCAAATACCCACTTTGAGGCACTTTGTTGTTACTTCAAAAATCTCAAATGTAAAAAAAGGTGTGGCTTATACATGATAAAATACATTTTGTATTGATTTGTGAAAAGAAGTAGTACAAATAATTTGACATACATGTAAGATTACAAAAGTGATCGGATGTAGAGCCGTAAGTTCCTACTAGATTTTCCACGATGCTCAGTTCAGTGGTTGTTGAACATTGTTATGTTGTTAGGGTGACGAGTGTCAGTTCAGTGGTTGAACATTGTTGTGTTGTTAAGGTGATGAGTGTCAGTTCAGTAGTTGAATGTTGTTGTGATGAGTGTCAGTTTAGCAAATTTCCTCTGGTTTTCCGTGGTGTGGACTCTTATTTACCACGATTTACGTTATCACATGGTCAAAGTTTGTTGTGGACTCACGAGACGGAGCCAAGTGAGTCCACAACAAATTTTGACGATGTGATGACGTAAATCTTGGTAAATAAGAGTCCACACCACGGAAAACCAGAGGATTTTTTTTTACAACAATATTAGAAAACATACAAGGAAGTTTCGTTACAAAGCGTGACAGCTTTGAAAGAGCCAGCGTTGTCTATAACTTTCTCACGTCAGCACCGTTGTCTGGACTCTCATTTACCACTGTACATCGACCAATCAGATCGCGAGATTACCGGCAGTTGTGGTAAAATCAGTGGTTTAACGTTGAGTTCTTGTGTTGTTAGGGTGACGAGTGTCAGTTCAGACATGAAGGAACACCAGTCAAGCTGCGCAAGTTGTGCAGGTATTACAAAGGAGGTATATGTTCGAATGGAGATGACTGCCGTTACCTACACTATATCCTTACATTTTATTACAAATAGAGCGGATTTTGTACGAGTGAACAAACTACAGCATGTCCGTAACCGTACTGTACGGTAACTCTGTAATTTGATTGGATCAGCAGGATAAAAACAATAGGGAAACCAATTCAATGTCACGGCATGCTGTACAGTAACCGTGCTGTAGTCGTGCTGTAACCGTGCTGTAACTCTGTAATTTGATTGGATCAGCAGGATAAAAACAATAGGGAAACCAATTCAATGTCACGGCATGCTGTACAGTAACCGTGCTGTAGTCGTGCTGTAACCGTGCTGTACTGTAACTCTGTAATTTGATTGGATCAGCAGGATAAAAACAATAGGGAAACCAATTCAATGTCACGGCATGCTGTACAGTAACCGTGCAGTAGTCGTGCTGTAACCGTGCTGTACTGTAACTCTGTAATTTGATTGGATCAGCAGGATAAAAACAATAGGGAAACCAATTCAATGTCACGGCATGCTGTACAGTAACCGTGCTGTAGTCGTGCTGTAACCGTGCTGTACTGTAACTCTGTAATTTGATTGGATCAGCAGGATAAAAACAATAGGGAAACCAATTCAATGTCACGGCATGCTGTACAGTAACCGTGCTGTAGTCGTGCTGTAACCGTGCTGTACTGTAACTCTGTAATTTGATTGGATCAGCAGGATAAAAACAATAGGGAAACCAATTCAATGTCACGGCATGCTGTACAGTAACCGTGCTGTAGTCGTGCTGTAACCGTGCTGTACTGTAACTCTGTAATTTGATTGGATCAGCAGGATAAAAACAATAGGGAAACCAATTCAATGTCACGGCATGCTGTACAGTAACCGTGCTGTAGTCGTGCTGTAACCGTGCTGTACTGTAACTCTGTAATTTGATTGGATCAGCAGGATAAAAACAATAGGGAAACCAATTCAATGTCACGGCATGCTGTACAGTAACCGTGCAGTAGTCGTGCTGTAACCGTGCTGTACTGTAACTCTGTAATTTGATTGGATCAGCAGGATAAAAACAATAGGGAAACGATTTCAATGTCACGGCATGCTGTACAGTAACCGTGCTGTAGTCGTGCTGTAACCGTACTGTACTGTAACTCTGTAATTTGATTGGATCAGCAGGATAAAAACAATAGGGAAACCATTTCAATGTCACGGCATGCTGTACAGTAACCGTGCTGTAGTCGTGCTGTAACCGTGCTGTACGGTAACTCTGTAATTTGATTGGATCAGCAGGATAAAAACAATAGGGAAACCATTTCAATGTCACGGCATGCTGTACAGTAACCGTGCTGTAGTCGTGCTGTAACCGTGCTGTACTGTAACTCTGTAATTTGATTGGATCAGCAGGATAAAAACAATAGGGAAACCATTTCAATGTCACGGCATGCTGTACAGTAACCGTGCTGTAGTCGTGCTGTAACCGTGCTGTACTGTAACTCTGTAATTTGATTGGATCAGCAGGATAAAAACAATAGGGAAACCATTTCAATGTCATGGCATGCTGTACAGTAACCGTGCAGTAGTTTGTCCCACTCATACGAAGTTATCATTATTATTGTTTCATTTAATATTATAATTTAAAGTATTTATCCCACAAAACTGGAATACATACACAAGTCGTTGAAAACAGGGGTACTATGCGTTTATACTGAAACAGCAAGTCATTTGTGGGATATTTCAAGTTATATCACTGGATAGCATTGGGAAACTTTAGTCTATAGTTAACCTGTACGTTGTGTGCCTACATGGCAACAGATGAACTGAGTCCATGGACTTCTGCTAATATCAAAGATAGTTCATTTGAACATTCCTTAACTGTCCTTACCCTCGTTCCCATGCAAGTTTTTCAACACATCCTCTTGTCAAAATGGTGATCATTGTAGGTTCTCACATGACGATCTCACAGCTGACACTAAAGAACTGCTTGAACAGGTAGGTGTACATTAGGACGTTTGTAATCTGCAGGAAAAGTTGATCCACGCGTACATTAAATAATGCACTTTCTAATCCAAACTACGAATTGTAATACTTAAAGTGCCCCTAATACCGATTTTATTTTTATCCTCCTAATCTTCTGAGTAATTATGTGAAAAACCCATTTTTTTGCGTCAATCCTTCATTGATCCTTGATTGTCTACGACCTGTTAAAGGTGGTTAAAAAAGGTGAAAAGCGACCTGGCCCTTTTCACGACCGAGCGGCAGTACACTAATTAGAAGCATGGGTCTAGTAATTCAAATGACAAAGGGCATGGCGGCCATGTTTGTGTACCTATTGCGCCCTTTCGCATAAAATGATCAAAAGCGCATTACATTACAATTACTACAAAAGGAATAATAAAAATTAAGAAATAAAAAAATAAAAAAAAGCTAATTTAAAAAGATACGTTTTAAGTGAAGATTTAAAAAGACTAAGCGACTGAATATTGCGCAGATATTGTGGTAGAGTGTTCCATAGAGTCGGAGCCGCCACACTAAAAGATCTATGACCGAATGAACGCAAAAGCCTCCCACTAGGGATCTTCAGTAGAACACCATTATTTGAGCGTAGTTGATAGCGCGGCTGTTTCTTAATCGTAATAAGGTCTCTAATGTACTGTGGAAATTGGCCAGCTGATGCTTTAAAAGTAATTAAAATAATCTTAAACTGTATACGGAATCTAACGGGTAACCAGTGAAGTTCATAGAGAACAGGTGTAATATGATCATATCGAGAAGTAGAAGTGATAAGCCTGGCAGCAGCGTTCTGTACCCTTTGTAGTTTGGACAGTTCAGTGTTTGGTAAACCATATAGTAAACTATTACTATAGTCCAGCCAACTGGTAATAAAAGCATGAACTAATGTAGTAAGACTATCCTGACTGAGGTACTTGCTAATACGTCTAATATTATGAAGGTAAAAGAATGAGGCACTACAAGACTTAGTGATTTGGGTGGACATTGTTAAATGCGAATCGAACCACGACCCTAGGTTTCTGACAACAGGCGAAGGGAAGACATCAGTACTGCCAACCCGTATATGACAACCATCATTGAGTTTAGTGAGGATTTTTTTCGAACCTATTATTAAAAATTCAGTCTTATCATCATTGATTTTAAGTTTATCCTGGAACATCCACTTCCTGAGAATCTATTGTTAAAGGTACACCAACATGGCTGCCGTGACGTCATGTGCAACCCATCTATAGAAACTACAAGTGCTAGTGAACAATGGCTTTGTGCCTCATCTACGTCGCTCGACCAAGACCTCAAACTGCGCGGTTGTGAAATAAGTTGCCCGGGACTTTAATCACGATTTAAAAATCAGGGATTACACATTGTTTTATTTTATTTTTCATTCGTCCTCAGTTTTGAAAATCAATAAAACTAAAATGGGGTTAGGGGCACTTTAAGAAAGAGAAAACTGTTCTTTTTTCGTAAACACGAGAGCGTCGTGGAAACACGAGCCTCTAGGTGAGCATTCCATTACCTAACAAATATATATCATTCTGCCGTGCTTCTGTCCTCTTATAGATGTACAGATGATGTCACAACGTGAAGAGAACAAACAAGTGCGACACGAGTCGCAGTCGAGGGACGTAACTGATTTTCTCTTCACGTGTGTGTAGTTCTGAGAGGACAGACTCGTGACAAAATGATATTTATTTGTTTTTACAATAATTAGCGAGCTTTCCCACCAATAGAGCATGCGCATGACCTTTGACGTGTATCTGTACTCAAATAGATGTTGGCTTTCAACCAATCAAAGTGCAGGTGTCATCCTGTTTATTGGATAATACTTGAGTGTACAGAGACTGTTTTCTAATAGTATGTCTTTTATGAAACAGAAATGAGAGATTTAAAAAAAATCCTCCTGAAATCATGCTAGTGTTTACATACATGCATCAGGAGTTCCGGACTTCCGGTTGGATCACACTGCATTCTGGGTAGGTGGGCTCAGAAAAGTGGGCATCAACTTCCAGAGCGGCCATATTGGATTTGAGCGCAGTCAACTTGGAAACTTTATTAATCCCGTTCTAAAGCTTAAACATCGACTTAGAACTCCCAACTGAAGAATCTGTAAAGGTAAGATATTCCGTGTATTAGGTAGTAAGTTTTTGAAATTGCAAAGGAGCAAAAATTGACTGCACTCAAATCCAATATGGCCGATCTAGAAGTTGATGCCCACTTTTCTGAGCCCACCTACCCAGAATGCAGTGTGATCCAACCGGAAGTCCGGAACTCCTGATGCATGTATACAATGTAGTCCTCGTGTAAACACATGTAACAGCCAATCAGAGCGCACGTACTATTCAATGTATCTCCAAGCTGTTTATTATTCAACGAGAGGCCCTGAGTGGCCTTAACTCGGGCCACCTAGAAATAGGTTAATTAATATATAGAGTTCTAGCATATTTTTGTGCCATACATGGTTTGTGCTAGGGGAACCGGATAATTGATTCACTACTCGTGCTCGTGATAATTTACATATAATGGACTGGACCTTTTGCAGGAATGCAATCACATGGTTGTACTAGATGGCAAACAAATCTTAATTCATATATTTAAAGGCACTTGTATGAGATCGATAGTGTTATTAACAAAACCTGTTTGTAAATGCTATTTTCCACCTTCTTCCAATTCTCAACCCCCAAAGGTGGTCACGGTCCCTTATGGGAGCTTCCAATTACAAAGTTTTATTGATAATAAAATCAGGGTTTCATGAGGGTTGTCGCTAAAACTGGTCAGAAATTAGCAGGGGGAAAGGGGTTGAGATGGAGGGTCATATTTTTTTGAATCCCCCAAAATGGAAAGAGTCAAATTATGGGCAACTGAAAATTTCATACTCATTGTCCAGGGAGGGTTGTATATATTTTAGACTTTTTGAATTCACTCTCTACCCCCCCCCCCCCCTCCCCTCCCCTCCCCCCCCCCCCCCCCCCCCCCCCTCCCCCCTTGCATCTCCCCCCTAATTTTTGACTAGTCCCTAATGTTTAATAAAATATTGTGTGTTGATTTCATGCATGTACACCACTTGGAAAATAACTATTTAAATAGGGTAACGCTAACTAGTATACACAGTGAAATGTGTGGCCCTCCTACCCTGTGAACAGAGGTTTCTCATCTCTTTGCCTTTCCTCCGAGTAGCACCGAATCTCTCGAGACTTGTATTCTGATTGCACCCATAATACTAAAATTTTATGGTTTTTGTACTGCACTTTCTAAAGGTTACAGTGTTTTCTATTGTTGGGTTGGCCAATACTATCGCTCGTTTCGAGAAATTCCACCCGACCCCTTTCCTGCCGCCGAGAAACCTCTGCTGCCGAAACGATTACACGCCACGGTATATCGATTTCCATTGGCCGAGAAAAACGAGACGGTAAACATTGTAGGTTCATTGATTTCAGATTGTCCATTTCCTATTGTTAACGGAAAGAGAAGGCGAATTGAAGAAAGTAAAATAAATTCCTTCTTCGAGGGTATATAAAATCAAAGCTTTCTTTAGGATAAATAAGGTAGATTTATTGAACGGTAATTTCAAGGTCTTCTGTGCAGTTCAGCAAAATAAGATAAAAACAAAGCCGGAGTTTGAAGCCCGTTCGTATCAATCTTCGGCAAACAGAAGCGAGGACATAGAGTCGAGGAGCGAAGCGTCGCTTCGCTCCTCGGTGGAAGAGCTTCGTACCTAACTTTTGCGAAGCGAGAACCTCTGGTACCCAGGGTAGAGTTCACGCCATATCCTGCTAGATTTTCGTTCCCGAATTTATATAAACATGTGCATATAATATTTTGAAAGGACCCCTGTCAGAGGAGTAACTACAGAATACCCCGCAAAAAACGGCATCCTTGGTGGGAGGAAATACAGGCTACGCGTCAAAACCTGTGTCTAAGTTTTAAAGAACGAAGCAATACTTATGATAGTGGCTACGCGGCTACGAGTGGCTACACGTCAAATACTTATGGTAGTGTGGCTACGCGGCTACGAGTGGCTACGCGTCAAAAATAAGAAGTGGGTTGCCTGTGTCTAAGTCGCATCGTATAAATCAAAGTTTTAAAGAACGAAGCAATACTTATGGTAGTGGCTACGCGGCTACGAGTTGCTACACGTCAAAAATAAGAAGTGGGTTGCCTGTGTCTAAGTCGCATCGTATAAATCAAAGTTTTAAAGAACGAAGCAATACTTATGGTAGTGGCTACGCGGCTACGAGTTGCTACACGTCAAAAATAAGAAGTGGGTTGCCTGTGTCTAAGTCGCATCGTATAAATCAAAGTTTTAAAGAACGAAGCAATACTTATGGTAGTGGCTACGCGGCTACGCGTCAAAAATAAGAAGTGGTTGCCTGTGTCTAAGTCGCATCGTATAAATCAAAGTTTTAAAGAACGAAGCAAAACTTATGGTAGTGGCTACGCGGCTACGAGTGGCTATACGTCAAAAATAAGAAGTGGGTTGCCTGTGTCTAAGTCGCATCGTGTAGCCGTAGCCACTGGCTACACCAAGAAGGGAAAAGATGCGGGGTATTCGATAGTTATACCAAGAAACCTTTGGTTTACTCAAAATAATAGCAAGATTAAAGGTTTTGCTAAGTCAAAACTCTGCTCATATCGCCATCTTGAAAAACAAGCACTGTGTTGTCCATTGTTCACGTGACCAGCACAGTGCAATCTGATTGGTACGGTGGCGAAAAGAACTTCCAAAGAAGGTTCAATCTGATTGGTTGACCGCAAAATCTTTACCCACAAAAATAAAACGCGATTTCTGACTCGTGCCGGACAAAGGCCTGGCCCGAGTAACAAGCTATTACTTACCGGGTTTTTACGTGCAACATGAACATGTGACGTCACAGCCTGTGATAATTTGTTCATGTCGCTCGTAAACCTGGTATTTCATGGCTTAGTGAATACTGAATGAAGTGCGATATATTCGGTTGAACTATCCGACTCTTGGACGTTGCAGCGTGTATCTATTCTTCAATTTTCATTTGTGTGGGCAATAATACTGTTTAAAATGAATTCCTTGCATACACAATAAAAAAGTATGTATCGGCGACTTTATACCTCTCTGCCACCTTTTTTCAAAGAATGTGGCTCCAAAAGTAATGAGGGTTATTCTTACTGAATAATAGGTGAGCTAAACGTGTGCTTACGTGTTATGCTCATTTGAAAGTACGGCGGCTTGGAGCAGTCTCCTGTCTTTCACGTGTATCTCCGTTACCTGTGCCATCTAATAGATTTCCTGTCTTTATCCTTTAAGTTTCTAACAGATGAGAAAGCGAATGCATCTGGCTTAAACACGGCAAAAAGTGAGACGCCCACAGCAAGTGGTACGAGTAATACTACAACTTCGCCTTATATCCTGCGAGATGTTACCAGGAAGCGCGAGGCGAGCTCTGTAGAGTGCGCAGATGACGCAGGAGAAGCCAAGACCGCCAAAATGAGTCAGACGGATGAAGACAATTCTATCACCAGTTCTCAAACACCAGTATTTGTACCTGGGATGTACAAGGAAGTTCTGAATTAGTGAATTGCGTAGGACTTTCACTGAGAATTTAAATTTCTTGGAGATGTCTTAAAGATTCTGAAATTTCAGTGGAATAGGTGAACATGCTAAAATCTCGCTAAAACAAAAAAGTTTGTAAGAGTGAATCCACGATAGGACTAGTTAGGGGTGACACATGTCATCTCTCTGATTTCAACCATAATTGCTCAGTATATGGAGTTCAATGAGAGTTTATAACATGATAGGCCAGGCAGGGATGACACATGTCAGCTCTCTGATTTCAACCATAGTTGCTCAGTATAAGGGGTTCAATGAGAGTTTATAACATGAAAGGCTAGGCAGGGATGACATATGTCATCTCTCTGATTTCAACCATAGTTGCTCAGTATATATAAGGAGTTCAATGAGAGATTATAATATGATTGACTAACAGCAATGTAGTCCAATTCGTATTTCTTGAACACCATTTTGAAAGGTAACCATGTTGTTGGTGACATCGAGGCTGGAGTTGAAGGCTTGTATCTAGCTAATTAACATGATAATCAAAAGCTATCCATATTCATAGAAAGAGGGTTCCGTATCAGTGCAGGGTCCACTCCAGCCTCCATGCGAGGCTGAGGCTTGGTTACCTTTCAAGAACTACGAATTGAGGAATTTGAAAACAAGCTGACGAACGAGAAAAGGCTAGGAGGGTTTTTAAGTTTCAACCACCTGGATTACTGACTTCAGTGCGCAAAAAAATGTAATCCATGAAACAAAATGAAATTGCACGTGGTGTTACAAAATATATTGTTGTATAGCCATAAGTTTTCCAGATATAACGTTGGTTGATTTATGGTCACCTGACAAGAACAAAGCAAACTGCTGCCCGCGCGGGCAACATTTGTTTACCAAAACATCTAGATCTTCGTCAAAAGCTTACCTTTTCGTTTAAAATGTAACCAGCTATAAAAAAAACAATTTACATCTTTATCAAGCGTGAGAAAGAAATTGGTAGCGAACTAAGATGCAAGAAACAAAGAAAACGCTACTAAAAATGCCGTAGCGGCGCTGGCTGCAGCTTCCCGAATAGAAGACGACAAACCTCACTTGTATCAGGTAGTAAAAATTAAAGTACATATCAATGTTTTTACATATTCATAAAGTAGAGTTGATATATTAGTATTACCAGTTCAAATCGTTTTTCGATACGACGACAGGAAGTTCCATTTTTTAACTCCGTATATTGAATATGTTCCCTGGAGTCTGTTTATATATACACTGTTTGTTAGTCATTTCTGTATATTTGATGTTAAGCATCCCACATGACCGAGAGGTTCGTTGGTTCATATCAAAATCGGTGGAATAGCTGTTTCCGGCCCGGAACGCCAATGTAAAGGCTATTACCGTGACAAAATGAGAGCGAGTTCCAAACACCGAGAAAAATGAACTGAAAGCACGAGGCCTAAGTTGTGCAGTTCGAGGTGTTTGGAGTCGAGTCACCTGATGAAAAGCGAAAATCGCTTCTCCAACTGAAACAATGCCTTGTTCATAAAAAGTTCTCTAATAGACCAGTTCGCGGTAAATTCCGACATTTTGAAAGGGGTGCAAACATGGCGTGAAATACAGTGTTTGTATGGGAATCGATGTGAATCCCATTCCAAATAAAATCCGTAAAATCGAATTCCTGAAATATTCTTCAGATACAAACTTAAGATACCTGGTAAAAGAATAACATATCGAAATGTGAGGGATGTAGCTGTGCTGGGAAGCGTGCAATCGTGTTTTCAGTTTGCCATACATTGTCTGTAAATTTTCACGCGGAATTTGACTCGTTTTTACAGACAATGTATGCCAAACTGAAAACACGATTGCACGCTTACCAGCACAGCCACATCCCTAAAATTTCGATATGTTAATCTTTTACCTGGTATCTTAAGTTTGTATCTGAAGAATATTTCAGAAATTCGATTTTACGGATTTTATTTGGCACGGATTCACATCGATTCCCATACAAACACTGTATTTCGCGCCATGTTTGCACCCCTTTCCAAATGTCGGAATTTACCGCGAACTGGTCTATTGTGGTCGATATTCCCTTGGGAGTTTACTGATAGTGTCAGTAGTAGTAGCAGTAGTAAAATAAAAAGCTCTGTAATGTTTCGTCTTTTAAACTCTAGTCAACACTCCCTTTGGAGTTTACGGATAGGATGTCAGTAGTAGCAACAGTAGTAAACCTTCACATCCCCTTTGTCTGGACTCGTGATCTTGGACGCAGGTGGTGTTCCTGTCTTACGGCTCAAACTCAGTGGTGCTTCACCGTCCCAGAACAGTCACTCCTCAGAAATTTGGGATATCTGAAAACGTGTATGTTAATGACTGTCACCCTCTGGAAACTGAGTTTTGTTTCCTCGAGACCCTCTCTGTGCTCCAAGGCGGAGCCGAAGGAAACAGAGGGTCGATGGGAAAGAAAACTCAGTTTCTCGAGCGTGACAGTCAATAAGTGTTTTGTCATCAGTCTCGTACCCAGAGCTCTATCACCATGAGAGAGCTCTGGTAACCGCCATTTGTTGGTTTTCGTTCATTGGCTGAAATATTAACGCATGCGTAGGAAGGATTCGCAATACTCAAGTGTCTGCCAATGCAATCGGGGACACGAATTCTACGGTCGAATTGAAATTAATATTGGTTTTGCTGACGGGATAAGAAAAATCTCTAATTTACCAGCCTTTACTATTCTGGAAAATCGAATTTAAATCAGTTCAGTATAGTAACCCCCGATGGAATGGAGACTTCTACAGCAAAAGAGAGAAATGTTCCAGCAAAATATTATGTTCGCCAATTTCCTGCAAAAAGGTAAGCAAATATGATCGCTGCTTCCAATTCTACCGGTAATCTATCTCATCTCATATTTATTAATCCTGTTAGTCAAAGACTGTACATGTTACAAAAAGGTCAAATGGCCATAGTGGCGAGAAACAGAAACAATAAATATAACGTATCTAAGTAAATACGATGATCAATAAATAATAAACAGAAACGAAAACCTAATTACACACTTCACAGCATTGTGCTATTTAACTGGCTAGTGGGGAAAATACATTTGTACTATAGCAGGAAGTGCCTCTCTCTGGAAGATATCTACTGAACCTGCTTTAACTGCGCATTTAATGTTAGCTGGAATATGCCAAAATTTATAAGGATGGTTCGAGCAACTTGAACAGTGTCGGGAAGGAACATTTTTATACATCAGAGTTGCAGTATTTATGTATCTATGACATTCTAAAGTGCTCCAACCGACAGATTGTCACATTGCAGTAATACTTCAATATCTAGAATAATCATTGCATACAAAGCATAAGGCGGTTCTGCCTCTAAAGACATTACATGCTGTTTCTCGTAAGGAGTTTAATACAATGGGAAGCTACAAGAAAATCGAGAAAGCAGGACGGAGTATTTCACTAGATGAATGATGAAAAGTCGATTGTAAATATTTGTTCAAAGCGTCAATTTTGAATTGATGTCAATATTAAAAAAATTTAAACGAAAACTTTGGCCTCATTCGCGAGTATGTTGTTGGACAACATATTTTGCGACACCATGTGCAATTTCATGTTGTTCATGAATACGTTTTTGCGGATTGAGGTCGGGAATGTTGATGTACTGTATGGAGCGGCATCAGGGTCAAATCGAGGTCATTCAGCTGAAGCGATGAGAGCCGGTATTGAAGTGAGGCTTTGTACCTTTGAAGTGACGAACCCACTCTGAAGCGAATACAGAATGATCAGTTCATCCGAAGCTATAATCCAATGAAGACACGAAGGCAAAATGGAGGACAAATTCGAAGCATTTTTAAAACTGAAGCAGAATAATTGTAAGTATTTGTATTTTCGTTATGTCTTTGCATGCTTTAAATACCCGAACTGGGCGCGTTCCATCTACGCGAACAGAATGGTCTGATCGGCTGTTCTTTGGAATCTCTCTCATAAATAAAATCGGCAATTTAATATTAAATTAACTTACTATTTGTATCTTCGCAGCTATCAATGCATCGCAAAATGCTCTGAGCGCATTCTCTCGACACTCGTTTTGCGTTGTCCTCCATTTTGCCCTCGTGCATGCTGTAGGTAAAGGACGTTGACCAACATTTCTAAGTACCGCAGGCCAACCCTCGCTTCAAAGGAGGATTATCACTTCAAAGATACTTGTCTTCATTGGATTATAGCTTCAGATGAACTGATCATTCTGATTCGCTTCAGAGTGGGTTCGTCACTTCAAAGGTACAAAGCCTCACTTCAACACCGGCTCTCATCACTTCAGCTGAATGACCTCGATTTGACCCTGATGCCGCTCCATGGTACTGTACAAAGTTTCCTGAGGTTTTGCAAGAAATTGTCTAACATAACATTTTGCGGTTAACACTTTCCGTTCTATCGTACATTTTCCGTTCTATTGATTTTATTGAAACTCGTTCCTACCAAAGCTCGTGTAATCTCTATCGTGTCGTATTGAAGATTTTCGCACATACGTGAAAACAAATTGTCGAAAGAAGCACTTATATCTCCGCAAATAATATGTATCTTGGAATTTAGTTTTGTTTTCTATTCTTTAATACCAGGAAAATATATGGCCTAAAAAATATCACAGATAGGCCCAAAACATCTCGCTGAAAAGTGTGAATCTTTATGATGCCAATGGGCCTTTTGCAGGAATGCAATCACGTGGTTGTACTGGAGGGCAAAGCAAATCTTAATACGTATATTTAAAGGCGAGATCGGTAGTGTTATTATCAAAACCTGTCGATCTTTCTAAAACAGCGTTTTTAAAGATAGCTTGCCATCCAGCATCCATGGCAACGCCTTTCCCATGGGGATCACGAGCTCAATTCAATCGTTACAGAAGTATTATATTTGCATGTGACTGTTTCCTGCAAAAGGCCAATACCGGAATAGATAACGTGGAATGAAACACCACTATAGTAACACAACCGGAAACACTAAAATCATCACATCACATCCACGTGTAGTATATAATATTTACATTCCTCGTGAGTAAGAAATAAAAAAGCCTTCTCTTGTCCTACAGTTAGGTTATTCCTAATTAAGAAAGGTTACGTTTCCTAAGAAAACAAAACTTGAAATAAAATGTTCAAACATTTAAAAATAAAACATTTGAAATAAATAAAAGTATGATAAAACTACAGACAATACTTAAAACTTAGGATTCAACCATTTAACTTCTTAGGTGTTTTCAGAAAGAAATATCCTCACGCTTCCTTTTTGCACAAAAATATCTTACAAAGGAGCACTCAGCTTTGGGCAAGAAAAAAGGGCTGAATGAGGGGGGAAACTCATGCCTACGTACTACCTGGAAAAACATGTCATACCATTCGAGGGATGAACAAATAAATGACATGCACACACTAGATCACCCACCCCTCCCCCCTAAGAAGTTAAATGGTTGCCCCTTAGAATGTTCCAACAGCTTTGTTGATAGACTGGTGATATGTCATGTCCAAGGGTTGTTGCCTTGTTCGATTGAGTCTGAAAATAAAATAAAGTGGATGAAGAGCCACCTCGTTGAAATGCCACTGATTAATCCGTTGTTATTATTATTATTATTAAAGTATAAACGTCTTTATTGATCGGAAAGAATCCATTAAGCCGAGATAGAAGACACAACTTCATTACCGTAAGAACAGCCCGAGTGCCTAACAGTATTTTCTAGCTCTTTGTAAGTAAGGGTTAGTTAATGGATTTAGTGTCCCGAGCATTAGATAGACGAGATTGGGATTGCAATTTTGATTTTCTTAAACGATACTTTTGTTGGTTCGTACTCTTTTTCGGGAACAATTTTCCAGAACTTTTCAAGGATTTGTGTTTACATCTTTGCCTCGTGCATTAACGTAAATCATACTTCAAGTTGCTTACAAACCAAGCCATATATCGAAAGATAATGTCACACTTGGTATTAGTATAAACCAACTTTAGGCTATTACGAATCCTGCATTCTGATTGGCTACCCTACTATAGGTCTATTTGTGATAGCCGATGGTAGAGAAAATCCGCACGCATTTTTACGAAATAATTGTTTTCAACTTCAATTCGTTTCTTTCTATTATTTTTTACTGTCCGACTAGTAGTTTATCCTAAAACAATTAGACCTCTCGCCCTCATGGGCTACGAGTTAAATAGTCCATTCGGCTGCGCCTCATGGTCTATTGATCCCCGTAGCCCTCAATTGTTAAATAGAACAGCTGCAGGAGCCCATTACCAGGAGCGTCCATCTTCCCCACTGTGTCTGTACCCCAGCACAGAGGTAGATGAGGCTATTTTTAGCATTGCGTTTCGCGCGAAAGAGAACAAAGGTAGGCTATTCTTAGCCAATCAGATAGCTAACGTTACTTCTCATTATCATTCTTCTCACTTTCAACGCGGGAATTCGAATTGCTGGTTTTCACTCAATCCCCAGAGATTCAAATGTTGGTGCCCCAACAAAAGAAGCTAACGAGGGATCTATTGTTTAAGGGCACCAACATGACGGCGACCTCTTTTCGCGGGAATTTCGAATCTAAAAATAGCCTCATCTACCTCTGTGCTGGGGACCCAACCCATAACAGAGGAACGCTCCTGGTAATGGGCTCCTGACAGCTGCAAACAAACCAAACCACATATCGAAAGATAATGTCACACTTGGTAATACACCTTTCCCGCATTCGATCGAACAATGGCACCAAGTCGAGATTGGGGTAGACAAAAATACAGTACATGTATGAAATAATATTATTGTCTACTCTAACCTCGACTTGGTGCCATTGTTCGTGGGCATTGGAGCGGAATGCGGGGAAGGTCTATTACCGAAAATTTGAAGAAGAAGAATTTGAATAGTTTTTGAGAAAACTGCTTTTCAAAAGTGCAAAATTTACAAAGAATATATGGTGTGTGGCAAGATGCTGTAAAGTGACATTCTCTTTCCATTTTTAGAGTCGGTTTATTTGTAGCTTGAAGTATGGCTTATGCTAATGAGGCAAAACGTAAACAATGACGTTAGCAACGATCGCCCTATTGCATAAGATCATCGTTCTTCAACGAGTACAGCCATTTACAGGGTTCATACGGGTCCTGAAAATCCTGCTCATGTATTGCGCAATACTATTGCGCATGTAGTATTCGTGGCTGTTAATTGGCTACAACCAGTTAGTCCCCTTCCTCGATTGATTGAAATGGACTACGTCTAGACACAGTTTGTTAGTCATGTTTACATAATATTTGCTTTGATTTTAACCATCCCACATGTGTGCGAGGTTCGTCAGTTCATATGAAAATCGCTGACAATAAATAACTGTGTCCGACCTGGACTGCGAACATAAAGGCCTCTCGCCCTGCCAGTCCCTCTAACCTCGGGTAACCCGGCCTAGTGCTTACCCTTGCTTCTAACAGGCAGGCCTGTACGCTAATCATGGTATTTATAGATTTACCTTGGACCAAGTCGTCCCCAGTCTCCTCCACGATACTTTGTTGGTTCGGTGTATCGTGTACCGAAGTTGCTACGGAGGTCTGAGCCGAGGTAGTCGATCTCCTTTGGATAATCTCTTGAGCGCTACCGACATTAGTAAACGTAAAGAAGCTACTATTAAAAGCTTAAAATTGAAGGATGCAATTCATAATTCTTCAGTTTTGCCTACTGAATGATCGCACTATCTGAGCATTTCGTTGCTTCAAAATTAAACATGTGGTCTTGTACAAGTCTACATCAATATCTGTGTGGAGTGTCGTTTTATAGAGCGGATTTCAATTGAGTGTCGGAAGTGTTTTGGTTTTGCGTTTACTAAGCTCTCCTATTGGCTGAGAAAGTAAACCAACCAATCAGAATCCAAAGTAAAACCAAACACAAATTGGTTTTACCTTTGCTTTGGTTTGTCATTGGCTTACGGGAAGCCATTTATGAGTTACTTGTGATTACTCGCTCCTATGATTGGCCGGCTGTGGGTAATTTGCGTTTGCTTTTACTACACTCATTGAAAACCGCTCTAGTACCAGCGATTCACAATCATGTGGAAGACATGACCGGGTGGGCTTATGTTTGGTGAGGCTAATAACCGGAGGGGCTTATGACCAGGTGGGCTTATACCCGGGAAGGCAAATACGTTCCGAACCCAATAGGCCTTTTGCAGGAAACAGTCACGTGCTGATATAATACAGTCACGTGCTGATATAATACAGTCACGTGCTGATATAATACAGTCACGTGCTGATATAATAGTCACGTGCTGATATAATACAGTCACGTGCTGATATAATACAGTCACGTGCTTTACAAACATGTTTTGCTAATGACACTACCGATCTCGTACAAGTGCCTTTAAATATATGAATTAAGATTATTTGCCGCCCAGTGCAAGCATGTGATTGCGTTCCTGCAAAAGGCCCATTTCTTAGTGTCTACGATAGGTTTTCGTTTTACTTGTTAGAGCGGATTTGAATTGAGTGTGAGAAGTGTTTTGGTTTTGCGTTTACTAAGCTCTCCTATTGGCTGAGAAGGTAAACCAACCAATCAGAATCCAAAGTAAAACCAAACACAAATTGGTTTTACCTTTGCTTTGGTTTGTCATTGGCTCACAGGGAAGCCATTTATGAGTTACTTGTGATTACTTGCTCCTATGATTGGCTGGTTGTGGGTAATTTGCGTTTGGTTTTACTACACTCAACTGAAAACCGCTCTAATAAGTGGGAGGGGTTTTGAGTTACAAAACTTATAACCGGGTATTTTACGGTATACAACCTTGAGGAGAGAAGGCGCCCTAGCATCTACAAAGCTGATACTAAGAAATGGGTGTTAATTTTCCCCGGGGGTCATTTTGATAGCTGTGTTCACTTGATAAAAAACGTTGTGTCCCTCACCTGAGTTGTCTGAGATCTTTACGCGACAGTCTGATGGGAGTGGTGGCCTGGGAAGGAGTACCGACGCCTTTCTCCAGCAATGCATGCTGGATGATATGGAAATACAGAGTTACTGAGTATCCACTAACTAGCTAACATTATCACATTAATAATTCATGCTGGATGATATGGAAATACAGAGTTACTGAGTATCCACTGAACTAGCTAATAATGCATGCAATATGATATGGAAATACAGAGTTACTGAGTATCCACTGAACTAGCTAATAATGCATGCTATATGATATGTAAATACAGAGTTACTGAGTATCCACTAACTAGCTGACATTATAATAACATTAATAATTCATAAGGGTGCTAACCAATCTAAGTACATGCATGCTATATGATATGGAAATACACAGAGTTACTGAGTATCCAATGGAAACACAGAGTTACTGAGCATCCACTGAACTAGCTAACAATGCATACTATATGTTATGTAAATACAGAGTCACTGAGTATCCACTGAACTAGCTAATAATGCATACTATATGCTAATTTATTTTTTACATGATACCAGTAATCTTTTGAACCGGCTCAACAAAGAAACTGCAAGTATGCTTACAAATACGTCAGTTGAATCACTGTAATAATCTACGGTGTCTCCAACAACATCCACATTACAGGCCATAACAACAACAAAATATTACTTAAAAGATGGCGAACCTTCATTTTCATTATCTCTGTTGACAACTGTTTCCCGGTCTCATCCACGCCTGCATCACCTTCACTGTCAGCCGCACCGCTAGCTCCAGTAACTGCAGACTCAGAGCTCTCCACCAAACCTGACATTCGCTCTCGTAGTTTCTTCTTCAAGTCTCGGCACGTCTTCTTGTAGTAATACAAGTCTCTTTCAAGTTGCTGGGCCCTGTATTCCACATCACTACAAGTAAACATCATCATTTGAACTACAATCATGGACAAAAATGTTGGGACACTCGACAAAAATTACTATTATATGAAAATAAAAAAAATCTAGATGCAAAGTTTAAAACAGCTGCAGCTCTCCGTTTCAATGTTGGCCGTGAATTCATTTCCAGATTGAACCTGCACCTATAACAACATTGAAAGGGGGAGTGGGGGTTAATTTAAAGGACAGTCCCTAAAAGCGACAAGTGTCCCAAATAATTTTGTCCAACATTGTCTGATAAGCTTCTTTTAGGAAATCAGCTGTAGAATCTCGAGAAGTAAGAGCATTCTAGCCACACATGGCAGGCTCTTTTATTGTCCGAATGTACACCCTGTGTATTATCCAATGTACACCCTGTGTATTATCCAACGTACACCCTGTGTATTATCCAATGTACACCCTGTGTATTATGCTTGAAGTAAATCGCTGCTTAATAACGTCACAATCATGACCTCATGAAGATAATAACATTTACAGCATTGAATGAAAATGCAAATAACTAAAATGTTCTTTAAAAAGTCGTAAAAAATAACACCTGTTGCAGCATTGAATGAAAACGACAGTAAAGTTCTAAAATCTTTTGAAAAATGATGCAACATGTTTTCTGCAGTAGTGTTATTTTTGTAGTTTCGTTTTAATGAAACTTGGAGGTTCAATTCGGTTGACAGAGCCCCTTTACGGGAAGTATGTTGATATCCAACAAATTGAAAAGTTTTAAATAATTTCATAAAATAACCCACGTGTAACGCAATCTGAATGGCCAAAAGCAAAGCTGATATACGAGAATACAACATAACAATTGCTCCAGACTGTAAAATCAAAACAACATCATGTTCTGTCTATCGCCTCGTCTTGTGCTTATAACCCATGTCTCTGTTCCTTTGTGACGTCACTACCTGGGTATGAACGCTGTGCCATTGTACAACGGCTCGTATCCATAAAATGACGCAACAAATGAACCCGAATTACGACCTTACAGAAGTTGGTCCGTGAACCCATGCCAGGGCCGTGACGTGGGTGTCTAAATGAAATGCTGTCTTTAAGGACCGTTTTCCCTAGTAGACAGTTGTTTCTATCATCCCAACTGCCCTTGGCCGCTAGACGAATGAACATGAACATTTGTCACAATCCGAGCGTGGATGGTCTGCTTAGCGGAGTGGATATGATGTTTGACTTAAGTTTCTTTTTTCTTTCTCGTTTATTTTTTATGGTTGGGTTAGGGTTCAGACCAAGGGCGGTTTGAGGTATGTGTCTTGTGGGACATAGCAGTAGTAAACTAAGAGGGGAGGACATAGCAACAGTAACTAAGAGGAGAGGACATAGCAACGGTAACTAAGAGGAGAGGACATAGCAATGGTAACTAAGAGGAGAGGACATAGCAATGGTAACTAAGAGAAGAGGACATAGCAATGGTAACTAAGAGGAGAGGACATATCAATGGTAACTAAGAGAAGAGGACATAGCAACGGTAACTAAGAGGAGAGGACATAGCAATGGTAACTAAGAGGAGAGGACATAGCAATGGTAACTAAGAGGAGAGGACATAGCAATGGTAACTAAGAGGAGAGGACATAGCAATGGTAACTAAGAGGAGAGGACATAGCAATGGTAACTAAGAGGAGAGGACATAGCAATGGTAACTAAGAGGAGAGGACATAGCAATGGTAACTAAGAGGAGAGGACATAGCAATGGTAACTAAGAGGAGAGGACATAGCAATGGTAACTAAGAGGAGAGGACATAGCAATGGTAACTAAGAGGAGAGGACATAGCAATGGTAACTAAGAGGAGAGGACATAGCAATGGTAACTAAGAGGAGAGGACATAGCAATGGTAACTAAGAGGAGAGGACATAGCAATGGTAACTAAGAGGAGAGGACATAGCAATGGTAACTAAGAGGAGAGGACACAGCAATAGTAACTCAGAGGGGAGGACATAGCAATGGACCCTTTGCACGTGACGTCATAGCCGCCATGTTGGTGTACAGTTAACAATAGATTCTTCGTTAGCTTCTTTTGTTCTGTACACCAACATGGCCGCCATGCCCTTTGTCATTTGAATCTCTGGGGATTGAGTGCAAACCATCTATAGTAACTAAGAGGAGAGGAGCTAATGTTGCTGCTGTGTAACTATGAATTGGCAATCTCTCTAGATAGTAAATTAATTTACTCCCTCCCTGACTACCAACCTTTCTTTTCCAGCATCACCTGCGGCACTCTCTGCATCTCTCAGTTTACTCATCAAGAACTGAATCCTCTGCTCGCCATCTTTTTGCTGTTCAATGAGCCTGCGATCAGCTTGAAACTTGATCTGCTGTAGACTCCGACCCAGCTCCCCAATAATCCTCTCCTGCTCGTTAAGCCTCACTTCCATGTCCCCAGATTCTAGGCGCAGTTTACGTTCGTTGTCCCGCAGTTGTACGACTTTGTCAAAGTACTTAGTAAGAAGAGTGGCTGCCTCTTGTTGAGGTAAGACCTTTAGTCTGACGGTGAGTTCGTTTGAGGTCCCGTCTGATAGTAACTCGTCGTCTTCTAACTCGTGTTGGCGGCTGGCTATCCCATCGTTCTTGAAGTCAATAGCAGCCTCGAGTGCCTCGATACCTTCGTCAAGCTCAATTAACCTTGAAGAAAGATACGACAGAACTTGTGCAAAAATGGTGATTTCCTTTACATGGGATGTAATACCATTGGTCACTGTTGAATAAGCGCTTCCATGTTTGAAGGCTTCCATTAGATTAGTGATACTGTGAAGTTTGGTTGTGATAATGTAAAATGGTGCTAAGTTATTGAGATCGCAATTTACAGAGTTATATATGGCAAGAGTTCAATGTGGACTGAATAGCCTGATTTTCATATCTTTGCAGCAATTATTATAAACATCTACACCATCAAACTTCTCAATATGCCTTACTATGGCGTACTCTAAAATATTGCGATATTCATATTACCAAATAAGCCAAGTTTCTGACAATATACACATTAAGGCAGCCATTTTTGCATAAGGTGTATACGTCACTATCGACTGAGATTGCAATTTACAGAGTTTTACATGGCAAGAGTTATAATAATAATAACTTTATTTAAACTGTAAAGACCGATCAGTTCAATGTGGACTGAATAGCCTGATTTTCATATCTTTGCAGCAATTATTATAAAAGGCCACACCATCAAACTTCTCAATAAGTCTTACTGTGGTGTACTCTAAAAGATGGCGATATTCATTTTACCAAATACGCCAAGTTTCTGACAATATACACGTTAAGGCAGTCATTTTTGCATAAGGTGTATACGTCACTATCGACTGACTGATCGTAACCCTAACTTCCAATTTTGATATTTTGGCACACAGACATCGTCAATATTACAGCAATAACAGTGACATCTGTAAGAGGGCCCACTTAGACAACGACAACCAATCACACTGCAAAACGAAAACAAAGCGTTCCAACTTAGTTTTTTAGCCAATCGGTGTTTAGTACAAGACAATAGCTTTCAACATGATCTGGTAAAAGGCAAACTTGGTGGCCTAGTTCTGAAGTCAGTCGTAAAGGAGAACGAACTGAACCCTAAATCAATCCAACTACTATACAAGCTAGTATTCAAGAGAAATAAGTTCTGATATTTTATTTCTTTGTGGTGCACGTCTAAAAAGAGGAAATACATTTTGAAGGTCGAAAAATAGCCGATTCTCCGCTGATAAAGCTAGTTTGTGTGGCGGCTCCACTCAGTGCTTTTTCCCCGTATCGTACGTCACGCACACCAAGAAAAAACAACCACACCTTTAGCACAAAGAAAGCACAATAGTGCACAATTATGAGTCGTTAGTGCACAATTATGAGTCGTTAGTGCACAATTATGAGTCGTTAGTCCATCTATGCAAAGCCGAGAACAACATGACAAAACTAATTTATTCCCCGTATCGTACGTCACAGATTACAGAAATTGAGCCGTCTGTACTTAGCGGCGGCTGGGAGGAAGATTTGCAGATTTTCTTTCCTTTGACGCAAAACACAGTAAAATAATTTTTTACATCTACTCAGTAAGCTAAAATGTATTTTAGGGTTCAGTTCTCCTTTAAGAATGAAGAAAATCGCACGGATATGCTAGGGATTTATAAATTTAGAATGCTGTATTTTCGTTTTGCAACGTGTTTAGTTCTCGTTGTGTAAGGCCCTGGTTTCAGTAGTCACGCTGTAATGATGAAGAGGAGGAGGGTGATAAAGAAACTGCGACGCTGATAACAAGATCGACGGTAAATAACTGATAAAAAGGGAAGTCAATGACGGTGTCAAAAAACCCATCACGACACACAAGACAAAGACTGCATGGTATTACGCTGCCAAAAGACCCAAAGAGCTCTAGGACTCAGTTCCTCAAAGCTCGATTAAGTTAATCAAGGATTAAGGGTAATCTTTAGTTCGATTTTCTAACTCGTGGACTACTGATCTGGGATTAAAAACTTAATCGTTTCATGAGGAATAAGTAGTGCCTTTTTACTTGTAATCCTAGAATAAGGAAACAAACCTTTTACCAAGAGAACCTAAATCCTCGATTAAAACTGATTTAACGAATTGCGGTCGTTTCGCCCGAGAGTCGATTCGCCCGGAGTCAGTTCGCCCGGAGTCAGTTCGCCCGAGGTCGAAGTCGATTCGCCCGAATCCAGTAATCGACTACTGGATTCGGGCGAATCGACCTCGACCTCGGGCGAACTGACTCCGGGCGAATCGACTCTCGGGCGAAACGACCGGTTACCGATTGAACTGATCCAGGCTTCGAGGAACGCATGCCTGGGTGTTATCTCAGTAATGCCAAGACATCCTTACCTTCTTTCCTCTCTAGGGTCTAGTAATGTTCCCTGCTGCAGTTTCTGTTCCAGTAGATCTCGCTGCTTACATAGCTCATCTTTAGTTCGTCCCAGGGAATGAAGTTCATCCTTTATCACAGCCTGACGAGAACTGTCACTCCCTGTAAACGTGACCGTTAGACAAGCCGGTAAAGGTACAAGGCAAAGGCTTCAAAGCAACCTTATTTCACGGCGGTAACTCGTGACAGTTTAGTGACACTGATAAACTCGAGGCCAACGTGGGACCTACGATTTAACATCCTTATCCGAGGGGGCTCAAAGGTTTAACTAGAACGAGATTGTTTCGCAAACGCAGCACCTTATACTCAGTTATTTTAAAACCCTGAGTGTTGGTCTAGCCGGGTTTGAACCCGCGACCTGGCCTCTCGCACAACAAACCGGCGCATAATAACTGACCTAACCGGGAGAGACTGGAGCTTGACAACTGACCTAACCGGGAGGGACTGGAGCTTGACCACTGACCTAACCGGGAGGGGCTGGAGCTTAAACACTGACCTAACCGGGCGCGGCGGTAGCTTACAAGGTCACGTAAATTAGAAGCTACTGCAAGACAATAGTATACTTGTAAACTTCAACAATCAGTGTACGACGCTCGAGGAAATGCCCTAAAAGTATTCACAAGAAGGTTTAGTTATAGAGCGGTTTTCGATTGAGTGTCGTAAAACCAAAACCACAGTAATTACAGAGCCAATCACGAGCAAGTAAAAACACAATGAGCCAATCACGAGCAAGTAAAAACACAATGAGCCAATCACGAGCAAGTAAAAACACAATGAGCCAATCACGAGCAAGTAAAAACACAATGAGCCAATCACGAGCAAGTAAAAACACAATGAGCCAATCACGAACTAAAGAAATTCGCGATTCGTTCTATTTGATCCAATCACGAGGAAAAGTAAACGCAATCGTGGATAACTCTCGCAAAAACGAAAATTGATTGCGTGACGGACTCTGTTTAAAATTTGATTGGCTGATTATTACAAAACATATTGCGTGACGGACTGTGTTTACAACTTGATTGGCTGATTATTACAAAACATATTGCGTGACGGACTGTGTTTACAACTTGATTGGCTGATTATTACAAAACATATTGCGTGACGGACTGTGTTTACAACTTGATTGGCTGATTATTACAAAACATATTGCGTGACGGACTGTGTTTACAACTTGATTGGCTGATTATAACAAAACATTTTTCACAGCCAATAGAACGGCTAAGCAAATGCAAAACCAAAGCGATCACCGAATTACTTTCGCCGTGACACGAAATCGACAACCGCTCTATTCAATATTGAACTGTGTTTACTCACCCTTGTAGTTTTCTCCCTTTTCTTTCAGTTGTTTTTCGACTTCTACGAGTTGTGTTGAAAGGCGAAGAATATCCTGTGGAGGAGGATACCAGAAAACGAGAAAACGTTGTAAGAAACTTGTGGACCTTCATATACAACATTTCTAATGTAAGTGAACATATTAATACCGGTGTACCAGCGATTTCGCCCCCCCCGTGAATTCGCCCCCCGGGGGGCGAAATCGCTAGTGAATTCGCCCCCCCTTCCTCGCCCCCCTCTAGCGATTTCGCCCCCCCTCCCTCTAACCTTTTAAAAGGTTATGAATACAAGTTTTCCTTCTTTTTATTACTGTAATGTATTGGACGTGGAGAATAGTAATACAAAAAACTATCCGTAATGTGTATAAAGGCATGCAATTCAATTTTATTTTAAAATCCACGCTTCACTTTTCTTAGACAAAATTCGTGTTGGTAGCTACGGTAAACGCTGCAATTTTCATTCGCGCGAGCAGTGCAACATACAATCTTCGTCAATATTCGAATGATTAGTTGTTAGTATTTCTTGCCTGAAGCCAACATGTAGATGATGTAGTTATTGTGGATACTTAAAGGTTTTGATAACCCGTTTATTCGCCTACTTTGAAAGTGTTACCGACTCGCGTGAAAACTTCCTGAATAAACAAGCTAATGAACTAATTAAGATCTAAAACGGCGGAAGTTTTAAAACTTACCTCAGTAGCTTGCAGCGAGTGGCCCGTATTTGGAAACAACTGCCAAATAGCCTGATGATTTTTATATGCATGAAAACCATAATGAAGTTGACGTAATTATCGTGGTATTTAAGTTTTTATAACCCATAATGCTCGCGTCGATCCATCTATTTTGAAAGAACTTTGCCGAATAAAGGAGTGTTACCGACTCGCGTGCTTTGTTCTATTTCAATTGAGCTAACGGCGCTTGTTAATTCGGTAATTAGATCAGTTCTAACTAGGAAAACCTTTCTGGATAAACAGCTTATTAACTAATGAGAAGATAAAACGGCCGTAAGTTTTGCAATTTTCTAGCAGTGTAATTAATTCAAATTCGGAAAGAATTTTAAATGACTTTCCGAAGAAAAGGAGTGTTACCGACTCGCGTATTTTTATAGTCAGTAGTAGTAATAGTAGCTAAAGAGGTCTTTCACTTAATTTTTTTTTTAACTTTAGATTTATAAGTGCGTTGGCATGTACTGCCTCTATTTTCTGAGGCGGGGCGATTTCAATAAGAATTACGACTAAAATTCACTAGCGATTTCGCCCCCCCTAGGGGGGGCGAATTCACTGAAGGGGGGCGAATTCACTAGTGATCTCGCCCCGGGGAGGGCGAATTCACTAGCGATCTCGCCCCGGGGGGGGCGAATTCACTAGCGAGTTCGCCCCGGGGGGGCGAATTCACTGGGGGGACGAAATCGCTGTGACACCGGCACACGCACAAACTATCTAGACTACCCTGCGAGCAGCCGGCCTTCAGTGGAAGGAGATTAAGAAATAAACTTGCGCTGTTTGGGAACATCATCGAACATCACAATTATGCAAAACAGTGCAGGCATTTTTCGAAACACAATTTCCCTTAGGACAGCGCGTAAGTCACACACGAGCCACAAGCATACTTTAGCGCCGGCAGGTTGTACTTTCTAAAGCCACAATTTCTTCGCAAATGTCGTAGGAAATACGGCAATCGTAACCGTATTGTACCGTAGCCGTATTGTACCATAACTGTATTGTACCGTAGCCGTATTGTACCGTAACCGTACTGTGTCATAACTATGTTTTTGATTGAATGAGACGGACACAAACAACGGGACAGCCATGTCAATGCCACAATATGCTGTATCGTAAACAGCGCCGCGTAAGTCACTACCGTAACTTTTCCGCTCAAACGAAATCCGCTCTATTCGAGAGTACGGATCGACGGATAATAGAACAGGGGTGTGTTCTATTGACCGTATTCCAGAACAGATGGAACAGTCCCTGGAAACCACTGCTTCAGGCACATTTATACACTGCAAGCTACAAACGCTTGCCGACATATGACATTCAAGATACATTTAGTGTCCGGGTAACTAAAACATCGCGATATGAACGATTTGTAGCGATCAGTTTGTGTATTTTTATTCTGGAATACGGTCAATAGCCCACTTTTGATATATAACTTCAGCGAGTTACATCACATCCTAAAGTACTCCAATTTTTTTGTTGAGTTCTTACAGCTAACCCAATGCACCTTGCTCAGTACTTGACTTGATCTTAATTTCTTTATTTCCAGGCCGCTCTTCTCCGCCATCATCACCTCTCTGTTTTTGATAATCTCCTCTCTTTTCAACAGATCTTCTTCTAGTGCCTCCATGGCTTGTTTCCGTTGTAGAACCTTCTCAACCTCTGCGTCTAACCACTGACGCTTCTCTTCCAGCTTCGCCTGGTCAGATCTGTTACAGTAAACAAAGACACATTGTGGGTAACATAGATAATCGACCATTAGCAGGAAATAGTCACGTGCTGATATATCACTTCAATAACCAATGAACTACGCTCGTGATCCCATGGGAAAGGCTTTACTGGAAACAGTTACGTGCTAATATATCACTTCAATAACCAATGAACTGTGCTCGTGATCCCATGGGAAAGGCTTTACTGTATGGCAAACAAACTTCAAAATGCTGTTTTAGAAAGATCGACAATCGATTGGAGGTGGAAAATAGTATTTACAAACAGGTCAGTTTTGCTAATAACACTACCGATCTCGTACAAGTGCCTCTAAGGAGAACTGAAGCCTAAAATCAACTTTAGCTCAATGGGTAAATCTAAACATGAAAAGACTCATACCATAATTCATTTTACTGTGTTTTGCGTCAAAGGAAAGAAAATCTGCACCGCTAAGTACAGACGGCTCAATTCCTGTAATCTGTGACGTACGATACGGGGAATAAATTAGGTTTGTCATGTTATTCTCGGCGTTGAATAGATGCACTAACGACTCATAATTACGCACTATTGTGCTTTCTTTGTGCTAAAGGTGTGGTTGTTTTTCTTGGTATGCATGATGTACGATACGGGGAAAAAACACTGAATGGAGCCGCCACACAAACTAGCTTTATCAACGGAGAATCGGCTATTTTTCAACCTTCAAAACGTATTTCCTCTTTTCAGACGTGCACCACAAAGAAATAAAATAGCAGAACTTATTTCCCTTGAATACAAGTTTGTATAGGCGTCCGATTGATTTAGGGTTCAGTTCTCCTTTAAATAAACGAAGTCAGATTTGATTGTCGTCCAGTACAACCACGTGATTGTCTCCTGAAGAAGGCCCATCCCAATGTTTGCTCCCAGATTATTCCTCATGGCTTCCTAAATCTAGTGCTGTTTTATTTTTCAAACTGTACACTAGACGTCATATTTGGACCGATTTTCCTGTTTATGAAACTCAATTGAGCTACATTTGTCGTGGGTCTGTCTTCTTATAGATGCACAGATGACGTCACAACGTGACGAGAACTAAGTACGTTACGAGACGCAGTCAATCAACACACTAATTTTGATGAGATCTTTCTTGTGGCGGGTTTATTTTTTTAATTCGAATAAATGTACGTTCTTGGTCCCAGTCCGTTTACACTAAACAAGTTAAGTCATAAATTAATAATAATAAATTAGTACTCATAAATTAATGATCATAATCAAACAGCCTGTACCGTTCCTTGTCTCCAGAGCCCTGTCTACCAACATGTCTGAGTCTCCTTTGTGCCTTAGCCACCTCCTCAGTCTTTCTTCTCAGTATCTTTTGTTGCTGTGATGTCTGTTCTTCTAACTCTCTCACTCTCTGTAGATGTTTCTGCATTTCCCGCTCCATTTTCCCTTTCCTATCGCCCTCGTCTTTCAGTCTTTTGCTCAGGTTGTCCTGCTGAGATCGCATTCTCTCTATTTGGATCTCGAGATCTTGCAGCTTCTTTTCTCGATCTTCGTGTAAGGCGCTCACCTTCTCACTATCCTAAAAACATTTAGACGTTTATGATCATAGACCCCTGGCATAATTCTGGGTTCATACTTCCGGTTACATTGTACATCAACATAGCTAGCCTCCTCAAATCCGGCATGCAACCGAAAGTAGGAAAGTAGGTTTAACTCTCTATTAGAGCGGTTTTCAATTGAGTGTCGAAACGTAATTAGGTGATTGCTTATGAATTTGATTGGTTAGTTATGCATGTTTACTTTGCCTCGTGATTGCTTGAAGTAAAACCAATCACGCATTACTTCAGTTCGTGATTGGTTCATTGGGTTTTTACTTGCTCCTGTGATTGGTTCATTGTTTTTACGTGCTCCTGTGATTCGTTCATTGTTTTTACGTGCTCCTGTGATTGGTTCATTGTTTTTACTTGCTCCTGTGATTGGTTCATTGTTTTTACTTGCTCCTGTGATTGGTTCATTGTTTTTACTTGCTCCTGTGATTGGTTCATTGTTTTTACTTGCTCCTGTGATTGGTTCATTATTTTTACTTGCTCCTGTGATTGGTTCAGGTTTTGGTTTTACAACACTCATTTGAAAACAGCTCTAAACTTTCTAGGTAGTAGACCTTTTCATAATGGGTTCCTACTTCCGGTTGCATGAAAGCGAGGCTAGAAATGTATTTTGATGTAACTGGGGTAAGAACCCAGAATTACGTCAAGGTTTATAGCGGAAGTCTACTCAGTTATTTTAAGACCCGGAGTGTTGGTCCAGCAGAGGTTTGAACCCACGACCTCTCCAACATCGAACCACTGTTTTACCACTGAGCGAATCAGTATCGTGAATTCCAACTTCTTTTTTTTAACCAGGATATGAATATGGATATTTTGTTGGGTGGGAAGAAGACAGCGTAGTTGTTTTTGTTTGGGTTATGTCTCCTATTTTAAAGGGGCTATGACATGGTGTTACGCATGTATGGAGTCAATGTTCAATTGGTGGCAATTAATTGGCTCCTCCCACAATGCTTGATTGACATTAAATGAAATACTCTCCTTGAAGACTATGTCTATACACAGTTTGTTAGTCATTTTACATATTTGCTTTTGTCTCTAACCATCCCACATGGGTGCGAGGTTCGTCAGTTCATATGAACATTGCTGAAAATAACTAGCCGGCACGAACTACGAATATCAAGATCTCTCACCGTGTGGTTAGGTTATCATTTACATCAGCTCAACATTCTAAGCAATTATTGGACGAGGCTGAGCAAAATGATGAATTGTCTGTGGCGAGCTACCAGTTATATTCCGATGCCGAAGGCAGAGGCAAGTATCTGGTAGTGAGACACAGACAATTTATAATAATATTTTGCGATAGCCGCAGTTCCAATAATTGTTTTATTATTCAGTAATAGGGCACCCAAAATGCTCGCAATTTCCTCCTCTGAACGCTCTGGAAACCGAGCAGCCATGTTGGGATTTGTTGTTGAACAGCACTGCGCATGCTCACAACAATATCTGCAGCAAACGCTTATTTGCGCGCAATGATCTGCAGGTGAATCAACCACTCAAAATTCGGGATACTTAGGAACTGAATCATAAACATCATTATCATACCTTTTGCTTTCTCTTGAATGCCTGAAGTTTTGCTTCCATCACCTGTACTTTTCTCTTATATTCTGTTTCGACTTTCTGTTTCTCGCTCATTTCGTAGTTGGCTTTCGTCTCGTAGCCTTCGAGTACCTTCTTTGTTTCCTCCAGGTCCTTCTTGGCCTTCTCCACCTCTTGTCGCATGCTCTTCACTTTATCTGTGTACTGCTTTTTCATCTCTTTCGCTTCTTTATCGCTCTTAACAAGTTCCTTAATGAATTCCTCCTTCAATCTTGAAAGATATAATAAAAGAGGCAATGCTTTCAACACAAAGTGTATTAGATGATGGTGTTTCCATCTCAGGAATGAAACATTCAATACCAGTGTGATGCAGTGTTCATTTGTAGAAATCAAACAACGTGGGATATGTATTCCATTGCTTTTTAAATTTGGGGACATTTGTCGTGTCATATATAGGAGAATTTCCTCAAAACTAGATTGAAACAGAGCACAACATATCTGTCTAATATATAAACACAACAATATTGTGCGCATTCTACAAGCCAGTCAATGAGTCACGTGCTTCACAATTGGAAATTGTTATCCGGCTCTGCACAAATTGCTTTCTACAACAATCGGAAAATTATGGCAGATAATGAAGTTTAAAAATATAATGAATGAACGCGCCGGACTTAGAGTACAGATGCGAACATGTGTCCCACGTAAACAAGGTTTTTGCGAAGGTTGGCAGTAAAAGCGCGAAAATATCGCAAAATCGCACCCTTGAATAAACACAGAAGATGATGATAATGACAGGAAAATGAAGTTAACAAATAAAGAAGCCTTAGCCATGTTTTATACTATCATAAAACACGATGGGCATTTGAGAACATGAGAGAAATGTTAAAGCACAAGCCGAAGGCGCGTGCTTTCAACATTTCTAGAGTGTTCTCAAATGACCAGAGTGTTTTATGATAGTATAAAACATGGATTTAAGGCTTCTTTATCTGTTTTATAATATAGATTTACGCGCGCGATGAAAGGAAACCGCCAGTTGAAAACTATATAACACGGCTAACCATGTTATATACTCTGATAAAACATGGCTTCTTAGCCAATCAGAGCGCGCGTACTATCGTATCTATATTATAATACTATTTAGAGAGTCAGCGGCCATGTTGTATCGGGCAGCTCGGATCTGTAGATCCCCACGATACAACACGGACGCAAATTACTTCTAAACTCGGCCTTACTTCTTAATCTTTCTAAAATGAAAAGCATAAAAAATAGAGGTCAGCACTATAGTTTACGTCACGGACATGCGCAGTGTACACAAAAACAGGTCCCATAATAGTGAGACGGTCTGCAAGCATTAATACAGGAGGATTACATTGACATTTCACCCTTGGGTAGGGGAGGTGAGTGATCGGTTGCGAGACCACATTGTTTATTGGATACACAACTGATGTTTTACTATTCAGTTACGTATCCAACATTGTAAAATTCATTAATAATGCATAAGGGTGCTAACCAATCCAAACCGCCGGCGCAGCATTCGAGTCACATGAACACACAGAACTTTGCGTTGGTTTGATACATAACTGATTAATAAAACATCAGTGTTGTATATCAGATATACAGATGCTGATTAGTAAAATATCAACGTCCACATCACTGATACTCTTGTACACTGATTGTATCTCTGATTCAGATACTCACGTTTTAATCATCAGTCCTGTAACCAATAAACACCATGCTAGTGCCTGCTGGGAGAGGTCTCACGACCAATCACTGACTTCCTCTATCCTCGCCTCCGGCTCGAGACTGTATAGGGCGATACAACACTCTCTCGCTTCATGTTGTAAACACTACATAACTATATTGAGTATATGGACTTAATTTCTAATCAGTTCTGTACAGAAGCCATCACGTTGTTTCATTCAGCGCACAGGATTGGCTGCCACCCTTATGAATTATTAGTGAGGTTTACACGTAAAAATGCACACAGTCGCCTACATTTTGACCGCTTTCTGCAAACACACAACGCGAAAACGCAAAATGTTATGTTCAAAAGAGAACGCGAGCGTAAGAAAGTAAATCACACCGTCTTTCGTTCGACCTGAACGGAACTCTATGGTGATCATATTTTTCGAACATCTGGTGGTGAAAAGCACCTAAAGGCGAATAAGGAAAGAGTAAACACCAATGTTGGTAGAAAACACTACGTCCCGTAGTCACTGCTGTCGCCGTCCTGATCGCTAAAGGTCTCTAATATATCACGTTAATGTCGACGATAACATTGTTGGTCCAACATGCATGGGGTACTAAACAGTCTAACATTGTTGGTCCAACATGGGGTGCTAAACAGCCTAATATTGTTGGTCCAACATGGGGTACTAAACAGCCTAACATTGTTGGTCCAACATGGGGTACTAAACAGCCTAACATTGTTGGTCCAACATGGGGTGCTAAACAGCCTAACATTGTTGGTCCAACATGGGGTGCTAAACAGTCTAACATTGTTGGTCCAACATGTGGTGCTCAACAGTCTAACATTGTTGGTCCAACATGTGGTGCTCAACAGTCTAACATTGTTGGTCCAACATGGGGTACTAAACAGCCTAACATTGTTGGTCCAACATGGGGTACTAAACAGTCTAACATTGTTGGTCCAACATGTGGTGCTCAACAGTCTAACATTGTTGGTCCAACATGTGGTGCTCAACAGTCTAACATTGTTGGTCCAACATGTGGTGCTCAACAGTCTAACATTGTTGGTCCAACATGGGGTACTAAACAGCCTAACATTGTTGGTCCAACATGGGGTACTAAACAGTCTAACATTGTTGGTCCAACATGTGGTGCTCAACAGTCTAACATTGTTGGTCCAACATGTGGTGCTCAACAGTCTAACATTGTTGGTCCAACATGGAGTGCTAAACAGTCTAACATTGTTGGTCCAACATGTGGTGCTCAACAGTCTAACATTGTTGGTCCAACATGGGGTACTAAACAGCCTAACATTGTTGGTCCAACATGGGGTGCTCAACAGTCTAACATTGTTGGTCCAACATGGAGTGCTAAACAGTCTAACATTGTTGGTCCAACATGTGGTGCTCAACAGTCTAACATTGTTGGTCCAACATGGGGTACTAAACAGCCTAACATTGTTTGTCCAACATGGGGTACTAAACAGTCTAACATTGTTGGTCCAACATGGGGTACTAAACAGCCTAACATTGTTGGTCCAACATGGGGTACTAAACAGCCTAACATTGTTGGTCCAACATGGGGTACTAAACAGCCTAACATTGTTGGTCCAACATGGGGTGCTAAACAGCCTAACATTGTTGGTCCAACATGGGGTACTAAACAGCCTAACATTGTTGGTCCAACATGGGGTACTAAACAGCCTAACATTGTTGGTCCAACATGGGGTACTAAACAGTCTAACATTGTTGGTCCAACATGGAGTGCTAAACAGTCTAACATTGTTGGTCCAACATGGGGTGCTCAACAGCCTAACATTGTTGGTCCAACATGGGGTACTAAACAGCCTAACATTGTTGGTCCAACATGGGGTGCTAAACAGCCTAACATTGTTGGTCCAACATGGAGTGCTAAACAGTCTAACATTGTTGGTCCAACATGGGGTGCTAAACAGCCTAACATTGTTGGTCCAACATGGAGTGCTAAACAGTCTAACATTGTTGGTCCAACATGGGGTGCTCAACAGCCTAACATTGTTGGTCCAACATGGGGTACTAAACAGCCTAACATTGTTGGTCCAACATGGGGTGCTAAACAGCCTAACATTGTTGGTCCAACATGGAGTGCTAAACAGTCTAACATTGTTGGTCCAACATGGGGTGCTAAACAGTCTAACATTGTTGGTCCAACATGGGGTGCTCAACAGTCTACCATTGTTGGAACCAATGTTGACCCACGCTGTACAACAATGTTCGAAGGTTTATCCCTAGCTTAACAATAATGACACTCACTTTATATTGATGGTCAGGTCACGTAGTTTGTGCTCTGCCTCGTGCAGTCGTAGTTCAGCTTCTTTCACTTCTTTGCTCATCACGTGCGTACTCGACCTCAGGCTTCTCAGTATCTCTGCTTCCTCAGATTCGTCAGCTTCCGCCTTCGAGGTATTCTGGGTAACCGGTTTCTTGGAAATTTGTGGGAGCTGAGGATAGGTCAAATGTGAAAAGTAATTTCTTGTGACTACATGGTCTCAGTCACATTCATTATAATTGCGGATAATTTGAACTAGACACAATTTAGAAATACTAGCGTTTATTATATGGCCGATAGTGTTTTACTGAGAAATAAACCACTCGTATAACTCATACGAAACTACATCCGGGTACTGAGTAGCGTACTTTCCATATCCTCACTAGTGAAAATATCGATGACGTCACGTTTGCCGCCTTTTCAACTACAAAGATGGCGGCAGGTTTGTGAAAATCACAGAGGAAGATGTAAACAGCTTAAATGAGTTGCATGGCAATGAATATTCCGAGTACAAAAAGCCAAATACGATCTAAAACTCTCTAAAGATTTTCTGGACTGCAATGAAGAAACAAGAAAACCCGATGAAACTCACCAGAACAGCTTAGAAAAATCACGAAGAAGTTTGTACTGACAGTAAGTAAAATTAATAGATAAGAGTTCTTAGAGCAGTTTAATTGTCCATATAATAATAAGAAAATTACACGGTTACAGTAGGTTAGTTTGAAGATATGAAGTTTATCCTATCGAGTCGAAAACATTCAACTCTCGAGGATAAACTTCATATCTTCTCATCACCGTGTTATATCCTCTATATCCACGCCATACTCTTCATTCAAAAGACTTCGACTTCAGAAGTAGTCCACCAAATTTGTCTTTTACCGGATCGAAGCTCGAGCAAGTCGAAATGCTATTGCCTTGTACTCGACACTGATTGGCTCAAGTAACCGTAAGTTTAAATGCTATTGTCTTGTACTCGACACTGATTGGCTCAAGTAACCATAAGTTGGAATGCTATTGTCTTGTACTCGACACTGATTGGCTCAAGTAACCATAAGTTGGAATGCTATTGTCTTGTACTCGACACTGATTGGCTCAAGTAACCATAAGTTGGAATGCTATTGTCTTGTACTCGACACTGATTGGCTCAAGTAACCGTAAGAATGCTTTATTTTCGTTTTGCAATGTGATTTGTTTTCGTGGCCCCAGTTATAGTATGTCAATCAAATTGAACCTTCAAGTTTCATTAAAACAAACCAACAAAAAAACGTACATAGAAGAGAAATACCATGTGAATGTCCTGATATGCTTTACAAACTACAAAAATAACACCCTGAGATAGAAGAGAAATACCATGTGAATGTCCTAATATGCTTTTAAATCTTTTTCGATAGAGGATGGCAAAGATTAAAGTGGATTTAAAAATCCTATTTTAGAAAACCGAATGGGCTCCTTGCAGGAATGCAATCACGTGCTTGTACTGCATGGCAAAAAAATCTGACTTCATTTATTTAAAGGCACGTGTACGAGATCGGTAGTGTTATAAGCAGAACCTGTTCAGTGTAAATGCTATTTTCCATCTCCAATCGATCTTTCTAAAACAGCGTTTTTACAGAGAACTTGCCATGCAGCATCCATAGGAACGCCTTTCCCATGGGGATCACGAGCTGAATTCATTCGTTAATGAAGTATTATATCAGCACGTGACTGTATCCCATTTGTAGTTGTTCTAAATTTCTCTTTATTTCCCTGAAGTCGTAACTCGTGTGATGTTACTTCTACGCTGTACTGTACATGTGTGAATCACTATTCCAATTATTTATCGTACGCAGTAAGGATTATAATTACGCAAAATAACTAGTGTTTACAGTAACCTTTCTCCCTAATTTCTTGCTTTCGTTGACTGTAGGCACAACTGGTTTCATACCACCATTCTTCCTCACTTTCCACGTTCTACCGAGTTGCCTGAATGTAAAAGAGTAGAAATGTATGCAAACAGTAACAACAGCTTAAAATGTAAAATTATTTTAGTTCACACGGTAGCAGACATCATTTGAAATCCCGGAATACAAAACATCTTCCCAAAAGAAGTTCTTCGAAATTTAGTAGGATTAAACAAGAGGAAGAAAAACATACTCCAATGAGTACAAGGGATAGGAGAATTTCATACTCAAAACTGACGACTATCCCAAATGGAAAAGACAACATGCGCATGCCAGGACCTTTAAACTTTTTCTACCGAGATCTTGGGATTAAAGCGACAATCTTGGACAAAAGTGTTGACAAAAGTGTTGACACATCCTCCAGTTTGATCCCTTTTTGACAATTTTCTACCCACCCCTCCCCTCCCCTCCCCTCCCCATTCAATGTTGACAAGGTGTATTTTTCGTGCGGTTCACTGTGGGAAGGGGGTTACTATTAGGAGAAAACGTTGATTTGCTTGTATTCTGAAGCTCGAATTGAATGTATAGACCAATTTTGTGGACCTACATAAAAAGAAGACAGTTTGCAAGGGATGTTTTACCTCGAGTCGTCATCTTCTTCCTCCTCTTCGCTGTCACTCGAATCCGACAAAGTACACAACACTTCATCTTGCTCTTCGAATCTGCTGACTAGCAGTTGACTGCGGGCGCGAAATCCTTGTATGATTCGATCAGAAGTAAACTGCCACGGCACGGAAACAGAGAAAGTCACAATCATGGTTGGAGACAATTATCTTAGTATACTAGTATTTCACTAAACGAGGATAAGGTAGGGGAGTAGGGGTATGGACCAGTCCCATTTAGGGAAGGGCTATTTTTGCGCTCTGTTTAGCGGGACATGTATTAGCACATTTTACTCACAGAATTGTAATATTTCTTCACTTTACTAAACTATGTATAATGAATGTATACGTTTATTCATGGGAAGTTATAGATTGGGAGGAGGGCTGTATAGGGAACTCTGTTAAGCGGGACGTACCCATTTATTTTACTTACGGAACCGTAATTTAATTTGTCTATATAATTTACATATCTACTCGGGGGAGGGGTATATATAGCTCATAGTTGTTTTATCGTTATTATTATCGTTATTAACCCTATAGACCATCTTTATATTTGTTATTATTCATATTATCTCTCTATATTTATTCTTAGATATACTATCTTTATATAGTTCTTCTTAGTTAAAGTGTCCTCAATTAGTTTGTTAAAAGCTAAATCCCAATTCGATCTGTGAATTAGCCGGGTCCTGGCTTTGATCAGCCTCTGGTCCCGTCAGAAATTAATTGTAAACACCAGACACTCAAATAAAGTTTCATCATCATCATGCTCCAGTCAGTGAACTGAAACACTGGTCTCATATGTTCAGCAATTTAGCTTAC
Source organism: Actinernus sp. WN-2022 (assembly GCA_030867875.1). Classification (NCBI taxonomy): domain Eukaryota; kingdom Metazoa; phylum Cnidaria; class Anthozoa; order Actiniaria; family Actinernidae; genus Actinernus; species Actinernus sp. WN-2022. The sequence goes on along the minus strand of JAOWCC010001634.1, from coordinate 116,982,719 downwards.
TACAGGAGGGCTGCTGTGTAAAATGCGTTCGTCAGGTTTCACGTCATCGCCTTTATCAGTTGGAGCAGTGTAAGCCCGAGAACGACCTCCGGGAATCAGCGGTATCTTGCTTTGAGAACTGGACACAGCGAGTCTCTCATCTGATCAAGGAAAAAATTACAAGGAAAACAGGATAATAAGATAGGTGAACTGAATTACAAGGAAAACAGGATAATAAGATAGGTGAACTGAATTACAAGGAAAACAGGATAATAAGATAGGTGAACTGAATTACAAGGAAAACAGAAAAATAAGATAGGTGAACTGAATTACAAGGAAAACAGGATAATAAGATAGGTGAACTGAATTACAAGGAAAACAGGATAATAAGATAGGTGAACTGAATTACAAGGAAAACAGGATAATAAGATAGGTGAACTGAATTACAAGGAAAACAGAAAAATAAGATAGGTGAACTGAATTACAAGGAAAACAGATTGTAATAAATATCTGAAACATTTTATCAACCGCGTGCTAAACTAAATGCAACTACATATCGGATACTGATTGCTAACGTCAGGGCTCGAGTACCAAGCAGTGTTTCTCTGGTGTCAACATCGGAGACCCGATGAAACACTGTTGGGAACTCAAGCATCACATGACCTTATTCCCAGGCTCTTTTTGCCATTCCAAACGTATTACACATCCAGCTAGACTCTTCCACAGACCCTGCTCAGCCGTTGCACTTTCCCTTCGCAAAGGGTCTCTTAAAGTACAATGATCCATGACATCCCGATTTTGATTGGCTAGCCCATTCGCCTTGAAACTGATACTATTGGTTGATGTATATTCTGCCGACTGTTCCACTTGTTTTCTTACTGCCAGCTAGTTCACGAAGAACGGAGAAAGAAGCATTCGAAAATACGGTATTTTTTAAGCTATCGCTTTCTAAAATAAACCAAACATAGAATGATACAGTGGCTGAAATCAAAGCAGTGCGACTGTGGATAAGCAAGCCGGCCACATTGATATATAAGTTTAATCACGTTTTGGTTGGTATTCAAATTTGTATAAAAGTTTAATACTGATTACTCGAATCAAATTTATTATGTAACGGTACAAACTTTTTTACCGAGTCTCTTTCCTTACATAAATTTATACCGTAAGTAATAACAGCTCAAATAATAAATCTACTCGATCTTATTCAATTTACTGGTTGTTTTTTATTAAACTGATACTGGAACTAAGATGTCATATCAGATCATGCCAACAGGTTATTGTTATTCCATTTTAAACTGATCCTTTAGGCGATCCTTACCATTCAGAAGACATCATCACTGTCATCGTAACCCCTTTAAATGCCATTACAGCACAGCGAAAGAGTGTGTTTAAGCCGTCTGCTCGTGTAACCTTGATTTTGTTTAACCCCTTTCCAGCGGTAAAATTTATGCTGCCGAGTCGTTTCAGGGTCGTTTTACCGCCTGTTTTGGGGTCAGTATTTTACGTTTGCTACATTCTTCAATCGCCTTATTCCAGTTTTTTTACTGCCTTGCTCAAAATCTATCGAGAACCGACTCTGGTAATTCTTCTTTCGTATCATGTCGAATACTTCGATGTCCTTTTAACTGATCGGTTTATCTGGACCCAGCATGCCTTGCAGGATTGCAATGTAACAGACCCTTTGCGAAGGGAAAGTGCAGCGGCCAAGCAGGGACTGTGGAAGAGTCTAGTGACACAACTCTTCCTTCACAATAACTCGTTCCCATGCTTCGCATATCCACGAGTTAAATAGGCAAAACTACATAGACTCGTATAAGATTCGATGGAGAGGACCCGTGCTAGAACGACGATGTTGTGTTTCCCAAATGTCTAGACACCACAGCAGTAGACTGTAAAACAAGTGGCCTCTCGCCGTTCTTCTAGCCACACTTGTAGCTCTGTTGGTCAACTGATATTCGCAATATGAAAGGAACTGTTTACCACAGTAGAGGTCTCATAATGTTCACCTACCGTGCGGGTTCTGGTAATTCTGCTGAGTCAGCACATGCTGGTTTAGTTGCAGCTGTTGCTGGAATAGTTGATCCTCGTGTTTCTTGACGCGTATCAGACATTGCTGTAGTTGCTGTACCAGCATGTCGTTCTGTTCTTCGTACTCACGAATTTGCTCGTGTAAACTGCCGATCTGTTTGGCCTTCTCCGCGAATATTTCTTCATCGCTTGCCAGATCAGACTTTAACTAGGAAAAGAAAGAATAGGTTTATTCATTCATTCATATTTATTAATCCTTTTAGTGAAACACTATAATTATACAGGATGTTAAAAAGCGGTCTGGCAAGGTACATGCGACTAAAGAAAATAAATAACAAGCCAAATAATTCAAATAACAATAATGAAATATAGACTCTATGCATAAGTCCTGGTAACTAGCATATCAACGAGGCCGGTAGGTCCTCTGGAATGTTGAAATTGAAGCGCCCGGGGAGATTGTGAAATGCACTGAAACAATGTTCAGTGAAACAATGCCGTTAATTTGCTGTGTGCCTGGCTGGTTGTACTATAAAGAAAAATATAGGATAAATGAGGACAGATTAGCAACATTTTTCAACTAAACAACACGTTCAACACGTTTCACACCTCCTGCTAGCATTTCAACTTCAACATTCCAGGACCTACCGGCCTCTTTTTCGTGTTGTGACCACGCGAGTTATCCATAGTGTGTATAATAGGTGGGAATCCCAAACAAGGCAGAAAGAATAGCGATGGTTAACTAGTTCCTGTAAAAAACTATTGTTGGTCTGCGTCGGCGGGGAAGATAAACACTGGTATAATCAACTAAAGTCGATTGAGGTATGCTAACAGCCGTGGAAAGCGAGTAGCAGCTGACTTTTTTTTTAATTCTTTAATGAGTTACTCCTAAATCAGTACGAGACTATACTAGGAGTGGACCTACGGTTTTACGTCCTTATCCGAGAAGACGTGAAGGTCTAACCATTTGCAGTTGGTTCACAAAGGCAGCACCTTCTACTCAGTTATTTTAAGACCCTGAGTGTTGGTCCGGCCGGGGTTTGAACCCGCGACCTCCCGCTCGATAGACCGGAGCTTAACCACTGAGCTAACCGTTTCGAGCGCTAGCCCTTCGTCAGAGCAAAAGAGGGAATTGTGGCTGGGGAAACGGTTTATATAGTGTTGAGTGCATGATTACCGTGCTCGGAACAATTGGGATAAAAGAAAATTGCGCCAATAATAGAAATGCTAATAGTTGTAACAGGAACAATAAGGAGTGTTAATGAAAATTGATTTTACAGAGTGACCAAAGACCGCTTCTACTTTCCTGCAGCCTCCTCTCATTTCTTTCAAACGTGACAAGAATCTCCGTGATTCCCTAGTCAAAGGATCACTACAGCCTGATTTTCAACCAGGCACTTTTTAATGTTCTAGAACACGATACAATACCTGTGCTTACATTAAACCTACAACATTTATTTCAGGACCTTAAGGCTCTGTTAAAGTCACTAATCATTTTGATTGTACTTCCAGTAATATTATTTACTGTATCACCGGCACACTTTGTAACAAACTCTACATCGGAGAAACAGGGCGAAGATTAGGAGATTGATTCCGCGAACACTTGCTAGATGTTAGAACTAACAGTAAGGATCTTGCCAAACCTGTAGCTCCTCACTTCAACCTTCCTGGCGACATTGCCAGGCATTGCATTAATCACATCACTGCATGTATGCGGCATTTCTCTTCATCAAGGTACTACAGACACCCGTAAACGCAAAGAAAAGAACTTTATTTTCAAATTAGGGACTTTGGTACCTCACGGTATTAATGAACGCTTTTCGTTCATTTAATTTCAGAATTGACGTATTCACTCACACTTAGATCGGCATGTTTCCTTAGTTTACTCATTAACACTCCTTATTGTTCCTGTTACAGCTAGAATCGCATAGCCAAAGCTGAATCACACGGTGCATTTGCGAAATCTGACGCTGATTGGCTGAGACAGAGTGGTGATTCAGAGTGGAATTACCACTGTAGGCTACGCGCGCTATTTATAACTTAGCAAAATATCAACAAAAGTACTAAATCTTCAAGTAATTCATCGGATTATGCGATTCAAGGAAAACCACATGCCTGACTCGGTAATTCCACGTTAAATTGCACTCGAAAAACCGATATCGCCCGAGTCGCTTTTCTCGTGCAATTTAACGTGAAATTACCTCGTCAGGCATGTGATTTTCCTATATTAGCATTTCTATTATTGGCGCAATTTTCTTTGATTCCAATTGATCCGAGCACATGTTTCCTCAGCGGTAATCATGCACTCAACACTATATGAACCGTTTCCCCCGCCACAATTCCCTCTTTTGCTCTGACGAAGGGCTAGCGCTCAAAACGTCAGCTGCTACTCGCTTTCCACGGCGGTTAGCATACCTCAATCGACTTTAGTTGATTATACCAGAAAGAATAGCGGACTACATAATAGTGACGGAAGAAAACAATATGACATGATAAATGTAATAGGCAATGATAATTGTAAAGAAATGTACCAATGTAGGCATGCACACTTCATCTGTTAGCTCGTTTCATTACTGATATAACCGCCTCGCCTTCCGGTTAGCTCAGTGGTTAAGCTCCGGTCTATTATGCGGGAGGTCGCGGGTTCAAACCCTGGCCAGACCAACACTCAGGCTCTTAAAATAACTGAGTAGAAGGTGCTGCCTTTGTGATCGAACTGCAAATGGTTAGACCTTCATGTCATCTCGGATAAGGACGATAAATTGTAGGCCCTCGGAGACGTCCATAGAAGGGCTTTAAAGCCTGTTGAGGTTCTCTGTCCACCTTCAAGTGGTAAACCAGAATAAATAAACAAATAAATATCACATGGTAGTGCCTCACCTTGTAGTTGTCCTTCTTCAGTTGTTCTAGTGTTTCTATCTCCTGTTCTCGCGCTGTGTTGGGAGTCCACACGGGTCTGCCCTTCAGCTGATCCACCATCTTTGACCACCGCTCATACTGGTTCGTCTGGTTGTTTGACATAACTCCAGCCTTGTGAAGAGACTTCAGCTGCGAGGACGCGTCCGTGACACACTGCATACACCCCTCACACACTGTGCGACACCTAAATAAGACACCCATCCCCTGTATATTAAGGGTCGTGTTTCTTTTAAGCTGCGCTCAACAACATCTTGAAACTTGAACAATGGAGAGCATGTGTGTATTTGCGAAAATTTGATGTGCCTATGAACCTTCTTTTTTATATCTTAGAATGAAACAATATTTCTGGGTTTGAATGCCGCGCCAGTGAGTAATAGAGGTTTTAATTTCCAAAATGCTAATTACATGATGTCAAAGGAGGCATTTGCCAGTATTTCTTAATGCTAGTGAATGGACGTCAATGTATTTGCTGATATAGTGAAACAAATTTGTAAAATCATTTATTTAAAGTGCCTATGAAGCTTTTTTTTTTTTTAGATATCAATTCTACATCAAGTGAATAGTAGAATGGTACAATATATCTTGTTTTGCATGCTGTGCTGCTGAGTTAAGGAGGTTTTAATATCCAAAATGCTAATTACATGACGTCAGGGGAGGCATCAATTATTATACAAAATTTTTTGTTACAATTAATTATTTTTTTAAATTACCAGTGTTATACCCATGGTTGAAATAAAATGATTTTAGAAATTTGTTTTCCTATATCAGTAGAAACGCCCAATCACAACCACTAAGAAGTGATTGAAGATACCTCCTCTGACGTCAAGTAATTAGCATTTTGGATATTAAAACCTCATTAACTCAGCGGCACAGCATTCAAAGCAAGATATATTGTACCATTCTACTATTCACTTGATGTAGAATTGATATCTAAAATAAAAAAATAAGCTTCATAGGCACTTTAAAGAATATGGCCCAACTATGATGCTTAGCGGCCTTTTGTTTATTTTTGCTTCGTGAAACAATAAAACTAAACTGGAACACTACGAAAGAAACTTTCGAAAAACAGATTCAAACCGCCTTTTCAAATGTGACAAAATGGCGGCCATAGCGCGCAAAGCATGACGGTTGGTCTATATTCGTTATAAAACTACAAGTAGAATATTGTTATTTAAAAATGATCGTTTATCTGTAACAGCAAATATTTGTATAATAATTTATTCCTACCCTGACGTCATGTAATTAGCTTTTTTGAAATTAAAACCTCTATAATTCATTGGCATTCAAACCCAGAAATATTGTACCATTCTCCTATTCACTTGATGAAGAATTGATATTTGAATTAAAAAATGAGGTTCATTGGCACTTTAAATAACCTTTGCTTTCTGGGTAGTGTATTTTTAATTTAGTGTTACAAAACTAGAGTTTCGTTTAAAGTTGTGCGGCCAAATTTTGTTTTTCACTTCTTTCGATTGTCAAACTTTGAGATTTTGCCTCATAATATCTGAAAAGGGCACAAACTAAACGAACACGCTGGTGCACTAAAAAGAAAATCCGAATGTTTATAAAGCTTCTTAGCTTAAATTATAAGTCGTGACTTGTTAAGTTTGTTTCAAAAGACCACTACAAACCCTACACTTCAATTAACAATAGCACAAACTTTACCTTGCTAAACTTTCTGGCTTACTGCCGAGGTTTTCTTTGCATGTAATTTTATAGCCGGGAAATTGCATATGAAAACACTAATGAGAAACCACCACTTCGCGAAACAGAGCCGGTGCCTTGGCTGATCTAACGAAATAAGACTATTGGGCAAGTTGTCACGGTTGTTTTCGGTTCCTAAAAGTAATGACTAACTTGTAAACGAACATTATAGTTAGGCCTGTAAGTATTTTGCTAAAATGCCTGGACTATCCGCAACACAGCAGAGACAAAAATGAAATACATGTTGAATGCGAGGTGTAGATATGCACGCGACTAAAATCTCTCACCTCTGTAATTCCTCCTGCAGTTCCTTCATGTGCACTTTGTCGTCAGTTGTTACACCTGAGACAGACGAACCTCTACGTCGCTGTAATTCCTCTCGAAGAGCCTGTCGAGAGATATTGGAGGTCAAAATATTGCTTCTAAATGACACCAAACTGGTGTAACTATAACTCAGACCGTAGCGCGGTTTTCTGAAGTCAGAAATTGGAATTAGGCAAATCAGTACATACACACAAGACGATTACACACTATGACATCTAAAAAGAAAATTCAATGAACTAGTCTCACAGTTAGAGTAGCCTATTTTTTACAGAAAGAGAAAACAAAAAAACAAACAGAATCAAACGAATTGCATTTGTGGAATCATAAGCCAGAAATTGGAATCAAAACCCTGGTTCACACTAGCGACGCAAGCAACATACGCAGACTCAGTGCTGTATTTGTCATTAGCAGTATTGTCCTACTCACAGGAGTGAGACAAGCGCTATTAATGATCAATGCATTACCGAGTCTGCATGTGCTACTTGCGCTTATGTTTATGTCGCTAGTGTGAACCAGGCCTTTCATACACAGTGGCCATGTTATACGTTGAGTCCCAGGAAAATAAAAACCCGTTGTGCGACAGTTGTGAAGTTGATATAAAGGCCCGTTTGCACAGGCGATTTTTGATGCAATTTTTGTTGCGTCCCACTGCAATTTTTCTCGCCGCAAATTTGCATCAAGTTTCGAACATGCACGAAACCAGTGTGATTTGGTGGCGACAAAAATTGCATCAAAATCGCCGCTAGTTTACACGCGCGATTTGAAAGTGCAACTTCGCTGGCGAGCAAAATTGCAGTGGAAATCGGAACAAACATTGCACAAAAAATCGCCTGTGTAAACAGGCCTTTAACATAACCAAACGAAAACTTGTTGATTTTTCACAGAAAATGAGCTTTCCCCTCTTACCTTGCACTCTTAGCCTCATCTCATTGGAAGGAAGGTTCCAACAGCTAGATCTTTCCATTGAGTTTGGCGAAAATAAAAGTTTATTCAACTAAAAGTAAAACCTGCTTCAAAGTTCAACAGGGAAATCATGTTTCCTCGTGTGCATTCAGCGACAAAAACACCCAGGTGAAGTCCTCTACTCCTTGAATGCCTTATGCCTTAAATTTCCTGAAAAAAATGTCTTGAATTCCAAGTTAATCTTTTCAGAGAATGTTGAAGCAGATGTTTTCAAAACAGAGCTAGCCACACACTGACACAGAGCATGCCTTCGTTTCTCAGCTTTTCTCTCAGTTTGCCTTGGGGGATTTCCCGCGCTGTGCAAACTCACCGTCGGTCGATTTCTGACGACTGTTACAGTTAGGAGAATTCATCTTCTGATCACGCGTGCGTATGAATTATCTCGTGTTTTTCCTGTTCGTTATTTTATAAAAGCAATATGACACGCTTTCCATTTCTTTGTTCTCTTATATAAACACTCGGGATATGTTGGGAGAACGCAGAAAAACTTGAAAATCACTCACCTAGCGGCGTTTTTCTTTGTTCTCCAAACATATCCCGCGTGTTTATATAACAGAACAAAGACATGGAAAGCGTGTTATATTGCTTAAGTAGTACACATACTGTACACGACGTGCTAGCCTTCTGACAGTTGACCAGACCCAACTACTCACCAATATCTGGCTCTGCATCTCAGCCAGTCTAGTATTCTGTGGATCTCTGTTAATAACAGGCTTGTTTCGGATATTCCTCGCCTGTGAAGATAACAGAACTTTCCTCATTTATATCCCACTCCATAATTCATTATACAAGAAAAAAGTACTGTATCTTTGGGAAGTTCAAGCCAGTCCTACTTCGCACACAGCTCAAGCGTGTTGTATTATTCTGACCTTCATAACTTAAAGCCATGCAGAATATTTATTACATCCCGAAAAAAAATAGTGTATTAAAAATGGCGCTATCTTTGCAGCCAACCCCCCCCCCCCCCCCCGTCAAAAAATCCTAGATCCGCTGAGGACACAAATAGAAATTCAATCTACATTGTTCAATTTTACTTTAGTATTTACAATCCCTTTATTTTTCTAGAAATATCCATTGTGTTTTCCGATTTACTGGAAACTTCCAAAATATTTCCATGCCTCATTTATGACCTATCGTTTGTACTTAAGAAAAGTGCCATTAACGAATATTCCACTAAATCAGTAAACCCTATAGACTTGCTACAAGTCAACCTCTTTTCCTCGGAGCCTCTTAGAACGAGCGCGAAGCGCGAGTGGAAGCAAGCGACGAAGTCGCGAGATGACGCGAGCAACGAAGTCGGAGAAGCGAAGGCGGGAAATGAAAATCTTGTTTTAAGAGAAGCGAAGGCGGGAAATGAAAATCTCGTTTTAAGGAACTTTAGGGATTTTGAGAAAGTCTATAAACCCTATGGCCAAAAAGTGATCATCTTGTTCATCTTATTTACGTTTTACTCTTTAATGCCAGCAGGTATAAATGAATGTCATACATCAAAATCATCCCCTCTGACAGGATTCCTAATTTTTGTGGTCATATTTGTAATCGGGCCCTTGCATCAAAATCACGTAAATTTCACCCCTGATTTTTGTTGTCAATTTCTTGAAACGGACATTTATTGTTAGGAATGAAATGTAGCACTTCTCGTCAAGTATACAATACAATCTTAAACCTTTTATTAGGAACACCGTTGTAGGAATTATTTAACTTGAATGTCGTCCAGGCCCTTTTTGCCTGTCGCGGCCCATATCAATCTCACATTTTCGGTGATTACTAAGTTTACGATTCTCTTTCAACTGATGTAGTCTGTTTGTTTGTAGCTTGAAGTTTAATTTATGCCATAATGAAGCAAAAATGTAAACAATGACGTCAGCAAGGATTCGCCTGTATTCCGTGATCAGACACAGCTTGGGATGCCTGTGCGAGATTCAGCAGGCGGTTGAACACATAACAGTTCCCAGCAGCAATTTGTCTTCAAGCACACGGCTGCAAAACTTTAGGCGCATGCGCTTTTGGTGAGCCCGGCCGCGCACATCACGACAGTTTCCCGCGCAAACAGAAACAATCAAAGGCAATCACCACGTTTCAGGTCTGTGAAATGTTTCGCCAAAAAAAGAATAAAACTACTGAAAAACATATTTTAAACTTTAACAGATATAAGTCGCTGTGTGGTCTTCATGTTCCACGAAGCACAGTACGGTACGTGGCCCGGTCAGGTTACCACGATACCACGTTACAACGTCATGAGATTCTTAACGTGTATCGTGGTAATTACCAGGATACCACATTAACTCATAAGATGGTAACGTGGTATTTACCACGATATAACGTGGTAACCAGGTAATTAATAACCACAATACCACGTTAAGAATCTCATAACGTGGTATCGTCAAATTTCTATAGAGTATTAAAGGAAACCGCGACTGTTGGAAGAAATTGCAGTTTAATTGTTGCCAATATAGTCTAAATTGAGAATTTGTTGAAAAAATAGAAAAACTAATTTAGTTTTGGAAAAATTTGATACGAGTGTGAGCTATGTTGGCAATCCCTTTATGTAGGATGACACGAATTTTTACCAAAAATACAATAGAATACGACACAATACAATTCAATACAACAATAGAACGCAACACAATACAATAGAATACAATTTGGTAGCAATTCGTGTCGTCCTACATGAAGGGATGGCCACTATGTTGGGCTGTGAATTTCCCGGGCGCCGCCATCTTGGATCTTATGACGTCACAGTGTTGCCGCTATTATCAGAAAACAATAGCTCTTTTGTTGTGTAACAATAGAGGGAACCGTGTGACGTCATAAGGTCCAAGATGCAATACCCGCGAAATTCAAATACTATTTTTTCAACATATGTTCAATTTAGACTATATTGCTGGAACAATTTAACGGCAATTTCTTTCAACAGTTGGGGATTTCCACCCTTACCCTCGTAGCGAACTTGAGAGAATTTAGGTTTTCAGCGAAGTCGGCTGCTGCAGGGCTGAGGCACGTGATCATGACTGTCCTTGCGTTACCTCCGAGTGAATCCTTCAGGAGTCGCGTGACTTTACTCTCACGATAAGGAACGTGCATTACCTGCAATCCGAAATAATAATATTCTAAGTTGATGATGGAGCCTTGGAAAAACAGTGGAAAAACCAACCAATTTCTGTGGTATGAAAAATGCGTAAATTGGAATTTCGAACATTGTACTTTTCATTAGATAATATTTACATTTTAATGTTATAGGATATATACATTTACTAATAATTATTATACCACACCAGTGAATATCACTTTTCGCGCGCTCTGATTGGCTACTCAAACAGTGAATATGATTTCATAATTCACCTCCGAGCAAAGCAGCGAGTTTTTGTCCATTTGACAGAAAATAAAATAACTATTTGGTGCTGGCTATTCACCTGGAGTGTGGTACAATGTATATACTAAAACAATTATTCACCTCAGTGTTAGTGAATAGTGGTGGATATTTACCTCACCGAAGCAGCTCGGTAAATATCCACCACTATTCACCTCCACTTCGGTGAATAATTGTTAAATATAAGTGTAGATAGTATTGATATACTAAATTATTCACACACTTGGTATTCTGTAATCTTTAAACTTCTTATCATATATTTGACTATCTGTAATTAAATACACGGCTCTCTGGAAGAGTATCTATTACTAAAACAAAATTCCTGATTTCATTCTCTCTAAGAAGGTCGGTCAAACTGTACTTATTACTATAATACATCAACATTTCTGATTTCTAAATTGGTTGCTTGTTCATCTAAGTATACTTAAGTGTGTGTGTTTGTGTGCATGTATGATATGTTTGCATTATATATTTATCCTTGTTTGATGACTATACATAATAAGTCTTACATACAACAACCAGAGTCTATTAAACTAGAGAACCTGACGGTTTATTTAGACCCTAGGCATTTCCTAATGTATTTACCTATATTTACTTTATTTATTACTTATAAAAAAACTTTATTTATTCTAAGCATATATTCTGATAACTATGTAAATATTGTGAAGTGTGTTTGACCTTCTTGGGGGAGTTGATGATACTTAGCTGTTTTAGATCAGTGGGTATTTGTTGCTATAGCAGAAATAGTTTGCTTGCCAATATTTGTTCTGAAGCGTGCCATATACAAGTGTACATGACTGGCATATCGGAAATCATAGTTATCAAATATACTTCAGTTGGCAATTGTTTTTTATGCAATTGATGGGTTAATTTGAGTGCTTGCAGTTTGTAAACACTATCAACTCTCATAGCTAGGGAATTCTGTTAAGTTAGCTCAGTTGGTAGAGCACGGTCTAGAGTACAGGAGGTCGGGGATTCGAACCCGGCCGCGACCTTGGGCAGGGACGTTTATATATATAAGCCGTTGGCCTTGTCTCCTTCTACTTCTAATCACTATTTGAAGGGGACGTGGAAGAACCTGTTGTGCTACTCGAAAAAGAGATGGAGATTGTCACCTGCGGCACAGCAGCCTGGCCATTGCACTAACCATACACTCAACATTGTAAACTGCATGGCAGCCATTGGCGCCGTAATTGCAGTCCGAAAAAATCACTGACGGGATATCTCAGTAAAATGTAAAGCGCCATGAGACTGTGGTATATGGTGCTATATAAATATACCGAGTCAAGATAAAGCTGATATATGTGTACCTGTATGTAATTTTGAGTCTTATTTTAAACGAACACTGTTAATCGAATTGAACCTCTCTTTAAAACAAAACTACAAAAATAACACCCCAAGACAGAAGAGAAATACCACGTGAACAGAGGATGGCAAAGATTAAATTAAATTATTCTAGAAACGTGATTTCGGTTACAGTGAAGCAATTTCAAGTTGCTCTAAATTTCTCTTAAAAGCAGTATTTTTCATCCATTATTTTTGCCAACCTTTATCAAAAATTTAATTGTCTCAAATGTATACCTGGAAAGCCTATCCTGCTAATCTGAGTAGTTATATTTGTCATTCATCATGAAAACTTTATCATTTGGGAGTTTCAAGTTTCATTTTATTTTACACTGATTGATCAAGAATACAGGGATAAGATACAATACAAGACCAGTTATAGAAGATACATGTAGATAGGTCATAGTAAGTAACAAAAGAAAAAAGTAATTAGTGCGCAGTGACCAAAGTAGCGGTGAAGCTTTCGAGTTGGTCACTGGTGAAGCTTTCGAGTTGGTCACTGGTGAAGCTTTCGAGTTGGTCACTGGTGAAGCTTTCGAGTTGGTCACTGGTGAAGCTTTCGAGTTGGTCACTGGTGAAGCTTTCGAGTTGGTCACTGGTGAAGCTTTCGAGTTGGTCACTGGTGAAGCTTTCGAGTTGGTCACTGGTGAAGCTTTCGAGTTGGTCACTGGTGAAGCTTTCGAGTTGGTCACTGGTGAAGCTTTCGAGTTGGTCACTGGTGAAGCTTTCGAGTTGGTCACTGGTGAAGCTTTCGAGTTGGTCACTGGTGAAGCTTTCGAGTTGGTCACTGGTGAAGCTTTCGAGTTGGTCACTGGTGAAGCTTTCGAGTTGGTCACTGGTGAAGCTTTCGAGTTGGTCACTGGTGAAGCTTTCGAGTTGGTCACTAGTGAAGCTTTCGAGTTGGTCACTGGTGAAGCTTTCGAGTTGGTCACTGGTGAAGCTTTCGAGTTGGTCACTGGTGAAGCTTTCGAGTTGGTCACTGGTGAAGCTTTCGAGTTGATCACTGGTGAAGCTTTCGAGTTGGTCACTGGTGAAGCTTTCGAGTTGGTCACTGGTGAAGCTTTCGAGTTGGTCACTGGTGAAGCTTTCGAGTTGGTCACTGTGGTCGAGTTGACATTGCCCCTATGAACGTCTGTGCAAACATGTTCAAGTAGTTTTCAAATAAATGGCATACCTTTTTCCTAGAGTCAGCTAATGCACTAATGACATTTCCCAAAGCAAGCAAACCACTGTTTATCTGCACAGACTCCTTGAATCTCTCGCCCACATTACCAGTCCTGTCAGCTCGCTCAGAGCCAGCCAAGTCAACAAAATGAAACTTAGAATACTTGTAGTCTGTAAAGTCTGTAAAAATAACAACGATGACAAAGAAATTATATGCATGAGTAATTGGACCATAATGGGTAAATTTTTAACCCTAAATCAGCAATCCACAAGTGTCTAGACCAAACCAATGACAACCCTTAACCCTGGACTAGCTTAATTGGCATTGAAACAACTGTGTCCAGTAAACTCACCCACATTTGATCCCTGACTTGTTTTCCTCTCTTTCTGCTGTCCTGTTGTTATTTGTTCAGTGTCTCCAAGTGGCTTTTGGCCTGTAATAAGATTATCGTACCATTAACAGCTAATCTGTTGTGTCAAATACATGTTACATAGAGGATATTGCATGGCTGCGCAGAGATATGGAATCAACTTCCAGTGTTACGAGTGCTATACTCAAATATCTTGACTTGTGACATGTCCGTCCGTCTGCCTGTCAATTCATTGCACTTTCATGGGATTTAATGACTGTCAAGATACATTGTGTTACTTACCGATGTACAGGGTGAATATGGCGTGTGATCTACTGGAGTGTTCATTCATGTTCGTCATGCCTGTGTGTCTTGCAGATGAGCCTGAGTCTAGATAGCTCATTACTTCATCTTTAGTCTCCATGAACTCCTCCATAGCTCCAACCACCACTGTACATAATAACACTACATGAGGACTTGTTATAGCAAGTATATCACATTCAGAGGAAACACCTTCGCATACTGTGTATACCATGGCAACCACACTGTACATGCCATAAATATGACAAATTTAAATATTTAGTTTATCCTCGGATGAATGACGCTGATTAGGCATCTAGCAAGATATGCTAATGTTACAGTGATTCATTCCACACACTCCTTACTACATTCATATATTCTCTACACTCAACTCACATGCTGATTTTTTTAGAGGGAGGAAAACCAGAGAACCCAGAGAAAACCCCTCGGAGCAATTGGATGAGAATCAACAAACTCAACTCACATATGGCACCACGTCCGGCAATCAAAACCCTGCTAGCAGAGGTTCTTTTCTCTTACCCTCTCTCCAGCTCCACTAACGAGGGAAAGGAGAAACTCTGCCACCAAACAGCTCTTTAGATCTTGCCGGCTCCAGGTTTTTGGAGGTAAGTCACATGACAAACAGGTTTTTCGAGCTCGACGTCACACGCGCATGACTTGTTGGTACTATTAAAACACTGCCCAGTCTAGAGTCTGCAGTTTCAAGATGGCGTCGGTTTTTGGAGTGAGCATGAGTGAGTAATAAAGCAGCTGTGTCAAACCTCAAGGAAAGCAACATCACTCTCATATTCCCGGAGAATATCACGGCATAACTAGCAAGAACAGACGGCCGAGGAATGACTAAAGTAAACATGCCATGCTTCACTTTCGTGGGAGTGACGTTTTTCGCGGGCTTATTTGAGTGACAAGTGTGAATCTGCATTATGGTTCCCAAGGAGATGGCATGCATCCTCAACAGAAAACCGTTCGGATCATGGCAGAGGTTCTTTTCTCCCTCGTTAGTGGAGCTGGAGAGAGGGTAACAGAAAAGAATCTCAGGACATGCCATGAAAACCATACCGCACATGCCATGACAACCATACCGCACATGCCATGACTACTATACTGCACATGCCATGACTACCATACCGCACATGCCATGACTACCATACCGCACATGCCATGACAACCATACCGCACATGCCATGACTACCATACTGCACATGCCATGACTACCATACCGCACATGCCATGACTACCATACCGCACATGCCATGACTACCATACTGCACATGCCATGACTACCATACCGCACATGCCATGACTACCATACCGCACATGCCATGACTACCATACCGCACATGCCATTACTACCATACCGCACATGCCATGACAACCATACCGCACATGCCATGACAACCAAACCGCACATGCCATGACAACCATACTGCACATGCCATGACAACCATACCGCACATGCCATGACATGACAACCATACCGCACATGCCATGACAACCATACCGCACATGTCATGACAACCATACCGCACATGCCATGACAACCATACCGCACATGCCATGACAACCATACTGCACATGCCACGATAAGGATTAACTGCACATGTCATGCCAATGATACTGTACATGCCATGACAACCATACTGCACATACCATGACAATCATACTGCACAGTCGCTCACTATAATGTACACCTGTATTTCCTTTGTCATCTTCTCTAATGTGAATATCTCTGCTTGATGTATCAAGGTCCAGTAGATCTCTCAGTTCTTCTAGGTAGATCTCTATGTACGACACATGTACTTCAAATTCTAGTTTGTGCTTGTTTTCCTAAATAAAAAAATGAATGAAGGACAAAACGGGTTAAAGGTTTCATATTTTCTGCAGTTCCAATTATTACAAACAAAATCCATGTAGAATAATGCATGTTAAGAACAGTGAAGGATAGAATGGTTTACAAACCAGGCCTGATGAAAGAATTGCCAACATGCCGAGAACCGTTTTATTCAAAGCAACAATTAATCATTAAAATTGAATATGCATTATTCGTGCACATGTAACTTGTAGATTGACTTATTTATTTGAGCAAATTACTTTCAATAAATACGTGACAAAAGTGATAAAAGCCCATAGCAGTCAATGGGTTAAATAGTTTTACTTCTCAACAACTCTTTAGTAAAAATATTTTGTTAGACAATCATACCGGTAAATAATGCATAGCCACATGTATACAGTGCTGACAATATATACATAAGGTCATGTAATATTTATGTACATAATAAATAAGGAATTCCCTAAATAAATACACCCTAAATATGTACATGTACCCTTAAATTCTGAGCTGCATGTATTTTTGGACATATTTAGTACATACATTTGTACATGTGTACAGGAGTATACAATAAATCAATATAAACCTCAATTGTCTGGAATATCTGCTTGATGGCCCTTGGTATGACACCATAGTCACTGTCCACAAGTCCACCAGTGTCTGTTCCTCCAACAGTGTATGTCTTGCCTGACCCCTGTCAAGTCAATGTTGCGAGATGTGGCTAAATAGCTACACACGTCTGTGCCTGGACTTAATGAAGTGATGAAATGGATTTGTTACAATAGTTAGGAGTGAATCCAGGGTGTTCCTATAAGCACTGGACACATTAATTTAAAATAAACCAATAATAAATGTATTGTTCTACTCATGTTGAACAGTAAAAATTGGTGGTTGAGCTACGCTTGTACATTCATGCTCATTTTTCAGACCTCAACATGAAAATAAATCCTTAATCGCATATGGAATCTACAGACATTTTTGTAAAACGATCCTGTAAAAATTGGCTTGGTGAATGTTTTTCTTCAGTCAACTATACCAAAGTCCAGAAGCACAAACTTGAAATTATTGTTAACATTGTTAGCAGTTGTATTTCCTAGTTAATCCATAATATTACTCTCTGCCTAAACTCATGGAAGTGTACTTGAAGTCAATTTAATCTCATGAGCACCTGTTCCCTATAACTGGGACTATTAAAGTCATGTCATGTTTACTTTTAATGAATAGCCATTTTGACAGCACACACAAATGTTATATAATTTTGCAGTTTTTAAAAGACACAATCAGACTAATTCATAAGTCATATACATACAGATATGTACAGTACCGCCTGGAATTATTGAAGCATCGGGTCGCGGTCAAACCGCGGTAATACCGCGGTCATTGGACGCGGTATTACCGCACCATGGACGAGGTTTTACCGCGGTAAAGCCGAGGCTTTATCGCGGTCAAATTATTCACCGCAATGAAAGCCGCGGTCAAAATCCGCGGTCATGACACAATACTGTAGTATTGTGCAAAAGTCATGCAAACGTATTTCGACGAATTTCGCTCTTTGTTCCTACGAATGTCGCCGAAATTTCGACGGGCAACTTTTCGTTCGAAATTTCGACGAAGAATTGATCAGATACGCGAAAATTCGAATGCCAAGGCCAAATATCGCCAACCTGCGAGCGACATTTCGACGATATTTCGTTCAGATTGTCAAACGAAAATTCGGACCAGGTTATCGAAATATCGTGATCCGAAATTTCGCGTACGTGTTCATTGCCCAGTCTTGTATTTTAACCTTTCTTTCACTAGGATTAACGCGTGACAAATTCGAATTCATGACAAACAGTTTTACAAACGTACGGTAAGATGGTTTTGGTAAATACCCTGCGTGCCAGAGGCGTCAAAAAGTCAAGATTCTTAATAAAAGTCCCCGTCAATCGTGAACTGTCAGCCAGACGCGTGTCTCATTTCTGACACAAATACCGCGGGGGCGCAATTAATTTCCATTTACGCGAACTGACTGATCTGATCCGATGCATTAAAGCTCTTTTAATTCAAAAGGAATTGCACTTTCCCAGTAGAAGTTTTCTGGTAAGAGTATAGAAGTTTTTGCACGTCTTTCAATGTGACAAACTTTGCTTCATAACTCTGTTGATGTTCTGTAAAATTTCAGACTGACACGTTCACGCCTGACTGATTGCACGTGGAAATTCAGAAGAGTTGAGATTTTAATACACAAACATTTACAATGATTTCTGCCGAAACTTTTAATACTAGTAACAAGACAAGGATCTGCCGTAAATGTGAAACTACACTGAAGCAAAAGTTTATTTGGTGTTATGTTTTGCGCTCAGCGGAGAATCTTTTAGAATCTTTTATTTTCGCCGTTCATTCAGAACTCTAACGGCGGGTTAGAATCTTAAAGATTCTAAAGTCTTAATTAGTTTCACCGATGAGTGCTTCTTTACCCGCCGTTGGAGTTCTGAATGAAGCGAAAATAAAAGATTCTAAAGTCTTAGTTTCACCGACGAGTTCTTCTTTACCCGCCGTTTGAGTTCTGAATGAAGCGAAAATAAAAGATTCTAAATCTAAAGTCTTAGTTTCACCGATGAGTGCTTCTTTACCCGCCGTTTGAGTTCTGAATGAAACGAAAATAAAAGATTCTAAAGTTAACAGCGGTGTTGAATAAAGAATGAAAAGAACGCCGAGTCATCGCTACATCTTCACACTAAAGTCAATGATTTCGGCGTGATACAAATCTCAGCGGCCGTGACCGCGGCCGTGACCGCGGCCAACTAATTACCGCAGTTTACCGCGGTTTTACCGAGGTATTACCGCGGTAATACTGCGGTCATTCTGAGGTCAAACCGCGGTAATACCGCGGTCATTGGACGCGGTAAAACCGCGGTAAATGCTTCAATAATTCCAGGCGGTACTGTATTTTTGGTGAGCTCCTATATACATTGTCATACATTAGTGGCGGTGGCAACTGATGTGAATGAGCATGTAACAATGACATTGTCATCGTGTTATAGAACTTTAGCAGTCTTGAGAAAGCTAGTTAGTAGAATGCCTACATGTAATGTTAAACTAGATTATTGTAGTATTGTATTTAGTCCCTTACCATACTACATGTATCAGTTAAAACATACCCTTTTGTCTATGGAAAATATAGCAGCTTAATTAAATGACATACATTGTAATTAATCTTAACTGGCTGCCAGTACGTGAAAGGAGGGAATTTAGTTTGCTGAAGATGACCCATAAGGCTTTTTATAATGAAGTGTGGCCAGAATATCTATGTGACTGCAATTACATTCTGTTAGCACTGTCTTATAACTTAAGATCATCATCGGCCCCTTAGTAGATTACTCATACCTAGGGAATCAGATACTTTTCAACATATGGCCGCGCACACATTTAATAGCCTCTCAGATGGCATTAGACATATCACAAGTTATATTGCATTTGTCAAGGCAAGTTGGAATGTCTTAATATGTACAGCAAAATCATGTGTAGCTTAATTATCTATATCTTTAATAGCACTTTTTATGCCAATTAGCACTATCTTTTATGCTATTTAATTATTTTTTCACTGAATGTTTCCATGGAGTGTAGTCAAATAATGGCAATTTAATGTTGAGTAACACTGCATTCTGGATGACAATTTTTTAAATAATTTATTTATGCAATCTACAAGCCTGGTATAGAAGTGGGCGTGGAATGTATACCTGATGTGTCCATTGAAATAAGATCAATACAACAGAAATGTGCATATCTAGTGGTCAGTACAAATCCTGTTGATAAAGTTTAGCCTAACACCACCCCTGCAAACATTGAGCTTTGGGTCTTGAAAATGGGCAACAACAGACATAAATGCATTTCATTTTTGCTCCTGGCTCCTGTCTGGAAAATAGTTACACATTTTAATCAAGATTACAAAGTTTAAAGAGCATTTAAAAGCCCTGAGATTCCCACACAGCATAATGTATAGCCAAATGATCCTATTGAACGTCCTACTTTCTTTGCATAAGTTAACTTCAGTTAACATTATTTCATTTCAGAATAAGTGGCTCAAATTACACTTACAGAAAAAAAAATTCTCCTCAGATACTACATTTTCATACAAAAATACATGTTTCACATCAAATATAGGCTTTCAAGTTTGCACTAATCTCACTTTCTGTCCCTGGACACTCCAATTTGCCTGTAGCACCAAGCCATCCATTCCATAAGCACTTCACCGGAAGCTAAATTCAACCATGATTACTGCAAAGCATGCTGGGAAATCCAACTAAACAGCAGCATAGCCCTCCCATCATTTTGATTCTTCAAAATATATACTAAGTCTAAAGCCAAGTCTAAAGCCAGTTTTGTAATTTTGTACTAGCATCATATTGGAATCAATGGCAAGTACATGTAAATGTTGTCCAATGTTCCAAAAAAGCTATGATAGATGGCTCGATCCAGACCTCCATTTATGAAGCACATGCTAAAGTGACAGAAGAAGTCCTTGCCCATTCTATGAGTGTGAAATGAAGCTCATTCTCCATCACAATAACATGCAGACTCAGTTCTTCGAGAAAGTGCTAATTCAAGCTTTCATTAGACTTAATGATGTCCTCCAGCACTCTATAAATGGAAACAAAATGCATTAAAAAGCCTTAACTTCTGAGTGCTTCCTCAAACAAACTTTGCTGTGACTCACAGGTCCGTTGGATGAGTTGATGATGTCAGCAAAATGGTGGGCTAAATAAGTTGAGCCCTCAGTATTAAAGGTCAGTTGAAATTTCCATGACAATAATAAACCATTTGAACAATACCCATTTTTTATGCAAATGTATTACAATTAACACAGGTAGCACAAGCTCCCTGTCACTTTAATTTTATGTGCACATGCGCACTGCTAACAAAATGGTACTCAAAACATGGCTGAGCTTGGGCTGAACTGTGGCAACCAACCGACTTTTACAGACAAATTATTACGGAGCTAAAAAGAAAGTCAAAAGAAATATGAATCATATCTAACATAATTGAAGGGCTGTGTGCAAAAAGGGCGTAAGTGTTTCCTGATCAGATTCTAAATTCTCCTTTAATTTCTTTGTTTTCTAAGGGAGAATTTAGAATGTGATCAAGAGTCAGCTTACGCCCTTTTTGCACTGCCACAGCCCTTCAATTGTATGTTGATTGAAGAATATTTCTACGAAACATTTTCAGCTTTCCAAATGCAAACAAAACACTGTGAGTTAAGAAGTTACTTCTAACTTCTTTCTGACAACATTAAGACAGAGCTCACAAAGGAATGCTGTATGGTATTCTCTTGTTCTTTCATCAAAGAATCGCTCATGGCTGAGGACATGAAATCATGCAAAACTGGATAAATGAGAACTACATCGCACAGGAAAATAACTCAAAAAACATCAACAGTGTTTCACTTTGCCGTTTTGAGAGTTAAACCACACTTCACCAAGACAAATAGACTATTAAATATTTTCTCACACAAAGTTTGTAAATGTTTGCCCTCTTCACAACAACAAAACCATGCACTGATGAAATATTGAATAATGTTATACAATACTTTTTATTGTACATGACACATTATATTCTTGTGTAGTTTACAACAAAATAAAGTCGGAGCAATTGCAGATTTACTCAAATTCTCATACAAACCTTCTAAAAACCTAACCCTGAAATTAAAAAAAAATCCACCCATTTTCAACCCCAAATCATTCATTGTCTACATACAGCTCAGTTAAATGGATAATTTTGCACAGTTTATAAGGGGTTTTCAAATCAAAAACCAAACCAAATGGTTTATTTTGCATCGAAGATACTGAGTGAGGGAGCTGCAGTTTCCGAGTCTCCCAACAGCCAGAGGCTTATGTTTCTTCAATTCAACTCCTAACCCTACATTTAAAAACACCCTAACTGTCAACATGTGCCAACTAATTCAGGGTTTCTTTAGGGCTAATCACTAAACAACACAAAAACATAATGCTTCTTAAATATTCCTGTGAATTAATGCAACCCCTAACCCTACATTTAAAAACACTCTTACCATCAACAACGGGTGTTCACTAATTTTGGGTGTTTAGAGCTACATGTATAGTCCATGCACTCACTAATTTGTTTTTTTTAGGGCTATTTATAAAGTCACTAAACAACAGATAAATGTAATGCTACCTACAAATGACCTACTGTAGGTAATTTTTTAAAAGCAAACCCCAAACCCACCCATAAAACGTACCCTAACCATTCAAAAAACATGTTCAAAGGTAAATGACAAGCTCTCGCCTACATGTACATGTAGGTTGAATTGAATTAAACCTAGGTTGATTATGTTTGACAATGTAACCTGTCTGCTAGGTTAAATTGGATTTTACCTGATAACATGTATACAATAAAGAGCTTCTGTGGCGCATTGCGTTAAGCGACTTGATCATCGAGTAGTTGAAGTTAAGCCTGACTGGGCGACATTAGTACATGTAAGTGGATGGGTGACCGTCAAGGTAAGTGGTACAGTTGTAATTAAGGTGAGTTACATAATGTAGGGAGGACAAGAACAAAAAAAAGTGAGATCGAAATGAGGAAGGGCAGGGGTAGAAAGTAGAGGAGAGGGTGGGTTGTCAAAAAATACTTTGTAGGGGAGGGGTGCAGGGTGATTTTTTTTCTTTTTAAATCCAGCCTCCCCCCCCCCAAAAAAAAAAAAAGAAACTTAACCTTTTTTTTATGAATCCCAAAAAATAAAATCCCTTTTTAGAATCTTTGATATTTTATTTATGGCATACATAAGGGTCATGTAGCTATAACCAAGTATTAATATTTTTTCACTTTTCATCAAAATTTCTGAAAATCTTTTAGAAGTAAAAAATTTGAAGCTGTTTAATAAACTATACTTGGAACATGGCTAACACTCGACTTCTACTTTGTTAAAGGGGCTGCTATGTGATGGTGTTGCACAAGTATGGAGTCAATGTTCAATTGAGGCCTGTTAATTGGCTACAAATAGTTAAAAGTCCCCTCCGTCATGCAATGCTTGATTGAAATGATACACAATATTTCCATTAAGACTACATCTATACACAGTTTATTGGTCATTTTAGCATAATTATTCCTTTGATTTTAACCATCCCACGTTTGCACAAGATTCGTCAGTTCATATGAAAATTGCTGAAATTATTGTGAATGGTCTGGACTGTGAACATAAAGGTCTCTCACCATGACACAACCCCTTTAACTATAATTGTATAAAATTATGTAATGAAATTACTGACCGTCTGTCCATAGGCAAACACTGTGGCATTATACCCCTCTAGACAGCTCTTTACTAATGGCTCAACACATGTCTCATATACCTCAGCCTGTTTGGGAAAAATGTAACAATTATATATATTAAGCTAATGCTATAATGTTACAACTGTTCAACATTAGGTTAATCAACTGGGCCTGATTGTATGAAGATATAGGTTAATTAAGTGCTACCCCCTGGGATTAAATCACTAACCCAAGGTTAAACTGTACAGTCAGATTACAAATTTTACAGATTGAGCACGATCCTAGGGATAAATTAAAGTTACGTGTATCAGGTACATTGTGTACCAGGGTCCGAAATTATCTTTTTCATGTAGGTGCCAACTGGAAACTAGCCAAAGAAATTTTGTCGGCAAAAGACCATTATGCCAATTGAAGGGCTGTATGCAACAATTAGGGCGTAAGTGTATCCTGATTACATGCTAAATTCTCCTTCAAATTCTTTGTTTTCTGAGGGAGAATTTAGAATATGATCAGGAGTGACTTTGTTAATGCCCTTGTTACACAGCCCTTCAATTGTGGGCACCACATTTCAAGTTTCAAGTGACAAAGAACATTTGCTGGCATGTTTTATTGGCTCAATTTACTTAGAACATCATGTGACTTTGGGACATTGTGAAAACATTGTGAAGACTTTAGGTTAGTCACATTGGCACCAAATAAGGTGCAATTTTGAAGCTTTGAACAACCAGGTGACCTGCACTATATTAGACATCATCAATCACTGTAAAGTCCTTGGAATACAATGTAAAACAAATTTTAGCATTCATACTACATATCCCCATGCATTCCCTAAATTAGAATAAATTAGAATGTTGAAGGTAAAAAATAAATTCAGAGTAATTTAATTTTGTCCAACCCAGGTTATTATGTTGTCAACCTAGCTTATTTTTGTCAGAGGTGGGTTACATAACAAGTACTTTGACAGGAATCCAATAAATTATTATACGATTATACATAAACATGTATATTATTTAATATCTCTTGCTGTTTACGTGGGAACACGGAAGGGAAGCAATCATAAAGGAATTTTGCAGTAATTTAGGCTAGCAATTCTATAGTCAGTTCATACATGTACGGCATGTACTGGTGAACAATTAATAACCTGTGGTGGGGGAGGGGGGATGGGTCATTAAAACATTAAGTCACCACTGATGTACATATACATGTATTGCAGCTTTTAAACACAATTAATCTACATGCGAAGAAAGCTAATGCAGCAAGCAATCCAAAAACACAGCACTTCATAGTGATGTGATGAGCAACTGGGAATGACTCACCAATAAATATTGAAACTAAAGCAAAACAAATATGAAAAACCCATATGAAACACCGACCCAGGCTCCACGAGCTGTACCACAGGAAGCCCAATAATGCACTAGTTGGCATATTTATAACCATACCTACATGTAAATTGCATTTAGTCTGGATTAAAAGTTACAAAAAAGCACCAGGGGGAGGTACTTACTTATATGGCCTATACAGAGACTTGCCACTGGACAGGGTACAGTTTTTGGGCTCTGTGTTCTGCACAGGGTATATAATTTCATGCGAGTCTGTCCTAAACAGGGTACTGATTGTACGATTATCCTCATTTCACCGGTCTTTAACAGGTCATATCAGTCAACATCAGATCATTTCAGAGACTCCACAAGATCATTGTCACCCAATCAAGCATTATATAAAGAACACATTAGGGATGGACATTTGACAGATGATGGGGAGGGTACCGAAAATCCCTAAAAAATATTGAGCAAGCCCATGCAGGAGATGTACAGCCCCGCCGGAAATTATAGGGACATTTACCGCGTCCGTACCTCGTGCAATGACCGCGGTTTTTCCTCGGTAAACCTCGGTCATTTTTGCGGCCGCCGCGGTCGTTTTGAAAACGCCGCAGTCATTCTTGGATGCGGCGCTAACCGAGGTCGTAACCGAGGTTCGGGATACAGTGTACATGTGTCAACTTTAACAAGTGAGATTGTGGCGAACTAGTCAGTGCCGTGAAGTGCTTTATTTGAAAGTTAAACACACAAACAAAAAACGACATAACATCGAACTGTGAGCTATACGGGGATAAACTCTCGCGAACTAGTCAGTGCCGTGGAGTGCTTTATTTGAAAGTTAAACACACAAACACAAACAAAAAACGACAGCACATCGAACTGTGAGCTTTATGGGAATAACTCTGGCAAATTAGTCAGCGCCGTGGAGTGCTTTATTTGAAAGTTAAACACACAAACGACAACACATCGAACTGTGAGCTATACGGGAATAAACTCTGGCGAACTAGTCAGTGCCGTGAAGTGCTTTATTTGAAAGTTAAACACACAAACAAAAAACGACATAACATCGAACTGTGAGCTATACGGGGATAAACTCTCGCGAACTAGTCAGTGCCGTGGAGTGCTTTATTTGAAAGTTAAACACACAAACACAAACAAAAAACGACAGCACATCGAACTGTGAGCTTTATGGGAATAACTCTGGCGAATTAGTCAGCGCCGTGGAGTGCTTTATTTGAAAGTTAAACACACAAACGACAACACATCGAACTGTGAGCTATACGGGAATAACTCTCATTTATATTTCTCATTTATATTTCTTTAATAAGTAATAGTTTAATAAGTCATTCACTTATGTTTTCACTCGTGAACCAGACGGCGCCGTTGAGAATAAAATGTATTAGCGAGCGGAGTCCGAGAAGTTAAAGCTTTTTTAAAATGGCGGTTTAGCGTGCCGAGTTTGAAGAAGTTTGTTTTAGAGTGACAAACAACGGCGCCGTTGAAGTCGTGAACCAGACGAAGAATAAAATGTTGATGTGTCTTAATTAGCGAGCGGAGTCCGAGAAGTTAAAGCTTTTTTTAATGGCGGTTTAGCGTGCCGAGTTTGAAGAAGTTTGTTTTAGAGTGACAAACAACGGCGCCGTTGAAGTCGTGAACCAGACGAAGAATAAAATGTTGATGTGTCTTAATTAGCGAGCGGAGTCCGAGAAGTTAAAGCTTTTTTTAATGGCGGTTTAGCGTGCTTCGATAACTTCAACTTTTTATTGCGTACTGTTAGTTTAAAAGTAAAGTAGATTGCAAACCACTCATTTATATTTCTTTAATAAGTAATAGTTTAATAAGTCATTCACTTATGTTTTCACTCGTGAACCAGACGGCGCCGTTGAGAATAAAATGTATTAGCGAGCGGAGTCCGAGAAGTTAAAGCTTTTTTTTAAATGGCGGTTTAGCGTGCCGAGTTTGAAGAAGTTTGTTTTAGAGTGACAAACAACGGCGCCGTTGAAGTCGTGAACCAGACGAAGAATAAAATGTTGATGTGTATTAATGATGTGTATAAATATTGAGAAGTTTTTAAACAGTTTCAAGATACTTCTTTTAGAGTAATCAACAGTGGTGCTACTTTTTTGTCGTTCTACTTCTCAAGAAGGGAAATATCACTTGTGAAATATCACTTCACCAAAAGTGAAATTTCACTTTCCAAAAGAATTTTCATTTCGGCTCTGAGCCGCGGCAAGCGCCTCGGTTGATGACCTCAATATGCAAACCGCGGCATTTTCAAAAACGCCGCGGTCATTTCTGAAACGCCGCGGTCGGATGTCCCTATAATTCCCGGCGGTACTGTATTTTGTCATTTGTCCTAAACAGGACCGTAAACTAGAGGGTGCTGTCCCACACAGGGTATACGTAGGTATTCAGAGTTTTTCTGTCTTAAACAGGGTCAGGGTTTCAAACCTTCAGCAGTACCATTATACCCGAACATGTGTCAAGTACCCCCCCCCCCCCCCCCCCCCCAGGAAAGAAGTTATCAAAATGAACATCAACTATTATATCTATGAGTCAGCCAGTGGCATACATTGATTCTAACCTGTGATGTTTCTGGCTGAAAGACATAATCAAATGTAAAACCTCTGTCCTTCCCAAGGATAAGTTGTGGCTTGTCTGGTACAAACTGCACACACTGAGCAACATTGTGCACTTTCTCTTGGCCAACGAGAGGTCGTACCTAAAGGGTACAGACAACAATTTATTTGTTAAAAAAGCAGTACACATTTAAAGTGTTGTAAATACAATTTAAATTAATGTACTGTTAATACCCATGTTTTGGCCACACCTGTGTAGGATGCATCCCAAACTTAGACATATTTTAAGAGGGTTGATGAATGCTTGTACTTGAAGCAAAATGTCTTCAGAAGAGATTGTTGTCATTCCAAGTCATGCCAACTGCTATTGCATTACTTCGAATATGGTTATACAGTGGAACCTCGATTTAACGAACCTCTATATAACGAAGTCCTCGGTATAACAAACGATATTCTTCAGCCCGGCAAATGTATGTAACAGAACCTCGATATAACGAACCTCAATATAACGAAATCCTCGTTATAACGAACACAATCTGGCAGACCAAACGTAAAATCTACCCCGATATAACGAATAAATGTCAACACGCGACAAAATATGAATGCGGAACAGACCAACAGCGATGAAAATCCTTTAATCCTGTAACAAGAGAACAACCTCTCAGTCAACAGCTCATTAGATGTGTACATGTATATACAGTACAGATACTGGCACTATCGAGACATCTGATCCGCTTTATCCTCTTTGTCTCTTATTAGTTCTATTAACTTCGTTACTTTGTTACAAAACAATTATTAACTATACCTCGATATAACAAACATTTTGGTTGTTTTCCCGCAAATTCGTTATAACGAGGTTTTCGATTTAACAAACCCTCGATATAACGAACTAATTTTCCCAGTCCCTTGGCACTTCATTAAATCGAGGTTCCACAATACCACACTTTCCTTGTCATTTCGTTTGTGTATATTTTAACCTTTCCGTCTATAACTCACTCCAGAATTATTATTCTTTTATTCCACCATTAACTGGAAAGATTTTCAAGGAACATCATTCTTTTAAGTGCAAGAGAATTAAGCAAGGTTTTCTGGCGAAACTATACATGAATGAGTCCGAGGTCCGCCATCTTGGATTTTGAAGGAGGACCCTGCGAGGGCAATTAAGTGTATAAATACAAATGTTAAACTACAATAATTATGTACGTTTGTTAACCCATGTACATGTATAAGCCACACCCCCAACTTTGGCCTTTGTTTCCCCCCCAAAAGTGTGGCCTGCATGTATTAATGCAGGTATTTACAGTACATGTATGTACAATCATTGTAATTCACATACTGCATGGTCAATAGCACATAATTTATTACAGTATAATTATACATACATGAATGCATGCATGTACAAATACATGTAGCAGTTTCAGTGGCATTGGCCCAAACACCTCACTTTGATGTACATTGTAACACAATTCCTGCATGTAGTTATTAACCATCATTTATGTATGACACAAACTCCCTCTTAAACAAACACAACTGATTTAGGTAAATGTAACTATATATTGATTTCTCTTAATAGTTTCTCTTGTTATTTTGGCATTGATATTAAAAATAAATTGAGAAAGAGAATAAACCCAAGGCAAAACAATATTATTGGGTTAGATAACACAATTGATTAAAGGCAGCCTTATTAAGTGGTGCATGAAATAGCTAGGTTAAATATTTTTGGAGTAGCAAGTCTGAAAAACAGTATGGAAAATTGTTATCATATAGTGTTTTCACTCAATCCCCAGAGATTCAAATAACAAAGGGCATGGCAGCCATGTTGGTGTACCTAACAAAAGAAGCTAACGAAGAATCTATTGTTAAAGGTACTAACACCAACATGGCGGCTATGACATCACACGAAAATGCTCCATAGCTTTGTCTGAAATAGGGCCAGGCTTATCCAAAATTCTGGGGAATATTGGCCGGCCCCCTCTCCAGATAACCAATTCAATTAATACTTATGAAATCAGTATCTGTGTGTGCTCTCACATGGCCACAGACAATATCATTCCCACAATACTGGAAGCTCACCCTGATCAAAGCATGAAACTTCCTGTTAAAGTTTCACAATCACCATACAACTTTGCAATCACCACATTTGTAACAAAATGTGAACAGCTAAAATTAAATATATCAGATACACTGACAATTAAAACTATCCTTATTTGATTTGATTTGAGACATTCGGATCAGAGCAATAGTACTCAAGGTCCCTTCTACAGGCCTGCCTCCATCAGTGGACATACAATTTTATGTCATTATCTGAGAAGACGTGAAGGACTCTAACCATTTCCAGTTGTTTCAAATAATGGGTCTGGAATACATAACAAATTAAACTGTTTACAATACGTATATGTTGTGGTTCAAATATTACCTCTGGTACAAATATATTTGAACCAGTACAAATATTTTGAACCAGTACCATTTTTTTGAACCAGTACCATTTTTTTGAACTGGTTCATTTTTTCAAGATTCTAAAAAGGGATCTTTTAATTTTTGGGGATTCATAAAAAAAAAGGGGTTTAGTTTTTTTTGGGGGGTTTTAAAAAGACAAAAAATTCCACCCACCCCTCCCCTTCAAAATATTTTTTGTCAACCCTCTCTTCCCTCTACTTTCTACCCTCCCTTCCCCAGTCCCATCCCCTTTTTCCCGTGTCCCCCCTGACACACGTTACTATACCACTTACCTTGACGGTCACCCATCCACTTACTATAAACCTCGCCCGGTCGGGCTTAACTTGAGACAGGATTACGAGGAATGCCTAGTAGATGATAATCCAGTCGATTAACGCACTGCGCCACAGAAGCGCTTGTTGATTTTTACACCACCGTTTATTCTATAGGTGACTAATCGTCGAACCCAGTCCCTCTCCTTATGCTAATTTGTTTCCAGTCTCTTAATTTTATTCGCACATGCGCACTGCTAACAAAATCAGACTTGGAAATAAAATTACATGGATGACAACACGGACAAAACTGTATTATACGACCCCTTAAACAGACGAAGTTTGTGTTGACTCCATTCTTTTATGAAAACTGCAGCAACTCAGGGGTAGTAAGAAAGCTAAATCCAGAAAAATACATTGTTTATAGATGATCAGATGTACTTTACGGCTCCACTCGTACTTCGAAACAAACGGGAGACGATTTCCCCCGGGCATAGAGGGAGGTTGAGTTCGCGGTGTCACAGACATAATTACACGGAAAATTGACAGGTACCCCAAGCTTGGTCCTGTATAATATTTAAATAACAGCATTTGTATGGAATTTTTTAGTTTTCCATGTACAACGTAAATCTTGAATAAAACTCGACAAAAACCTATACAGTGTCTTCTTGTGTTCCTTAACTATGTCTGTGCCATGTTACAGCGAATTTCAGCTTAGGCTACTTGTGGGGAAATTATGCTGGGAATTTTAAACTTATCTAGTCACTAAAACCCTACCCTGAACCATAAAAAAAACCTAACCGGTCAGTAAACAAGATCTTACCCACCTAGAGCTAGGATTCTCAAGAAAAACTTGCAAACTCAACCTCCCTCTACGCCCGTGTGAAATCATTTGCCGAAACCTGAACAAACTGTGTCAACCGAGCTAATCACAGCTGTGGCTGAGCTAAAAAAAAGCAAAAGAAAAGCGAATCACCTGACTACCATTGCATCTGGAAGAAGACTTCTACGACAGAGCTAATAAAGAATATCTTAAAGTATTAAATGAGTGTAAATGATCTTGAAGTAACCCCTCCTACTTGTTAGACTCAGCTTACGAAATGGAATAAAAAAACTCTGACTAGAAGTACTCAAAGTAGAAGAAAATGCGAGTACGCAAACAACATACTTCTAACTAATCCACAGATCAAATTGGAATTTAGCGTGTTAGCTGTTGTGGATGGATCAAGGAACCCGGAGAAAAACCCTCAGAGCAAGAGCGAGATAATATGGCACCATGCGCCACCCCGACTCAAAGAAATGCTGTAACTGTTTATATTCATATTAAAATACATCACCGCGCAAAGTAACTGTGTTACCAGTACATTCGAGCTATAAAATAAAAGATGAACACAAACAAGGTATAAAGGTATTTTTATCCAAACTACTTCTGTAGAACTTACTATGCTATTTTCTTACATGGAAAGCCTATCATAAACCTTACCCCAAACAACAAGTTCATACTTGTAAATAAAATTTGAACTGGTTCAAAAAAATTGGTACTGGTTCAAAAAAATGGTACTGGTTCAAAAAATTTGTACTGGTTCAAAGATAAAATTGAACCACAACATACATGTACATGTATGTTGTAGTTGAAATTGACCATTCAGTTCAATTTGACCATGGGTCAAAACAAACTAGTTCAATTTGATCCAGTCAATTCAAACTAGGTCAATTTGACCCGGTAAAAAAAACTAGTTTAATTTGACTCAAACAAATTAGTGAGCACACATTGTTGATGGTTAGAGTTTTTTTATGTAGGGGTAGGATTTGGATTAGTTCACATGATTATTGATTGTTTGAATCAAACTAACGCAAAAAAATTTGGAGTTTCATGACAGATTCCATGTGGGTTACTACTTCATGTAAGTGTTGACTTGTTAACCCAAAAATGTTGCTTACAAATCAACAAGTGCTTGTGTGGCGCAGTGTGTTAAGTCAGTGGAAAACTGGGTGTGTCAAGGCAGAGCTGCTGAGTTCAAATCCCTCTGAGTTCAGTACATGGTATTACATCTGAATGAAAGGTAAGTGTAAGTATATGGGAGAGGAGAGAGAGGAGAGAGAAGAGAGAGAGGAGGGAAGGGATGGAAGAAAGGAAGGGAGGGTGAATTTTTTTTAGAATCATTGATAGGAAAACCTAGGTTGGTTTGACCGGGTCAAATTGAACTAGTTTGTTTTGACTCATGGTCAAATTGAACTGAATGGTCAATTTCAACTGCAACATATATAAAACAATGTATGTATCTATGACATACATTTTGTACACACAGTGTTCATGTATCCATTTGTTAAATTCGAATTCAATCTGTGAATTAGCTGGGACCTGGCTTTGATCAGCCTCTCATGGTTGTTCAGTGTATGTTTTTTTCTTTTTTGTTTATTGTCGTTTATATTATTTGAAATTATCTTACTTATAGATAATATATTGGTATCTTAACAATGTTTAAAAGCATAATATTTCTATTTTGTTGTAAGATTTATATGATAAACAACTTTATTAGTCAGTTATATGAATTTTGAACATATAATTAGCCAGCGAAATACAGTTTTTCATATGCAGTCATGCATGAATACATGAGCTGTACGTGTATTACTCGAAAAATATATACACCCGATGTCGATTGGTTAAGGAAATCAAAAGTTATGAAAGTTTGAATTTTGTCTATTTTCCCGCCAAAATTTGGCGGGAAATAAACAAAACAAAAGCATTTATGAAAACATCGCTTATTCAATTTTTAGAGTTGTAAATATTGTTGCATGATTTTGTCCAATCATAAAACACGTTGGTGGCTAAAATCGTATATTTTTGGAATTTTGATATTTTTTTTGTCCATAATCGGCTTAAAATTGAAGTCATATTTTCGGCAACGTCATTATGACGTCATACTTTTTTATACATGCCCTTAGAAAAAAATCCTTTGAGTGATTTTCGAGTTTTAGTGATGAAATGCGCTAGTCTGGCACTCAAAAGCCACATTATTTTCTTTTCTTGATTTTTTAACAATAGGCAGCCTTATTTAGGTATGACACCTGACGTCACTAAATATGATGTCATAGCAACAGTCATTCCTCTATAACTTTTGCTATAATAGTCGTAGAACGTTCAAATTTGCGCCAAATGAATGTGTGTCATGAAGGCCCTTTGATGGTGTAGTCTGTTTGTAACGTTTATTAAAGGGGGAATTTTACCAAAAAAGGAGGCATCACTTATAAATGATGTCACAACAACGTCATCATACTAACATAAAACACCTAAAATAATTATGTAGTTTCATTTTGTTAACAAGTCACCAACATTTCTTCAAATTGAGACTATAAGTAAAGAAATGGTGTTAATTTTAATTATTTGTCCACGCTCACTGATGCCGATTTTGACGTTCTTTATGCCCGACGTGTATGATTTTAAAAGTATTCCGACGAACTCCAGGATCGAATTGGAATACATTGGAATACACTACACTAAGCTGCTAATTAACACTCTTCCAGCGCATGCAAAGAGTTGGAAACAGTCACTACATTTATAAAGTTCTACCGTATTTGACCACATATACATGTAAGCAGCTGGGTATTTTTTAGGTTATTTTTTCCTCTAATGTCCAGGTACAGCTTTTTCAGGTATTATTTCGAGTAATTAAGACCCCCAAAATGAGCACTAATAACCTTTTTTAAAGCACTGACCACAACACGGTTACCATAGGCCATGCAGTGACATTGAAATGGTTTCCCATTGTTTTTGTCCTGCTGATCCAATCAAATTACAGAAATACGGTACAGCACGGTTACAGCATGGTTACGGACATGCTGTACTAGTTTAATGTCCCACCATACGAAATCTGTTCTATAGGTGGTCAATTATGGTAAGTATTATTGTAACTTAGCTTATAATACACGGTTCCACATTATTGATCAACATAAAGCTGTACTGACTTAATTGTCTGTATTGATCAACAAATATTGAACCGTATATCATCCAAGTATATACATGTACATGTATGTATATCATTATTTTTACTCTCGACTGGCATTAACAATTTGGCCAGACTTTAAATGTGAAATGCAAGTGTAATTTTTTTATTGAATCGGCCTCTGTAGTCTGTTGGCCGTACGTGTTTGGTCTTCATGTGTAAAGTTTATTACGCAAAGGAAAGCTTAACCCTTTCACTCCTGTGAGGTTTTGACTGATTTTTGGCTCTTTCTGGACTGCAAAGAACCCTCCCCCCCTAAGAAAAGTGTAGTCACTGTTACCATGGAATTTTCAACTGAACTATAATACTGGGGGCTCAAAGTTTTTTGTCGGCCATTTTGGATATGTTGGCATCAGATCTCTACAGAGCTGGAGGGAAGTTTGTTTGGGGGAATACAGAATCAGGCTTTTTAAAGCCTTTTTCACCATTTATAGAGTGCTGGAGGACATCATTAAGTCTGATGAGAGCTTCAATCAGCACTTTCTCAAAGAACCGAGTTTGTGCCAGTTTATTGTGACAGAGAAAGAGCCTCATTTCCCACTCGTGAATGGGCCAGGACGTCTTGTGTTACTTTAGCGTGGGCTTTATAAATGGGGGTCTGGAGCCACCTATCATAGCTTTTTTGGAATATTGGACAATATTTACTTGCCATTGATTCCAATATGAAGGTATTAGGTCGAAATGGCTTTAGACTTAGTATATAGAAGGGCCATGCCGCTGTTTGGTAGGATTTCCCGGCATGCTTTGCGGTCATTATGGATGAATTTAGCTTGCTGTGAAGTGCTTGTGGACAGAATGGCTTGGTGCTGGGCAAGTTTAGGTGTTGGGAGACAGAAAGTGAGGTTAGTGCAAACAACTCTAAATTTTATGTGAAATATGCATTTTTGTGAGAAAATTTAGAATCTGAGGAGAATATTTTTTTCTGTAACTGTCATTTTAGTCCCTTTTTCTGAAGTGAAATAATGTCAACTATAGTTAACTTATGCAAAGAAAGGAGGATTTAGATGAAATTATTCATTTTTAATATGCCTAATGCAGTTCAATAGGATCATTGGTCTATACATTAAGATGTGTGGGAATCTCAGGGCATTGCTCTTTGAACTTAGTCAGATTTAAACCCTCAAAGCAAGTAACCAGTAATAGTGCCATATGGCACTCTTGGGAGTGAAAGGGTTAACGTAGTCACTAGCTAACGAGCATAAGCTCGTTTACAATGTGTACGTGCACACGGTACATGATACACGGTTCAACATTCATTTAAGTATTATTATAATTTATTATTTGTCAGCTTAACTTTTTGTTGATCAACAAAATATTGCTCTAAAACCGTGTATACGAAGACAAAAATTGGTTCCCCATTCATAAACAAAACTAAATGAACTTTATACCGCTATGTCACTTTATCGTCCAGAATTTTTTTCATACTGTATTACTGAAAGTTCATACTATATTACATGATATGTGCAAGGTAGAGATTTTAAAATTGTTTTACCAACTGGTTTGGTTATTAGTGCCAATGATAGCCATAGCATAGGCATAGTGGTATAAATTAACGTTATCAAACTCACCCGAACAGCTACTCGCACTGGGACCTCAGCCATTCCGGAATCCTGGACAGCAAACTGATCGTCTACACTTGAACTTGTTCATATCCTCAGTACTCAATCTATATAATATATTTTATGTTAGGAAAATGACCTCCCGCCATTTTCTTTTTCTGCAAAACGGTTATCTTGGTCAGTGGACTGCAACGACGGTAGGTACTTCGTGTAACGTACCACATATAGTATTGGGGGAGGGGTGGTCCTGGGGAGGGGTGGTCCTACTATAACTATACTATACCCCCTATACAGCAGTATACATCACTATACATCACTATACACCCCTAGACAGCATTATACAGCACTATACACCCCTATACAGGCCTATACAGCACTATACAGGCCAGAATACACCCCTATACAGGCCTATAAGGCCATATGTTGGCGATCCCGTTTCTCCGATCTAGGAAGATGGCTTTCAGGAGCTCCAACTCCAAAAATATTTTATGGTTCGGAGGAATCGTATTACAAAACGTGTAGGGGAATATCAAAATTCGATTTAGTTCAAAAGTTATCATGCTTTCGGTGAAAAGGCGAAAACATAATCCGAGTAGATATGCGGGAAACACCGTCAAGAGCTCTCTTTTTAGAATTTACCACTTCCCCAACATTTTTTGCAGCAGAGATATCAATTGCCATTTTGTAAAAAATTCAGACAAATCGAATAAATTCTTCTTGAGTTAGAGCTTTTTAAAATCTCTATTTTGGTTGCAAATCGAAAGCGTAGAAGATAGCACAAGATTTCCCGACAATGCAATGTTGATTTCCGATCAAAGCTACGCGCCGCATCGAGAACATTTTATAGCCGGTTCTAGTTTTCTTATGACTTGGAACATGGAAAAGAAGAAAAGTCCTCGAGGGACAAAGCCAAAGTGAACACCTATAAATGACAAAGGAAGGGCACAGAAATGTGACGCAGGCTAGAAACAGCACGGCAAATAGCGAGATCGTGGTGTTGGTTTCATACGATTCAGAGTTTTAATATGTTTCCATTGAAGCTTTCTTGGAAACAAATCTTCTCTTGGCTGGTTCCTTTCAATTCTTCTTTATTGTTCAGATGTGGACCACTCGGCCCTCTGTCTGAACTTGTCGGGTTTTGCGTACCCTGGTTCCAGAGGTGCTCAGGTACGGATATACCATAATGTGCCGCTATCGAAGGAGTCAGTTATGATTCACGAAGGAGTTTTGTTTTGCGAGGCTCGATTTCAGCTGGTCGCTCTTCGCTCAACCGACGATTCCGAGCCTCTGGTATCCAGGGTAGGTTTTGCGAGGCTCGTAGTCGTATGCATTGTTTGGCCTTGTTTTGCTTCTTTCCAAGCTAAGAGCATCCTGCTGGAACATTTAGCATTTAGTGTACAGTATATGTTAGGTAGGACCACCCCTCCCCAATACTATATGTGGTATAGTATAGCAGGTCCACCCCTCCCCCAATACTATATGTGGTACGTTACACGAAGTACCTACCGCAACGGCGGGGGAAAATAATTACCGGTTCGGGAGGGGATGGTACATTTATGTACAGTTTTCATAGAGAAAAGAATAAATTCAATTTAGTATAAACCAACCAGTGGACTATTACAAATTCAGCATTCTGATTGGCTACGCTACTATAGGTCTATTTGTGATAGCCCATGGTAGAGAAAAACCGCACGCATTTTCACGAACTAATAACATTTTTTCAACTTCAATTTCTTTCTTTCTATTATTTCTACTGTCCGACTAGTTAGTTTATACTAAAACAATTAGACCTCTCGCCCTCATGGGCTACGAGTTAAATAGCCCATTCGGCTGCGCCTCATGGGCTATTGACTCGTAGCCCATTCGGGCTGCGGGTCTAATTGTTAATTAACACGGGGCCCCGTATTGAAACCTTTAAAGCATATCGCACAAGTGGGCTATTGACTAGAGCCCATTCGGGCTGCGGGTCTAATTGTTGCTGCGAGCGTAGCGAGAAGCAACCTATTTCGAACGTCTTTGATATGCCGATACCGAAGTTCATATGAATTCTCTTTCGATATCCTCCACATTATGGGATAATTATGCATACTTCCTAATAGACCGGTTCGCGCTCATCGTTGCATGATGGGTAATCAGGGCAAACATGGCGGGAATTTTGAATAGTAGTAGTTTATTTAACCACGTAGTCACTAATGAGCATAAGCTCGTTTACAATGTGTACGTGCAGTCAACTAATTAAGATAGAGGATGAAAATGTGATATTAAATTCTAAGAGTACAATCAATGTTTGCTTATTTACAATTAGATAATACTAGTAATATTAATAACAACACTATAATGATATCAATGACAACAACAAATAATAATAAATATTAATAAATGTAGCGTAATTCAAAATATAGCGCTTGTTAGAGTAAAATGTATCTAGGTAACACGCATGCTAATAGCACCATGTGCCATTGATGATAACGCAAGTTTATCTATTTCAGACTTGAAAATAATCGGGGAAGAAATAATGCGAAATT
Source organism: Actinernus sp. WN-2022 (assembly GCA_030867875.1). NCBI lineage: Eukaryota > Metazoa > Cnidaria > Anthozoa > Actiniaria > Actinernidae > Actinernus > Actinernus sp. WN-2022. The sequence continues at coordinate 116,944,468 of JAOWCC010001634.1, read as the reverse complement.
CGTTAGGTAGGCTATTCCATAACCTAACTATTATGTAAGTAAAAGAATTATGAAAATACTTAGACCTATAGTTTGGCAACTGAAGAATCATATCACCCCTAAGATTATATGTGCTAGCCCGGAAAGAAAAAAAATGTTTGATATATTTTGGAGCGAAGTTGTGGACACATTTGTGTAGCAATAGCAGAGACCGGACGTACCGACGGTGCTCTAAGGGCTTAAGCTCAACCATGTTAAATAAGCTATCATATGAAGTAGTTTTTGCTAGTTTCAGCAATGTCCCGATGGCGTACTGGTTAGTCAGCTAGAGTTTATTGGATAGGCCAGGAGTTATGCGAACTAGAACTGTGGAACAATACTCTAGGTGTGGCAGAATAAAAGCCTTATATATTCCTACCATAACTTCAGTTGGAATAAAGTTCCTGACCCTCCTCAACGTGGCTACTTTAGCATTAACCTTATTTGAAATCAACTTCACTTGCTGTTTAAAAGTAAGGTTACTGTCGATAGTTAGCCCGAGAAATTTGATGTTATTAACAATGTTTAAAGGTGGACCATTTATTTCTGTGAACAACTGGTAAGGTATTTGCTCCCGTCGCAGAGGCAAGACTTTGGTTTTGGTGTCATTGACTCTGAGATAGTTGCTCTTAAACCATGAAATCAGTAAATCTTGTTTATTTTGTACAATGACTTGTAACCTGACTGAGCATTGATGAGCACAATATTCTGTCGTATCGTCAGCATATAGCCTCAAAGAGACGTCACTAATGAAAACGTTTAGATCGTTTATAAAGAGGTTAAACAATAATGGGCCCAGGATAGAGTCTGAGGCACTCCATGTTTAACTGTTTGGAACTCTGAGAAGTCACTTCCAATCCTCACTCGCTGTTGTCTTTGAGTGAGGTAGGACCGGATCAAAGAGACATCGTCATTGGAGAAACCGTAGGCTTTAAGCTTGGTGATGAGGAGACTGTGGCTTATAGAATCAAATGCCTTTGAGAGGTCAATTGCAACGGCGACAGCATATTGACCATCATCCAGGGATCTTCTGAAGTCCTCAGTCATTTTCAAGAGAGCCGTGCCGAAAGAATGGCCCTTAAGGAATCCTGACAGATTGTCCGAGAGTATTAGTTGGGCATACTCAAACATCTGATTGTATTTTATCTTCTCCAGAATTTGTGATATAGCTGTAAGGACTGACACGGGCCTAAAGTTTGCTTTGTCAGTGTCACAGTCCTTCTTGAAGATTGGAGAGACATTACTCTGCTTCCACTTACTAGGCCATGTTCCTGAAATGATAAAGTGGTTCATGAGCTTTGTTAATGGTACTGCGATTGATGGAGCTGATATCCTCAGAACTCTTGGAGATATGAGGTCTGTACCGGTAGCCTTATTTGGTTTCACATCATTCAGCAGCCTTTTTACACTAAGGACATCCACTGTGTGAAAGGCAAAGGACATGCCACCAAATCTCATCTGATCTCACGGACGCTAGGGTGTGTTAAGAAAGCATCCTCATGCAGTCCAGGGATGTGATCTGAGACACAGTTAACAAAGTAGGCATTAAGGGTATTTGCCACCAATTTTGGATCCGTGATGAGCTGCCCCCCCCCCCTCCATGAGAGAGATGGCTTGAACAGGCACAGTTTTTGATGATAGCAGCGGTCTGAATTTTGATCAAAATTCTCCAGGGTGTTTGCTATGAACAGACACTTGAATAAAGTAAGACTTAAGTGATCTAAGTTTCAGGGAGGTGACCAAATTTCGTTGTATCCTGAACTGTTCCCAGGCTGTATCTATCAGGATGGCTACTCAAGATAACATCTATCAGTGTGGAGCTAGTTTTTGTTTTTTGAATGTTGAATTTTTACCCAAAACATTGTGACCAAGAGAAATCTAGTATCCCAAATCAAAAGAAGGACTGTATGTGTTGTTATGTTAGAAGAAGTAGTCTACGCTCGACAATCTTACTTTGATTTGTCCATATATTTACTGTAAAGAGCCGCGATCAAATTATGAGTAAACATATGGGAAAAACTAAGTAAGATCGTCGAGCGTAGATCACTTCTTCTAACCCTGGAAGGTGTGTCCGGCCAATGGGAAAGCATGTAGTCGTTGTGGGGGCAATGACCATTTTGCCCGAGTATGTTTGGAAGAACCCAAACACAAACCTCGAGATCCAACAAGATATGGCAGAAATAGACCCCCACGATGGAGCCAACCAAGCAATTACCAGCGTGATTCCCGACCAAATGCACCCAACCAAACAAGAGACCTTCATTACACGGACATGTACCATGTAGATGATGAATACTACGAGACACACCCAGATGTCCCAGACAAGCAGGCTTCATGTACTCCCTAGAAACCCAAGTCCACAGTGTCGCCACAGGTATCCCGGCGAAAAGATACTTCACAAATCTGTCACTCTCCGCTACAGGTTCCAGGTTCAAGAAAGTCCAGTTCCAGATCGACACAGCAGCCACATGCAACACGATATCAGATAGCACACTGAAGACCATGCTACCAGATGCAAAGCTTGCAAACCCGCCATACTTACTATTCCCGTATGGAAATTCGAAGCCACTACACCCTCTGGGGCAAGTTGAGCTCGTTTGTGAAAGAAAGAAGAAATACGAAATCCTTGTCTTTCAAGTTCTCCCTGAGTCTTGTATGGGACATAAACCAGCACTGCTTTCTGGGAACGACAGTGAAAAGCTGGGACTAATACAAATTGAAGCAGATGAGATACACTCCCTTTCTTCGGCTGTGAACAAGGAGGCAAGTATTACAGACGATCAGCTACCATGCTTTCAGATTTCACCACCGCGAAGCAGACAGAGTGAAGTGCAAAATACGCCACTCTCGGAACCGACACCGACCTTAACCTGTAACCACATACAGCAGATCCACGAAGACACCACAAACCAGTGCAAACCCCCACCATCACCCTCCCAGCCCATCAGAGTTACTGGAGGCCGACGCTTACCGTCACCAGGAAATCTAACAAAAGAAGATATAGTCAGTCAATACGCCGAATGTTTTGAAGGCCTGGAACAACTTGGACCCCCGGTGCATTTCACGATTGATGAAAGCGTACAACCAGTACAGATGCCAGTTCACAGGATACCAGTATCGAAAAGAGAAAAAGAGAAAGAAACCCTAGATCGCTACGTCCAGGCAGGAGTTCTAAACAAAGTCAATGAGCCAACACCATGGTGCTCTAACGAGCTTATCAGAGAAACACCAAACAAATTCAGAGTTTGCATCGACCCAAATCAGACCGTAAACAAAGCGATCCAGCGTCCAAGGCACCAAATGCCTACACTGAATGAACAGCTCCACAAACTTAGTTCTGCCAAGTGCTTTTCCCTAGTAGAGGTAAATGATGGATTCCTCTACATTCCCCTCACATCATACGGGAGATATCGCTGGCTTCGTTTGGCATAACAAGTGCATCCGAAGAGTTTCAAATGAGACTTGCAACCGTGTTGGAAGACCTAGAGGGCATTATTTGCGTTGCAGATGACATCCTTGTATTCGGAGAGGGCACCACCACTGAGAATGCACAGCAAGACCACGATAGACGCTTCATAGCACTGATGGAACGATGCAATCAGAGAAACATCAAGCTTAATGCAAGAAAGCTTCAGTTCAAACTGAAGGAAGTGAAATTCATGGTCAATATAATATCTGATGAAGGCATGAAACCAGATCCTGATAAGGTATCAGCGACAACACAGATGCCTGCTCCACAGAACAAAGCAGCTCTGTTACGATTTATCGGCATGGTCAACTACCTTTCGCCCTTCTGCAAGAACCTCAGCTCGGTCATACAACCACTTAGAATGCTCACCCATGAAGATATGCCATTCAGTTGGTCCGAATCACAAGACAGAGCTTCTAACGAAGCAAAGCAACTCCTCTCATCAGCCCCAGTCTTGGCCTACTATGACCTCAGCAAGCCAGTAGTTCTACAGACAGATGCCAGCGAGAACTCCCTGGGTGGAGCCCTCCTACAGCCCAATCGCGATTACAAATTACAGCCAGTTGCATACACATCGTGCAGCATGAACGCCACTGAACAACGGTACTCGCAGATCGAAAAGGAGTGTTTGGCGATCTGCAACTGCTTTCAGAGGTTTGACCATTGGCTCTATGGCAAGTGTGATATTGAGGTCCACACAGATCATCAACCACTGGAAACAATAACGAAGAAGGCACTGAACAAAGCCCCAGCTCGCCTGCAGAAGATGCTCATGAGACTACAACGCTATCGGTTCAAAGTCACATACAAGAGAGGCACATCTCTCCACTTAGCAGATACCCTCTCGCGAGCAGCGCTATCAAAGCCAACAGAAGCCAAGGTGACAGGATTTGATGTCTTTCGAATGGATCTGAAGTCACGATACGAAGATACCAACCCAGGATTGCAAGAAGACACAGAGAAACGCATACGCGACGAAACAGGCAAGGATGTTGCATTGCCAAACCTGTACAGGATAATAACACAAGGCTGGCCTGAAGACAAAGTCAAGATTGATGACTCTCTACGGCCTTATTGGAACTATAGGGATGAGCTATCTGTGCAGAATGGAATAATTTACAAGGGTACACAAGTACTGGTCCCGCCGTCTATGCGGAAAGAGATGCTTCGCAAAACACATGCAAACCACTTCGGAGCTGAATCAAGCATATGAATGGCACGAGATATCCTGTTTTGGCCCGGGATGGGTAAGTCTATTCACGACATGTGCGACGCTTGCAGCACATGCGCGCAGTATGGGAAGATAGCGCCAAAAGAACCAATGAAATCGCTACCGATACCAACGCTACCGTGGCAGATTGTCAGCCAAGACATATGTGAACTGGAGCAAAACAAATACCTAGTTACCGTATGCCACTTCTCGGATTGGATAGAAGTTGACGAGCTGGAAGACACCCTATCAAAGACAGTAATCGAAAAAACCAAAGCTCATTTTGCAAGATATGGGATCCCCAGAATGTGTCAAACAGATAATGGACCACAGTTCATAAGCGAAGAGTATAGGAACTTCTCAAGAAACTACGGCTTCAAACATACCACGTCATCGCCGTACTACCCCAAAGGAAATGGTAGAGCAGAGGCTGCTGTTAAGGCTTCAAAATTCATGCTGAAAAAAGCCGACGACTTTCACAGCGCGATGCTGAACTACAGAAACACCCCACCACAAGGTCACAGCTACTCCCCTGCTCAACGGATATTCATGCGACGCACCAAAACCACACTACCAACAAGAGACCAACTTCTAGAGCCTTCCATGGTCAAAATCCAGGACGTCAGAGAGGACATTTTGAAGAAGAGACGTGACAGCAAGAACTACTATGACCGTACAGCTGGACCGGAACATCAACAGATCAACATTGGTGGATATGTTTACGCAAAGCCACCACCACGAGATCAAGGAAAGCCATGGGCATATGGAGTTGTACCTGGCATGGATGACCCAAGATCTTACACGATCCACACTAATAAAGGTACTACCATAAGAAGAAACAGAGTCCATATCAGGCCGGCAGCGCCACCTCAACCGAACCATCAACTCCCGGCTATGCCAAGTCACCAGCCACTGCCAAGTAGACAAGGGAATTATCAGCCCAGACCTCAACTGCCAGCAGCGCCAACCCCAAATCATCAGCCCAGACCGGAAGTACAGCAAGCAACAATGACAGAGAAAAATGCCGCCGCCAACAGCTCTTGTATACATGTATATTCTTTAGCAAAATCTTGCGGGAGTGGTGCATTGCAAGGACTATTTATGTTTTGCCCAGGAGAAATGAACTTCATACCAGATTATTTATCTAGAGATTTCTCACTCAAGTTGGATCTCTAGACACTGTTCACTAGCATTACATTTATTTCAGAAATAAATTGTTTGCCTCGAGGTTTAATGACAAGACTAGTCAATTTATTTCTTGGCAATCCGGAACCCGGTGCCACGGGCGGCTTTTGACGCCTTTAGTGTTATTCGTTTTCAGCATTGTGGCCGTGTAAACACGCCACGAAAGAGCCATAGTGCATCTCATTGCTTCAGGGTGGACCATCAAAGCATAGTACCTCCTTTTACTGCAGTTTTGATAGACCATTTTGTTTTCCACCCTTACCAGTCTGCAGCTAGCTGCTTAGATATGATCTGGAAATCCCTCCCAGACCGTGGATTTTTTGATGTAGTAATCAAAATTATCAGTGTCATTATCTTCTGGAATGGATAAGCAGTACAACGCAGTCTACCTGGTATGGTCAGAAACAGATCAATCAACTTCAGGTTCCTATACCGCATGAGGCTGCAAAATGTTATGGCATAATGCTATGCTGACTATTGTACTGTAAATACATACCGCTCATCATGTATCTGTTGTTTCACATCCTCGCATTACCAGGCTTCACAAATCAGTACAACCTTAGGACACCAGTCTCGGTTGTCTTCGACATATATGTCATGTCAATAGTCGCCAATTATGTCAAGATATTGTTCCCTTTGGAACAACTTAATTTAAAAATCCTAACACTAAAGACAGTATTGCTTGGTGCATTAACATCTGCTCAAATAGAGCAGATTTTATGCGCATTAGATTTTATCTTCAAGAAGGAATAAAAACCTTATATTTATGTCTAGATTACAGTACTAGAATATCTTCGTCGTACGACAGATCTGAGATCACGTCCAGGTTAATTTGTTTGTATCAAAGTATCAGTTCAATCATATCCTTTGTTCGCCGCATAAGCCAGTTTCTATTCTCACCGTATTTAGCGAGATGGATTGAATCAGTATTACTGCTGAAGGCGTAAATTATAAATGCATCGATATTGAGGCTCATAGCTACCCTTCGATTAGCCTGATTTTCAGACGATACGAGGTTGTCCGCTCACTTCCTCCCCCTCCCCGTCTGATGGACTTCATAGACTTTCATGTTCCTGACGTCATAATTTCAACCAATCAGAGCGAACTTTACACTTTTGGCAAAGTCTGGAATTTAAGGAATGTGCCCGCATATGTTTCTAAATGGCGTTGTCCCGACAAATGGACACACCTTTAGTAAATATTATCTCAGGTTTCCTGTAGAAGATGTCTCTGCACATGCAGGTTTATAACAATTCACCTAGTGTTGTGAAGATGTTGCATACTGGCTTCGGTACTGTAAAATCGCATAATTATCCCATAATGTGGAGCATATCGAAAGAGAAATTAAAATTAGACGAAAGGTAACCTACCTTGAAGTATAATTGTAGTTCTCTGAAGATATGTGGAACATTATGGGATAATGTACCCTCCCAATACTAACATCATTATCCCACCTCTCATCCACATGAGACCTTCGCCAGCTTATTAGTTGCACTCCAGAAAGAACTGATTATTATTCATTGCGCCTTGGGTTTTATATGGTACTCGTTTCCATTTGAAAGCTTTAAACACGTGACACTGACCAGTAAGTTAATTAGGAAGTATGCCATAATTATCCCATAATGTTCCACATATCTTCAGAGAACTACAATTATACTTCAAGGTAGGTTACCTTTCGTCTAACTTTAATTTCTTTTGGGTTCCTCGACCTACATTGTGCCTCGTTATTATTTCATCGGAGCAGAAAACTGGTAACTACAATCCGTGCTTTCGCCATACTTTTTGGATAGCGAATCAGACCTCAGCTATACTCACAATAATCCCCGCTTCTATCGCTTTAGGTAAGTAGGATATTACACAAAAAGGTATTGAAACATTCTATCAAAACATTAGGATGCTGTTTACTGCTTTGGGTTGTGAAAGAAAACCCTGTTTCCTCGGTGAATGCGGCTTGTATCCGAGCAGAGTTTCTGTGTTTGATTCTTTCCTCACCAGAGTAACAGACGATACGATCAGATGTTTTCCCGCTGCTGTGGGAAGGCTAGAAGGAATAAAGCCTTGTCTGACGGTGTTCCTTGCTTTAACGAACTGAAGAAGAGCTGCTTGACCCATTGTGTTTACGCATTTAATGCAAATGATCAAACTGAAACAATCACAAATGAACTGGGTCGTCGCACAGTCGTGACTGTCGATCTTCACACGCTGTGACGTCCTCTGTACATATATGACAACAAACAAACGGGGAAATATAATCAATTTGTTTTATATAACAATTGCCAAGCTTTTTTAATGAGAGAAACACTGAAAAAACAAACTGAATGCACGCTGTCGACGATAGCGATCCAATTTCAATGTATTGCTGCGATCTTGTATAAACATATAAACTATCCAATGCGTGCATGCACCACGGACGTTATCAATAATTAAGCAACTAAAGGTTTTGAGATAACCTCGGAGATGGTTGTCTCCCCTACATGAAGTGTCGATGGCAGATTCGGGCAATTTATTTACTTGTGCACTAATATCACACGGCTCTATAGCTAGGAGTCAGATTATTATTAAAACTACAATTTCATATACTCTACTGCTTGCAGCACTTCGGTTACCAAGCTCGTTAGACCATAATTTAAATAGGGATACACAAGAGTGCAATAGAGCTGTTTTAATGTGTTTATCGAACCAAAATTGGTCTTCTTAAAGTTAATTGATAGTTTATTCACGGAACAATAATTCAATACATTCTAAGTTCGTTATATATTAACTACTGTTTCAATGTTATTTGAAAAATATAAACTATTTGTATCATCAGCAAAAATTATAAATGCTAATTTCTTGGAGTTTGGGAGATCATTAATGTAGAGAAGGAAAAGCAAGGGTCCAAGAGTGGACCATGGTTTTCAGGGTGGATTCTGCCTCACCAATTCTAACGTATTGTTTACGATCACTTATATAGCTAGAGAACCATGTTAGAGATAGCCCTCGTATTCCATACTTGTTCATTGTTGCCAAACGAATATCATGATTAATTGCATCAAAAGCTTTAGAAAAGTCCAGAAATATTCCACAAGTTATCTTATTTTCATCTATGACAGTTTTTAGGTTCTCTATGGTTTCTAAAATAGCATACTCTGTTGAATATCCTTTTCTAAAGCCAAATTGATAGTTCAAAAGTATGTTTTGTTTTTCAAGGAAGAATATATTAACTTGATCGTAGATAAGCCGTTCCAATTCCTTGCTAAAGGGAGAAATTATTGCTATAAGGTCTATAGTTCCCTATCTCAGTTACACTGCCATTCTTAAATAAATAAATAAATATTTTAAAGGCTTCAGGGACTGTCCCTGTTATAATTCATTCGTTATAAATCTTTGTGAATGGTATTGACAAGGGTCCACTTGCAAGTTTAATAAACTTGTTTGGTATATTAATGTATGCCTTCATTTAGGTTTGGCAAATAGTGTAAAGTCTTGTAGTTCACTTATTGGGGCTAAATAAAAGCTATTTTGCGGATAAGGATTTGTGAACTGTGTAGGATTACATGTGCCATCAGTTTTAATTTTCTTTGGTACAGTTGGACCTACATTGACAAAGTATATAATTATTAAATAGCTCAGCAATATCAGTTTGATTAGTGAATGTCTTGTTATTTTGCACAATTCTAGTGGAGTAGGACCAATGAGCTTCCAGGTATATTTGAGGTTGTCCTTAAATTTAGAAAATTGTTTACGGTAGTAGTCTTTCTTATTATTATGTTGTAAAGGTGAGCATATTTGCATATTATTTGTATCTATTAATTCTTTGTGGGTCTTTGCTCAGATGATGAGTGCGGTACATTTTGTGCTTCCAATTGATTGATTTAAGGATTCCAATTGTAAGCCATGGCTTATTTAATTGTTTTTTTCTTTGATTGGGTGGCCCGTTTTAAAGGTACACGTTTTTAATATCAACAATTTCATTGAAAGCATTAATTGAGTCTTGTGTTTTTCATTTTCGTTTAGGATTTTATCAGGACTAAGAATCTCTTCCCAATTATTTGCATTTACATCATCAAGAAAAAGCTCATTGCTGAATTTGGAATAGTCTCTATAATATATTTTGCTATTGGTCTAATCCAGCTGTGAGTTGATGACACAGAAAAAAATATTGAGACTGACCTTTACACTAAACCTACAGATAAGCACCGACATCTACTTTATACTCGTCTTGCCATCACCAACATACCAAAACGCTATTTCTTTTAGCTTAGCCCTCCGTTTGCAACGTATCTGTTCTACCGACGAATCTTTTAAGACCCGCGCTGCTAAGTTAACTACATACCTCGGCTATAACCGCTACTTCCTTGCAAGACAAATACAACGGGCTGCCGATAATTCTCGCACTCTTACTTTACAAACGAAAGACGCACACAATTCTAACCGTATCCCTTTTGTTATTACTTTTAATCCATCCCTTCCACATATCTCTAACATCATTAAGAAACATTACAGTCTGCTGCTCTCTTCTAACCGCTGTAAGAAAGCCTTTCAACACTTGCCCAATGTAGCCTTAAAAGGGACAAGTCCCCTCCGTCTGAACTAGGAAAAATATTGTTGCACATTTTGTCCCGACAAAATGACAAGATTTTTCCTAGTTCACATGAGGGGACTTGTCCTTTCGTGTGTACGCAACAAGGGATTTGTCTCTTCTACATTGTATCGGTCTTTGCTTCTTTATAGTATTCGTGATCTAATCGGCTTATCAAATAAAACACCAGCAGGATTGTCGTTCACGGTTGCTTGCTTGAACAATTCGTCTTTTAAGGTTATCGTATAGCTTCAGAGCCGAATTTTTCCACGTAATAACAACGTTTAGAGTGTTAAGTATCCAAAAGAAAAAATTGGTTGCATTTTTTTTAAATCTAGACGGAGAAATATCAAAAAGAAACATTTTACCGGAAGATTGCGTTACATATTTTGATTGACAGCTCATACACCACATCAATCGTCATGAGCATTCAACCGTAGACCGTAGCTTTCGAAGTTCGCTCTGTGTCTTGTTGTCAGCGTTCTATTGAATCTTTTCTCACATAAATATGTCATCGTAAATTCGAAGCGTATTCGCTAAAATTATCCGTAGATGTCTTCTTCAAAACAAGTATCTGGTCCTTGGAGTTCAAGAAAGAGGAAAAAATCAAAGAAATGTTCTAAATTATATATTCTTATTACCACTGGCTAAACTATTTTGTTGTACATTAGGCCATCCCTTTTTTATTTTCCGTTTCTCATCGTCCGACCGACCCATTTTTGTGGCTTTTTGTAGAAATAAAAAAAAAAATTGGGGGAGGGGTGGGGGTGAAGAAACCCTAGAGCAGCTCCTGGAAGCTCATGCTCGAGGGTAGGTTACGCAATAGTTTCGGCGGTGCATTTGTAATTCCATGTTTGTAGCGTATACGGACGACGACATCGATGGTTTCGTCGTCCATGTTGGTTTGTAACCTCGCCTGTGCAACCGCGCCTTATAAGTTCCAGTCTCTCCGCGTATTTTTTTTTTCAATTTTTTTTTTCTCACCCGACCGACCGACCCAATTTTTGAAAACCCCACCGATGAGAAACGGAAAAAAAAATAGGGATGGCCTTAGGCCGCTTGATTCTACAATAACATGCCCAATCTCTGACATTTTCCGGAGCATATATTCACGGGCTGATTCTTCGGGTAATTTATCTGTCCTCGTGCTTTTCTTTCGTCTTCCGCGTCCGTTTGGTCTGCTTTGGTTTTGCCTTCTTCTTGTCTTTAGCTGGTTTATCCTTTGCTGTTGCAATTGCCTTATTCTGGCGTTTGACCGGTTTATTCTTGGTTTTTCCCATAATGAAGAGTGATTGAAAACGCGAAACTAACTCAACTGAGCGCGAAGACCTTTGATTGTGTTGCTTTCGTGCCGCTGAGAAATTGGTGGGAAGTTTTGACAGTGACATTTCCCAGTCACTGGTTGAACATCATTGGCTGCTTTATATAGAAGGTGTTTGATTGCTGTGAAAGAGGCGGGGCACCAGAGTCAGTCTCGCTGGCCGGCTAAAACTTTTCAGAGCGTTTTCTTGACTTTCTATTTTCGTTCTAAACAGAGTTTGAAAAAAGCTCCAACTCGACGCGAATTTGTGCGAATTACTTCAAATTTTCACAGATTGTTCGCAATTATATCAGCTAATTTCGGCGATTTTTTAATTTTTAAAAGAGAGGCGCTGAGAGCGATTCCCGCATCTATACTTGGATTGCGCGTTAGTAGTTTCACGAATACCGAAATATCTTCAGAACGGCTTCGAATTTCCACAATCGCCGATAGAGTTTCGTAAACAAGGTCTGTGAGAGTCCAGAAAAGCAAACAGATCTTAAATTCATTAAATTGCCGTGGAGTTGGAGCTCTTGGAAACCAACTCGCTTCTTCGGAAAAGAAGTTTATTTAAAAATCGCACTTTTATCAAAATTACAAACCTTAGGTATATCTTTGTAGCCAATTTTATAAGCTTTAAAATGAGGTATAATTTATCTAAATACGACGAATATTCGAGACGCTACTTAATTTTATCCGGAACAGTACCCCGAAGGTATACGATAACCTTAAGACAATTTAAATATTGTCGCCCCAGTGAAATCCTACTTTTTTGTAGGCCATTCCCGTACTACTTTCTGTTTCTTATCGCCAAGGTTTGCTGATGTATTAAAATGAAATGAAACAAGTACTTTACACAAACTTTATTTCAGAATATTCATCCCTATCGCCCAGTGAAACTATATTCTACAACACACGAGAATACTAATATGTGAAGGAGGCTCATTGCCGCAGAACAATGGATTCTGCTATAGTTCATAGCTGAATGATGACTTGGTTTCGTAACCTACTATTTATTCACTGCGTATAGGTTGAAAAAGGAAAAGCCGGACAAGCTGTATTGAGTAAATATGGCTGATAAGTTTGTTTATTCTGCCCGCACAAGAGACCATCACCTAAGAGACCCGATCCCCCATACTAGCCTCTCTCCCCATGATAGTCTGCCTCGATTTATTTTTAGCTTGCATAAATTAGTTCGACTATTTTTACCACTCTATCCGATTGGTTGTGGGTGTCACGTGTCCGAATGGCCCGGCGAGCGGCGAGAGCAGAAGAATGCATTCAGTGTTTACCACTGGTAATACTCAGTAATCAAAGCATTCACAATTTTCTACTTTCACGACAGTTACTCTACAGATTCATATTGATTACGGTGTTGTAAATGCATGTCCGATTATTTACGATATTATAGGTTCTATTTCTAATTTCTTTAGCGAATAGTAAGCGTCTGTTTACGATAATTCCAAACTCAGTCAGTCAGTTGTACAGATTAACTGGATTTATAATTTCGCAAAATTGTGGTCAAAAGTCGATGCGTGCTTGCTTGCTATAAACTGAACGTTTCTAAAATTATTAGCCTGATGAAAGAGCAAATAATCCGGTCAGTTCCCTAGGTATGTTATCTAGCTATACATGAATATGAACTACAGGGAACGAGTATTTATAAGGTAAGCGAAGTTTCAATAACAACGATACGGGTTATTAATTTATTCAAATTATTGGAAGACTTTCCATGCTCGCCGATCCGGATACAAACTGAATGGAATACGGCTTCATTTCCTTTGATAGTTTCACGAAATTCAGGTCACTCTAGTTACTTTTCACGGCTTCCAGGTCACATCCGAATTTCTTACGGGTCTGGCTTAATACAGCCTACAGTTTCCCAGTCAAATCCAAACGACAATATTTTTAACGGGTTTTCAAATTACACTCCGTAGCTTATATTAATTAAATTCAAAGTTCATTTTCTCATTTTCTCGTTTCTCAGGTCAGATTCATTTTCTCGAGTCTTCAAGTCAGATCAGGTCAGATCCGGGTAGTACGTTTAGGGAGCAACACATAATTCAGAGCCATAATTCAGAGTTTTGAAGCTTCGCATCCATCGCCTCTCTTTCTTTGTTGAAATCAAGGTTGAATTCATGAGATCGAGCGATGAAAATCCGTGAGGAGCTGGAACCGAATCTTAAAATAGCATCGTGACGTCCACTGAGCCAAAAATAGATTGGCGCAGACTATCATAGGGTACGGAGATCAGTTCTCTTAGTGATGGTCTCTTGGCCCGCCGGTAGGATTTAGCGGCTATCTATAAAATTGCTCTCAAGAAGGGAAATATAACAGCTGCTGAAAATGTCTGTAAAAGTCAATGGAATATTATCCACAACATTATGATTATTTTAATTACGAAAATAAACATACCTGGTTGTCATTATTTTCAGTTTAGGTATCACTGTATTACAATGTAGATACAGAATGAGTAGCTGTGCTTTATCGGATTTACAAACTCGAACTGGAAGTGAGTTTGTAAATCGGATAAAGCACGGACACGACTGATTCTGTATACGACTCATCGGGCAGAATCAGGCGACATTACTTAGTCACGTGACACGATCAAGCGCGATGGATTTAAATTTCTGCTCCAGCGCACATGCCAAATAACAAAGAAAACTGCCTCAAACTAGTCTATGCCCTGAAAATATTGCCAGTTTTGGGGTTTTAAAACTGATATCCACAAAAATGTAAACACGGGATTTTAAAGTAGGGATGTTACGCTGCAATTTTCACTAATTTGGGGGTAGATTAAGTGGAATCTGCTGCCATTAAATAAAGGCTGAAGTTTGGGTTATTTCAGGTCGAAAACGTATGGAAAGTGTTCTCATTTGCTATTCAGGACTTATTTTCTCACGAAGTCTAATATCATTAAAAATTGTAAAAACGGGAAAATATTATTTTATAACTTATCTGTTATCGAGCGTTCTTTTATCGAAATTCGTTAAATATTTCTGCCATTAAAGTTTAAAAGTATTTCTAGCAGTGAAATTGTCCTTAAAGGGGCCGTCTCACCCACAGTGCTTAGCGCGCTCACATAGCATTGCGGCCATTTTCGATGCCATCGAAATCCAGACTTTTATGGCAGTGATTTTAATCTTCTCTACATCTCTGCCATCCTTCCAGCTATCGTAAAAAAATCATACTAGGTTGAACCTTTTTTATTGCTCTTCCTATCGTGTTTCTGTCTGCTCTAGAAGTCGAACTCTCAAAAAATTGAAACTAGTTGTCGTCTTCACTGGCTCAGAACCGGCTAAGACTGAAGGACTGCGGCACTGTTTGGAGTTCAAAACTCAAAGAACAGCGTAAAATTAAAAGCGATAACGCGTCAAAAACAAATGAAGAAACGGATATTTTTACTACTGACCTTTAAAATGAGACATTTCTCGTGTTTCTGACCTAAAAAACTAACAGAACAACATAAATATTGATAGCGCATCAAAAACAAATGTTCAAGCGGATTTTGTAAACCTTCAGCTTTAAAATGAGACCTTTTTTGTGTTTCTGTGTGCACTAGAAGTCAACGACCAAATAATTCTGACTCAGAACCGGCGTTTGAAAAGTGAAAATGAAAACTAACAGAACAACGTAAAAAGCTCTTGCGCATCGTCAACAGATGTCAAAACGGAATTTTGAATTATTCAGATTAAAAATGTTTCTCATGTTTCTGTTTGCTGTAGGAGTCAAACTAGCAAAGAATGATGTTAATTGCCTTGTGGTATTGACTCAGAGCTATATATGCCGCGTGTGAAGCCGTTGCCGCCTCACTGTTTTGAATTCAGAGCAAATCCGGTTTGAAAGTTAAAGTGGAAACTAAAAAAACAAGCATAAGTAGCCGTCTGGTAAACTAAAACAAAATATTTCTGAAACAAATTACTGCCCAGTTATGACCGCTCGCGAGTAGTAAAACAATTGACTAGTCGCTAAATCTTATTTCGAATGTTGCAGAACTACCTTTAGCACACAGTTTGTAGTGTGTTTACATCCTAGTTCGACAGGGAGATTTCACTGAGTTACGTTCGCTAAATTCGCTCAAGACCTGACTAATATCATGATTCACTAACTTTTCGAAAACAGTTCAACGACATAATAGGCTTTTGGCTTTAGCAAACATAGTTAACTCAAGCAGGCGTAATTAACAGTCTGTTCAATTGAAGAGGATATCTATTGTCAATAATCTGATACTCAATTAGCGCCATCACGTTATTTCTGGCATTGATTGACGGGTGCCTTATCAGCCGTGGGACATTTGTATTCCCATAACGATTAATGAACAACCAATCGGGTATCGTTGAAGCGAACTGCTCATGCGTTAGATTATAATTATTCCGCTTTAGATTAATTCTTCAACAGTAAGTACATGTCGCGAAGAACAATAGGATTCTGCCCGATGTTATCAAACGTCTAGATGTATAGAGCGGTTTTCAGTTGAGTGTAGTGAAACCAAACGCAAATTACCCATAGCCAGCCAATTATAGGAGCGAGTAATTACAAGTAACTCATAAATGGCTTCCCTGTGAGCCAATGACAATAATAATAATAATAATAATAATATTTATTTACCCACGATAAATTTACAGCGTTGCTGATGTGGTCGTGCTTATAACTACGCTATTCTACCCTAATAATAATAATAATAGTAATATAAAACTAATTAACTTATACTAATTAACTTATTCTATTCAGTTATTTACAGTAGTTCAGTGTTTCTTTTAAGATTAATTTTAAAACTATTAAGTGATGCAGTTGACCGTAGGTCGTTACCGAGACAAACCAAAGCAAAGGTAAAACCAATTTGCGTTTGGTTTTACTTTGGATTCTGATTGGATGGTTTACTTTCTCAGCCAATAGGAGAGCTTAGTAAACGCAAAACCAAAACACTTCCGACACTCAATTGAAATCCGCTCTAGAGTCGAAGCAAATGTTTATTGAAATCACCTATCGCACATTGATTTCCTTTCTTTTTCCTTCGTGAATTATTAACGAGTTTAATAAGTAATGTTAATGTTCTTTGCCCCCCCCCCTCCTCCCCCCTCCCCCCCTCCTCCCTCCTCCCCCCTCCTCCCGCCTTTGCTGGCTAGCCAATTTTGTGACGCACGGAAATTAATCTTTTTTCTTCTTCTTTTACTGCGTACAGAGGAAGCGCTGCATTGCTGAGCTAGACGTCGCATGGACGAAACACTGCAACAAGAAAAGAAGAATAGAACTAGAGGAACATTCATTACAAGAGGATGGCTACTCATTACATTTACCCAACTTTCCCTTTTCATGTATGATTATACTAATAATAACTTACCTCCTGCCTTCTCTACATACTTCAAACAAGCTTCTAATATTCATTCTCACTTCACACGCTATTCCACACCTAACTATCATTTACCTTCAATTTCTACTAACTATGGAAATTTTTCACTCAAATTCACTGGTATACAAACTTGGAACTCAATCCCAGATTCAATTAGAAATCTTTCAAGAAACCAGTTTAAAAGAGAAATCAAACAACTTTGTTTTCTTAGATATAATTGACATTAATTATATCATAGACTTCAGTGCATAATTATTATAATTAATAATTTTATATTATTGTATTATAGATAAATTAATTAAGATTAATTAAAATACTATATGTTAACTTATTTTATTGTCATGTCCCCTTCACAAAAATACTGCACCTTGACATTATTTATGTGAAATTTATTTAATGGGGAGTTGGCTTCGAAAACTTAGGTTACTCCAGCTCCCCTGCACTATCTTTCGTAGCCTTTCCTTTGTAATGTATGTATATGGTAATTTATAAGATAATTTTTCTTTTAGTTTTGTAAAATTCTAAATAGTGGTGCAAATAAAGAGTATAAAAAAAGGATGGAAGATATGAGGAATGGCTACATCTGAGTGTAACGATGATATGGGCATAGAGGAAGACGGAGAGGAGGGAAGTACACCAGGGAAAGGCAATGCGAAGGTCAGCAATGAGGAATGGCTACATCCGAGTGTAACGATGATATGGTAATAGAGGAAGACGGAGAGGAGGGAAGTACATCAGGGATAAGAATTCAAGAAAAAAATCTACATCTTCAAAATGATCTCAAAGAATCTCCTGGTAGCTTCAGAACATAAATGGATTAATTTGGAGAAAGAATTGAAGAAAAAAATCTACATCTTCAAAAATGGTCAAATCTGTTTTTTTTTTTGGCCAGACCGGGTAGGCGAAAAATCTTGGATTTCTGAGAAAAACCGAAAAAACACTCAATATGCTTCAAAATGATCTCAAAGAATCTCCTGGTAGCTTCAGAACATCAATGGATTAAGTTGGAGAAAGAATTGAAGAAAAACCTACATCTTCAAAAATGGTCAAATCTTGATTTTTTTTGGCCAGACCGGATAGGCGAAAAATCTTGGATTTCTGACAAAAACTAAAAACTACTAAATATGCTTCAAAATGATCTCAAACAATCTCCTGGTAGCTTCAGAACATCAATGGATTAAGTTGGAGAAAGAATTGAACAAAAAAATCTACATCTTCAAAATAGTAAAATCTGGATTTTTTTTTAGCCTGTACACAGACCTCCGTAATCCCTTCAAAGGAAGGAAAAGGTGGTCTGTACTACGGATGGGTTAATCGTGTTCTAGGTCACGTGGATAGTTACAGGAATGCTGTAACCAGTCGCTGATTGGCTGGTGCCTCATAGCGGGTGCTGATTGGCTTAGCGGTTATGTTGACCTTAGTTCTGGCTCCGTGGGAAAATCCGAGCTTGATTCACTCTAGTTTGGAATTGTATTAAGACGAATTGCTATGTTATTTTGTGTCCAGTACTCGGTTAATATCGAGAAAAAAATGATAAGAATATCGTTCATGGAACTGCTGCATTTCAAGTCTGGAAATAAATTATTTCTCTCGAATTTCAAGTAAAAAGTCGGCCTCAACATATATGCAGAAAGTGCCTAGCTAGGAAGTTTGAAAGAATTTGCAGGGAACAAACGAAATTCTTCTTCAGATATCGTCTAGTTATTCAAAACGAAAAGAAAGTCCATGTTCAAGAGCTCTTTTTGCAAAGCGAATGGCTGTGGGAGACGATCAACCAGAAGCAATATCAATAGCCTCGGCGGTCAGGCGAGTTGCTTACGAGCGCGACTTCTCAAACCTCGAGTTCACGTGGTTCTCAAACTCACGAATCCATCCAATCTTCCACTTCCTCGAGGATAGAAAGATCTCCAAATCCCTTCCTTTGAATGGATTACGAAGGTCTGTGTATATAGGCTATCGAAGAAGGGAATTTATTTTATTTCCCACGCTTTCCAGCGCGTCCTTGCATTGCCGTTAACAATAGGAAATGAACAATCTGAAATCTACAATGTGTACCGTCTAGTGTTTCTCGGCCAATGGAAATCGATATGTAATTTATGCAAAATTATGTCGGAACACGATAAACTCATCCGTAGAACAGACCGGTCTGTGTACAGGCTAGATTTTTTTCGCCCGATCGGATAGGCGAAAAATCTTGGATTTCTGACAAAAACTAAAAACCACTAAATATGCTTCAAAATGATCTCAAACAATCTCCTGGTAGCTTCAGAACATCAATGGATTAAGATGGAGAAAGAATTGAAGAAAAAAATGTACATCTTCAAAAATGGTCAAATCTTGATTTTTTTGGGCCAGACCGGGTCGGCGAAAAATCTTGGATTTCTGACAAAAACTGAAAAAAACCTCAATATGCTTCAAAATGATCTCAAAGAATCTCCTGGTAGCTTCAGAACATCAATGGATTAAGTTGGAGAAAGAATTGAAGAAAAAAAATTACATCTTCAAAAATAGTCAAATCTTGAAAAAATATTTTGGCCAGACCGGATAGGCGAAAAATCTTGGGATTTCTGACAAAAACTGAAAAAACACTCAATATGCTTCAAAATGATCTCAAAGAATCTCCTGGTAGCTTCAGAACATCAATGGATTAAGTTGGAGAAAGAATTGAAGAAAAAAAATTACATCTTCAAAAATAGTCAAATCTTGATATATTTTTTTGGCCAGATCAGATAGTCGAAAAATCTTGCGATTTCTGACAAAAACTGAAAAAACACTCAATATGTTTCAAAATTATCTCAAACAATCTCCTGGTAGCTTCAGAACATTAATGGATTAAGTTGGAGAAAGAATTGAAGAAAAAAATCTACATCTTCAAAAATGGTCAAATCTGGATTTTTTGGCCAGACTGGGTTATAGGCACTTTAAAGGTTAGGATGAAGTGTGGGGGAGGGGTGGGGGTTTACCAGAAACCGTAATTGATCCCATTTAAGCCCACATCCCCAACATCCACATTTCTAACTTTGGCCCATATTTTTCTCAAAAAAGTGTGGTTGTACTCAGGGGAATTTACAGTAATCATGAACATCAAACTTACATAGGGTTGTAGTCCATTAGACGTGTCTTCTCCAGCATCCCAGCCAAACACAAATTTACGATCTGTCCATCTTCGTACGTTTCTCCGCTTTTTATTAATTGCCAGGTATCTCTGCTATAAAATAATGTTGATAAGATAAAGTGCAAGTTGCATGATACTGGCTGACTTCCATAGAATTCAAAGTTAGGTTGACAAACCACAAAATAATCTGCAACTTGTGAATGCTGATAACCATACTAAGCATGGTTTACAGGATTTTAAATTTCAAAGAACTGAACATGTTAATTTTAGGGTATGAAAAATTTAACCTCAAATGCGGAATCAAGAAAAGCATATATATTGGAGAACACAGTTATGCACACCAAATTCTCATGGACTAAACAAGTGCCAAGATTTTCATTTCAAACACAGGGTACAATAATAGTGTTAGTACATTGTATTCTAGATATTCTTTTGTAACCTGTTGAGTTTTATTACTCACACTGTAAAAATATTTTTAATTCCTTTCTTTGCACAAAATGTGCTGCCATATTTTAAAATGTTTATTTGGCATTCATTTTTTGTTTATATAGCCATAGTTTATAGCTTGCCTCTCTTTGTCATAATGCCCCTTTGGTTGTTTTATTATATTAAATGTGTACATTGTTATTGTTTTTAGTAACAAGTTGTTATTATCATTAGTATGTGTGACAAATACAATAAATACATATGAAAGTGGAAAATTATGAATAAATACACAAATGTCCAGAAAAACCTCACTGTGACATAATATATAATTATGGATAAACAGCATTAAAATAGGAGAAGGTGTATAATATGTTTCTAATTCTAAAGGTCCTAGCTATTACCCGGTAATAGTGTAGAATTGGATACAACCGACAGGCTATCGAAAACAACCAACAGCCTACCAGAAACAACTGACAGCCTACTCACAACCTACCAACAAACAACCGAGAGCCTAATGACACCAAACAGCCTACCAGCAGCCTACAGACAAACAACCGAGAGTCTACCGACAGCCTATTAATAAACGAACAACTTAATGTATGTTACCAACAACTATGTTAAAACCCACCGTCAACTTACTGACAACTATGTTAAACCCACCGACAACTATGTTAAACCTGCCAACAACCTACCAACAGCCTACAGTCTGCCTACAATCTGCCTACAGTCTGCCTACTAACAACCTACTGACAACGTACCGACAATCTACATGTACCAACAGCGTATCAACAGTGTACAGACAGTGTACAGACAACCTACCGACAACCTAATCTACCAACAGTGTACCAACAGCGTACAGAAAACCTACTGACAACCTAACCTACTAACTATTAGACGTGAGTGGGCTGGAAATAGCTGTCTTGCTCTGCTCGTCTTTTCATAAGTGTTTTGCCATTTGAAAGCGGTCATGATAAAAAACTTAATTGACTGAGTTAGGTCGGATCAGATGGAAAAACATTAAATATTCTCTGTGCCCTCCCTCAATAAATACCTAATACATCATTATCTTAATAGCGACAAGTTCCTTTTCCTGATACTTTTCCTAGTATAGATCACAGATACAAGTGATGAAATATTAAATACAATTAGCAACAAACAAAAGCCTTGTACTGACAACATTCCCAACAGCATTTTACTTCTAGACAGCATACTGTAAGTGGAATAGTAAGATGTATCAGGGGCAAGGGAAACAAGTTAAATGGGAATATGGGAAGGGAGGGGAGGGGGGAGGGGCAGAGAAAGTAGAGGGGAGGGATGGATTTTTTTTTATTCCCCACCCCAAAAAAACTAATCGCCCTTTTTTTATGAATCCCCCAAAAATAAAATATCCCTTTTTAGAATCTTTAAAATTTGAACTGATTTAAAAAAAATTAACTGCATGGTTAAGAATTGAAGAAAATATCAACATATTGAAAAAATGCTCAAATCTGGATTTTTTTGGCCAGACCGGGTAGGCGAAAAATCTTGGATTTCTGACAAAAACTGAAAAACCACTCAATATGCTTCACAATGATCTCAAAGAATCTCCTGGTAGCTTCAGAACATCAATGGATTAAGTTGGAGAAAGAATTGAAGAAAATATCTACATCTTCATAAATGGTCAAATCTTGATTTTTTTTTTGGCCAGACCGGGTAGGCGAAAAATCTTGGATTTCTAACAAAAACTGAAAAACCACTCTATATGCTTCAGAATGATCTCAAAGAATCTCCTGGTAGCTTCAGAACATCAATGGGATTAAGTTGGAGAAAGAATTGAAGAAAAAAAATCTACATCTTCAAAAATGGTCAAATCTGATTTTTTTGGTTAGACCGGGTAGGCGAAAAATCTTGGATTTCTGTCAAAAACTAAAAAGCACTCAATATGCTTCAAAATGTTCTCAAACAATCTCCTAGTAGCTTCAGAACATCAATGGATTAAGTTGGAGAACGAATTGAAGAAAAAAAATCTACATCTTCAAAAATGGTCAAATCTGGATTTTTTGGCCAGACTGGGTTATAGGCACTTTAAAGGTTAGGATGAAGTGTGGGGGAGGGGTGGGGGTTTACCAGAAAGCGTAATTGATCCCATTTAAGCCCACATCCCCAACATCCACATTTCTAACTTTGGCCCATGTTTTTCTCAAAAAGTGTAGTTGTACTCAGGGGAATTTACAGTAATCATGAACATCAAACTTACATAGGGTTGTAGTCCATTAGACGTGTCTTCTCCAGCATCCCAGCCAAACACAAATTTACGATCTGTCCATCTTCGTACTTTTCTCCGCTTTTTATTAATTGCCAGGTATCTCTGCTATAAAATAATGTTGATAAGATAAAGTGCAAGTTGCACGATACTGGCTGACTTCCATAGAATTCAAAGTTAGGTTGACAAACCACAAAATAATCTGCAACTTGTGAATGCTGATAACCATACTAAGCATGGTTTACAGGATTTTAAATTTCAAAGAACTGAACATGTTAATTTTAGGGTATGAAAAATTTAACCTCAAATGCGGAATCAAGAAAAGCATATATATTGGAGAACACAGTTATGTACACCAAATTCTCATGGACTAAACAAGTAGTAAGAAAACTGCCGGTTCTGGGCCACATTTAACGTTGTTTTTCGTTGTACGTCAACTTTCTGACCTCTCACCCACAAACAAGTGATGGGTTCGTGGCCAGAAAGTTGACATACAACGAAAAACAACGTTGAATATTTCCCAGAACCGGCAGTTTTCATACTACTATAGTAGCGCTTACCACATTTCAATACTACTATTAGAGGAAGGATAACATAAGTAACATACCATGGCAGAACGCACACTAACATTCGTCCAAGGACCTGGCCTTAAGGGCTATTTACGAGGATGGAAGATGGACGTTCCAGATGGTAATCTTCTAGAAGCAGACCCAGCTGCTTTCCTATCTGGCGTACGAAAGCAGACTATTGAAAAGATCGATGAAGAGCTACGAGACTTGAATAACATCAAGGTTCAGTTAGCTTTGAATATAACTTTCCGTCTAGACAAACCCGAGGGTCCAGAATACCAGATAGCCACATTTCGTAGTTCACAAAAAGTTCTGACCAACAGCGCCGAAACACGCGGAGTAATAGTAGAAGCACATTCTCAGATTTATAACTACATCGAGAAGTGGATCAGTCGAGGATCAAACTGGGTCATAGATAAAGTAAACATTCTATGGGTGAACGTTGCTCGATATCAACCACTACGCGGAGGTTCGTATTTACCACTACCTAAAGAAATCGCGAATAAGAAAGCCGTAATCAATGTGCGTAACAAAGACAACCGCTGTTTTCGTTGGACGATGCGTGCCGCGAAGTTTCCAGTTGCGGACCATCCACAGAGGATATCGAAATACCCAGAAGACGATGGATTTAACTTCGATAGGATAGACTCACCGACGCCAATCTCACAAATACCACGCTTCGAGAAGCAGAACGAAATCTCTATAAGTGTGTATGGTTGGGATCCAAAGGAAAAGTGCTTGATCGTACATCACATCTCGAAGGAGACTTTCCCTACACGCGTCAATCTCTTGCTTATAGAGTGCCCAGAGAGTGGTTCGCAACACTACTGTTGGATCAAGGATTTCAATAAGCTTCTATTCAAGCAAACGAAACATGACCATAGGCAGCACTTCTGCGAGCGATGTCTACATGGATATTCCAATAAAGCTCTCCTCGAAAGGCACATCCCAGAATGTAATGGCATTAATGACCGAGCCATTCGAATCGAAATGCCCACCGATGAGAATAACAAAGTCTCATTTTAGAACGTCCACAAGCAGCTCAAAGTTTCCCATATCATATATGCCGACCTTGAGGCTTTAATTACTAAGATCGAACGACAAGAAGGCATACTTGAAGACCCCACGAAAAGCAACACGCTTAAGACAGAAGAACACATTCCCTGTGGGTTTTCATACATCGTCATACGTTCCGATGGTCATAGCGAACCACCAGTACGATATCGAGGTCCGGATACGATTGAACGTTTTCTACTATACATACAAGAAGAGGAGAAAAAGATAAAAGACCAAGTTGCCAAGCCGCTATGTATGTCAATGAAAAACAAGAGAGAGTACAATAGGTCAACTATTTGTCATATCTGCCAGAAACCTCTTGATAAAGGTAGGGTACGCGACCATTGTCACATTACAGGAGAGTTTCGGGGTGCCGCACACAAGGTATGTAATCTCAAATTACGTATCTTTCCTATTATCCCAGTCGTATTCCACAATTTGCGTGGTTATGATTCTCACCTATTGATGCAATCCATCTCCAAGACAGAGGGCGATATCTCTTGTATACCAAACAATATGGAGAAATACATTTCATTCTCACTTGGCGACCTACGGTTCATCGATAGCGCACAATTCCTACTATCCTCTCTTGACAAATTGGTTTGTAGTACTATAGATGCAGCTGCAGACAAATGTAAACGATGTAATGAGGACGAGCTGGTTGTCATTAACGAGGCTTGGGAGCTAGTGGGGACCTGCCCAAAGTGTGGAGAAAGGAGCATAAAGCAACTAGACCCGTCTCGCCTCCCGATAACCGTTACACATACACTCCTGAATGCACATCTTGTTGGGCGCAAAGGCGTTTATCCATATGAGTACATGGATTCTTGGGAGAGATTCACAGAGACTTCCCTTCCACCAAAAGGTGCATTCTATAGTAAACTAACTCTAGAGGACATCTCCGACAAGGACTACGAACACGCACTAAAAGTTTGGGAGGTATTCGATTGTAAAACGTTAGGAGACTACCACGACCTTTACTTACAAACCGATGTACTTCTTCTAGCAGATGTGTTCGAGAACTTCCGCGCGACATGTATGCATAACTATGGATTGGACCCAGCTCATTATTACACTAGTCCAGGACTTTCGTGGGATGCGTTGTTAATGAAGACCGGAGTAGAGCTCGAATTATTAACTGACTATGACATGCATCTATTCATTGAAAAAGGTCTACGCGGTGGGATATCTATGGTGTCTCAACGTTATGCCAAAGCAAACAATCCAAACGTACCTGATTTCAATCGAGATAAGCCAAATAGCCATATAATATATCTTGACGCAAATAATCTATATGGATGGGCCATGAGTCAATATCTACCAACAGGAGGATTTGAGTGGTGTACACCAACGGAAGAACAAATCATCCAACACGAAATCGATTCAGATGTGGGATACATCCTCGAAGTTGACCTTGAGTATCCTAAAGAACTTCACAACTTGCACAACGACTATCCACTAGCTCCCGAGAGAATGCAAGTGAATAAAGGTTGGTTATCAGATTATCAAATCGATCTATTTGAGAAACTATACGAAGGCAATGGATCTTTGAAAGTGGAAAAGCTTATACCTAATCTATACAACAAAGAACGATACGTGCTCCACTACCGCAATCTACAATTGTATCTATCTCTTGGCATGCGTTTAACGAAGATCCACGGAGCACTACGATTCAACCAAGCACCATGGATGGAGCCATACATACGAATGAATACGGAACTACGAAAACAAGCGAATAGCCCTTTCGAACAAGAACTCTACAAATTAATGAACAACAGCGTATTTGGTAAAACGATGGAAAACCTACGTAAACGTGTTGATGTCAAACTAGTGCGATCTTCAGAAGGAATCAAACTACAACGTCTCTTAAATAAACCTAGTTATGCTCGATCCACAATCTTCGACAACGATCTAGCCGCTGTACACAACTACAGAAGTAAGTTACTTTTAAACCGCCCAGTATATGTCGGAATGTCGATTCTAGATCTTTCGAAACATCTAATGTACGACTTCTACTATAATGAGATGAAGGATCAGTATGGATAACGCTGTAATGTACTATACACAGATACTGATAGTTTATTACTACACATAGAAACAGAAGACATCTATACAGACATTGCCACCAATAAACATCTATACGATACGAGTAACTACAGCAAAGATCATCCTCTGTATGACATATCCAACAAGAAAATACTTGGTAAAATGAAAGATGAATGTGGCGGTATTCCTATTGCTGAATATGTTGGACTACGATCGAAGCTATACTCGATCTTGAAAGTAGGTGGTGGCGAGATTCGGAAAGCCAAAGGTACCAAGAGGGCAGTCGTTAAACATTGTATCCGCCACGAACAATACAAAGATTGTTTACAAGATAAGAAAGTATTTCGTTATGGAATGTATATGCTTAGAAGTGAAGGTCACAGGATGTATGGTATTCATATGAATAAAATATCTCTCTCACCATTCGACTCTAAGCGTTGGATTTCAGCAAACGGAATAGATACGTTAGCCTATGGACACAAAAACTTAGACATGAATGATTTCATCGAGGAATTGCTTGGATACGAAGGCACAATTATAGATGATGATTTCATCGAGGAATTGCTTCTATCTTAGATCGGTGGGGTACGAATAGAATTCCCTTTGGCGGTAGTTCAGTATTTGGTGGAATGACTTGTAGCTCTTCACGTACGAATCCACGTTTTGGCGCATCCTTTTCCAAATAGTACAGGACTGGTTGGTTCGAAGATATCACACTACGCGAAATAATATACGTCTGTAAACTCCACACGGGATCAGTTACTCGTTTGGCTCCACCTTCCAATTCTCCAGACGCATAGAGATATCGAACTAGAACATCGAACGGTAACCGCTTTTCTTTCAATCCAACAGTGCGCGAATATGTAGGAGTTTTGATGTTGACTTGCTGTGCTTCTACAGAACTTGAAGGTTCCTTACCTGTTAGCCTAGTGACTTCATTGTTCATGGCTTTGACGACATCTGGAAGTCGCAATACCCATTCTCTACTACGCGTATCCGATCCTTCACATGTGAGTACCATCTCTTGTGCATATTGATATCCAAACAATCTCTCAGCTAGTGTTCTATTTGCTCGTTCGACAAAACTTTGCGCTCTATGATTACCAGCCTCACCTCGTTGGACTTTCGTACCATATAGTTCTAGCGTTTCAGACATACGACCCATGAATTCCCTACCAGGATCGACCTGCAACGTTTTTGGCCATTCGAGTGGACTACGCTTGTAGATTCGTTCAAAGGCAGCAGAAACTTCACCACTATCTTTCGATGCTAAAGGTTCAGCCTCTTTATATCTAGAAGCTACATCGATTACCACTAATGCATACTTATATAGTTTCCTTCCACGTCCAGGTCGATCATGAGGTAGAAATATCAAATCAGCTTGATGGACCTCATTTGGTTTCGATACGGTCCAATGTGGTCGTGGTATATATCGTGGTGGTGGTAAATAAATTTGCCATATCGCTTGTTTCTCTAACCAACTCCTAGCTGCGTCTTCCGATACTTTTGCTGCCACCGATAGTTTACCAATTGCAGAGTAGCCTTTCCAGTATCCTTCAGGACCATAGAAGATAGCATCCATTATATATCACGTTAACAACGAGACTTTAATATGGATAGTTCTTATCGTAAAAAGAAAAAAAAAGAATAAAGACTTATTGATCCTTATTCTTTTTTTTCTTTTTTTTCTTTTTTTTTTAAAGTAGGTCTATAACCACTTACTAGTCAGCATAAACGTCTTGTTGAGTGCTCCTATTCTTCTTTAATGGTTGTCGTACTATGTCGATGTCAACATCTAATGGGTATGAAAGCCCCATACCACTCACACAAATACTTGCGGCATTGCAAATACCATCGTGAAAAGAACCTGGTAGAATAAGTTTATTTATATTATTGATGTTAACGACGTTAGAGTTCTCATCAACGAGAGGTTCGTATATGGTGCGGCCTCCCTTAGAAGTGTATCCCTTACTCTTATCAAAGAATTGACCATTAGATACTCCTGTCTTATAGTCGCATTTCATTCGCATCCTCATTATAGGATTAGGTAATTGGCGTCCGGCGTTAACAGTAGAATTCATAGAAATAGTTAGTTGAATCATTGGAACTATCCTAGTATTAGTAACGATAATGGCATTCTTTCCGGGTAGACTGTGTTTACGTGGATCGCATCCGTAGATTTTCTTATCATTGATAAGCTTATTTACTTCACAGTCGAAAGCCCAATCTAAGTATTCGACTAGTTTGAAAGTAAGACTTAGCTTGTCGTCAGAAGGGAGATCCGATTCTCCATCGTCGCGTTTCTTAATCGTAATTCCATCGTCTTCCGTATGTACGGCGTCGTTCCACTTTTGGAATTGTAAGCAAGGATGACGATCGCGTTTCTTGACCTTATTGTTGCTATTAGATGCAGCGTTCATCTTAATTATATCTTCTTCGTTGTATGGAGGTATCTGTCCCACATGTCTTTCCCCTTTGAACCGAAAGACCGCCGGATGAGGTCCATCTCCAATGTCGAAGTATACGGAAACGTATTTGCACCCATTCGGTCCGTTCCTAGGATGAGTCCAATCGAACGATATAACGGACTCATAGGATTGACCATTTTCTTCGGCCCTTTCGAATGCTTCAACCACATCACCTACGTTGAAAACAACTCTAACGTTCGAATCCTTTTGACTAGTACTACCACTATCCATCGTCTCAATAATATGAATAAGTAGAATATCAAGGAATTCGAATTTACTAATAGTACGAAAGAGGACCTTCGATATCTATGTACACGCGTATCTTTAAATGGAAGTAAGAAACCAACTTTTTTTAGTAATTTCCTAATAGCTTCTTAGTAATTTCCTAGTAGGCTCTTAGTAACTTCCTAGTAATTGCTCCATAGAAGGTAGCGTCTATTATGTATCACATTAATAACGAGATTTTAATATAAAGAGTTCTTATCCTCGCCCTATTATCAAACCTACGCTGCTCCCTTCGTACGCTTTTGGGAAGAGAACCGTGTGTGCGTTTAGTGGCTCATCCGAGCAAAGCACCACATTGTGAATGCTTGAGAATTCTTCCGTCTTACTCATTTGCAATTCTAGATTCATTATGTAGACTCTGTAGTCAGTATCGAATTTAACGTCTGCTAACTTTCCCTTTGGATCTAATTCGAGCATAAGCGAATCGGTACAATACGAAGTAGAGGATCCTAAGACTATTAAGGCATTAGTGGTGATAGAGTTTACACTTCCTTTAATCCTCACGTTGACGATTTCCATTTTTCACCTCTGATATTTATATATATGTGTAGCTTCAAATGTAAGTATAAACCAACTTAGACTCGCCTAGTAAGCGATCTTGTAATTTCCTAGTAATTGCTAGTAATTGCCAGTAATTATCAGTAATTGCCAGTAATCTTACCAGTAATTGCCAGTAATCTCACCAAACGTAAAATCTCACCAAGTGTAAAAAAGCTCGTTTTTAAAAAGCATAATCATATCAAACGACTAATGACACATCCAGCGACTAGCATTGCGCCTCCAACATAGACTAACTCGCCAGTCCTCTGCGAACTTGATGGTTGATAGTAGTCTGATAAACGAGGTTCTTTCATTTCTTCGAGACGTTGTAGTTGCTTGCGCAGTTTATCGGATCGTACGAAAGCACGGTTAGTATCGTTTTGAGAATCGTGTGCACTACGTTCCAGACCTTCCTGTTCTTGTGCATGGTCGTATAGTCTTTGACGTTGTTTATTGTAGGCAATCGTAGCAGCCGTCATTTCCTCTAGTGCCCTGTTGTGCCTTTCTCGTTTTATAGCAGCCCTATCGTCTTTTCCAGAAAACATCCTAGCGAGTACGCCACCACCAGTGAATGCTGTCGCGTTTAAAACAGCTCCGAAAATTGCCATTCCAATTCCCGCTAACGTTGCCATGAGCACTCACAAATCGACTGGTATGTACTTCTGATCCTCGAGATATTCCTTTGCAGCTAGTTGGAGAAAGAATTGAAGAACAAAATCTACATCTTCAAAAATGGTCAAATCTGGATTTTTTTTTGGCCAGACCGGGTAGGAGAAAAATCTTGGATTTCTGTCAAAAACTGAAAACTATTAAATATGCTTCAAAATGATCTCAAACAATCTCCTAGCCGCTTCAGAACATCAATGGATTAAG
Organism: Actinernus sp. WN-2022; assembly: GCA_030867875.1. Taxonomy (NCBI): domain Eukaryota; kingdom Metazoa; phylum Cnidaria; class Anthozoa; order Actiniaria; family Actinernidae; genus Actinernus; species Actinernus sp. WN-2022. The sequence goes on along the minus strand of JAOWCC010001634.1, from coordinate 116,913,755 downwards.
TTGGAATAAGAATTGAAGAAAATATCTACATTATTCAAAAATGGTAAAATCTTGATTTTTGGGCCAGACTGGGTTATAGTAGCCTGCGAATACAGCCGCCTCACATCGGGTGGAAATAAGCCCCCCGAGAGAGACGTCTGCGAGTTGTGTGTAAAAATTCCATACTGATGACGTAAGTTCGTCAAGAATCCGGACGAACGCGTTGATTGGTTGCTGATTTCATATATCGCGGCTGTGAATTTCAAGATGGCGGATGTTGTTGTATCGCGGACACGTCTTCGTGATTGTGTCGATTCATTAGTTTCCTTCTTTAAAATATCGTCTGTCACTGATAACCAGTTTGAGGCTTTGTACTGGTTTATATCTGGAAAGGAGTTTTATGTTAGTTTACCCACAGGTAGTGGAAAATCTTTAATTTTTCACCTCTCAAAACCTTGCATTTTATTGGACCCCATTGGGCTGCACTGACAAAGAATGCCATTGTTTTAGGGTTAGGGTTTGTATTGTTTCAGGGTTAGGCATTGTTTGGATAGCCAGTACTATTCCAGGTTCCGAGGAGGTGAAGGCCGCCCCAATTTTTCATGTGGTTCCTAGTCTTGTTCACATGTGGATGTATGACAACGAAGACAGCAATCAAAACAGTCTCCTGGAAAAAGGTATAAGCATTCAGTGTGCTTTTAAGGTTTATTCCATGTAGTTAATTAGCACGTACACATTTAAACGAGCTTAGTGCTCACTCTGTGAAATGTGATTAAATAAACTACTACTACAAGGATCCAATGGGCCATTCCATTTAAAATCCGCTCCCACAAGCGTTCACTTATTATTAAACCCTTATTATTATTATTATTATTATTATTATTATTATTATTACAAGTGCATACCGCTAACGATAATCAACCCTGCAAAATACAGTGGCTACTCGATTTTTAAGACAAAAACACAAGTTCAAACGCGTTCTGATCAATCTAGTTATAACAAAGGATAAAACGAAAATGAATAGCGAAGTCTACAGATGCAAAATGAACCCCCATCTCTGCGTTCTGATCAATCTGGTTATAACATAGGACAAAACGAAAATTGAGTGCGTATTAACGTGTTTGCTATCAATCCGATATGATCTCAAGTAGATATCCCATATGATACTGAAATGTTCGATAATGTGATGAAAATAGGGCTAGAAAATATATCGCTGCACCCCCTTGGATTTTCATAAAATGATATCAAAATTCGAGCTCTACACCAAAAACTACTTTAGATAACATCAATTGCGTTTCTTTATCTCCTGTTATTATTCATTTTATTATATCTATTATATTACACTAGTGGATACCGCTAACGATAATCCAACACGTGTGTTAGACGCTAGCTAGGTCATAGTGCGTTTTGGGTAGTGCCATGCAACTTGCATGGTAGTGATCATGGGTGTCTGGTTATTTTCCACCTACTAAGGCTCAAGTGGAATTTTGGAGCACTTCTCGTGGAAATAAGTGGCGTAAACATCAGTCGAAAAAGTTTCTCCTTGAAACGATTGTTATTTTGCATCCAAGTGCATGGAATGTCATCACAAGCTCGCGAACCGACAGTCATCCGCAGTTCATGCCGCATGGCAGTTGTCGCGTCGAGTACAGAAACCATGGTTTTAACTCTGCCACATCACTCCATGCATTGTGATTTGAAGCTGCAACCTCATTCTAGCCACTTCTAAATGGGGGAGGGTTCCATTATGAACAGGAAAGGCATAGCATTTTCCACCCCTCCCCCTCAGTTTTGCAGGGTTCGCATTTCTTACCCCAAATTTGCAACCTATATGTTGTGTTCGTCGTGTTTACTATCAAAACCATTATTTTTAAGCTGCAACTTCAATCTAGCCACTTCTAATGGGGGAGGGTTCCATTTTGAACAGGAAAGGCATAGGATTTTCCACCCCTCCCCCCTCAGTTTTGCAGGGTTCGAATTTCTTACCCCACATTTGCAACCAATAGGTTGTGTTCGTCGTGTTTACTACCAACACTATGATTTTAACGCTGCAACATTATTTAATCCAGCTCTGGACTCGGAAATAGAAAATGAATCTTGTCCCAGGATGCTTTGCGGGCAAAACCAAAAGGGCGATGGATTTTTAGAGGTAGAAAGGAACATGGTAAAGACATAGGGATTTCACCAAAGTGTTACCCATAGAAAACTGCAGGGGGTCTTCTTAATTTGGTTAACATTGATGTTCAGGGGGGGGAAATGACAGCCAAAATAAAATTTTAAAATGGCTTAACCCCCCCTGGACTTCATTTGCGCGAATATTAACTCAAAATTTTAATCTAGTTGAATGAAATTACATATGATAGGCTTGTTTTAATTCGCATTAACATAGCGCAACGTACCTAACATTAACACCTCCAAGCTATAAATTACAATTATTCCCTACCCCACTCCCCCTGGGAATGGTATACCCATTTGTGTCAGCAAAATGTCTCCGGAATGTCATTCATGACAAAACTGATCGGTTTCTAAGTTTTCACGTTCAACACCGAAATACAGAATTGACGTTAACCAGCTGCCCAGACCCCGCTCGGCCAAGCAAAAAGCGAGAAAAAACGCCTTAACCCCCCCTGAACTTCATTTGCGCGAGTAATTACGCAAAAATTTCATCTAGTTGAGCGAAATTACATAAGATAGGCTGGTTTTTATGCCATTAACTATGCGCTAGATACCGAACATTAATTATTTAATTAATTAATTAATTAATTAATTATTTAATTATTTATTTAATGATTGTATTATTTCTATGTTTATCGTTAGGAACTAGTGGATACCGCTAACGATAATCCAACACGTGAGTTAGACGCTAGCTAGGTCATAGTGCGTTTTGGGTAGTGCCATGCAACTTGCATGGTAGTGAACCTGGGTGTATGGTGATTTTCCACCTACTAAGGCTCAAGTGGAATTTTGGAGCACTTCCCGTGGAAATAAGTGGCCTAAACATCCGTCGAGAAAGTTTCTCCTTGAAACGATTGTTATTTTGCATCCAAGTGCATGGAATGTCATCACAAGCTCGCGAACCGACAGTCATCAGCAGTTCATGCCGCATGGCAGTTGTCGCGCCGAGTACAGAAACCATGGTTTTAACTCTGCCACATCACTCCATGCATTGTGATTTGAAGCTGCAACCTCATTCTAGCCACTTCTAAATGGGGGAGGGTTCCATTATGAACAGGAAAGGCATAGGATTTTCCACCCCTCCCCCCTCAGAGGCTTCAATCATCCATGTGGGAGACATTAATAGATGGGTTATGTAAGAAATCAAGGTTTTAAGGTAATCAATAATAGAGGGACACCTAACTTGTTTGCTATCAACCCGTGGATATCGAAGTACTTGAGTGCGTATTAAGGTATTACGGTGTTTACTATCAACCCGTGATTATCGAAGTAATCGAGTGCGTATTTATTTGTTTACTATCAATCCGATATGATTTCATGTTTAAGCCAGTTCTAATGGGGAGAGTACCGTTATTAACAGGTAATGCATACGCTTTTCCACCCCTCCCCCCTCAGTTTTGCAAGGTTTGCAGATCTTACCCCAAATTTGCAACCAATATGTTGTGTTCGTCGTGTTTACTACCAAAACCATGATTTCAACGCTCCAACTTTATTTAATCCAGTTCTGGACTCGGAAATTGCAAATGAAACTGTCCCAGCATGCTTTGCGGCCAAAACGGAAAGGGCGATGGATTTTTACGGGTAGAAAGGAACGTCGTAGAGACATGGGGTTTTCACCAAAATGTTACACATAGAAAACTCCAGGGGGTCTTCTTAATTTGGTTAACGCTGAAGTTCAGGGGGAGAAATGGCAGCCAAAATAAAATTTCAATATGGCTTAACCCCCCCTGAACTTCATTTGCGCGAATATTACATCAAAACTTTAATCTAGTTGGATGAAATTACATATGATAGGCTAGTTTTACTTCCCGTTAAGATAGCGCAACATACCAAACATTAGCACGTGCAAGCTATAAATTACAATTATTCCCTACCCCACTCCCCCTGGAAATGGTATACCAATTTGTGTTAGCAAAATGTCTCCGGAATGTCATTCATGACAAAACTGATCGGTTTCTAAGTTTTCATGTTCAACACCGAAACACAAAATTGACGTTAACCAGTTGCCCAGGCCCCGCTCGGCCAAGGAAAAAGCGAGAAAAAACGCCTTAACCCCCCCTGAACTTCATTTGCGCGAATTAGTACGCAAAAATTTCATCTAGTTGAGTGAAATTACATAAGATAGGCTGGTTTTTATGTCATTAACTATGCGCTAGATACCGAACATTAATTATTTAATTAATTAATTAATTAATTAATTAATTATTTATTTATTTAATGATCGTATTATTTCTATGATTATCGTTAGGAATTATTATTATTCACTTTGGCCCTTCAAAGTCAATTCAAGCTTATATACAAGAGAGTGGTCACTGTGGCAGAGTATTGCTCTGTTGTTCAATGGCTTAAATTTGAAAGATGCCGATACTGACATGAAGGAATATGTGAAAACAGATAGTTGTTGAAGAAAATTGCTAATGAGGCACTTTGACTGCCCAATTTACCCAGTGGACACAACCGCTGTGATGTATGCAGTGAAAAGTGTAAATGCCAAGGTGAATACTGCAATCAAGACATGCACCTACCTACTGATGCAGAATTGTTGTCACCAAATCAGCACCATGCATATAGACAGGTTTCACAAGAACAGAAAAGTACACTTCTCTATAAGCTAAGACAGTTACAGCAAAGACTTGTGATGAAAGCAGTGATTGTCAATGAGGACTACACTCCTACTGTTATGTCTTACCCAACTGTACTTTTAGAACTTGGTAAAGAACAAATTAACCAAGTTGTGGAACACTCTGACATAATATTTACTCTAGAGGATATCTTGAAACATGTTGACATATGGCAAAAAAAGCATGGCATTGCTGTTGCAGTCAATTGCCCTTAACCAAAACGAGTAGGAGACTAGGTACTAGATTGTCGTGTGGTGCCTGAGCAACGCATTTGGGTAGACAGGACTTGTCTGTCTGTCTGTTGTCATTGCATCGAAACAACATGACGAGTGTTTGAATGTGTTCCAAGAGTTTACAGAGATATGCCAAAGCCACTAAATTGCCGAGTTCCTCTGGAGTGTTCCGAGGCAAACTTGCACCAGGAATGTCCTCTTCAGCTAAAGAAACATGAAAACATTGAGAAGATTGCTCACTCGCCGCCTTGTTGTTTCGATGCAAAGAAAAGTTATGTCTAGATATATCCAAACGTGTTGTCCAGGCCCTGCGCGACAAACTAGTACCAAGTCTCCTACTCATTTTGGTTAAGGGCAATAGCCCACTTTTGATACAATGCTTCATTGTCACACAAAAGTTTTGAAATGAGGCTCCGGGAATAATACTCAGTGATTCGTGAAAACACAATATAATAAATATAATCCCCCCCCCCCTGGTACTCTACCCAAAGTTGGGTAGGGGTGTGCCACTGGGGCTCTGAAACCCTTACCCTGTTTAAGACAAAAAAAAAATTCATACTCTGTTCAAGACAAAGTGTTAACATTTTATATCCCTGAAAAAGACAAATAACATATTATCTATACTTGGATGTCAGTGTTTGTGATCTTGTACGATGAGTGTCATAACTAAAAAGTGTCTATCAAGCGTTAGACTAAATAAAGCACTACAAAAGTAGACAAATAGCATACCCTGTTCAAGATCTGTCGATGTAAAAATGGATACCCTGTCTAAGACCAGAAACTCGAAATACCATACAACTGTACCTGTCCAGCAGATCATCCCCATATAGTCCATATATGGGAATACCCCCCCCCCCCCCCCACAGGAATTTACCCCAGAGCCTCATACTGTATCGAAACTTTGTGCATGACATTAATTAAACATATCGAAAGTGGGCTATTGGGTCATCCTATTTTGGTCAGGTTCATGTACCTTGATACCCGTGGAAACATGGAATTTGTCATGTGCATGAATCTTGATGTCCAATCAAATGACAGATCAAGATCTTAAGGGTTTTGATCTCAGCTGAAACAGGATCAAACACTTGCATTTTAACTAAGTTACAAGGATTACATCATACGTATGAATTTACATGAAAGAAACGATGGAAAAGATATAAATCGAACCACTGACCTCATGAATGCCCCTGACTCCTACTGTCTTGCCCACTAACTGTATTGGGATGCTTGTTGAAATGAACCATACAAATTAACAATGACAAGGTTTTTGATCAAAAAGTATGTTCGGGAAAACACCAGGAAAACAATACATCTAAGAATGCATAATTATTGTTTAGAGAAGTCGTATCAAAAACTACTTCTGCATGTTTGTCCATGGTCTCAAAACACATCAAAAGCATAATCAAGATTCATTGCTTCTAGATGTTTTGATACCATGGTCAAACAGTTGAACACATTTTTGATATATAACTTAAATGTATCATTGCCATATTTAAAGAGTATGTACACATTAAATCATGTTTTACATTGTTGAGCCTTTTTTGGCTCAGGGACCATCATTACATTTGGAGGAGGGGAAGGAAAAGTTAAGTTTCAAGGTATATAGTTTATTCCTAAAACCTTGAAGGGTCTCCTACTCTGAGATAGCTGTCTATAACTTCTTCCAAGTCGATATGTTGTAGTTCAAATATGTACATTGGTTTAAATATATTTAAACCAGTTCAAAAATAATTAAACTGGTTTAAATATCAAAGTTCCCTTTTTAGAATCTTGAAAACAATTACCTTGCTGAAATTCTTAAACAGTTTCAAAATTTTAGAAAAAAATAAACCAGTTCAAATGTAAAAAAAAAATGAACTGGTTTAAATATATTTAAACAAATGTATATATTTGAACTACAACAGATATGCTGTGGTTCAATGTTACCTTACTTTTATTTTGTTGTCAGATTCATCAGATTCATTTTAATTTTGCACATATTTATATAATATAATATAATATATGGGGGGGGGGAGAGAAAGAGAAGAAATAGATATTTACAGCTTTGAGGAAAAGTGCGTAGTGATCAAAGCATACGTAGCCAGTGGCTTTCGAGTTGACCACTACCACAGAGAAGATAGTCGATAGACAATTTATGAGTAAGTATTGTCATTGATTTACATATGTATGGTACTAATATAAGGTATCGGATTCATATATACCGGTGTGTTGTTTCATGTTCATTATTACCAACACTTGAATAAAGTTTAATATAAATCAAATCATACAATAATAATTATTGAACCACAACCGAACCTATGCCCCAGTGCATTCTGCTGCTCAACGGCCTGCATTATGTTTTATATGTTCCTCTTTGTAGACTGTAAAATGCTTCCTAGCTCTGACATACAGCTGTATTCATTACATGATATTCTTTAGTCGCCTTATCAACTATCTCGCTTTGACATACATTTTCATGTTTAAATGTGTACGTGCTAATTAATTACATGGAATAAACCTTAAAAGCACACTGAATGCTTATACCTTTTTCCAGGAGACTGTGTTTTGATTGCTGTCTTCGTTATCACTCGTTATCCACATGTGAACAAGACTAGGAACCACATGAAAAATTAAAGATTTTCCACTATCTGTGGGTAAACTAACATAAAATTCCTTTCCAGATATAAACCAGTACAAAGCCTCAAACTGGTTATCAGTGACAGACGATATTTTAAAGAAGGAAATTAATGAATCGACACAATCACGAAGACGTGTCCGCGATACAACAACATCCGCCATCTTGAAATTCACAGCCGCGATATATGAAATCAGCAACCAATCAACGCGTTCGTCCGGATTCTTGACGAACTTACGTCATCAGTATGGAATTTTTACACACAACTCGCAGACGTCTCTCCCGATGTGAGGCGGCTGTATTCGCAGGCTAGGGTTATAGGCACTTTAAAGGTTAGGGTGAAGTGTGGGGGAGGGGTGGGGGTTTCCCAGAAAGCGTAATTGATCCCATTTAAGCCCACATCCCCAACATCCACATTTCCAACTTTGGCCCATGTTTTTCTCAAAAAAGTGTGGTTGTACTCAGGGGAATTTACAGTAATCATGAACATCAAACTTACATAGGGTTGTAGTCCATTAGACGTGTCTTCTCCAGCATCCCAGCCAAACACAAATTTACGATCTGTCCATCTTCGTACTTTTCTCCGCTTTTTATTAATTGCCAGGTATCTCTCCTATAAAATAATGTTGATAAGATAAAGTGTGAGTTGCATGATACTGGCTGACTTCCATAGAATTCAAAGTTAGGTTGACAAACCACAAAATAATCTGCAACTTGTGAATGCTTATAACCATACTAAGCATGGTTTACAGGATTTTAAATTTCAAAGAACTGAACATGTTAATTTTAGGGTATGAAAAATTTAACCTCAAAATGCGGAATCAAGAAAAGCATATATATTGGAGAACACAGTTATGCACACCAAATTCTCATGGACTAAACAAGTGCCAAGATTTTCATTTCAAACACAGGATACAATAATAGTGTTAGTACATTGTATTCTAGATATTCTTTTGTAACTTGTTGAGTTTTATTACTCACACTGTAAAAATATTTTTAATTCCTTTCTTTGCACAAAATGTGCTGCCATATTTTAAAATGTTTATTTGGCATTCATTTTTTGTTTACATAGCCATAGTTTATAGCTTGCCTCTCTTTGTCATAATGCCCCTTTGGTTGTTTTATTATATTAAATGTGTACATTGTTATTGCTTTTAGTAACAAGTTGTTATTATCATTAGTATGTGTGACAAATACAATAAATACATATGAAAGTGGAAAATTATGAATAAATACACAAATGTCCAGAAAAACCTCACTGTGACATAATATATAATTATGGATAAACAGCATTAAAATAGGAGAAGGTGTATAATATGTTTCTAATTCTAAAGGTCCTAGCTATTACCCGGTAATAGTGTAGAATTGGATACAACCGACAGCCTACCGAAAACAACCAACAGCCTACTCACAACCTACCAACAAAGAACCGAGAGCCTAATGACACCAAACAGCCTACCAGCAGCCTACAGACAAACAACCGAGAGTCTACCGACTGCCTATTAATAAACGAACAACTTAATGTATGTTACCAACAACTATGTTAAAACCCACCGTCAACTTACTGACAACTATGTTAAACCCACCGACAACTATGTTAAACCTGCCAACAACCTACCAACAGCCTACAGTCTGCCTACTAACAACCTACTGACAACGTACCGACAATCTACAGGTACCAACAGCGTACCAAGAGTGTACAGACAACCTACCGACAACCTAATCTACCAACAGTGTACCAACAGCGTACAGAACACCTACTGACAACCTAACCTACTAACCATTAGACGTGAGTGGGCTGGAAATAGGTGTCTTGCTCTGCTCGTCTTTTCATATGTGTTTTGCCATTTGAAAGCGGTCATGATAAAAAACTTAATTGACTGAGTTAGGTCGGATCAGATGGAAAAACATTAAATATTCTCTGTGCCCTCCCTCAATAAATACCTAATACATCATTACTTTAATAGCGACAAGTTCCTTTTCCTGATACTTTTCCTAGTATAGATCACAGATACAAGTGATGATATATTAAATACAATTAGCAACAAACAAAAGCCTTGTACTGACAACATTCCCAACAGCATTTTACTTCTAGACAGCATACTGTAAGTGGAATAGTAAGATGTATCAGGGGCAAGGGAAACAAGTTAAATGGGAATATGGGAAGGGAGGGGAGGGGAGGGGGTAGGGACAGAGAAAGTAGAGGGGAGGGATGGATTTTTTTTTATTCCCCACCCCAAAAAAACTAATCGCCCTTTTTTTATGAATCCCCCAAAAATAAAATATCCCTTTTTAGAATCTTGACAATTTGAACTGATTTAAAAAAAATTAACTGCATGGTTAAGAATTGAAGAAATATCAACATATTGAAAAAATGGTAAAATCTTGATTTTTTTTTTGTGGCCAGACCGGGTAGGCGAAAAATCTTGGATTTCTGACAAAAACTGAAAAAACACTCAATATGTTTCAAAATGATCTCAAACAATCTCCTAGTAGCTTCAGAACATCAATGGAGTCAGTTGGAATAAGAATTGAAGAAAAAAATCTACATCTTCAAAAATGGTAAAATCTGTTTTTTTTTGGTTAGACCGGGTAGGCAAAAAATCTTGGATTTCTGTCAAAAACTAAAAAGCACTCAATATGCTTCAAAATGATCTCAAACAATCTCCTAGTAGCTTAAGAACATCAATGGATTAAGTTGGAGAAAGAATTGAAGAAAAAAATCTACATCTTCAAAAATGGTCAAATCTGGATTTTTTTTTGCCAGACCGGGTAGGCGAAAAATCTTGGATTTCTGACAAAAACTGAAAACTATTAAATATGCTTCAAAATGATCTCAAACAATCTCCTGGTAGCTTCAGAACATCAATCGAGTCAGTTGGAATAAGAATTGAATAAAAAAATCTACATCTTCAAAAATGACCAAATCTTATTTTTTTTTTTGGCCAGACCGGGTAGGCAAAAAATCTTGGATTTCTGACAAAAACTGAAAAAACACTCAATATGCTTCAAAATGATCTCAAACAATCTCCTAGTAGCTTCAGAACATCAATGGATTAAGTTGGAGAAAGAATTGAAGAAAAAAATTACATCTTCAGTAGTATACAAACTGTTGCTTCTGGCCCGATTACAACAAAATACAACGAACACACTGTTGCATTTGTTGCATTTTATGACATCTCACCCTTCGGGTTCGTTATCATAAAATGCAACAAATGTAACAGTGTGTTCGTTGTATTTTGTTGTAATCGGGCCAGAAAGCAACAGTTTATCTTCTACTATAGTTCATTTATTGTATTTATAATTATATATTAAAGGAATGTAATCATAATGTATTATATCAGGGCTAAGCATATATTAACATTTGTTCGAACATTTTGTTTATAGTGAATTTATTGTATTCTAACACCCTATTAGAGGAGTTTTGCTATTAGGTATTATAACGTATATTGTTATAATCATTATTTACTATTATAGTCCATTCATCATATTTCTACACCATACTAAAGGTTTGCTAACGTATATTCTCTATTTCTCGATATTAACGTATACTACCATATTAGTACGTATTAATACCACACAGATTAGACAAGTGCATGTGATTGAAGAATCTAAACGTAGACGTCACAACTAAGATACCAATTAGACACATAACATATAGGTATATCACACTATGTCTGAGATAGTAACTTGTGATTGGTTGATGCGAGGAAAGAACAGTAAATGTATAAGGAAGCGCTCAAAGACATCGGAGTATTGTTCTCAACATAACTTACAGAAACGAAACGGTGGTACACCATTCGTTCCATGTGTGAGATGTGGTAGAGGATGTCATACGGCTAATGAGCTTTGTTCAAAATGTGCCACAATCCAACTCAGTCTCACTAACGAGAAGAAGCGCATCGATATGAAACGCGCTAAGTCGTTGATGGAATCTGAGAAACAAGAGGCAAAACTCCAAGCTAAGGATCCAAATAATGTGGTGGACATTTGCGAACTCGATAAGATATTGGAGGATCTACATGTGGTAGAATCGGAGGATAAGTAGAAATCGCAATATAAAAAAAGAAAAAAAGAATGAAGAGAAATTGTTATGCAACCTCTCTTCGTTTTTTTTTTTTTTTTTTTCAACAACCAATTAAACAATTGACAGGCATATGGTATACAACTAGTATGGACGAGCTTATTAGATTACTTGGTTCAGGAATTTGTACGAGCCTACGTATTAACACTGGTGGAACATGTCCCGAATGTCTATGTCCGATGGAAAATCAAGGAACGGAATTCATATGTTCCACTTGTGGTCTTGTTTCTGAGATCGACTCATACGAAGAAACACCTATCAATGTTGCTACTCGGTTACGTATAGTAGGTACATTGCAACGACTTTCGTTAAAATCAACCCCAAAGGAGTACCTAAGAATATCCAACAAATAGTCTATGAGATTGTTAGTATGGCAATAGAAAGCAATATAGGTACCAGTTCCATACTTCGAACTAAAGTTATTGGAGCAAGTTACGAGGTACTACGTCGTTTGGATCTCATATATCTCTTACCGATGTTGTTAAACGATGTGGTACACATAAGGGTTCGATCATACGTTTTGTTAAGGAGTTGATTGCTTACCATTCCTACTTTGAGCCCATCTATAAAAAACACGGTCTAACTAGTGATAGGGTTTGATTTCGTAAAGTGAAAATAAGAGCCACATTCGATTCTTATCCCACTAGACTGCCAAGTTTTTCTCGCATTTCCTTTTGCACTTCTTGCTTGAGTTCCATTCGAATCTGTTCCACGTTTTTTTCACCACCCAAAGTCTCACGACGAATTTCAGACCTCATAATCTCGTATTTATCTGCTTCAGCTAGGATTAGACTGTATTCAGAGTCGGATATATTTTCATCACGTAGGGCTTTCGATACGAGATCACGAATCGTATTAACTTTCGATTTTGCTAACATAGTTGTTCTCTCATGTTTAGATACTTTTATTCCTAATTTTTTAGCTCCAATGGTCGTAGATGCTGAAATTAATCCACATAAGCCACCAATAACGCCAAGTGGTAAACCAATCACTATTCCGAGGCCAGTTAAAGCTACTCCCAATCCAGACCCAGATAAAATCACAAATAGACCTCCTGTTACCACGGCAATGCCATGAACTATTCCTTGAGAACGTGCATATTTCTTACGAACGCCTTCATAGTGTTTTTCTTGAGTTTCGATATCCGAAAGCGTATCTCGGATTGTTTGCAGGCGAAAATTCTTTCCAGTGCCACTAGCAAGCGATGGATAGATATTTGGTGCTGATGGAAAAAGTGGTTGAATTGAATCGCCGTCCATCATATGTATATGCTATATATGTATGATTTAATCAATCTTCAATACGTAACGTATAGGTCGACCACGATATTTACTTTCTCATCACGAATTGTCAGGCGAAGACTATTTCTTGTTGTCCCTAGGGCTCGTATGGGTATAATGACAAACGTAGAGTAAGTATTTTTCATAGATATTCCGCCTCGGATCTCAAAGCTACTCAGCACATGTGATTGCTTTCCATCGTGAATTGAGAAACTAGAATCCACCACATCACAGTGGACATATACTGTGTAGATGTTATTAAACATCAGTTCGTGGTTGCGCGCTTCGAGCATTATATAATCTGGGCCCTGTTCATCTCCTTCAAACCCCAACAGCGTACAAAGATTTTTACTTAAAATTAGTGGCTTAATAACCTTTAGAGTTAAAGCCTGATTAGGTATTAATTTAATAATGCCAGCATCGATTGCGGGTTTTAAAGCTTGTGTGATGGTAGTTAGATCATGATACCCCTTAGCGATAGAGTATGGGAATCTCACCATACCTGGGGTATTCCACCAGAATGAAGCTTTCTTTGCTAGGTTCCACCAACTGTTCTCAAAAGTGACCCGATTAGTGAAATATTATTGATAAGAATAGGGTTATCGAAGTAGACAGTATGGTCAGACGATGTGGTGGTGACATTTAAGATAACCATCTTATATATTAAAGGTATAAACTGTATATGTATAGCTTCAATATGGTAGAGGTAGAGGCGTGGAAGCAGTTTAAGCATCTATTCCCAAAGGCCATAACCGGACATTTCGACTCTTTTGTTGGTCGGGATGGTGTGTGGAATATTAATTTATTCTTTCATGGTGGTACCTATCAGGTGTTCACAGATGCAGGCCTCCCTACGAAGACAGGTGGAGGTCAGCTAATGGTATGGCACGGACGAATAGGCAAGGCTCTTGATTTAGCTCTTGGTACGAAAACAGTTTATGAGGAGGTACTATTCGCGCGTAAGCATAAAGGTCTTTCTAAAGAAGATGTGGAAAATGAAAAGATCGCAACATTGAATGCTAATCTATTAGTGAAGTTTAAGAAACAATATCCACATGCAGATTTTCACAAGTTCTATGTATCCACGGATATAGACGGCCCTGGTAAATATTCAACTAGTATTTGGTTTCGAGATGGGAATCATGGTTATGTGGTTTATGGCGATGATTTCTCCAAACTACCTGCTACTATTCAAAAACGAATCGATAACTCATTGTGGGATGTGCATGGAGGTTTCCCATTTGCGTTGACACTAAATAAAAGTGTGAAATATCCCATCGCAGCAGTTCCTTTCCACGAAAAAGCACAAGATATCGATCTCACTAATCTATGGATATACGTCACACCAACAAAAAAGTTCAATATGGTCTTTCATAACATATTCAAAGAGACCACCATAAAGCATATGACAGTAAATGAGTCCCATCATTGGTTATCAGGTCCAGATTTCAAATATTGGCCTCAACAATTGAATTTTGCAACGTGGTGTGCGACTTCTGGATGTGGAGTGTCATTATTCGATCCTATTTTCAAAACATATCCACCCATCGTTCAAGGGTTCCTACGATTTCACGTTTATTTCACAATACGAAGAATTCTTCATGAACTTGGTTGTCCTCTACCTAATGACTCCGTTTTCAAGCAGATGGATAACCTCTATAGCAAATCAGCTCTTGATGATTTATGCACCGAATTTGGTTTATCTCAAACACCAGACTTTCGATGGGATGGAGGTAATAATCATGGTTTAGGAGACGTCTACATATATGTTCATGGAAAAACGGTGAATGCAACAGAGAAGTACGCACATAACACTTCATACTCTGCAAAGTGGCCAGGTGGTGACTTCAAGTTTCCTAATGAGAGTCGTACAGATTATCAGTTTTCGTTATCTTACATTAGCGATGACAACGATAAACAATACAATTGGTTCGTACCACCAATCGGTAAGGGGTTAACGGATGCTGGATTAGGTAGATTGAATCGATCTGTCGAAGCTTTCGCGTATTGCGTTCTAGGTGCTCAAGTTAGTATGCTTACACCAATCATTGGTAGTTATAACACCAAACTAGAGCTAAAAGTTTTGCTTGAAGCCACGATTATTGAAAACGACTTAGTGAAAAGCGTAAAAAACTATCAGATTACAATAGATGGTACAATAACGCATTCAAGATAGCTACGAAAGATATGATATTGGGCTCAAACTCAATCAACGATGAGCAAACTAAACTCCCACCACCAGATATGGAAGGACAGATATGGAAGGACAGATACAAAAGAAACAATTACCACATAATGCAATTCCACATCCTACTCCACAACGAGTTCCACATAGTCCTACTCCACAACGTCCTACTCCACGACATGAGACCAATCTAGTGATGGTATCTATTGTAGGAGCTGGAATTGCATGGGCGTTATTTCGCTAACGTCGTTTGTATTGCTCTATTGTGATCACCACTATAGCTACGATAAATAACCAAACGTTCTCTTCTAATACTCCTAGAGCTTGACCGGCCATAGTAAATATGAAATTCGTAATTGATCCAATCATTCCAGGTAGTATCTGTCCAAGTTTCTTTCCCATTTCCTTTAACAAATCACCCACCGTTTGTAATCCCTTCTTTACTGTATCTGCCACTTTGTCGATACCATCTTTTACTGGTTTCGGTACGGCTTTCGATAACTGGGAAACTATTACACTAACGATAACACCAATAGCAGTTGTCACTGCAAGAACAGTCATTCCATACTTTCTGAAGATGTATTTGATCCTCTCACGTAGCGACGTACGTTCTAGTATGACTTCTTCTTTATATTCAAGTAATTCTCTTTCCCTACGGATAGATATTAACCTGTTATTACCTGCTTTTTTCTGAGCGTCGGTCGATTCGGAGTCTTCAAGAATAGATTCGTTATTTGCTTCCCGATCAGCGAGTTGTCGTTCTGCAAGTATTACTTCATTAGCAGCCTCTTCATTATTTGGACCTAAAGCATCTTTGAGAGCTTTCCTCATCTTCATACGTAATTTCAGATCTTTCTCATCACCTACAAATAGACGTGTAAAGGGTTCTTTGCTTCCAAGTTCGCGAACTTTGATTTGTTCGTTTATTAAGGAGATTTCTATATTATGCCGAATGCCTGCATCCATATAATGCTCCTTTACTACGCCAACCAGCATTTCCTTTCCCGAATCTGAAAAGGTTTGTTCGAATGTGAATCCTCGAAGTTGGTCATCACCATGCAAATCATCCATGGTAATTGTCTCACTACCTCCAGCTTCATCTTGATTATCACCCAATAAGAAAGCCGTATATCTTTCATCTGCTTCTCGTTGTCGTCGGTTTTCTTCATCTCGTTCTCGTCGATTTTCTTCATCTCGTTCTCGTTCTTCGTATCTATCGGTATTATCCTCAGGTCTCACATCAACGTCGACCCTATCTTCCATATTGAACATAACTATATATCTTGGTATATTCAACATGATATCGACGAAGTTAATTCCTACAGAAGCACTAAGAGTGCCACTTGCACTCAAAGCTCAACGAACCCTATATAGAAAACCTTTCACTCCATCATCTGCCAATCCAGGTGAGACTCTCTATGTGGAAGTACCAACGATGGGAGAAGATATCGTATTAGTACCTGGTAGTTTAGCATTATTGGGTGATATCGTACTATCTGGTGGACATGCAAATAATCGTGTTGTTGCCAATGTTGGACGTTGCTTAGTTATACATCGAGTTTGTAAGATGGGAGCTGAAATAGTAGAAGACATTGCTCGATCGGATCTATTACAAACATATTCCGATATCTATCTATCTACGCAGGAGAGAGAATCGAGAATACAACAAGGTATCCAATCAGATAACGCAAATAAGCTACGATCTAAGGCTGGTGATGCAGGTACTTCAGATACTGGTGAGAATGCATTGTTAGCTGCATATGGTTCCAAATATAGAATTCCGTTAGACGTTGATATTCTTACACAACATGGAGTTCTATATCCACATGCGTTAGAAGACACTATTTCATTCGAATTAACTCTAGCTCGCGCTATCGATATAATAGTTGGATCAGATTCGACAAAGATAGGTACGTACAAGCTTACCAACATCCAGTTAGAATACGAAGCAATCAAGAATTAAACACTAGCTAGGTCTGCATTTAACGCATATGAAAAAGGTACTGCATTCCTATACGGTCACGCAGTTCACTTCAAGTTAGTACCTATCGCTAAGGCATCAGATACTTTAATATCTCAAAACATCAATGTTCCACGACGATCATTTGCTGGATTACTTCTTCTATTTGTAGATCCACCCACCGCTGGTTCACGAGATAGTGAAGCATTCGTAAATCCTGATCTTTCGAAGATAGAGATAGACGTAAATGGAGTTCCAAATAGATTCTTTCCTGGAGGTATGTTACCACCAGATTTTTGGGAATCCGCAAAAGGATGGTTTTCTACATCCAATACTTCTATGACTTCTACAAAATTTTACAACAACAGATTTGCTATTCTAGTTGATTGTCGCACAGCAAAAGATTCCTCTGCTCATGGTGATGGAATGGCACAAACTGGTGGTGGAAAAGATATCGATATTCGTATACATAGAACTGTGGGCAAAATCGTTAGCACTGTAAACATGCATATCTACGTCCTTGCGGATGCTCAGCTTAAGATATTGAACAGATCTTTACATAGTATAACATACTGATGGATTCTCTCACAGCACATATTCCATTTAATGCACTCATAGTAGGTCCAACGAATTGTGGAAAGACTGCATTTCTCATAGAACAACTTCGTGGACTATTTCGTGGTAAGTTCGATTATATAGTATTAATTTGTCCTACGTATGCCAATAACAAAACATATCATGGATTTGCCAATCGAGATCCGCATTTTTATGTTATATCTCCACCTCAGAATGCTATCGATACCACCTTGAATATTTGTGCAACCTTTTGGTCAGGTACCAATACATTATTGATTCTTGATGATTGTGCCGCATCAAAAGATGTAAAACGAAGAACTGACAAACTGGTAGATTTAGCATTCTCTGCTCGACATATAGGACTATCTATTTGGGTGCTATCCCAACAATTAACGAGTATATGTAAACCTTTTCGTGAGAACGTAGCTATCGTAATTGCATTTCATACAGCATCGGTTATAGATGGTAAAAAGATATTTGAAGATTATGGAGGCACACAAGAATGTAATGAATTACGAACGATACTTCGATCTCATAAGTTTGCTCGCATATGTTTCTGTTTACGACATCCTTTCGTAGTAGTGTTAGAGCTACCCGCACCTATAACATATTATCATGGATGAATACGACAAAGAACTGGATGGATACGTCAGAGAACTGAAAGATGAGTGCGCTATTACTTGTCCTACAACCAAATTGGAATTTCCAACTGAATTGGAGGATATCGAAGAATGTCGGGAAGCACTTAAGGTTTTAGCTGCAACTGGTACAACGAAAGAATATCTGGGTGAGAATTTCTCTCTAGGAGATATTGCTAGACTATCTGAAAAAGAAGTAAAGAAATTGTATAGAAGGTATGAGGCCGTTGTATGTAAGCAAACAACAGAACCCATAGTCAATAGTGTGATGCGTCTAGCTACACGTTCAGTTGCTTATATAGTACCCATAGATTCTCAAGAAGCACTTATCAAAGAACTACAAGAAGACAAACTAGTCCGTCACAAGATAAGTGTTGCGGTTGGTCTATTATCACTTAAAGCAGGTAACTTTATGGCACTAGCTAGCGTCTTTCTCCACGTATCTAATCACATAGTCATTCCTGGTACACCTATTGAACCTTCGCAAGTAATTACTATATCGAATCAAGATGGAGGAACAGACGGATCAGATAACTGCGAATCCACCAACGACTGCACCAACTAAAGTAAAAGATCCAAAGAGGGTTGCTGCTGGGAAAGCATTAGCACTAAGTAATAAACTTGCTAGAGCGGCTCAAAAGAGAGAGATTACACGTGAAAGTGAATTATCTAAAGAAATCAACGTAGATGAAAGTTGGATGAAAAATGTGTCTATCAATACTACTATCGCAGTTATTGGTACGGGTGCTGCATTAGTTGGTGTATACTATCAATACAGAAGATATAGAGATGACACTTCTAAGAACGTTAGTACGATACGACCCTCAAGTCCGATACGACCCTCAAGTCCGATAAAGACTATGGTGCCAGATATGGAGTAACAGTTAAAGACTAGAAACTATGTGATATATGTTCGAATGGATCAAGAATTACTGAAAAAAGCAGCAACCGATGCTGCCATGATAACTGGAATCGCTACTGGTATTGGATGGATAGTAAAAAAGACTACCAAGGAATCTATGCTTAACGATCCTTCTATTTCTATTATAAATTACGTGAAGTGGACTGCCGTGATAGCTGGTAGCATATATGCAAAACGATATCTCGAGACACAAAAGCCCAAACCAAAGGATTAGTAGTATAGTATGGCGACAGCAAATGCAATGATGTTCTTAGGAGCGATTTTGAACGCAACGGCATTCACTGGTAGTCAAGTGCTTGCTAAGATGTTAGGTGGGAAAGATAAAGAACAAGAAAGACATAATAGGGAAATGGAAGAATTTGATGCTGCTAGGGAGGCGCATATCGAAGAACGACAAAAATTGTTCGATTGGATACATAACCAGGAAATTGCTGAACGCAATGCATACAATATTCAACACGATCTCAACCGAGATTTTGTGCGATCCTATAAGTTACGTCAGGCACTGAAACGACTCGAAGCAATGAAAGAACCTCGTTTATCCGACTACTATCAACCCTCAAGCAATCAGAAGACTGGTGAGTTGATCTATGTTGGTGGTGGAATGCTAGTTGGTGGATATGCTGTTAGTCGATATGCTTTTTAAAAAAACGAGAATTTTTACGATCGACGAGATACTAAAAAAGAAAAAAAAAGAATAAGAACTAGTTGGTTAGATTAGCTCTTATTCTTTTTTTTCTTCTTGTTGAAGGTTAGAATACATAGATATATAATGGATGCTAAACTAGCGAATATCTTCTATGGTCCTATGGGCTATTGGAAAGGTCATGCTGCAATTGGTAAGTTATCGGCGGCTGCAAAGGTATCGGAAGATGTAGCTAAGGGTTGGTTAGAGAAACAAGCCATGTGGCAAATATATCTATCACCACCACACTATATTCCACGACCACATTGGACTGTATCGAAACCTAATGAAGTTCATCAAGCTGATTTGATCTTTCTACCTCACGATCGATCGATGCTTTAGTGGTAATCGATGTAGCTTCTAGATATAAAGAGGCTGAGCCTTTAGCGTCGAAAGATAGTGGTGAAGTTTCTGCAGCCTTTGAACGAATCTACAAACGTAGTCCACTAGAATGGCCAAAAACATTGCAAGTTGATCCTGGTAGAGAATTCATGGGGCGTATGTCTGAAACATTAGAACTACATGGTACGAAAGTTCAACGAGGTGAAGCTGGTAATCATAGGGCACAAAGTTTTGTTGAACGAGCAAATAGAACGATAGCTGAAAGATTATTTGGATATCAATATGCAAAAGAGATGGTACTTACATCTGGAGGATCGGATGCGCGTAGTAGAGAATGGGTATTGAGGCTTCTTGACGTTATCAAGGCTATGAACAATGAAGTTACTCGACTAACAGGTAAGGAGCCTTCAAATTCTATAGAGACACAACAAGTAAACATAAAGACTCCTACATATTCTCGAACTATTGGATTAGATGAAATGCGACTACCATTTGACGTTTTAGTTCGATATCTCTATGCATCTGGAGAATTGGAAGGTGGAGTAAAACGAGCAACTGATCCTGTATGGAGTTTACAAACATATTATATTTCTCGAAATGTGGTATCATCAAATCAACCAGTTCTATACTATTTAGGAAAAGATGCACCAAAGCGAGGGTTTGTTCGTGAAGAGATGCAAGTGATACCATCAGATACAGAACTACCACCAAAAGTTATTCTAAGATAGAAGCAACTCACAAATAAAGTCGTCCATATCTTCATCCTCTGTAATGACGTTTTTACTGTTGTAGGATAGTGTATCAACTACGTTTGATAGTATATTGCTAATAAAACCATCTAATTCTTCATCCTCTGGAAAAACGTCTCCATGACCGTAGGCTGTTGTATCTATTCCGTTTGCTGAAATCCATCGTTTACTATCGAATGGTGATAGAGATACTTTGTTCATATGCATACCATACATCCTGTGACCTTCACTTCGAAGCATATGCATTCCATAGCGGAATACTTTCTTATCTTGTAAGCACTCTTTGTATTGATCATGACGAATATTATGTTTACAACTGCCTTCTTGGTACCTTTGGCTTTACGAATCTCACCACCACCTACTTTTAATATAGAATAGAGCTTCGATCGTAGTCCGACATATTCTACAATTTGAATACCTCCACATTCGTCTTTCATTTTAGCAAGTACTTTCTTGTTGTCAATACTATACAGCGGATGGTCTTCGTTATAATTACTAGTATCATATAGATGTTTATGAGTTGCCATGTCTGAATAGATGTCTTCAGTTTTAATGTGTAGTAGTAGGCTGTCGGTATCGGTATAAAGTAGATTACAGCGTTGTCCATATTGCTTCTTGAGCTCGTTGTAGTAGAAGTCATACATCAAATGTTTTGAGAGATCTAGAATTGACATTCCAACATATACTGGACGGTTAAGAAGTAATTTGCTTTTGTAGTTATGTACCGCTGCTAGATTATCGTTAAAGATCGTCGAATGAGCATAAGTAGGTTTATTCAATAGACGTTGTAGTTTTATTCCTTCTGAGGCACGCACTAATTGGATATCTACACGCTTACGTAGATTCTACATTGTTTTTCCAAATACGCTATTGTTCATCAGTTTGTATAGATCCTGCTCGAAAGTGCTCTTCGCTTGTTTTCGTAACTCTGTTATTCATTCGTATGTATGGTTCCATCCATGGGGATTGATCAAATCGTAATGCCCTGTGGATCTTTTTCAAACGCATACCAAGAGATAGATACAGTTGTAGGTTGCGGTAGTGTAGCACATATCGTTCTTTGTTATATAGGTTAGGTACGAGTTTTTCCACTTTCAAAGATCCATTACCTTTATATAGTTCCTCGAATAGATCGGTTTGATACTCTGAGAACCAAGTTTTATCGACTTGCATTCTCTCTGGAGCTAGTGGATAGCTGTTATGTGCATCGTGAAGTTCTCGAGGATAATCTAGATCGACTTCAAGGATATAACCTTTATCTGAATCAATTGCATGTTCGATGATTTGTTCTTCTGTTGGTGTACACCACTCGAATCCTCCCGTTGGTAGATATTGGCTCATAGCATAACCATATAGATTATTAGCGTCAAGATATAGTATGTGACTATTTCGTTTATTATGATCAAAATCGGGTATACTTTGGTTATTTGCTTTGGCATAACGCTGAGACACCATAGATATACCACCACGTAGACCTTTCTCAATGAATAAATGCATGTCATAGTCAGTTAATAGTTCAAGCTCCACACCTGTCTTCTTTAACAATGCATCCCACGATAGACCAGGACTAGTATAGTAGTGAGCAGGATCCAAACCATAGTTTTGCATACATGTTGTGCGAAAGGTCTCGAACACATCTGCTATAAGAAGTACGTCAGTTTGTAGGTAAAGGTCATGGTAATCACCCAATGTCTTACAATCAAATACATTCCAAACTTTTATTGCGTGTTCGTAATCTTCATCGGATATGTCCTCTAGAGTTAGTTTACTATAGAATGCATCTTTCGGTGGTAGAGAAGTCTCTACAAATCTATCCCATGAATCCATGTACTCATACGGATATACTCCTTTACGAGTTAATAGATTGGTTTTCTCTTGATCATGTGTGTGTTTTGCAATTTGTTGGAATGTGTCTTCAGCTGCACTTGATACCAACTTAATAAGAGATAATGGTAAGAATTGAATACTATCAATGAATCGTAGGTTACCAAGTGAGAATGAAATATATTTCTCCATATTATTTGGTATGCAAGATATATTACCTTTAGTCTTAGAAATAGATTGCATCAATAAGTGACAATCATAGCCACGTAAATTATGAAATACAACTGGAATTATAGGTGATAGACGTAATTTTAGATTACATGTTTTGTGTGCGGCACCTCGAAACTCACCTGTGATGTGGCAATGATCACGTACTTTATCACTAATTAAGGGCTTCTGACAGGTATGACAAATCGTTGCGCTATTATAAACCTTATAGTTTTTCCATGACATACATAGTGGTTTAGCCTTTTGGGCTTTGATCTTCACCTCTTCCTCTTGTATGCATCGTAGAAAACGTTCGATAGTATCCATGCCTCTATATAGTACTGGTGGTTCGCTATGACCATCGGAACGTATAACTATATAGCAAAATCCACAGGGAATATGTTCTTCTGTTTTAATAGTATTGCTCTTCTTTGGATCTTGAGCAGGTCCTTCGATCTTAGTGGTTAATGCCTCAAGGTCTGCATAGATAATATAGGGTACTTTAAGCTGTTTGTGGATATTCTGGAATGAGACTTTGTTGTTATTATTGGTAGGCATTTCAATGCGTATGGCTCTGTCATTGATACCATTACACTCTGAAATGTGCTTTGTAAGAAGAGCTTCATCGGAATATCCATGTAGACATCGCCCGCAAAAGTACTTCCTATTATGATTCTTTGTTTGATCGAATAGTAGTTTGTTTAAGTCCTTTATCCAACAATAGTGTTGCTTACCACTACTTTGGTCTTCTATTAGCAATAGGTTAACATGCTTTAAGAAAGTCTCATTCGAAATGTGGTGTATGATCAATTGCTTTTCCTTCGAATTCCATCCAAACACATTAATCGAGATTTTGTTTTGCTTCTCTACGCGTCTTATTTGTGAGATTGGTGTTGGCGCATCCACTCCATTAAAGTTAAACCCATCATCTCCTTTATATTTCGATGTCTCCTGAGGGTTTTTTATGGTTGGAAGTTTTGCTGCTTTTCTTGCTGTTGAAAGAGCTTCTGCGCGTAATGACCAACGTAAGCAATTGTCGTCTTTGTTGTTCACATTGATCACTGCTTTCTTATTAGCTATTTCTGATGGTAGTGGTAAATATGAGCCTCCACGTAGTGGTTGATATCTAGCGGTGTTTAACCATAGAATATTGACCCTATCTACGACCCAATTAGATCCTCGACTGATCCACTTCTCGATTTGGTTGTATATCTGAGCATGTGCTTCTACTATTACACTACGGATCCCATCGTCGTTGATCAAAACAGATTGAAGGCTATAAAAGGTGGCTGTATCGTATACATAACCATCAGGTTTGTCGAGTACGAAAGTTATGTTTAAACCTAATTGAGCTTTTAAGGAATTATGTTCTTGAATCTCTTCCTTAAGCTTTTCGGTAGTTTGCTTACGCACACCAGCAAGAAAAGCAGCTGGATCTGCTCCTAGAGGATTATCATCCGGAATATCCATCTTCCATCCGTGTAAATAATTCCTTAAAGCACGTACTCGGACAAATGTTAGTATGTGATCGGGATTGTAGATTGTTTTGAATTTGAGATCCTTGATTGTCTCAACGTTGTTAGTCGTTTTTACTTTCTTGGAAGATGCGTACGTGGGGTCGAATTCTGCAAGTATAGCTTTACGTTTTATATGTGGTATGGGTATTGGTTGCGGTACATATTTTTGTGGACGTATTGGTCGTCGTAAACGTCTTTTTTCCGTTTTAGGGATTGGTTCATCAAGGATGATGTGCTTATCCATGATAATACCTTATAGCTACACTCCTCTAATAGGGTTTTGAAATGTAATACCTTGATCTAATATGGTGTAGAAATATGATGAATGGACTATAATAGTAAATAATGATTATAACAATATACGTTATAATACCTTATAGCTACACTCCTCTAATAGGGTTTTGAAATGTAATTCCTTGATCTAATATGGTGTAGAAATATGATGAATGGACTATAATAGTAAATAATAATTATAACAATATACGTTATAATACCTAATAGCAACACTCCTCTAATAGGGTGTTAGAATACAATAAATTCACTATAAACAAAATGTTCGAACAAATGTTAATATATGCTTAGCCCTGATATAATACATTATGATTACATTCCTTTAATATATAATTGTAAATACAATAAATGAACTATAGTAGAAGATAAACTGTTGCTTTCTGGCCCGATTACAACAAAATACAACGAACACACTGTTACATTTGTTGCATTTTATGATAACGAACCCGAAGGGTGAGATGTCATAAAATGCAACAAATGTAACAGTGTGTTCGTTGTATTTTGTTGTAATCGGGCCAGAAGCAACAGTTTGTATACTACTTCTTCAAAAATGGTAAAATCTTGTTTTTTTGGCCTTGTTTTTTTGGCGAAAAATCTTGGATTTCTGACAAATACTGAAAAAACACTCAATATGCTTCAAAATAATCTCAAACAATCTCCTAGTAGCTTAAGAACATCAATGGATTACCTTGGAGAAAGAATTGAATAAAAAAATCTACATCTTCAAAAATGATCAAATCTGATTTTTTTGGCCAGACCGGGTAGGCAAAAAATCTTGGATTTCAGACAAAAACTGAAAAAACACTCAATATGGTTCCATATGATCTCAAACAATCTCCTGGTAGCTTCAGAACATCAATGGATTAAGTTGGAGAAAGAATTGAAGAAAAAAATCTCCATCTTCAAAAATGGTCAAATCTGGATTTTTTTTTTTGCCACACCGGGTAGGCGAAAAATCTTGGATTTCTGACAAAAACTGAAAACTATTAAATATGCTTCAAAATGATCTCAAACAATCTTCTGGTAGCTTCAGAACATCAATCGAGTCAGTTGGAATAAGAATTGAATAAAAAAATCTACATCTTCAAAAATGATCAAATCTGTTTTTTTTGGCCAGAACGGGTAGGCGAAAAATCTTCGATTTCTGACAAAAACTGAAAAAACACTCAATGTTTCAAAATCATCTCAAACAATTTCCTAGTATCTTAAGAACATCAATGGATTAAGTTGGAGAAAGAATTGAAGAAAAAAATCTACATCTTCAAAAATGGTAAAATCTTGATTTTTGGGCCAGACTGGGTTATAGTAGCCTGCGAATACAGCCGCCTCACATCGGGTGGAAATAAGCCCCCCGAGAGAGACGTCTGCGAGTTGTGTGTAAAAATTCCATACTGATGACGTAAGTTCGTCAAGAATCCGGACGAACGCGTTGATTGGTTGCTGATTTCATATATCGCGGCTGTGAATTTCAAGATGGCGGATGTTGTTGTATCGCGGACACGTCTTCGTGATTGTGTCGATTCATTAATTTCCTTCTTTAAAATATCGTCTGTCACTGATAACCAGTTTGAGGCTTTGTACTGGTTTATATCTGGAAAGGAGTTTTATGTTAGTTTACCCACAGGTAGTGGAAAATCTTTAATTTTTCACCTCTCAAACCTTGCATTTTATTGGACCCCATTGGGCTGCACTGACAAAGAATGCCATTGTTTTAGGGTTAGGGTTTGTATTGTTTCAGGGTTTGGCATTGTTTGGATAGCCAGTACTATTCCAGGTTCCGAGGAGGTGAAGGCCGCCCCAATTTTTCATGTGGTTCCTAGTCTTGTTCAGATGTGGATGTATGACAACGAAGACAGCAATCAAAACAGTCTCCTGGAAAAAGGTATAAGCATTCAGTGTGCTTTTAAGGTTTATTCCATGTAATTAATTAGCACGTACACAATTAAACGAGCTTAGTGCTCACTCTGTGAAACGTGATTAAATAAACTACTACTACAAGGATCCAATGGGCCATTCCATTTAAAATCCGCTCCCACAAGCGTTCACTTATTATTAAACCCTTATTATTATTATTATTATTATTATTATTATTATTATTATTCACTTTGGCCCTTCAAAGTCAATTCAAGCTTATATACAAGAGAGTGGTCGCTGTGGCAGAGTATTGCTCTGTTGTTCAATGGCTTAAATTTGAAAGATGCCGATACTGACATGAAGGAATATGTGAAAACAGATAGTTGTTGAAGAAAATTGCTAATGAGGCACTTTGACTGCCCAATTTACCCAGTGGACACAACCGCTGTGATGTATGCAGTGAAAAGTGTAAATGCCAAGGTGAATACTGCAATCAAGACATGCACCTACCTACTGATGCAGAATTGTTGTCACCAAATCAGCACCATGCATATAGACAGGTTTCACAAGAACAGAAAAGTACACTTCTCTATAAGCTAAGACAGTTACAGCAAAGACTTGTGATGAAAGCAGTGATTGTCAATGAGGACTACAGTCCTACTGTTATGTCTTACCCAACTGTACTTTTAGAACTTGGTAAAGAACAAATTAACCAAGTTGTGGAACACTCTGACATGATATTTACTCTAGAGGATATCTTGAAACATGTTGACATATGGCAAAAAAAGCATGGCATTGCTGTATAAGCCGCACCCCAAGTTTTGAAGCTTGAATTTAGGAAAAATACAAAAAATTATTAGAAAATCTTTTGTTCGAGTTCATAAACGCTTGTACTTGATGCCAAACTTCTTCAAAAAAAGAATAATCTTTTGTTGGAGTTCATAAACACTCGTACTTGAAGCAAAACTTCTTCAGATTGTCATAAATAAATAATCACAACTTTAATTCGACCTACAGCAAAACAATACCCTGAAATACAAAGAACCCTAACCTCAGAATACAATGAACAAGAGCCTATCTGGGCTTCCACTCGGGCCACATGAGATTGAAGGTGAAATACACTTTCATTTGAAATCCTCTTAGTATTAACTCAAAGGGAAGAATTATTAGCTGAATTTAAAAGTCTTTAGGAGTGGCTGGTAGCGCGGTGACTTTCATTCTCTGCTCCCCTAGTATATATGTAATTTAATATTTTTGTTTTTCTCGTATGTAAATTAAAGTTGACATTTTAATTTAAACACTACTTATTCAAGTAACACACATTTACAATTTAGTCTTCTTTTCTGTTATACTGCAGGTTCCGATTGTCTCAAATGTATGTTTATATTTTTTCCATATTATAAGTTGTATCCTGTCCATCCTGTGATGGAGCTAGCTATGTCAATTTGTGTGCTGTCCTTGCTATAGCGACACGACGTCATTTATATACTTGCATATGTGGTTGGCAAAAAAAACGCGTGTTTCTATAACTTGTATGGAGGGTGGGGGAACAGAACAGGGAGGAGGGTGAAATGTCCAGAAAAACTAGGGAGGAAGAATTTAGCATACAGGGAGGGGGGAGAAAATGGGATCTACATACATGCTCTAGAGAGAAATTTTAAAACTCGCTAGGGAGGAGGGAGAAATGTCGGGGAAAAAATGGGGAGGAGTGAGATTTCACTACCCGTTCCTCTCCACTCTGTATGGGAACTAGCGATTTGAGACTCACAAAATACATCTAAAGTCTCAATTCTGCTTCCAAGTCCAGGTACCCTGGGGATTTTTCCAAATGCCCAATCAAACCCCCTGGTATAGGGCACAACAAATAGTAAAAAATAATACAAGGTTGGTCCCCTTGGTTCCTAATCCATGGACCAAAGTGAGCTTCCCACCCTATCCCCTCCCCCTTCCCCCCCCCCCCCCCTCACCAATGGGCAACAAACAATTAATTCTGACAAGGTTCCCATGGATCCACCCCTGATGGAAGCTGCCGATACATGCATTATTTACCCATCCATTTACAATAACAATAAAAATTATTAATTATTAATTGCCAGGTATCTCTCCTAAAAAATAATGTTGATAAGATAAAGTGCAAGTTCCATGATACTGGCTGACTTCCATAGAATTCAAAGTTAGGTTGACAAACCACAAAATATTATGCAACTTGTGAATGCTGATAACCATACTAAGCATGGTTTACAGGATTTTAAATTTCAAAGAACTGAACATGTTAATTTTAGGGTATGAAAAATTTAACCTCAAAATGCGGAATCAAGAAAAGCATATATATTGGAGAACACAGTTATGCACACCAAATTCTCATGGACTAAACAAGTGCCAAGATTTTCATTTCAAACACAGGGTACAATAATATTGTTAGTACATTGTATTCTAGATATGCTTTATAACTTGTTGAGTTTTATTACTCACACTGTAAAAATATTTTTAATTCCTTTCTTTGCACAAAATGTGCTGCCATATTTTAAAATGTTTATTTGGCATTCATTTTTTGTTTACATAGCCATAGTTTATAGCTTGCCTCTCTTTATTATATTAAATGTGTACATTGTTATTGTTTTTAGTAACAAGTTGTTATTATCATTAGTATGTGTGACAAATACAATAAATACATATGAAAGTGGAAAATTATGAATAAATACACAAATGTCCAGAAAAACCTCACTGTGACATAATATATAATTATGGATAAACAGCATTAAAATAGGAGAAGGTGTATAATATGTTTCTAATTCTAAAGGTCCTAGCTGTTACCCGGTAATAGTGTAGAATTGGATACAACCGACAGCCTACCGAAAACAACCAACAGCCTACCAGAAACAACTGACAGCCTACTCACAACCTACCAACAAACAACCGAGAGCCTAATGACACCAAACAGCCTACCAGCAGCCTACAGACAAACAACCGAGAGTCTACCGACAGCCTATTAATAAACGAACAACTTAATGTATGTTACCAAGAACTATGTTAAAACCCACCGTCAACTTACTGACAACTATGTTAAACCCACCGACAACTATGTTAAACCTGCCAACAACCTACCAACAGCCTACAGTCTGCCTACAGTCTGCCTACAGTCTGCCTACTAACAACCTACTGACAACGTACCGACAATCTACATGTACCAACAGCGTACCAACAGTGTACAGACAGTGTACAGACAACCTACCGACAACCTAATCTACCAACAGTGTACCGACAACCTAACCTACTATCTATTAGACGTGAGTGGGCTGGACATAGCTGTCTTACTCTGCTCGTCTTTTCATATGTGTTTTGCCATTTGAAAGCGGTCATGATAAAAAACTTAATTGACTGAGTTAGGTCGGATCAGATGAAAAAACATTAAATATTCTCTGTGCCCTCTCTCAATAAATACCTAATACATCATTACCTTAATAGCGACAAGTTCCTTTTCCTGATACTTTTCCTAGTATAGATCACAGATACAAGTGATGAAATATTAAATACAATTAGCAACAAACAAAAGCCTTGTACTGACAACATTCCCAACAGCATTTTACTTCTAGACAGCATACTGTAAGTGGAATAGTAAGATGTATCAGGGGCAGGGGAAACAAGTTAAATGGGAACATGGGAAGGGAGGGGAGGGGGGAGGGGCAGAGAAGGTAGAGGGGAGGGATGGATTTTTTTTATTCCCCACCCCCAAAAAACTAAAATCGCCCTTTTTTTATGAATTCCCCAAAAATAAAATATCCCTTTTTGAAATCTTTAAAATTTGAACAGATTTAAAAAAAATTACCTGCATGGTTAAGAATTGAAGAAAATATCAACATATTGAAAAAATGCTGAAATCTGGATTTTTTTGGCCAGACCGGGTAAGCGAAAAATCTTGAATTTCTGACAAAAACTACAAAAACGCTCAATATGTTTCAAAATGATCTCAAACAATCTCCTGGTAGCTTCAGAACATCAATGGAGTCAGTTGGAGAAAGAATTGAAGAAAAAAATCAACAAGAAAAGAACTAAATTACTGAAGCAGCAAAAATGTACTGAAGTTGAACTTCTTAACAACCGAATTTCCAAGATGATTATTGCAAACAGAACGGGTCTTAAGTCTGATGGGGATTGGATCTAAAAGATGGTGGAGGAAAATTGACTTAATGTCAAAGAGAAAAGAAAGAGTGCAACCCACTCTCGATCAAAGCTTCGTCAATAAACTAAATAACTATTTTGCTGACATCTGTCACGACGCTAACTACACCGAACCCACCCCAATGATTATCGATCAAGATGCTTCCGTTCCTGAGCTCAATGAGACCCAAGTGCAATTCGCACTATCGAAAGTTAAAAGAACGGCTACCGGACCTGACAACATTCCTTACTGGGTTTGGAAAGATTACGCAGACGTTTTTGCACCGGCGATAAAAGCAATCTGGAACTTATCTCTGAAAACCTGCACTTGGCCAAGCTCCTGGAAGGAAGCTAATATCAGCCCATTAGCAAAGATTGAAGCACCCATAGAGTGTCCTGACTATAGGGGAATTAATATCACTCCTGTAATCGCGAGGATCTTTGAGCGGGTTGTCTATAATAACTATGCTAAAGAGAATGTTGAAGCTAACCTGTCTAAGTCGCAATTTGCATATCGCACCGGAGGGAACTGCACGGATGCCCTTATTAGGATGCAGCATTTCACGCTGAAAGGCCTTGATAACACTGACACTTCAGCTGTTAGATTATTCACTATGGACTTTGCTAAGGCATTCGATAGTGTCAAACATAGCATACTAAGTGATAAATTAAAGAATTGGCCCGATTTAAATCCTTTTATTGTTAATTGGTATCTAAGATTTTTACAAAAACGCAAACAAAGAGTCATACATCAAGGAATGACATGTGAATGGAAATACATCAACAAAGGCACAATCCAGGGTAGCGTCAGTGGTCCGTATCTCTTTAATATGTTTATGAATGATCTGGAAATTAGTAATGACAACAAGACGACAGCGTTAGATAAATATGCAGATGATTCGAACTTACAGATTATCATAAGTAAGACTGCGCCAGATGTATCAGTTCTCGAGATCAATCACTTTATGAACTGGACAAACTCAAATGCTATGTCTTGTAATCCAACTAAATGTAAAGAACTCATTTTTAATAAGAAAGGACACTTATCTCACTTTAATAATGTTCCTAACATTGTACAATATGATGCATTGAAGATACTTGGAGTAATCTTTCAGTCAGACAGTAAATTTTCAAAGCATGTCACTGTTAAACTCAAAGAAGCAAATAAGTGCCTTTCTATTATTAGAACTCTTCGAAAGGAAGGGTGTAGCCAAAAGGAACTCGACCATCTCTTTAAATCACTCATCCTACCTAAATTAACTTACGGTTTATCTGTCTATGGCTCTAGTGAATCCGACCTTACCACAGTACAGCGCTTTCTTAAAAGATGCCATAAGAGAAAGTACTCTTCAGAGCTTATTAACATTCATTATCTTTTAGAGAAAAGTGACCGACACATTTTTAACAAAGTTAACTCTATTTCTAATCATCCATTACGATCACTGTTGCCTACGGTTAAGCAGTCCTCTCGAAGGCTTAGAAAACAAACCGCCGTATATCCTAAAGTTAATACAGAGCGTTTTAAAGGTAGTTTTGTAAATAGATTAATTTTTTAGTATAACCTAGTTTCTTAATTCAATTTTTGTCCCATTTTAGATATCCATGTATGATTATATGGTAGTTTTTAATATTACCTTCTTATCTTCATTTACATTTTGTAACATCTGATATGTACAATATCAATGTATAATAAAGACATATTATTATTATTATTATTATCTTCAAAAATGGTCAAATCTGGATTTTTTGGCCAGACTGGGTTATAGGCACTTTAAAGGTTAGGATGAAGTGTGGGGGAGGGGTGGGGGTTTACCAGAAACCGTAATTGATCCCATTTAAGCCCACATCCCCAACATCCACATTTCCAACTTTGGCCCATATTTTTCTCAAAAAAGTGTGGTTGTACTCAGGGGAATTCACAGTAATCATGAACATCAAACAGCGTACAGAACACCTACTCACAACCTAACCTACTAACCATTAGACGTGAGTGGGCTGGAAATAGGTGTCTTGCTCTGCTCGTCTTTTCATATGTGTTTTGCCATTTGAAAGCGGTCATGATAAAAAACTTAATTGACTGAGTTAGGTCGGATCAGATGGAAAAACATTAAATATTCTCTGTGCCCTCCCTCAATAAATACCTAATACATCATTACTTTAATAGCGACAAGTTCCTTTTCCTGATACTTTTCCTAGTATAGATCACAGATACAAGTGATGATATATTAAATACAATTAGCAACAAACAAAAGCCTTGTACTGACAACATTCCCAACAGCATTTTACTTCTAGACAGCATACTGTAAGTGGAATAGTAAGATGTATCAGGGGCAAGGGAAACAAGTTAAATGGGAATATGGGAAGGGAGGGGAGGGGAGGGGGGGAGGGGCAGAGAAAGTAGAGGGGAGGGATGGATTTTTTCTTATTCCCCACCCCCAAAAAACTAATCGCCCTTTTTAATGAATCCCAAAAAAATAAAATATCCCTTTTTAGAATCTTGACAATTTGAACTGATTTAAAAAAAATTAACTGCATGGTTAAGAATTGAAGAAATATCAACATATTGAAAAAATGGTAAAATCTTGATATTTTTTTTGTGGCCAGACCGGGTAGGCGAAAAATCTTGGATTTCTGACAAAAATAAAAAAACACTATATATCCTTCAAAATGATGTCAAACAATCTCCTGGTAGCTTCAGAACATCAATGGATTAAGTCGGAGAAAGGATTGAAGTAAAAATCAACATAATTCAAAAATGGTCAAATCAAGATTTTTTAGCCAGTGTCTATGTATCCTTCATAACACATACCTGAATATCTTCCTGTCTCCACAGATCAGAAGCAGTGTCTATCTTGTTTAGATGAGTTACGTTGTCAGCTCCCAGGAACTCCATGGCCAGTAGGTACATATCCTGTCGAGATATCGATATCGTTTAGAAGTTTATTCTGCATTTAAGGTACCGACCATTATGATAATTAGTAGAGACCGGTTAGGCAAAAAATGTTGGATTTCTGACAAAAAACTAAAACCCAATCAATAGGCTTCAAAATGATCTCAAACAATCTCCTGGTAGCTTCACAACATCAATGGATTAAGTTGGAGAAAGGATTGAAGTAAAAATCAACATAATTCAAAAATGGTCAAATCAAGATTTTTTAGCCAGACCGGGTAGGCAAAAAATGTTGAATTTCTGACAAAAATAAAATAAAAACTATATATTCTTCAAAATGATGTCAAACAATCTCCTGAAAGCTTCAGAACATCAATGGATTAAGTCGGAGAAAGGATTGAAGTAAAAATCAACATAATTCAAAAATGGTCAAATCAAGATTTTTTAGCCAGTGTCTATGTATCCTTCATAACACATACCTGAATATCTTCCTGTCTCCACAGATCAGAAGCAGTGTCTATCTTGTTTAGATGAGTTACGTTGTCAGGTACCAGGAACTCCATGGCCAGTAGGTACATATCCTGTCGAGATATCGATATCGTTTAGAAGTTTATTCTGCATTTAAGGTACCGACCATTATGATAATTAGTAGAGACCGGTTAGGCAAAAAATCTTGGATTTCTGACAAAAAACTAAAACCCAATCAATGGGCTTCAAAATGACCTCAAACAATCTCCTGGTAGCTTCAGAACATCAATGGATTAAGTTGGAGAAAGAATTGAAGTAAAAATCAACATAATTCAAAAATGGTCAAATCAAGATTTTTTAGCCAGACCGGGTAGGCAAAAAATGTTGAATTTCTGACAACAAAAAAAAAAAACTATATATGCTTCAAAATGATCTCAAACAATCTCCTGGTAGCTTCAGAACATCAATGGATTAAAGTTGGAGAAAGAATTGAAGTAAAAATCAACATAATTCAAAAATGGTCAAATCTGGATTTTTTAGCCAGTGTCTATGTATCCTTCATAACACATACCTGAATATCTTCCTGTCTCCACAGATCAGAAGCAGTGTCTATCTTGTTTAGATGAGTTACGTTGTCAGGTCCCAGGAACTCCATGGCCAGTAGGTACATATCCTGTCGAGATATCGATATCGTTTAGAAGTTTATTCTGCATTTAAGGTACCGACCATTATGATAATTAGTAGAGACCGGTTAGGCAAAAAATCTTGGATTTCTGACAAAAAACTAAAACCCAATCAATAGGCTTCAAAATGATCTCAAACAATCTCCTGGTAGCTTCAGAACATCAATGGATTAAGTTGGAGAAAGGATTGAAGTAAAAATCAACATAATTCAAAAATGTATATGTAGTTATGATATTGAATAATTCAAAAATGGTCAAACCAAGATTTTTTAGCCAGACCGGGTAGGCAAAAAATGTTGAATTTCTGACAAAAATAAAAAAACACTATATATTCTTCAAAATGATCTCAAACAATCTCCTGGTAGCTTCAGAACATCAATGGATTAAGTTGGAGAAAGGATTGAAGTGAAAATCAACATAATTCAAAAATGGTCAAATCAAGATTTTTTAGCCAGACCGGGTAAGCAAAAAATGTTGAATTTCTGACAAAAATAAAAAAAAACCTATATATTCTTCAAAATGATCTCAAACAATCTCCTGGTAGCTTCAGAACATCAATGGATTAAGTCGGAGAAAGGATTGAAGTAAAAATCAACATAATTCAAAAATGGTCAAATCAAGATTTTTTAGCCAGTGTCTATGTATCCTTCATAACACATACCTGAATATCTTCCTGTCTCCACAGATCAGAAGCAGTGTCTATCTTGTTTAGATGAGTTACGTTGTCAGGTCCCAGGAACTCCATGGCCAGTAGGTACATATCCTGTCGAGATATCGATATCGTTTAGAAGTTTATTCTGCATTTAAGGTACCGACCATTATGATAATTAGTAGAGACCGGTTAGGCAAAAAATGTTGGATTTCTGACAAAAAACTAAAACCCAATCAATAGGCTTCAAAATGATCTCAAACAATCTCCTGGTAGCTTCAGAACATCAATGGATTAAGTTGGAGAAAGAATTGAAGTAAAAATCAACATAATTCAAAAATGGTCAAATCAAGATTTTTTAGCCAGACCGGGTAGGCAAAAAATGTTGAATTTCTGACAAAAATAAAAAAAACACAAAATATATTCTTCAAAATGATCTCAAACAATCTCCTGGTAGCTTCAGAACATCAATGGATTAAGTTGGAGAAAGGATTGAAGTAAAAATCAACATAATTCAAAAATGGTCAAATCTGGATTTTTTAGCCAGTGTCTATGTATCCTTCATAACACATACCTGAATATCTTCCTGTCTCCACAGATCAGAAGCAGTGTCTATCTTGTTTAGATGAATTACGTTGTCAGGTCCCAGGAACTCCATGGCCAGTAGGTACATATCCTGTCGAGATATCGATATCGTTTAGAAGTTTATTCTGCATTTAAGGTACCGTCCATTATGATAATTAGTAGAGACCGGTTAGGCAAAAAATCTTGGATTTCTGACAAAAAAACTAAAACCCAATCAATAGGCTTCAAAATGATCTCAAACAATCTCCTGGTAGCTTCAGAACATCAATGGATTAAGTTGGAGAAAGGATTGAAGTGAAAATCAACATAATTCAAAAATGGTCAAATCAAGATTTTTTAGCCAGACCGGGTAAGCAAAAAATGTTGAATTTCTGACAAAAATAAAAAAAAACCTATATATTCTTCAAAATGATCTCAAACAATCTCCTGGTAGCTTCAGAACATCAATGGATTAAGTTGGAGAAAGAATTGAAGTAAAAATCAACATAATTCAAAAATGGTCAAATCAAGATTTTTTAGCCAGACCGGGTAGGCAAAAAATGTTGAATTTCTGACAAAAATAAAAAAAACACTATATATGCTTCAAAATGATCTCAAACAATCTCCTGGTAGCTTCAGAACATCAATGGATTAAGTTGGAGAAAGGATTGAAGTAAAAATCAACATAATTCAAAAATGGTCAAATCAAGATTTTTTAGCCAGACCGAGTAGGCAAAAAATATTGAATTTCTGACAAAAATAAAATAAAAACTATATATTCTTCAAAATGATGTCAAACAATCTCCTGAACGCTTCAGAACATCAATGGATTAAGTCGGAGAAAGGATTGAAGTAAAAATCAACATAATTCAAAAATGGTCAAATCAAGATTTTTTAGCCAGTGTCTATGTATCCTTCATAACACATACCTGAATATCTTCCTGTCTCCACAGATCAGAAGCAGTGTCTATCTTGTTTAGATGAGTTACGTTGTCAGGTCCCAGGAACTCCATGGCCAGTAGGTACATATCCTGTCGAGATATAGATATCGTTTAGAAGTTTATTCTGCATTTAAGGTACCGACCATTATGATAATTAGTAGAGACCGGTTAGGCAAAAAATCTTGGATTTCTGACAAAAAACTAAAACCCAATCAATAGGCTTCAAAATGATCTCAAACAATCTCCTGGTAGCTTCAGAACATCAATGGATTAAGTTGGAGAAAGAATTGAAGTAAAAATCAACATAATTCAAAAATGGTCAAATGAAGATTTTTTAGCCAGACCGGGTAGGCAAAAAATGTTGAATTTCTGACAAAAATTTAAAAAAAACTATATATGCTTCAAAATGATCTCAAACAATCTCCTGGTAGCTTCAGAACATCAATGGATTAAGTTGGAGAAAGGATTGAAGTGAAAATCAACATAATTCAAAAATGGTCAAATCTGGATTTTTTAGCCAGTGTCTATGTATCCTTCATAACACATACCTGAATATCTTCCTGTCTCCACAGATCAGAAGCAGTGTCTATCTTGTTTAGATGAGTTACGTTGTCAGGTCCCAGGAACTCCATGGCCAGTAGGTACATATCCTGTCGAGATATCGATATCGTTTAGAAGTTTATTCTGCATTTAAGGTACCGACCATTATGATAATTAGTAGAGACCGGTTAGGCAAAAAATCTTGGATTTCTGACAAAAAACTAAAACCCAATCAATAGCCTTCAAAATGATCTCGAACAATCTCCTGGTAGCTTCAGAACATCAATGGATTAAGTTGGAGAAAGGATTGAAGTAACAATCAACATAATTCAAAAATGGTCAAATCAAGATTTTTTAGCCAGACCGGGTAGGCAAAAAATGTTGAATTTCTGACAAAAGTAAAAAAAACACTATATATTCTTCAAAATGATGTCAAACAATGTCCTGGTAGCTTCAGAACATCAATGCTTTAAGTTGCAGAAAGGATTGAAGTAAAAATCAACATAATTCAAAAATGGTCAAATCTGGATTTTTTAGCCAGTGTCTATGTATCCTTCATAACACATACCTGAATATCTTCCTGTCTCCACAGATCAGAAGCAGTGTCTATCTTGTTTAGATGAGTTACGTTGTCAGGTCCCAGGAACTCCATGGCCAGTAGGTACATATCCTGTCGAGATATCGATATCGTTTAGAAGTTTATTCTGCATTTAAGGTACCGACCATTATGATAATTAGTAGAGACCGGTTAGGCAAAAAATCTTGGATTTCTGACAAAAAACTAAAACCCAATCAATAGGCTTCAAAATGATCTCAAACAATCTCCTGGTAGCTTCAGAACATCAATGGATTAAGTTGGAGAAAGAATTGAAGTAAAAATCAACATAATTCAAAAATGGTCAAATCAAGATTTTTTAGCCAGACCGGGTAGGCAAAAAATGTTGAATTTCTGACAAAAAAAAAAAAAAAACTATATATGCTTCAAAATGATCTCAAACAATCTCCTGGTAGCTTCAGAACATCAATGGATTAAAGTTGGAGAAAGAATTGAAGTAAAAATCAACATAATTCAAAAATGGACAAATCTGGATTTTTTAGCCAGTGTCTATGTATCCTTCATAACACATACCTGAATATCTTCCTGTCTCCACAGATCAGAAGCAGTGTCTATCTTGTTTAGATGAGTTACGTTGTCAGGTCCCAGGAACTCCATGGCCAGTAGGTACATATCCTGTCGAGATATCGATATCGTTTAGAAGTTTATTCTGCATTTAAGGTACCGACCATTATGATAATTAGTAGAGACCGGTTAGGCAAAAAATCTTGGATTTCTGACAAAAAACTAAAACCCAATCAATAGGCTTCAAAATGATCTCAAACAATCTCCTGGTAGCTTCAGAACATCAATGGATTAAGTTGGAGAAAGGATTGAAGTGAAAATCAACATAATTCAAAAATGGTCAAATCAAGATTTTTTAGCCAGACCGGGTAGCCAAAAAATGTTGAATTTCTGACAAAAATAAAAAAAACACTATATATTCTTCAAAATGATCTCAAACAATCTCCTGGTAGCTTCAGAACATCAATGGATTAAGTTGGAGAAAGAATTGAAGTAAAAATCAACATAAAACAAAAATGGTCAAATCAAGATTTTTTTAGCCAGACCGGGTAGGCAAAAAATGTTGAATTTCTGACAAAAATAAAACAAACCACTCAATATGCTTCAAAATGATCTCAAACAATCTCCTGGTAGCTTCAGAACATCAATGGATTAAGTTGGAGAAAGAATTGAAGTAAAAATCAACATAAAACAAAAATGGTCAAATCAAGATTTTTTATCCAGACCGGGTAGGCAAAACATTTTGAATTTCTGACAAAAATAAAAAAACACTCAATATGCTTCAAAATGATCTCAAACAATCTCCTGGTAGCTTCAGAACATCAATGGATTAAGTTGGACAAAGGATTGAAGTAAAAATCAACATAAAACAAAAATGGTCAAATCCGGATTTTTTAGCCAGTGTCTATGTATCCTTCATAACACATACCTGAATATCTTCCTGTCTCCACAGATCAGAAGCAGTGTCTATCTTGTTTAGATGAGTTACGTTGTCAGGTCCCAGGAACTCCATGGCCAGTAGGTACATATCCTGTCGAGATATCGATATCGTTTAGAAGTTTATTCTGCATTTAAGGTACCGACCATTATGATAATTAGTAGAGACCGGTTAGGCAAAAAATCTTGGATTTCTGACAAAAAACTAAAACCCAATCAATAGGCTTCAAAATGATCTCAAACAATCTCCTGGTAGCTTCAGAACATCAATGGATTAAGTTGGAGAAAGGATTGAAGTAAAAATCAACATAATTCAAAAATGGTCAAACCAAGATTTTTTAGCCAGACCGGGTAGGCAAAAAATGTTGAATTTCTGACAAAAATAAAAAAACACTATATATTCTTCAAAATGATCTCAAACAATCTCCTGGTAGCTTCAGAACATCAATGGATTAAGTTGGAGAAAGGATTGAAGTGAAAATCAACATAATTCAAAAATGGTCAAATCAAGATTTTTTAGCCAGACCGGGTAAGCAAAAAATGTTGAATTTCTGACAAAAATAAAAAAAAACCTATATATTCTTCAAAATGATCTCAAACAATCTCCTGGTAGCTTCAGAACATCAATGGATTAAGTTGGAGAAAGAATTGAAGTAAAAATCAACATAATTCAAAAATGGTCAAATCAAGATTTTTTAGCCAGACCGGGTAGGCAAAAAATGTTGAATTTCTGACAAAAATTAAAAAAAACACTCAATATGCTTCAAAATGATCTCAAACAATCTCCTGGTAGCTTCAGAACATCAATGGATTAAGTTGGAGAAAGGATTGAAGTAAAAATCAACATAATTCAAAAATGGTCAAATCTGGATTTTTTCGCCAGACCGGGTAGCCAAAAAATGTTGAATTTCTGACAAAAATAAAAAAAACACTATATATTCTTCAAAATGATCTCAAACAATCTCCTGGTAGCTTCAGAACATCAATGGATTAAGTTGGAGAAAGAATTGAAGTAAAAATCAA
Organism: Actinernus sp. WN-2022; assembly: GCA_030867875.1. NCBI lineage: Eukaryota > Metazoa > Cnidaria > Anthozoa > Actiniaria > Actinernidae > Actinernus > Actinernus sp. WN-2022. The sequence goes on along the minus strand of JAOWCC010001634.1, from coordinate 116,873,047 downwards.
CATAAAACAAAAATGGTCAAATCAAGATTTTTTAGCCAGACCGGGTAGGCAAAAAATGTTGAATTTCTGACAAAAATAAAAAAACCCACTCAATATGCTTCAAAATGATCTCAAACAATCTCCTGGTAGCTTCAGAACATCAATGGATTAAGTTGGAGAAAGAATTGAAGTAAAAATCAACATAAAACAAAAATGGTCAAATCAAGATTTTTTATCCAGACCGGGTAGGCAAAACATTTTGAATTTCTGACAAAAATAAAAAAACACTCAATATGCTTCAAAATGATCTCAAACAATCTCCTGGTAGCTTCAGAACATCAATGGATTAAGTTGGACAAAGGATTGAAGTAAAAATCAACATAAAACAAAAATGGTCAAATCCGGATTTTTTTTAGCCAGACCGGGTAGGCAAAAAATGTTGAATTTCTGACAAAAATAAAAAAACCCACTCAATATGCTTCAAAATGATCTCAAACAATCTCCTGGTAGCTTCAGAACATCAATGGATTAAGTTGGAGAAAGAATTGAAGTAAAAATCAACATAAAACAAAAATGGTCAAATCAAGATTTTTTATCCAGACCGGGTAGGCAAAACATTTTGAATTTCTGACAAAAATAAAAAAACACTCAATATGCTTCAAAATGATCTCAAACAATCTCCTGGTAGCTTCAGAACATCAATGGATTAAGTTGGACAAAGGATTGAAGTAAAAATCAACATAAAACAAAAATGGTCAAATCCGGATTTTTTTAGCCAGACCGGGTAGGCAAAAAATGTTGAATTTCTGACAAAAATAAAAAAAAACACTCAATATGCTTCAAAATGATCTCAAACAATCTCCTGGTACCTTCAGAACATCAATGGATTAAGTTGGAGAAAGGATTATAGTAAAAATCAACATAAAACAAAAATGTTCAAATCAAGATTTTTTAGCCAGACCGGGTAGGCAAAAAATGTTGAATTTCTGACAAAAATAAAAAAAACACTATATATGCTTCAAAATGATCTCAAACAATCTCCTGGTAGCTTCAGAACATCAATGGATTAAGTTGGAGAAAGAATTGAAGTAAAAATCAACATAATTCAAAAATGGTCAAATCTGGATTTTTTAGCCAGACCGGGTAGGCAAAAAATGTTGAATTTCTGACAAAATAAAAAAAACACTATATATTCTTCAAAATGATCTCAAACAATCTCCTGGTAGCTTCAGAACATCAATGGATTAAGTTGGAGAAAGAATTGAAGTAAAAATCAACATAATTCAAAAATGGTCAAATCTGGATTTTTTAGCCAGACCGGGTAGCCAAAAAATGTTGAATTTCTGACAAAAATTAAAAAAAACACTATATATTCTTCAAAATGATCTCAAACAATCTCCTGGTAGCTTCAGAACATCAATGGATTAAGTTGGAGAAAGGATCGAAGTAAAAATCAACATAATTCAAAAATGGTCAAATCTGGATTTTTTTAGCCAGACCATAGTTAATAGAGTGGAATGGTTATGAAACCCAGCGACCTTCTTTGTTATATGTCTTTGTTAGCTTTTTTCAACCGCGACCCTACACAAAACACAATAGAAATTCCAATGTGTTAATCAATCAGCCAATAGAAACGTGTGAGTTCAGTCGTTCAGGGGACGCTAATGAACTATGACCCTGCACAATCTTTTGTCTTGCCCCCTTCCAACATAAATCGCAGCGCCTTTGTTAGCCCCTTTGAAGTTTGCCGGGTTTCATAACCATTCCACTCTATTAACTATGGCCAGACCGAGTAGGCAAAACATTTTGAATTTCTGACAAAAATAAAAAACCACTCAATATGCTTCAAAATGATCTCAAACAATCTCCTGGTAGCTTCAGAACATCAATGGATTAAGTTGGAGAAAGAATTGAAGTAAAAATCAACATAATTCAAAAATGTTCAAATCTGGATTTTTTTAGCCAGACCGGGTAGGCAAAAAATGTTGAATTTCTGACAAAAATAAAATAAAATATATATTCTTCAAAATGATCTCAAACAATCTCCTGGTAGCTTCAGAACATCAATGGATTAAGTTGGAGAAAGGATTGAAGTAAAAATCAACATAATTCAAAAATGGTCAGATCTGGATTGTTTTAGCCAGACCGGGTAGGCAAAAAAATGTTGAATTTCTGACAAAAAAAGAAAAAACACTATATATTCTTCAAAAAGATCTCAAACAATCTCCTGGTAGCTTCAGAACATCAATGGATTAAGTTGGAGAAAGAATTGAAGTAAAAATCAACATAATTCAAAAATGGTCAAATCTGGATTGTTTTAGCCAGACCGGGTAGACAAAAAATGTTGAATTTCTGACCAAAAAAAACAACTATATATTCTTCAAAATGATCTCAAACAATCTCCTGGTAGCTTCAGAACATCAATGGATTTAGTTGGAGAAAGGATTGAAGTAAAAATCAACATAATTCAAAAATGGTCAAATCTGGATTGTTTTAGCCAGACCGGGTAGGCAAAAAATGTGGAATTTATGACAAAAATAAAAAAAACACTATATATTCTTCAAAATGATCTCAAACAATCTCCTGGTAGCTTCAGAACATCAATGGATTTAGTTGGAGAAAGGATTGAAGTAAAAATCAACATAATTCAAAAATGGTCAAATCTGGATTTTTAAGCCAGTGTCTATCCTTCATAACACACACCTGAATATACGCTTCCTTTCTCGACACCTTCATAACACGTACCTCAATATCTTCCTGTCTCCACACATCAGAAGCAGTGTCTATCTTGTTTAGATGAGTTACGTTGTCAGGTCCCAGGAACTCCATGGCCAGTAGGTACATATCCTGTCGAGATATCGATATCGTTTAGAAGTTTATTCTGCATTTAAGGTACCGACCATTATGATAATTAGTAGAGACCGGGCAGGCAAAAAATGTTGAATTTCTGACAAAAATAAAAAAAACACTATATATTCTTCAAAATGATCTCAAACAATCTCCTGGTAGCTTCAGAACATCAATGGATTTAGTTGGAGAAAGGATTGAAGTAAAAATCAACATAATTCAAAAATGGTCAAATCTGGATTTTTTTAGCCAGACAGGGTAGGCAAAAAATGTTGAATTTCTGACAAAAATAAAAAAAACACTATATATTCTTCAAAATGATCTCAAACAATCTCCTGGTAGCTTCAGAACATCAATGGATTAAGTTGGAGAAAGGATTGAAGTAAAAATCAACATAATTCAAAAATGGTCAAATCTGGATTTTTAAGCCAGTGTCTATCCTTCATAACACACACCTGAATATACGCTTCCTTTCTCGACACCTTCATAACACGTACCTCAATATCTTCCTGTCTCCACACATCAGAAGCAGTGTCTATCTTGTTTAGATGAGTTACGTTGTCAGGTCCCAGGAACTCCATGGCCAGTAGGTACATATCCTGTCGAGATATCGATATCGTTTAGAAGTTTATTCTGCATTTAAGGTACCGACCATTATGATAATTAGTAGAGACCGGGCAGGCAAAAAATGTTGAATTTCTGACAAAAATAAAAAAAACACTATATATTCTTCAAAATGATCTCAAACAATCTCCTGGTAGCTTCAGAACATCAATGGATTAAGTTGGAGATAGAATTGAAGTAAAAATCAACATAATTCAAAAATGGTCAAATCTGGATTTTTTTAGCCAGACCGGGTAGCCAAAAAATGTGGAATTTATGACAAAAATAAAAAAAACACTATATATTCTTCAAAATGATCTCAAACAATCTCCTGGTAGCTTCAGAACATCAATGGATTAAGTTGGAGAAAGAATTGAAGTAAAAATCAACATAATTCAAAAATGGTCAAATCTGGATTGTTTTAGCCAGACCGGGTAGGCAAAAAATGTGGAATTTATGACAAAAATAAAAAAAACACTATATATTCTTCAAAATGATCTCAAACAATCTCCTGGTAGCTTCAGAACATCAATGGATTTAGTTGGAGAAAGGATTGAAGTAAAAATCAACATAATTCAAAAATGGTCAAATCTGGATTTTTAAGCCAGTGTCTATCCTTCATAACACACACCTGAATATACGCTTCCTTTCTCGACACCTTCATAACACGTACCTCAATATCTTCCTGTCTCCACACATCAGAAGCAGTGTCTATCTTGTTTAGATGAGTTACGTTGTCAGGTCCCAGGAACTCCATGGCCAGTAGGTACATATCCTGTCGAGATATCGATATCGTTTAGAAGTTTATTCTGCATTTAAGGTACCGACCATTATGATAATTAGTAGAGACCGGGCAGGCAAAAAATGTTGAATTTCTGACAAAAATAAAAAAAACACTATATATTCTTCAAAATGATCTCAAACAATCTCCTGGTAGCTTCAGAACATCAATGGATTAAGTTGGAGATAGAATTGAAGTAAAAATCAACATAATTCAAAAATGGTCAAATCTGGATTTTTTTAGCCAGACCGGGTAGGCAAAAAATGTTGAATTTCTGACAAAAATAAAATAAAATATATATTCTTCAAAATGATCTCAAACAATCTCCTGGTAGCTTCAGAACATCAATGGATTAAGTTGGAGAAAGGATTGAAGTAAAAATCAACATAATTCAAAAATGGTCAGATCTGGATTGTTTTAGCCAGACCGGGTAGGCAAAAAAATGTTGAATTTCTGACAAAAAAAGAAAAAACACTATATATTCTTCAAAAAGATCTCAAACAATCTCCTGGTAGCTTCAGAACATCAATGGATTAAGTTGGAGAAAGAATTGAAGTAAAAATCAACATAATTCAAAAATGGTCAAATCTGGATTGTTTTAGCCAGACCGGGTAGACAAAAAATGTTGAATTTCTGACCAAAAAAAACAACTATATATTCTTCAAAATGATCTCAAACAATCTCCTGGTAGCTTCAGAACATCAATGGATTTAGTTGGAGAAAGGATTGAAGTAAAAATCAACATAATTCAAAAATGGTCAAATCTGGATTGTTTTAGCCAGACCGGGTAGGCAAAAAATGTGGAATTTATGACAAAAATAAAAAAAACACTATATATTCTTCAAAATGATCTCAAACAATCTCCTGGTAGCTTCAGAACATCAATGGATTTAGTTGGAGAAAGGATTGAAGTAAAAATCAACATAATTCAAAAATGGTCAAATCTGGATTTTTAAGCCAGTGTCTATCCTTCATAACACACACCTGAATATACGCTTCCTTTCTCGACACCTTCATAACACGTACCTCAATATCTTCCTGTCTCCACACATCAGAAGCAGTGTCTATCTTGTTTAGATGAGTTACGTTGTCAGGTCCCAGGAACTCCATGGCCAGTAGGTACATATCCTGTCGAGATATCGATATCGTTTAGAAGTTTATTCTGCATTTAAGGTACCGACCATTATGATAATTAGTAGAGACCGGGCAGGCAAAAAATGTTGAATTTCTGACAAAAATAAAAAAAACACTATATATTCTTCAAAATGATCTCAAACAATCTCCTGGTAGCTTCAGAACATCAATGGATTTAGTTGGAGAAAGGATTGAAGTAAAAATCAACATAATTCAAAAATGGTCAAATCTGGATTTTTTTAGCCAGACCGGGTAGCCAAAAAATGTGGAATTTATGACAAAAATAAAAAAAACACTATATATTCTTCAAAATGATCTCAAACAATCTCCTGGTAGCTTCAGAACATCAATGGATTAAGTTGGAGAAAGAATTGAAGTAAAAATCAACATAATTCAAAAATGGTCAAATCTGGATTGTTTTAGCCAGACCGGGTAGGCAAAAAATGTGGAATTTATGACAAAAATAAAAAAAACACTATATATTCTTCAAAATGATCTCAAACAATCTCCTGGTAGCTTCAGAACATCAATGGATTTAGTTGGAGAAAGGATTGAAGTAAAAATCAACATAATTCAAAAATGGTCAAATCTGGATTTTTAAGCCAGTGTCTATCCTTCATAACACACACCTGAATATACGCTTCCTTTCTCGACACCTTCATAACACGTACCTCAATATCTTCCTGTCTCCACACATCAGAAGCAGTGTCTATCTTGTTTAGATGAGTTACGTTGTCAGGTCCCAGGAACTCCATGGCCAGTAGGTACATATCCTGTCGAGATATCGATATCGTTTAGAAGTTTATTCTGCATTTAAGGTACCGACCATTATGATAATTAGTAGAGACCGGGCAGGCAAAAAATGTTGAATTTCTGACAAAAATAAAAAAAACACTATATATTCTTCAAAATGATCTCAAACAATCTCCTGGTAGCTTCAGAACATCAATGGATTAAGTTGGAGATAGAATTGAAGTAAAAATCAACATAATTCAAAAATGGTCAAATCTGGATTTTTTTAGCCAGACCGGGTAGGCAAAAAATGTGGAATTTATGACAAAAATAAAAAAAAAACTATATATTCTTCAAAATGATCTCAAACAATCTCCTGGTAGCTTCAGAACATCAATGGATTAAGTTGGAGAAAGAATTGAAGTAAAAATCAACATAATTCAAAAATGGTCAAATCTGGATTGTTTCAGCCAGACCGGGTAGGCAAAAAATGTGGAATTTATGACAAAAATAAAAAAAACACTATATATTCTTCAAAATGATCTCAAACAATCGCCTGGTAGCTTCAGAACATCAATGGATTAAGTTGGAGAAAGAATTGAAGTAAAAATCAACATAATTCAAAAATGTTCAAATCTGGATTTTTTTAGCCAGACCGGGTAGGCAAAAAATGTTGAATTTCTGACAAAAATAAAAAAAACACTATATATTCTTCAAAATGATCTCAAACAATCTCCTGGTAGCTTCAGAACATCAATGGATTAAGTTGGAGAAAGAATTGAAGTAAAAATCAACATAATTCAAAAATGTTCAAATCTGGATTTTTTTAGCCAGACTGGGTAGGCAAAAAATGTTGAATTTCTGACAAAAATAAAATAAAATATATATTCTTCAAAATGATCTCAAACAATCTCCTGGTAGCTTCAGAACATCAATGGATTAAGTTGGAGAAAGGATTGAAGTAAAAATCAACATAATTCAAAAATGGTCAGATCTGGATTGTTTTAGCCAGACCGGGTAGGCAAAAAAATGTTGAATTTCTGACAAAAAAAGAAAAAACACTATATATTCTTCAAAAAGATCTCAAACAATCTCCTGGTAGCTTCAGAACATCAATGGATTAAGTTGGAGAAAGAATTGAAGTAAAAATCAACATAATTCAAAAATGGTCAAATCTGGATTGTTTTAGCCAGACCGGGTAGACAAAAAATGTTGAATTTCTGACCAAAAAAAACAACTATATATTCTTCAAAATGATCTCAAACAATCTCCTGGTAGCTTCAGAACATCAATGGATTTAGTTGGAGAAAGGATTGAAGTAAAAATCAACATAATTCAAAAATGGTCAAATCTGGATTTTTAAGCCAGTGTCTATCCTTCATAACACACACCTGAATATACGCTTCCTTTCTCGACACCTTCATAACACGTACCTCAATATCTTCCTGTCTCCACACATCAGAAGCAGTGTCTATCTTGTTTAGATGAGTTACGTTGTCAGGTCCCAGGAACTCCATGGCCAGTAGGTACATATCCTGTCGAGATATCGATATCGTTTAGAAGTTTATTCTGCATTTAAGGTACCGACCATTATGATAATTAGTAGAGACCGGGCAGGCAAAAAATGTTGAATTTCTGACAAAAATAAAAAAAACACTATATATTCTTCAAAATGATCTCAAACAATCTCCTGGTAGCTTCAGAACATCAATGGATTAAGTTGGAGATAGAATTGAAGTAAAAATCAACATAATTCAAAAATGGTCAAATCTGGATTTTTTTAGCCAGACCGGGTAGGCAAAAAATGTGGAATTTATGACAAAAATAAAAAAAACACTATATATTCTTCAAAATGATCTCAAACAATCTCCTGGTAGCTTCAGAACATCAATGGATTAAGTTGGAGAAAGAATTGAAGTAAAAATCAACATAATTCAAAAATGTTCAAATCTGGATTTTTTTAGCCAGACCGGGTAGGCAAAAAATGTTGAATTTCTGAGAAAAATAAAAAAAACACTATATATTCTTCAAAATGATCTCAAACAATCTCCTGGTAGCTTCAGAACATCAATGGATTAAGTTGGAGAAAGAATTGAAGTAAAAATCAACATAATTCAAAAATGTTCAAATCTGGATTTTTTTAGCCAGACCGGGTAGGCAAAAAATGTTGAATTTCTGACAAAAATAAAATAAAATATATATTCTTCAAAATGATCTCAAACAATCTCCTGGTAGCTTCAGAACATCAATGGATTAAGTTGGAGAAAGGATTGAAGTAAAAATCAACATAATTCAAAAATGGTCAGATCTGGATTGTTTTAGCCAGACCGGGTAGGCAAAAAAATGTTGAATTTCTGACAAAAAAAGAAAAAACACTATATATTCTTCAAAAAGATCTCAAACAATCTCCTGGTAGCTTCAGAACATCAATGGATTAAGTTGGAGAAAGAATTGAAGTAAAAATCAACATAATTCAAAAATGGTCAAATCTGGATTGTTTTAGGCAGACCGGGTAGGCAAAAAATGTGGAATTTATGACAAAAATAAAAAAACCACTATATATTCTTCAAAATGATCTCAAACAATCTCCTGGTAGCTTCAGAACATCAATGGATTTAGTTGGAGAAAGGATTGAAGTAAAAATCAACATAATTCAAAAATGGTCAAATCTGGATTTTTAAGCCAGTGTCTATCCTTCATAACACACACCTGAATATACGCTTCCTTTCTCGACACCTTCATAACACGTACCTCAATATCTTCCTGTCTCCACACATCAGAAGCAGTGTCTATCTTGTTTAGATGAGTTACGTTGTCAGGTCCCAGGAACTCCATGGCCAGTAGGTACATATCCTGTCGAGATATCGATATCGTTTAGAAGTTTATTCTGCATTTAAGGTACCGACCATTATGATAATTAGTAGAGACCGGGCAGGCAAAAAATGTTGAATTTCTGACAAAAATAAAAAAAACACTATATATTCTTCAAAATGATCTCAAACAATCTCCTGGTAGCTTCAGAACATCAATGGATTAAGTTGGAGATAGAATTGAAGTAAAAATCAACATAATTCAAAAATGTTCAAATCTGGATTTTTTTAGCCAGACCGGGTAGGCAAAAAATGTTGAATTTCTGACAAAAATAAAATAAAATATATATTCTTCAAAATGATCTCAAACAATCTCCTGGTAGCTTCAGAACATCAATGGATTAAGTTGGAGAAAGGATTGAAGTAAAAATCAACATAATTCAAAAATGGTCAGATCTGGATTGTTTTAGCCAGACCGGGTAGGCAAAAAAATGTTGAATTTCTGACAAAAAAAGAAAAAACACTATATATTCTTCAAAAAGATCTCAAACAATCTCCTGGTAGCTTCAGAACATCAATGGATTAAGTTGGAGAAAGAATTGAAGTAAAAATCAACATAATTCAAAAATGGTCAAATCTGGATTGTTTTAGCCAGACCGGGTAGGCAAAAAATGTGGAATTTATGACAAAAATAAAACAAACACTATATATTCTTCAAAATGATCTCAAACAATCTCCTGGTAGCTTCAGAACATCAATGGATTTAGTTGGAGAAAGGATTGAAGTAAAAATCAACATAATTCAAAAATGGTCAAATCTGGATTTTTAAGCCAGTGTCTATCCTTCATAACACACACCTGAATATACGCTTCCTTTCTCGACACCTTCATAACACGTACCTCAATATCTTCCTGTCTCCACACATCAGAAGCAGTGTCTATCTTGTTTAGATGAGTTACGTTGTCAGGTCCCAGGAACTCCATGGCCAGTAGGTACATATCCTGTCGAGATATCGATATCGTTTAGAAGTTTATTCTGCATTTAAGGTACCGACCATTATGATAATTAGTAGAGACCGGGCAGGCAAAAAATGTTGAATTTCTGACAAAAATAAAAAAAACACTATATATTCTTCAAAATGATCTCAAACAATCTCCTGGTAGCTTCAGAACATCAATGGATTAAGTTGGAGATAGAATTGAAGTAAAAATCAACATAATTCAAAAATGTTCAAATCTGGATTTTTTTAGCCAGACCGGGTAGGCAAAAAATGTTGAATTTCTGACAAAAATAAAATAAAATATATATTCTTCAAAATGATCTCAAACAATCTCCTGGTAGCTTCAGAACATCAATGGATTAAGTTGGAGAAAGGATTGAAGTAAAAATCAACATAATTCAAAAATGGTCAGATCTGGATTGTTTTAGCCAGACCGGGTAGGCAAAAAAATGTTGAATTTCTGACAAAAAAAGAAAAAACACTATATATTCTTCAAAAAGATCTCAAACAATCTCCTGGTAGCTTCAGAACATCAATGGATTAAGTTGGAGAAAGAATTGAAGTAAAAATCAACATAATTCAAAAATGGTCAAATCTGGATTGTTTTAGCCAGACCGGGTAGGCAAAAAATGTGGAATTTATGACAAAAATAAAAAAAACACTATATATTCTTCAAAATGATCTCAAACAATCTCCTGGTAGCTTCAGAACATCAATGGATTTAGTTGGAGAAAGGATTGAAGTAAAAATCAACATAATTCAAAAATGGTCAAATCTGGATTTTTAAGCCAGTGTCTATCCTTCATAACACACACCTGAATATACGCTTCCTTTCTCGACACCTTCATAACACGTACCTCAATATCTTCCTGTCTCCACACATCAGAAGCAGTGTCTATCTTGTTTAGATGAGTTACGTTGTCAGGTCCCAGGAACTCCATGGCCAGTAGGTACATATCCTGTCGAGATATCGATATCGTTTAGAAGTTTATTCTGCATTTAAGGTACCGACCATTATGATAATTAGTAGAGACCGGGCAGGCAAAAAATGTTGAATTTCTGACAAAAATAAAAAAAACACTATATATTCTTCAAAATGATCTCAAACAATCTCCTGGTAGCTTCAGAACATCAATGGATTAAGTTGGAGATAGAATTGAAGTAAAAATCAACATAATTCAAAAATGGTCAAATCTGGATTTTTTTAGCCAGACCGGGTAGGCAAAAAATGTGGAATTTATGACAAAAATAAAAAAAACACTATATATTCTTCAAAATGATCTCAAACAATCTCCTGGTAGCTTCAGAACATCAATGGATTAAGTTGGAGAAAGAATTGAAGTAAAAATCAACATAATTCAAAAATGGTCAAATCTGGATTGTTTTAGCCAGACCGGGTAGGCAAAAAATGTGGAATTTATGACAAAAATAAAAAAAACACTATATATTCTTCAAAATGATCTCAAACAATCTCCTGGTAGCTTCAGAACATCAATGGATTAAGTTGGACATAGAATTGAAGTAAAAATCAACATAATTCAAAAATGGTCAAATCTGGATTTTTTTAGCCAGACCGGGTAGGCAAAAAATGTTGAATTTATGACAAAAATAAAAAAAACACTATATATTCTTCAAAATGATCTCAAACAATCTCCTGGTAGCTTCAGAACATCAATGGATTAAGTTGGAGAAAGAATTGAAGTACAAATCAACATAATTCAAAAATGTTCAAATCTGGATTTTTTTAGCCAGACCGGGTAGGCAAAAAATGTTGAATTTCTGACAAAAATAAAAAAAACACTATATATTCTTCAAAATGATCTCAAACAATCTCCTGGTAGCTTAAGAACATCAATGGATTAAGTTGGAGAAAGAATTGAAGTAAAAATCAACATAATTCAAAAATGTTCAAATCTGGATTTTTTTAGCCAGACCGGGTAGGCAAAAAATGTTGAATTTCTGACAAAAATAAAATAAAATATATATTCTTCAAAATTATCTCAAACAATCTCCTGGTAGCTTCAGAACATCAATGGATTAAGTTGGAGAAAGGATTGAAGTAAAAATCAACATAATTCAAAAATGGTCAGATCTGGATTGTTTTAGCCAGACCGGGTAGGCAAAAAAATGTTGAATTTCTGACAAAAAAAGAAAAAACACTATATATTCTTCAAAATGATCTCAAACAATCTCCTGGTAGCTTCAGAACATCAATGGATTAAGTTGGAGAAAGAATTGAAGTAAAAATCAACATAATTCAAAAATGGTCAAATCTGGATTGTTTTAGCCAGACCGGGTAGGCAAAAAAATGTTGAATTTCTGACAAAAATAAAAAAAACACTATATATTCTTCAAAATGATCTCAAACAATCTCCTGGTAGCTTCAGAACATCAATGGATTAAGTTGGAGATAGAATTGAAGTAAAAATCAACATAATTCAAAAATGGTCAAATCTGGATTTTTTTAGCCAGACCGGGTAGGCAAAAAATGTTGAATTTATGACAAAAATAAAAAAAACACTATATATTCTTCAAAATGATCTCAAACAATCTCCTGGTAGCTTCAGAACATCAATGGATTTAGTTGGAGAAAGGATTGAAGTAAAAATCAACATAATTCAAAAATGGTCCAATCTGGATTTTTTTAGCCAGACAGGGTAGGCAAAAAATGTTGAATTTCTGACAAAAATAAAAAAAACACTATATATTCTTCAAAATGATCTCAAACAATCTCCTGGTAGCTTCAGAACATCAATGGATTAAGTTGGAGGAAGAATTGAAGTAAAAATCAACATAATTCAAAAATGGTCAAATCTGGATTTTTTTAGCCAGACCGGGTAGGCAAAAAATGTTGAATTTCTGACAAAAATAAAAAAACCACTATATATTCTTCAAAATGATCTCAAACAATCGCCTGGTAGCTTCAGAACATCAATGGATTAAGTTGGAGAAAGAATTGAAGTAAAAATCAACATAATTCAAAAATGGTCAAATCTGGATTTTTAAGCCAGTGTCTATCCTTCATAACACACACCTGAATATCCGCTTCCTTTCTCGACACCTTCATAACACGTACATCAATATCTTCCTGTCTCCACACATCAGAAGCAGTGTCTATCTTGTTTAGATGAGTTACGTTGTCAGGTCCCAGGAACTCCATGGCCAGTAGGTACATATCCTGTCGAGATATCGATATCGTTTAGAAGTTTATTCTGCATTTAAGGTACCGACCATTATGATAATTTGTAGAGACCGGGTAGGCAAAAAATGTTGAATTTCTGACAAAAATGAAAAAAACACTATATATTCTTCAAAATGATCTCAAACAATCTCCTGGTAGCTTCAGAACATCAATGGATTAAGTTGGAGGAAGAATTGAAGTAAAAATCAACATAATTCAAAAATGGTCAAATCTGGATTTTTTTAGCCAGACCGGGTAGGCAAAAAATGTTGAATTTCTGACAAAAATAAAAAAAACACTATATATTCTTCAAAATGATCTCAAACAATCTCCTGGTAGCTTCAGAACATCAATGGATTTAGTTGGAGAAAGGATTGAAGTAAAAATCAACATAATTCAAAAATGGTCAAATCTGGATTTTTTTAGCCAGACAGGGTAGGCAAAAAATGTTGAATTTCTGACAAAAATAAAAAAAACACTATATATTCTTCAAAATGATCTCAAACAATCTCCTGGTAGCTTCAGAACATCAATGGATTAAGTTGGAGAAAGGATTGAAGTAAAAATCAACATAATTCAAAAATGGTCAAATCTGGATTTTTAAGCCAGTGTCTATCCTTCATAACACACACCTGAATATACGCTTCCTTTCTCGACACCTTCATAACACGTACCTCAATATCTTCCTGTCTCCACACATCAGAAGCAGTGTCTATCTTGTTTAGATGAGTTACGTTGTCAGGTCCCAGGAACTCCATGGCCAGTAGGTACATATCCTGTCGAGATATCGATATCGTTTAGAAGTTTATTCTGCATTTAAGGTACCGACCATTATGATAATTAGTAGAGACCGGGCAGGCAAAAAATGTTGAATTTCTGACAAAAATAAAAAAAACACTATATATTCTTCAAAATGATCTCAAACAATCTCCTGGTAGCTTCAGAACATCAATGGATTAAGTTGGAGATAGAATTGAAGTAAAAATCAACATAATTCAAAAATGGTCAAATCTGGATTTTTTTAGCCAGACCGGGTAGGCAAAAAATGTGGAATTTATGACAAAAATAAAAAAAACACTATATATTCTTCAAAATGATCTCAAACAATCTCCTGGTAGCTTCAGAACATCAATGGATTAAGTTGGAGAAAGAATTGAAGTAAAAATCAACATAATTCAAAAATGGTCAAATCTGGATTGTTTTAGCCAGACCGGGTAGGCAAAAAATGTTGAATTTCTGACAAAAATAAAAAAAACACTATATATTCTTCAAAATGATCTCAAACAATCTCCTGGTAGCTTCAGAACATCAATGGATTTAGTTGGAGAAAGGATTGAAGTAAAAATCAACATAATTCAAAAATGGTCAAATCTGGATTTTTTTAGCCAGACAGGGTAGGCAAAAAATGTTGAATTTCTGACAAAAATAAAAAAAACACTATATATTCTTCAAAATGATCTCAAACAATCTCCTGGTAGCTTCAGAACATCAATGGATTAAGTTGGAGAAAGGATTGAAGTAAAAATCAACATAATTCAAAAATGGTCAAATCTGGATTTTTAAGCCAGTGTCTATCCTTCATAACACACACCTGAATATACGCTTCCTTTCTCGACACCTTCATAACACGTACCTCAATATCTTCCTGTCTCCACACATCAGAAGCAGTGTCTATCTTGTTTAGATGAGTTACGTTGTCAGGTCCCAGGAACTCCATGGCCAGTAGGTACATATCCTGTCGAGATATCGATATCGTTTAGAAGTTTATTCTGCATTTAAGGTACCGACCATTATGATAATTAGTAGAGACCGGGCAGGCAAAAAATGTTGAATTTCTGACAAAAATAAAAAAAACACTATATATTCTTCAAAATGATCTCAAACAATCTCCTGGTAGCTTCAGAACATCAATGGATTAAGTTGGAGATAGAATTGAAGTAAAAATCAACATAATTCAAAAATGGTCAAATCTGGATTTTTTTAGCCAGACCGGGTAGGCAAAAAATGTGGAATTTATGACAAAATAAAAAAAACACTATATATTCTTCAAAATGATCTCAAACAATCTCCTGGTAGCTTCAGAACATCAATGGATTAAGTTGGAGAAAGAATTGAAGTAAAAATCAACATAATTCAAAAATGGTCAAATCTGGATTGTTTTAGCCAGACCGGGTAGGCAAAAAATGTTGAATTTCTGACAAAAATAAAAAAAACACTATATATTCTTCAAAATGATCTCAAACAATCTCCTGGTAGCTTCAGAACATCAATGGATTTAGTTGGAGAAAGGATTGAAGTAAAAATCAACATAATTCAAAAATGGTCAAATCTGGATTTTTAAGCCAGTGTCTATCCTTCATAACACACACCTGAATATACGCTTCCTTTCTCGACACCTTCATAACACGTACCTCAATATCTTCCTGTCTCCACACATCAGAAGCAGTGTCTATCTTGTTTAGATGAGTTACGTTGTCAGGTCCCAGGAACTCCATGGCCAGTAGGTACATATCCTGTCGAGATATCGATATCGTTTAGAAGTTTATTCTGCATTTAAGGTACCGACCATTATGATAATTAGTAGAGACCGGGCAGGCAAAAAATGTTGAATTTCTGACAAAAATAAAAAAAACACTATATATTCTTCAAAATGATCTCAAACAATCTCCTGGTAGCTTCAGAACATCAATGGATTAAGTTGGAGATAGAATTGAAGTAAAAATCAACATAATTCAAAAATGGTCAAATCTGGATTTTTTTAGCCAGACCGGGTAGGCAAAAAATGTGGAATTTATGACAAAAATAAAAAAAACACTATATATTCTTCAAAATGATCTCAAACAATCTCCTGGTAGCTTCAGAACATCAATGGATTAAGTTGGAGATAGAATTGAAGTAA
The DNA here is from genome assembly GCA_030867875.1 of Actinernus sp. WN-2022. NCBI lineage: Eukaryota > Metazoa > Cnidaria > Anthozoa > Actiniaria > Actinernidae > Actinernus > Actinernus sp. WN-2022. The sequence continues at coordinate 116,857,081 of JAOWCC010001634.1, read as the reverse complement.
AAATCAACATAATTCAAAAATGGTCAAATCTGGATTTTTTTAGCCAGACCGGGTAGGCAAAAAACGTGGAATTTCTGACAAAAATAAAAAAAACACTATATATTCTTCAAAATGATCTCAAACAATCTCCTGGTAGCTTCAGAACATCAATGGATTAAGTTGGAGGAAGAATTGAAGTAAAAATCAACATAATTCAAAAATGGTCAAATCTGGATTTTTTTAGCCAGACCGGGTAGGCAAAAAATGTTGAATTTATGACAAAAATAAAAAAAAACACTATATATTCTTCAAAATGATCTCAAACAATCTCCTGGTAGCTTCAGAACATCAATGGATTAAGTTGGAGAAAGGATTGAAGTAAAAATCAACATAATTCAAAAATGGTCAAATCTGGATTTTTAAGCCAGTGTCTATCCTTCATAACACACACCTGAATATCCGCTTCCTTTCTCGACACCTTCATAACACGTACATCAATATCTTCCTGTCTCCACACATCAGAAGCAGTGTCTATCTTGTTTAGATGAGTTACGTTGTCAGGTCCCAGGAACTCCATGGCCAGTAGGTACATATCCTGTCGAGATATCGATATCGTTTAGAAGTTTATTCTGCATTTAAGGTACCGACCATTATGATAATTTGTAGAGACCGGGTAGGCAAAAAATGTTGAATTTCTGACAAAAATAAAAAAAACACTATATATTCTTCAAAATGATCTCAAACAATCTCCTGGTAGCTTCAGAACATCAATGGATTAAGTTGGAGGAAGAATTGAAGTAAAAATCAACATAATTCAAAAATGGTCAAATCTGGATTTTTTTAGCCAGACCGGGTAGGCAAAAAATGTTGAATTTCTGACAAAAATAAAAAAAACACTATATATTCTTCAAAATGATCTCAAACAATCTCCTGGTAGCTTCAGAACATCAATGGATTTAGTTGGAGAAAGGATTGAAGTAAAAATCAACATAATTCAAAAATGGTCAAATCTGGATTTTTTTAGCCAGACAGGGTAGGCAAAAAATGTTGAATTTCTGACAAAAATAAAAAAAACACTATATATTCTTCAAAATGATCTCAAACAATCTCCTGGTAGCTTCAGAACATCAATGGATTAAGTTGGAGAAAGGATTGAAGTAAAAATCAACATAATTCAAAAATGGTCAAATCTGGATTTTTAAGCCAGTGTCTATCCTTCATAACACACACCTGAATATACGCTTCCTTTCTCGACACCTTCATAACACGTACCTCAATATCTTCCTGTCTCCACACATCAGAAGCAGTGTCTATCTTGTTTAGATGAGTTACGTTGTCAGGTCCCAGGAACTCCATGGCCAGTAGGTACATATCCTGTCGAGATATCGATATCGTTTAGAAGTTTATTCTGCATTTAAGGTACCGACCATTATGATAATTAGTAGAGACCGGGCAGGCAAAAAATGTTGAATTTCTGACAAAAATAAAAAAAACACTATATATTCTTCAAAATGATCTCAAACAATCTCCTGGTAGCTTCAGAACATCAATGGATTAAGTTGGAGATAGAATTGAAGTAAAAATCAACATAATTCAAAAATGGTCAAATCTGGATTTTTTTAGCCAGACCGGGTAGGCAAAAAATGTGGAATTTATGACAAAAATAAAAAAAACACTATATATTCTTCAAAATGATCTCAAACAATCTCCTGGTAGCTTCAGAACATCAATGGATTAAGTTGGAGAAAGAATTGAAGTAAAAATCAACATAATTCAAAAATGGTCAAATCTGGATTGTTTTAGCCAGACCGGGTAGGCAAAAAATGTGGAATTTATGACAAAAATAAAAAAAACACTATATATTCTTCAAAATGATCTCAAACAATCTCCTGGTAGCTTCAGAACATCAATGGATTAAGTTGGAGAAAGGATTGAAGTAAAAATCAACATAATTCAAAAATGGTCAGATCTGGATTGTTTTAGCCAGACCGGGTAGACAAAAAAATGTTGAATTTCTGACAAAAAAAGAAAAAACACTATATATTCTTCAAAATGATCTCAAACAATCTCCTGGTAGCTTCAGAACATCAATGTATTAAGTTGGAGAAAGAATTGAAGTAAAAATCAACATAATTCAAAAATGGTCAAATCTGGATTGTTTTAGCCAGACCGGGTAGGCAAAAAAATGTTGAATTTCTGACAAAAATAAAAAAAACACTATATATTCTTCAAAATGATCTCAAACAATCTCCTGGTAGCTTCAGAACATCAATGGATTAAGTTGGAGATAGAATTGAAGTAAAAATCAACATAATTCAAAAATGGTCAAATCTGGATTTTTTTAGCCAGACCGGGTAGGCAAAAAATGTTGAATTTATGACAAAAATAAAAAAAACACTATATATTCTTCAAAATGATCTCAAACAATCTCCTGGTAGCTTCAGAACATCAATGGATTTAGTTGGAGAAAGGATTGAAGTAAAAATCAACATAATTCAAAAATGGTCCAATCTGGATTTTTTTAGCCAGACAGGGTAGGCAAAAAATGTTGAATTTCTGACAAAAATAAAAAAACACTATATATTCTTCAAAATGATCTCAAACAATCTCCTGGTAGCTTCAGAACATCAATGGATTAAGTTGGAGGAAGAATTGAAGTAAAAATCAACATAATTCAAAAATGGTCAAATCTGGATTTTTTTAGCCAGACCGGGTAGGCAAAAAATGTTGAATTTCTGACAAAAATAAAAAAACCACTATATATTCTTCAAAATGATCTCAAACAATCGCCTGGTAGCTTCAGAACATCAATGGATTAAGTTGGAGAAAGAATTGAAGTAAAAATCAACATAATTCAAAAATGGTCAAATCTGGATTTTTAAGCCAGTGTCTATCCTTCATAACACACACCTGAATATCCGCTTCCTTTCTCGACACCTTCATAACACGTACATCAATATCTTCCTGTCTCCACACATCAGAAGCAGTGTCTATCTTGTTTAGATGAGTTACGTTGTCAGGTCCCAGGAACTCCATGGCCAGTAGGTACATATCCTGTCGAGATATCGATATCGTTTAGAAGTTTATTCTGCATTTAAGGTACCGACCATTATGATAATTTGTAGAGACCGGGTAGGCAAAAAATGTTGAATTTCTGACAAAAATAAAAAAAACACTATATATTCTTCAAAATGATCTCAAACAATCTCCTGGTAGCTTCAGAACATCAATGGATTTAGTTGGAGAAAGGATTGAAGTAAAAATCAACATAATTCAAAAATGGTCAAATCTGGATTTTTTTAGCCAGACAGGGTAGGCAAAAAATGTTGAATTTCTGACAAAAATAAAAAAAACACTATATATTCTTCAAAATGATCTCAAACAATCTCCTGGTAGCTTCAGAACATCAATGGATTAAGTTGGAGAAAGGATTGAAGTAAAAATCAACATAATTCAAAAATGGTCAAATCTGGATTTTTAAGCCAGTGTCTATCCTTCATAACACACACCTGAATATACGCTTCCTTTCTCGACACCTTCATAACACGTACCTCAATATCTTCCTGTCTCCACACATCAGAAGCAGTGTCTATCTTGTTTAGATGAGTTACGTTGTCAGGTCCCAGGAACTCCATGGCCAGTAGGTACATATCCTGTCGAGATATCGATATCGTTTAGAAGTTTATTCTGCATTTAAGGTACCGACCATTATGATAATTAGTAGAGACCGGGCAGGCAAAAAATGTTGAATTTCTGACAAAAATAAAAAAAACACTATATATTCTTCAAAATGATCTCAAACAATCTCCTGGTAGCTTCAGAACATCAATGGATTAAGTTGGAGATAGAATTGAAGTAAAAATCAACATAATTCAAAAATGGTCAAATCTGGATTTTTTTAGCCAGACCGGGTAGGCAAAAAATGTGGAATTTATGACAAAAATAAAAAAAACACTATATATTCTTCAAAATGATCTCAAACAATCTCCTGGTAGCTTCAGAACATCAATGGATTAAGTTGGAGAAAGAATTGAAGTAAAAATCAACATAATTCAAAAATGGTCAAATCTGGATTGTTTTAGCCAGACCGGGTAGGCAAAAAATGTGGAATTTATGACAAAAATAAAAAAAACACTATATATTCTTCAAAATGATCTCAAACAATCTCCTGGTAGCTTCAGAACATCAATGGATTTAGTTGGAGAAAGGATTGAAGTAAAAATCAACATAATTCAAAAATGGTCAAATCTGGATTTTTAAGCCAGTGTCTATCCTTCATAACACACACCTGAATATACGCTTCCTTTCTCGACACCTTCATAACACGTACCTCAATATCTTCCTGTCTCCACACATCAGAAGCAGTGTCTATCTTGTTTAGATGAGTTACGTTGTCAGGTCCCAGGAACTCCATGGCCAGTAGGTACATATCCTGTCGAGATATCGATATCGTTTAGAAGTTTATTCTGCATTTAAGGTACCGACCATTATGATAATTAGTAGAGACCGGGCAGGCAAAAAATGTTGAATTTCTGACAAAAATAAAAAAAACACTATATATTCTTCAAAATGATCTCAAACGATCTCCTGGTAGCTTCAGAACATCAATGGATTAAGTTGGAGATAGAATTGAAGTAAAAATCAACATAATTCAAAAATGGTCAAATCTGGATTTTTTTTAGCCAGACCGGGTAGGCAAAAAATGTGGAATTTATGACAAAAATAAAAAAAACACTATATATTCTTCAAAATGATCTCAAACAATCTCCTGGTAGCTTCAGAACATCAATGGATTAAGTTGGAGATAGAATTGAAGTAAAAATCAACATAATTCAAAAATGGTCAAATCTGGATTTTTTTAGCCAGACCGGGTAGGCAAAAAATGTGGAATTTCTGACAAAAATAAAAAAAACACTATATATTCTTCAAAATGATCTCAAACAATCTCCTGGTAGCTTCAGAACATCAATGGATTAAGTTGGAGGAAGAATTGAAGTAAAAATCAACATAATTCAAAAATGGTCAAATCTGGATTTTTTTAGCCAGACCGGGTAGGCAAAAAATGTTGAATTTATGACAAAAATAAAAAAAACACTATATATTCTTCAAAATGATCTCAAACAATCTCCTGGTAGCTTCAGAACATCAATGGATTAAGTTGGAGAAAGGATTGAAGTAAAAATCAACATAATTCAAAAATGGTCAAATCTGGATTTTTAAGCCAGTGTCTATCCTTCATAACACACACCTGAATATACGCTTCCTTTCTCGACACCTTCATAACACGTACCTCAATATCTTCCTGTCTCCACACATCAGAAGCAGTGTCTATCTTGTTTAGATGAGTTACGTTGTCAGGTCCCAGGAACTCCATGGCCAGTAGGTACATATCCTGTCGAGATATCGATATCGTTTAGAAGTTTATTCTGCATTTAAGGTACCGACCATTATGATAATTAGTAGAGACCGGGCAGGCAAAAAATGTTGAATTTCTGACAAAAATAAAAAAAACACTATATATTCTTCAAAATGATCTCAAACAATCTCCTGGTAGCTTCAGAACATCAATGGATTAAGTTGGAGATAGAATTGAAGTAAAAATCAACATAATTCAAAAATGGTCAAATCTGGATTTTTTTAGCCAGACCGGGTAGGCAAAAAATGTGGAATTTATGACAAAAATAAAAAAAACACTATATATTCTTCAAAATGATCTCAAACAATCTCCTGGTAGCTTCAGAACATCAATGGATTAAGTTGGAGAAAGAATTGAAGTAAAAATCAACATAATTCAAAAATGGTCAAATCTGGATTGTTTTAGCCAGACCGGGTAGGCAAAAAATGTGGAATTTATGACAAAAATAAAAAAAACACTATATATTCTTCAAAATGATCTCAAACAATCTCCTGGTAGCTTCAGAACATCAATGGATTAAGTTGGAGAAAGGATTGAAGTAAAAATCAACATAATTCAAAAATGGTCAGATCTGGATTGTTTTAGCCAGACCGGGTAGGCAAAAAAATGTTGAATTTCTGACAAAAAAAGAAAAAACACTATATATTCTTCAAAATGATCTCAAACAATCTCCTGGTAGCTTCAGAACATCAATGGATTAAGTTGGAGAAAGAATTGAAGTAAAAATCAACATAATTCAAAAATGGTCAAATCTGGATTGTTTTAGCCAGACCGGGTAGGCAAAAAAATGTTGAATTTCTGACAAAAATAAAAAAAACACTATATATTCTTCAAAATGATCTCAAACAATCTCCTGGTAGCTTCAGAACATCAATGGATTAAGTTGGAGATAGAATTGAAGTAAAAATCAACATAATTCAAAAATGGTCAAATCTGGATTTTTTTAGCCAGACCGGGTAGGCAAAAAATGTTGAATTTATGACAAAAATAAAAAAAACACTATATATTCTTCAAAATGATCTCAAACAATCTCCTGGTAGCTTCAGAACATCAATGGATTTAGTTGGAGAAAGGATTGAAGTAAAAATCAACATAATTCAAAAATGGTCCAATCTGGATTTTTTTAGCCAGACAGGGTAGGCAAAAAATGTTGAATTTCTGACAAAAATAAAAAAAACACTATATATTCTTCAAAATGATCTCAAACAATCTCCTGGTAGCTTCAGAACATCAATGGATTAAGTTGGAGGAAGAATTGAAGTAAAAATCAACATAATTCAAAAATGGTCAAATCTGGATTTTTTTAGCCAGACCGGGTAGGCAAAAAATGTTGAATTTCTGACAAAAATAAAAAAACCACTATATATTCTTCAAAATGATCTCAAACAATCGCCTGGTAGCTTCAGAACATCAATGGATTAAGTTGGAGAAAGAATTGAAGTAAAAATCAACATAATTCAAAAATGGTCAAATCTGGATTTTTAAGCCAGTGTCTATCCTTCATAACACACACCTGAATATCCGCTTCCTTTCTCGACACCTTCATAACACGTACATCAATATCTTCCTGTCTCCACACATCAGAAGCAGTGTCTATCTTGTTTAGATGAGTTACGTTGTCAGGTCCCAGGAACTCCATGGCCAGTAGGTACATATCCTGTCGAGATATCGATATCGTTTAGAAGTTTATTCTGCATTTAAGGTACCGACCATTATGATAATTTGTAGAGACCGGGTAGGCAAAAAATGTTGAATTTCTGACAAAAATAAAAAAAACACTATATATTCTTCAAAATGATCTCAAACAATCTCCTGGTAGCTTCAGAACATCAATGGATTAAGTTGGAGGAAGAATTGAAGTAAAAATCAACATAATTCAAAAATGGTCAAATCTGGATTTTTTTAGCCAGACCGGGTAGGCAAAAAATGTTGAATTTCTGACAAAAATAAAAAAAACACTATATATTCTTCAAAATGATCTCAAACAATCTCCTGGTAGCTTCAGAACATCAATGGATTTAGTTGGAGAAAGGATTGAAGTAAAAATCAACATAATTCAAAAATGGTCAAATCTGGATTTTTTTAGCCAGACAGGGTAGGCAAAAAATGTTGAATTTCTGACAAAAATAAAAAAAACACTATATATTCTTCAAAATGATCTCAAACAATCTCCTGGTAGCTTCAGAACATCAATGGATTAAGTTGGAGAAAGGATTGAAGTAAAAATCAACATAATTCAAAAATGGTCAAATCTGGATTTTTAAGCCAGTGTCTATCCTTCATAACACACACCTGAATATACGCTTCCTTTCTCGACACCTTCATAACACGTACCTCAATATCTTCCTGTCTCCACACATCAGAAGCAGTGTCTATCTTGTTTAGATGAGTTACGTTGTCAGGTCCCAGGAACTCCATGGCCAGTAGGTACATATCCTGTCGAGATATCGATATCGTTTAGAAGTTTATTCTGCATTTAAGGTACCGACCATTATGATAATTAGTAGAGACCGGGCAGGCAAAAAATGTTGAATTTCTGACAAAAATAAAAAAAACACTATATATTCTTCAAAATGATCTCAAACAATCTCCTGGTAGCTTCAGAACATCAATGGATTAAGTTGGAGATAGAATTGAAGTAAAAATCAACATAATTCAAAAATGGTCAAATCTGGATTTTTTTAGCCAGACCGGGTAGGCAAAAAATGTGGAATTTATGACAAAAATAAAAAAAACACTATATATTCTTCAAAATGATCTCAAACAATCTCCTGGTAGCTTCAGAACATCAATGGATTAAGTTGGAGAAAGAATTGAAGTAAAAATCAACATAATTCAAAAATGGTCAAATCTGGATTGTTTTAGCCAGACCGGGTAGGCAAAAAATGTGGAATTTATGACAAAAATAAAAAAAACACTATATATTCTTCAAAATGATCTCAAACAATCTCCTGGTAGCTTCAGAACATCAATGGATTTAGTTGGAGAAAGGATTGAAGTAAAAATCAACATAATTCAAAAATGGTCAAATCTGGATTTTTAAGCCAGTGTCTATCCTTCATAACACACACCTGAATATACGCTTCCTTTCTCGACACCTTCATAACACGTACCTCAATATCTTCCTGTCTCCACACATCAGAAGCAGTGTCTATCTTGTTTAGATGAGTTACGTTGTCAGGTCCCAGGAACTCCATGGCCAGTAGGTACATATCCTGTCGAGATATCGATATCGTTTAGAAGTTTATTCTGCATTTAAGGTACCGACCATTATGATAATTAGTAGAGACCGGGCAGGCAAAAAATGTTGAATTTCTGACAAAAATAAAAAAAACACTATATATTCTTCAAAATGATCTCAAACGATCTCCTGGTAGCTTCAGAACATCAATGGATTAAGTTGGAGATAGAATTGAAGTAAAAATCAACATAATTCAAAAATGGTCAAATCTGGATTTTTTTTAGCCAGACCGGGTAGGCAAAAAATGTGGAATTTATGACAAAAATAAAAAAAACACTATATATTCTTCAAAATGATCTCAAACAATCTCCTGGTAGCTTCAGAACATCAATGGATTAAGTTGGAGATAGAATTGAAGTAAAAATCAACATAATTCAAAAATGGTCAAATCTGGATTTTTTTAGCCAGACCGGGTAGGCAAAAAATGTGGAATTTATGACAAAAATAAAAAAAACACTATATATTCTTCAAAATGATCTCAAACAATCTCCTGGTAGCTTCAGAACATCAATGGATTAAGTTGGAGATAGAATTGAAGTAAAAATCAACATAATTCAAAAATGGTCAAATCTGGATTTTTTTAGCCAGACCGGGTAGGCAAAAAATGTGGAATTTCTGACAAAAATAAAAAAAACACTATATATTCTTCAAAATGATCTCAAACAATCTCCTGGTAGCTTCAGAACATCAATGGATTAAGTTGGAGGAAGAATTGAAGTAAAAATCAACATAATTCAAAAATGGTCAAATCTGGATTTTTTTAGCCAGACCGGGTAGGCAAAAAATGTTGAATTTATGACAAAAATAAAAAAAACACTATATATTCTTCAAAATGATCTCAAACAATCTCCTGGTAGCTTCAGAACATCAATGGATTAAGTTGGAGAAAGGATTGAAGTAAAAATCAACATAATTCAAAAATGGTCAAATCTGGATTTTTAAGCCAGTGTCTATCCTTCATAACACACACCTGAATATCCGCTTCCTTTCTCGACACCTTCATAACACGTACATCAATATCTTCCTGTCTCCACACATCAGAAGCAGTGTCTATCTTGTTTAGATGAGTTACGTTGTCAGGTCCCAGGAACTCCATGGCCAGTAGGTACATATCCTGTCGAGATATCGATATCGTTTAGAAGTTTATTCTGCATTTAAGGTACCGACCATTATGATAATTTGTAGAGACCGGGTAGGCAAAAAATGTTGAATTTCTGACAAAAATAAAAAAAACACTATATATTCTTCAAAATGATCTCAAACAATCTCCTGGTAGCTTCAGAACATCAATGGATTAAGTTGGAGGAAGAATTGAAGTAAAAATCAACATAATTCAAAAATGGTCAAATCTGGATTTTTTTAGCCAGACCGGGTAGGCAAAAAATGTTGAATTTCTGACAAAAATAAAAAAAACACTATATATTCTTCAAAATGATCTCAAACAATCTCCTGGTAGCTTCAGAACATCAATGGATTTAGTTGGAGAAAGGATTGAAGTAAAAATCAACATAATTCAAAAATGGTCAAATCTGGATTTTTTTAGCCAGACAGGGTAGGCAAAAAATGTTGAATTTCTGACAAAAATAAAAAAAACACTATATATTCTTCACAATGATCTCAAACAATCTCCTGGTAGCTTCAGAACATCAATGGATTAAGTTGGAGAAAGGATTGAAGTAAAAATCAACATAATTCAAAAATGGTCAAATCTGGATTTTTAAGCCAGTGTCTATCCTTCATAACACACACCTGAATATACGCTTCCTTTCTCGACACCTTCATAACACGTACCTCAATATCTTCCTGTCTCCACACATCAGAAGCAGTGTCTATCTTGTTTAGATGAGTTACGTTGTCAGGTCCCAGGAACTCCATGGCCAGTAGGTACATATCCTGTCGAGATATCGATATCGTTTAGAAGTTTATTCTGCATTTAAGGTACCGACCATTATGATAATTAGTAGAGACCGGGCAGGCAAAAAATGTTGAATTTCTGACAAAAATAAAAAAAACACTATATATTCTTCAAAATGATCTCAAACAATCTCCTGGTAGCTTCAGAACATCAATGGATTAAGTTGGAGATAGAATTGAAGTAAAAATCAACATAATTCAAAAATGGTCAAATCTGGATTTTTTTTAGCCAGACCGGGTAGGCAAAAAATGTGGAATTTATGACAAAAATAAAAAAAACACTATATATTCTTCAAAATGATCTCAAACAATCTCCTGGTAGCTTCAGAACATCAATGGATTAAGTTGGAGATAGAATTGAAGTAAAAATCAACATAATTCAAAAATGGTCAAATCTGGATTTTTTTAGCCAGACCGGGTAGGCAAAAAATGTGGAATTTCTGACAAAAATAAAAAAAACACTATATATTCTTCAAAATGATCTCAAACAATCTCCTGGTAGCTTCAGAACATCAATGGATTAAGTTGGAGGAAGAATTGAAGTAAAAATCAACATAATTCAAAAATGGTCAAATCTGGATTTTTTTAGCCAGACCGGGTAGGCAAAAAATGTTGAATTTATGACAAAAATAAAAAAAACACTATATATTCTTCAAAATGATCTCAAACAATCTCCTGGTAGCTTCAGAACATCAATGGATTAAGTTGGAGAAAGGATTGAAGTAAAAATCAACATAATTCAAAAATGGTCAAATCTGGATTTTTAAGCCAGTGTCTATCCTTCATAACACACACCTGAATATCCGCTTCCTTTCTCGACACCTTCATAACACGTACATCAATATCTTCCTGTCTCCACACATCAGAAGCAGTGTCTATCTTGTTTAGATGAGTTACGTTGTCAGGTCCCAGGAACTCCATGGCCAGTAGGTACATATCCTGTCGAGATATCGATATCGTTTAGAAGTTTATTCTGCATTTAAGGTACCGACCATTATGATAATTTGTAGAGACCGGGTAGGCAAAAAATGTTGAATTTCTGACAAAAATAAAAAAAACACTATATATTCTTCAAAATGATCTCAAACAATCTCCTGGTAGCTTCAGAACATCAATGGATTAAGTTGGAGGAAGAATTGAAGTAAAAATCAACATAATTCAAAAATGGTCAAATCTGGATTTTTTTAGCCAGACCGGGTAGGCAAAAAATGTTGAATTTCTGACAAAAATAAAAAAAACACTATATATTCTTCAAAATGATCTCAAACAATCTCCTGGTAGCTTCAGAACATCAATGGATTTAGTTGGAGAAAGGATTGAAGTAAAAATCAACATAATTCAAAAATGGTCAAATCTGGATTTTTTTAGCCAGACAGGGTAGGCAAAAAATGTTGAATTTCTGACAAAAATAAAAAAAACACTATATATTCTTCAAAATGATCTCAAACAATCTCCTGGTAGCTTCAGAACATCAATGGATTAAGTTGGAGAAAGGATTGAAGTAAAAATCAACATAATTCAAAAATGGTCAAATCTGGATTTTTAAGCCAGTGTCTATCCTTCATAACACACACCTGAATATACGCTTCCTTTCTCGACACCTTCATAACACGTACCTCAATATCTTCCTGTCTCCACACATCAGAAGCAGTGTCTATCTTGTTTAGATGAGTTACGTTGTCAGGTCCCAGGAACTCCATGGCCAGTAGGTACATATCCTGTCGAGATATCGATATCGTTTAGAAGTTTATTCTGCATTTAAGGTACCGACCATTATGATAATTAGTAGAGACCGGGCAGGCAAAATATGTTGAATTTCTGACAAAAATAAAAAAAACACTATATATTCTTCAAAATGATCTCAAACAATCTCCTGGTAGCTTCAGAACATCAATGGATTAAGTTGGAGATAGAATTGAAGTAAAAATCAACATAATTCAAAAATGGTCAAATCTGGATTTTTTTAGCCAGACCGGGTAGGCAAAAAATGTTGAATTTATGACAAAAATAAAAAAAACACTATATATTCTTCAAAATGATCTCAAACAATCTCCTGGTAGCTTCAGAACATCAATGGATTAAGTTGGAGAAAGAATTGAAGTAAAAATCAACATAATTCAAAAATGGTCAAATCTGGATTTTTTTAGCCAGACAGGGTAGGCAAAAAATGTTGAATTTCTGACAAAAATAAAAAAAACACTATATATTCTTCAAAATGATCTCAAACAATCTCCTGGTAGCTTCAGAACATCAATGGATTAAGTTGGAGAAAGGATTGAAGTAAAAATCAACATAATTCAAAAATGGTCAAATCTGGATTTTTAAGCCAGTGTCTATCCTTCATAACACACACCTGAATATACGCTTCCTTTCTCGACACCTTCATAACACGTACCTCAATATCTTCCTGTCTCCACACATCAGAAGCAGTGTCTATCTTGTTTAGATGAGTTACGTTGTCAGGTCCCAGGAACTCCATGGCCAGTAGGTACATATCCTGTCGAGATATCGATATCGTTTAGAAGTTTATTCTGCATTTAAGGTACCGACCATTATGATAATTAGTAGAGACCGGGCAGGCAAAAAATGTTGAATTTCTGACAAAAATAAAAAAAACACTATATATTCTTCAAAATGATCTCAAACAATCTCCTGGTAGCTTCAGAACATCAATGGATTAAGTTGGAGATAGAATTGAAGTAAAAATCAACATAATTCAAAAATGGTCAAATCTGGATTTTTTTAGCCAGACCGGGTAGGCAAAAAATGTGGAATTTATGACAAAAATAAAAAAAACACTATATATTCTTCAAAATGATCTCAAACAATCTCCTGGTAGCTTCAGAACATCAATGGATTAAGTTGGAGAAAGAATTGAAGTAAAAATCAACATAATTCAAAAATGGTCAAATCTGGATTTTTTTAGCCAGACCGGGTAGGCAAAAAATGTGGAATTTATGACAAAAATAAAAAAAACACTATATATTCTTCAAAATGATCTCAAACAATCTCCTGGTAGCTTCAGAACATCAATGGATTAAGTTGGAGAAAGAATTGAAGTAAAAATCAACATAATTCAAAAATGGTCAAATCTGGATTGTTTTAGCCAGACCGGGTAGGCAAAAAATGTGGAATTTATGACAAAAATAAAAAAAACACTATATATTCTTCAAAATGATCTCAAACAATCTCCTGGTAGCTTCAGAACATCAATGGATTTAGTTGGAGAAAGGATTGAAGTAAAAATCAACATAATTCAAAAATGGTCAAATCTGGATTTTTAAGCCAGTGTCTATCCTTCATAACACACACCTGAATATACGCTTCCTTTCTCGACACCTTCATAACACGTACCTCAATATCTTCCTGTCTCCACACATCAGAAGCAGTGTCTATCTTGTTTAGATGAGTTACGTTGTCAGGTCCCAGGAACTCCATGGCCAGTAGGTACATATCCTGTCGAGATATCGATATCGTTTAGAAGTTTATTCTGCATTTAAGGTACCGACCATTATGATAATTAGTAGAGACCGGGCAGGCAAAAAATGTTGAATTTCTGACAAAAATAAAAAAAACACTATATATTCTTCAAAATGATCTCAAACAATCTCCTGGTAGCTTCAGAACATCAATGGATTAAGTTGGAGAAAGACTTGAAGTAAAAATCAACATAATTCAAAAATGGTCAAATCTGGATTGTTTTAGCCAGACCGGGTAGACAAAAAATGTTGAATTTCTGACCAAAAAAAACAACTATATATTCTTCAAAATGATCTCAAACAATCTCCTGGTAGCTTCAGAACATCAATGGATTAAGTTGGAGAAAGAATTGAAGTAAAAATCAACATAATTCAAAAATGGTCAAATCTGGATTTTTTAGCCAGACCGGGTAGGCAAAAAAATGTTGAATTTCTGACAAAAATTAAAAAAACACTATATATTCTTCAAAATGATCTCAAACAATCTCCTGGTAGCTTCAGAACATCAATGGATTAAGTTGGAGATAGAATTGAAGTAAAAATCAACATAATTCAAAAATGGTCAAATCTGGATTTTTTTAGCCAGACCGGGTAGGCAAAAAATGTTGAATTTATGACAAAAATAAAAAAAACACTATATATTCTTCAAAATGATCTCAAACAATCTCCTGGTAGCTTCAGAACATCAATGGATTAAGTTGGAGAAAGAATTGAAGTAAAAATCAACATAATTCAAAAATGGTCAAATCTGGATTGTTTTAGCCAGACCGGGTAGGCAAAAAATGTTGAATTTCTGACAAAAATAAAAACAACACTATATATTCTTCAAAATGATATCAAACAATCTCCTGGTAGCTTCAGAACATCAATGGATTAAGTTGGAGAAAGAATTGAAGTAAAAATCAACATAATTCAAAAATGGTCAAATCTGGATTTTTTTAGCCAGACCGGGTAGGCAAAAAATGTTGAATTTATGACAAAAATAAAAAAAACACTATATATTCTTCAAAATGATCTCAAACAATCTCCTGGTAGCTTCAGAACATCAATGGATTAAGTTGGAGAAAGAATTGAAGTAAAAATCAACATAATTCAAAAATGGTCAAATCTGGATTGTTTTAGCCAGACCGGGTAGGCAAAAAATGTTGAATTTCTGACAAAATAAAAAAAACACTATATATTCTTCAAAATGATATCAAACAATCTCCTGGTAGCTTCAGAACATCAATGGATTAAGTTGGAGATAGAATTGAAGTAAAAATCAACATAATTCAAAAATGGTCAAATCTGGATTTTTTTAGCCAGACCGGGTAGGCAAAAAATGTTGAATTTCTGACAAAAATAAAAAAAACACTATATATTCTTCAAAATGATCTCAAACAATCTCCTGGTAGCTTCAGAACATCAATGGATTAAGTTGGAGATAGAATTGAAGTAAAAATCAACATAATTCAAAAATGGTCAAATCTGGATTTTTTTAGCCAGACCGGGTAGGCAAAAAATGTTGAATTTCTGACAAAAATAAAAACAACACTATATATTCTTCAAAATGATATCAAACAATCTCCTGGTAGCTTCAGAACATCAATGGATTAAGTTGGAGAAAGAATTGAAGTAAAAATCAACATAATTCAAAAATGGTCAAATCTGGATTGTTTTAGCCAGACCGGGTAGGCAAAAAATGTTGAATTTCTGACAAAAATAAAAAAAACACTATATATTCTTCAAAATGATCTCAAACAATCTCCTGGTAGCTTCAGAACATCAATGGATTTAGTTGGAGAAAGGATTGAAGTAAAAATCAACATAATTCAAAAATGGTCAAATCTGGATTTTTAAGCCAGTGTCTATCCTTCATAACACACACCTGAATATACGCTTCCTTTCTCGACACCTTCATAACACGTACCTCAATATCTTCCTGTCTCCACACATCAGAAGCAGTGTCTATCTTGTTTAGATGAGTTACGTTGTCAGGTCCCAGGAACTCCATGGCCAGTAGGTACATATCCTGTCGAGATATCGATATCGTTTAGAAGTTTATTCTGCATTTAAGGTACCGACCATTATGATAATTAGTAGAGACCGGGCAGGCAAAAAATGTTGAATTTCTGACAAAAATAAAAAAAACACTATATATTCTTCAAAATGATCTCAAACAATCTCCTGGTAGCTTCAGAACATCAATGGATTAAGTTGGAGATAGAATTGAAGTAAAAATCAACATAATTCAAAAATGGTCAAATCTGGATTTTTTTAGCCAGACCGGGTAGGCAAAAAATGTTGAATTTCTGACAAAAATAAAATAAAATATATATTCTTCAAAATGATCTCAAACAATCTCCTGGTAGCTTCAGAACATCAATGGATTAAGTTGGAGAAAGAATTGAAGTAAAAATCAACATAATTCAAAAATGGTCAAATCTGGATTGTTTTAGCCAGACCGGGTAGACAAAAAATGTTGAATTTCTGACCAAAAAAAACAACTATATATTCTTCAAAATGATCTCAAACAATCTCCTGGTAGCTTCAGAACATCAATGGATTTAGTTGGAGAAAGGATTGAAGTAAAAATCAACATAATTCAAAAATGGTCAAATCTGGATTGTTTTAGCCAGACCGGGTAGGCAAAAAATGTGGAATTTATGACAAAAATAAAAAACACTATATATTCTTCAAAATGATCTCAAACAATCTCCTGGTAGCTTCAGAACATCAATGGATTAAGTTGGAGATAGAATTGAAGTAAAAATCAACATAATTCAAAAATGGTCAAATCTGGATTTTTTTAGCCAGACCGGGTAGGCAAAAAATGTTGAATTTCTGACAAAAATAAAAAAAACACTATATATTCTTCAAAATGATCTCAAACAATCTCCTGGTAGCTTCAGAACATCAATGGATTAAGTTGGAGATAGAATTGAAGTAAAAATCAACATAATTCAAAAATGGTCAAATCTGG
The DNA here is from genome assembly GCA_030867875.1 of Actinernus sp. WN-2022. Lineage (NCBI taxonomy): Eukaryota > Metazoa > Cnidaria > Anthozoa > Actiniaria > Actinernidae > Actinernus > Actinernus sp. WN-2022. The sequence continues at coordinate 116,840,090 of JAOWCC010001634.1, read as the reverse complement.
ATTTTTTTAGCCAGACCGGGTAGGCAAAAAAATGTTGAATTTCTGACAAAAATAAAAACAACACTATATATTCTTCAAAATGATATCAAACAATCTCCTGGTAGCTTCAGAACATCAATGATTAAGTTGGAGAAAGAATTGAAGTAAAAATCAACATAATTCAAAAATGGTCAAATCTGGATTGTTTTAGCCAGACCGGGTAGGCAAAAAATGTTGAAATTCTGACAAAATAAAAAAAACACTATATATTCTTCAAAATGATCTCAAACAATCTCCTGGTAGCTTCAGAACATCAATGGATTTAGTTGGAGAAAGGATTGAAGTAAAAATCAACATAATTCAAAAATGGTCAAATCTGGATTTTTAAGCCAGTGTCTATCCTTCATAACACACACCTGAATATACGCTTCCTTTCTCGACACCTTCATAACACGTACCTCAATATCTTCCTGTCTCCACACATCAGAAGCAGTGTCTATCTTGTTTAGATGAGTTACGTTGTCAGGTCCCAGGAACTCCATGGCCAGTAGGTACATATCCTGTCGAGATATCGATATCGTTTAGAAGTTTATTCTGCATTTAAGGTACCGACCATTATGATAATTAGTAGAGACCGGGCAGGCAAAAAATGTTGAATTTCTGACAAAAATAAAAAAAACACTATATATTCTTCAAAATGATCTCAAACAATCTCCTGGTAGCTTCAGAACATCAATGGATTAAGTTGGAGATAGAATTGAAGTAAAAATCAACATAATTCAAAAATGGTCAAATCTGGATTTTTTTAGCCAGACCGGGTAGGCAAAAAATGTTGAATTTCTGACAAAAATAAAATAAAATATATATTCTTCAAAATGATCTCAAACAATCTCCTGGTAGCTTCAGAACATCAATGGATTAAGTTGGAGAAAGAATTGAAGTAAAAATCAACATAATTCAAAAATGGTCAAATCTGGATTGTTTTAGCCAGACCGGGTAGACAAAAAATGTTGAATTTCTGACCAAAAAAAACAACTATATATTCTTCAAAATGATCTCAAACAATCTCCTGGTAGCTTCAGAACATCAATGGATTTAGTTGGAGAAAGGATTGAAGTAAAAATCAACATAATTCAAAAATGGTCAAATCTGGATTGTTTTAGCCAGACCGGGTAGGCAAAAAATGTGGAATTTATGACAAAAATAAAAAACACTATATATTCTTCAAAATGATCTCAAACAATCTCCTGGTAGCTTCAGAACATCAATGGATTTAGTTGGAGAAAGGATTGAAGTAAAAATCAACATAATTCAAAAATGGTCAAATCTGGATTTTTAAGCCAGTGTCTATCCTTCATAACACACACCTGAATATACGCTTCCTTTCTCGACACCTTCATAACACGTACCTCAATATCTTCCTGTCTCCACACATCAGAAGCAGTGTCTATCTTGTTTAGATGAGTTACGTTGTCAGGTCCCAGGAACTCCATGGCCAGTAGGTACATATCCTGTCGAGATATCGATATCGTTTAGAAGTTTATTCTGCATTTAAGGTACCGACCATTATGATAATTAGTAGAGACCGGGCAGGCAAAAAATGTTGAATTTCTGACAAAAATAAAAAAAACACTATATATTCTTCAAAATGATCTCAAACAATCTCCTGGTAGCTTCAGAACATCAATGGATTAAGTTGGAGATAGAATTGAAGTAAAAATCAACATAATTCAAAAATGGTCAAATCTGGATTTTTTTAGCCAGACCGGGTAGGCAAAAAATGTGGAATTTATGACAAAAATAAAAAAAACACTATATATTCTTCAAAATGATCTCAAACAATCTCCTGGTAGCTTCAGAACATCAATGGATTAAGTTGGAGAAAGAATTGAAGTAAAAATCAACATAATTCAAAAATGGTCAAATCTGGATTTTTTAGCCAGACCGGGTAGGCAAAAAAATGTTGAATTTCTGACAAAAATTAAAAAAACACTATATATTCTTCAAAATGATCTCAAACAATCTCCTGGTAGCTTCAGAACATCAATGGATTAAGTTGGAGATAGAATTGAAGTAAAAATCAACATAATTCAAAAATGGTCAAATCTGGATTTTTTTAGCCAGACCGGGTAGGCAAAAAATGTTGAATTTATGACAAAAATAAAAAAAACACTATATATTCTTCAAAATGATCTCAAAAAATCTCCTGGTAGCTTCAGAACATCAATGGATTAAGTTGGAGAAAGAATTGAAGTAAAAATCAACATAATTCAAAAATGGTCAAATCTGGATTGTTTTAGCCAGACCGGGTAGGCAAAAAATGTTGAATTTCTGACAAAAATAAAAACAACACTATATATTCTTCAAAATGATATCAAACAATCTCCTGGTAGCTTCAGAACATCAATGGATTAAGTTGGAGAAAGAATTGAAGTAAAAATCAACATAATTCAAAAATGGTCAAATCTGGATTTTTTTAGCCAGACCGGGTAGGCAAAAAATGTTGAATTTATGACAAAAATAAAAAAAACACTATATATTCTTCAAAATGATCTCAAACAATCTCCTGGTAGCTTCAGAACATCAATGGATTAAGTTGGAGAAAGAATTGAAGTAAAAATCAACATAATTCAAAAATGGTCAAATCTGGATTGTTTTAGCCAGACCGGGTAGGCAAAAAATGTTGAATTTCTGACAAAATAAAAAAAACACTATATATTCTTCAAAATGATATCAAACAATCTCCTGGTAGCTTCAGAACATCAATGGATTAAGTTGGAGATAGAATTGAAGTAAAAATCAACATAATTCAAAAATGGTCAAATCTGGATTTTTTTAGCCAGACCGGGTAGGCAAAAAATGTTGAATTTCTGACAAAAATAAAAAAAACACTATATATTCTTCAAAATGATCTCAAACAATCTCCTGGTAGCTTCAGAACATCAATGGATTAAGTTGGAGATAGAATTGAAGTAAAAATCAACATAATTCAAAAATGGTCAAATCTGGATTTTTTTAGCCAGACCGGGTAGGCAAAAAATGTTGAATTTCTGACAAAAATAAAAACAACACTATATATTCTTCAAAATGATATCAAACAATCTCCTGGTAGCTTCAGAACATCAATGGATTAAGTTGGAGAAAGAATTGAAGTAAAAATCAACATAATTCAAAAATGGTCAAATCTGGATTGTTTTAGCCAGACCGGGTAGGCAAAAAATGTTGAATTTCTGACAAAAATAAAAAAAACACTATATATTCTTCAAAATGATCTCAAACAATCTCCTGGTAGCTTCAGAACATCAATGGATTTAGTTGGAGAAAGGATTGAAGTAAAAATCAACATAATTCAAAAATGGTCAAATCTGGATTTTTAAGCCAGTGTCTATCCTTCATAACACACACCTGAATATACGCTTCCTTTCTCGACACCTTCATAACACGTACCTCAATATCTTCCTGTCTCCACACATCAGAAGCAGTGTCTATCTTGTTTAGATGAGTTACGTTGTCAGGTCCCAGGAACTCCATGGCCAGTAGGTACATATCCTGTCGAGATATCGATATCGTTTAGAAGTTTATTCTGCATTTAAGGTACCGACCATTATGATAATTAGTAGAGACCGGGCAGGCAAAAAATGTTGAATTTCTGACAAAAATAAAAAAAACACTATATATTCTTCAAAATGATCTCAAACAATCTCCTGGTAGCTTCAGAACATCAATGGATTAAGTTGGAGATAGAATTGAAGTAAAAATCAACATAATTCAAAAATGGTCAAATCTGGATTTTTTTAGCCAGACCGGGTAGGCAAAAAATGTTGAATTTCTGACAAAAATAAAATAAAATATATATTCTTCAAAATGATCTCAAACAATCTCCTGGTAGCTTCAGAACATCAATGGATTAAGTTGGAGAAAGAATTGAAGTAAAAATCAACATAATTCAAAAATGGTCAAATCTGGATTGTTTTAGCCAGACCGGGTAGACAAAAAATGTTGAATTTCTGACCAAAAAAAACAACTATATATTCTTCAAAATGATCTCAAACAATCTCCTGGTAGCTTCAGAACATCAATGGATTTAGTTGGAGAAAGGATTGAAGTAAAAATCAACATAATTCAAAAATGGTCAAATCTGGATTGTTTTAGCCAGACCGGGTAGGCAAAAAATGTGGAATTTATGACAAAAATAAAAAACACTATATATTCTTCAAAATGATCTCAAACAATCTCCTGGTAGCTTCAGAACATCAATGGATTAAGTTGGAGATAGAATTGAAGTAAAAATCAACATAATTCAAAAATGGTCAAATCTGGATTTTTTTAGCCAGACCGGGTAGGCAAAAAATGTTGAATTTCTGACAAAAATAAAAAAAACACTATATATTCTTCAAAATGATCTCAAACAATCTCCTGGTAGCTTCAGAACATCAATGGATTAAGTTGGAGATAGAATTGAAGTAAAAATCAACATAATTCAAAAATGGTCAAATCTGGATTTTTTTAGCCAGACCGGGTAGGCAAAAAATGTTGAATTTCTGACAAAAATAAAAACAACACTATATATTCTTCAAAATGATATCAAACAATCTCCTGGTAGCTTCAGAACATCAATGGATTAAGTTGGAGAAAGAATTGAAGTAAAAATCAACATAATTCAAAAATGGTCAAATCTGGATTGTTTTAGCCAGACCGGGTAGGCAAAAAATGTTGAATTTCTGACAAAATAAAAAAAACACTATATATTCTTCAAAATGATCTCAAACAATCTCCTGGTAGCTTCAGAACATCAATGGATTTAGTTGGAGAAAGGATTGAAGTAAAAATCAACATAATTCAAAAATGGTCAAATCTGGATTTTTAAGCCAGTGTCTATCCTTCATAACACACACCTGAATATACGCTTCCTTTCTCGACACCTTCATAACACGTACCTCAATATCTTCCTGTCTCCACACATCAGAAGCAGTGTCTATCTTGTTTAGATGAGTTACGTTGTCAGGTCCCAGGAACTCCATGGCCAGTAGGTACATATCCTGTCGAGATATCGATATCGTTTAGAAGTTTATTCTGCATTTAAGGTACCGACCATTATGATAATTAGTAGAGACCGGGCAGGCAAAAAATGTTGAATTTCTGACAAAAATAAAAAAAACACTATATATTCTTCAAAATGATCTCAAACAATCTCCTGGTAGCTTCAGAACATCAATGGATTAAGTTGGAGATAGAATTGAAGTAAAAATCAACATAATTCAAAAATGGTCAAATCTGGATTTTTTTAGCCAGACCGGGTAGGCAAAAAATGTTGAATTTCTGACAAAAATAAAATAAAATATATATTCTTCAAAATGATCTCAAACAATCTCCTGGTAGCTTCAGAACATCAATGGATTAAGTTGGAGAAAGAATTGAAGTAAAAATCAACATAATTCAAAAATGGTCAAATCTGGATTGTTTTAGCCAGACCGGGTAGACAAAAAATGTTGAATTTCTGACCAAAAAAAACAACTATATATTCTTCAAAATGATCTCAAACAATCTCCTGGTAGCTTCAGAACATCAATGGATTTAGTTGGAGAAAGGATTGAAGTAAAAATCAACATAATTCAAAAATGGTCAAATCTGGATTGTTTTAGCCAGACCGGGTAGGCAAAAAATGTGGAATTTATGACAAAAATAAAAAACACTATATATTCTTCAAAATGATCTCAAACAATCTCCTGGTAGCTTCAGAACATCAATGGATTTAGTTGGAGAAAGGATTGAAGTAAAAATCAACATAATTCAAAAATGGTCAAATCTGGATTTTTAAGCCAGTGTCTATCCTTCATAACACACACCTGAATATACGCTTCCTTTCTCGACACCTTCATAACACGTACCTCAATATCTTCCTGTCTCCACACATCAGAAGCAGTGTCTATCTTGTTTAGATGAGTTACGTTGTCAGGTCCCAGGAACTCCATGGCCAGTAGGTACATATCCTGTCGAGATATCGATATCGTTTAGAAGTTTATTCTGCATTTAAGGTACCGACCATTATGATAATTAGTAGAGACCGGGCAGGCAAAAAATGTTGAATTTCTGACAAAAATAAAAAAAACACTATATATTCTTCAAAATGATCTCAAACAATCTCCTGGTAGCTTCAGAACATCAATGGATTAAGTTGGAGATAGAATTGAAGTAAAAATCAACATAATTCAAAAATGGTCAAATCTGGATTTTTTTAGCCAGACCGGGTAGGCAAAAAATGTGGAATTTATGACAAAAATAAAAAAAACACTATATATTCTTCAAAATGATCTCAAACAATCTCCTGGTAGCTTCAGAACATCAATGGATTAAGTTGGAGAAAGGATTGAAGTAAAAATCAACATATTTCAAAAATGGTCAAATCTGGATTTTTTTTAGCCAGACCGGGTAGGCAAAAAATGTTGAATTTCTGACAAAAATAAAAAAAACACTATATATTCTTCAAAATGATCTCAAACAATCTCCTGGTAGCTTCAGAACATCAATGGATTAAGTTCGAGAAAGAATTGAAGTAAAAATCAACATAATTCAAAAATGGTCAAATCTGGATTTTTAAGCCAGTGTCTATCCTTCATAACACACACCTGAATATCCGCTTCCTTTCTCGACACCTTCATAACACGTACATCAATATCTTCCTGTCTCCACACATCAGAAGCAGTGTCTATCTTGTTTAGATGAGTTACGTTGTCAGGTCCCAGGAACTCCATGGCCAGTAGGTACATATCCCGTCGAGATATCGATATCGTTTAGAAGTTTATTCTGCATTTAAGGTACCGACCATTATGATAATTAGTAGAGACCGGGTAGGCAAAAAATGTTGAATTTCTGACAAAAATAAAAAAAACACTATATATTCTTCAAAATGATCTCAAACAATCTCCTGGTAGCTTCAGAACATCAATGGATTAAGTTAGAGAAAGAATTGAAGAAAAAAATCTACATCTTCAAAAATGGTAAAATCTGGATTTTTTTAGCCAGACCGGGTAGGCAAAAAATGTTCAATTTCTGACAAAAATAAAAAAAACACTATATATTCTTCAAAATGATCTCAAACAATCTCCTGGTAGCTTCAGAACATCAATGGATTAAGTTGGAGAAAGGATTGAAGTAAAAATCTACATAATTCAAAAATGGTCAAATCTGGATTTTTTTAGCCAGACCGGGTAGGCAAAAAATGTTGAATTTCTGACAAAAATGAAAAAAACACTATATATTCTTCAAAATGATCTCAAACAATCTCCTGGTAGCTTCAGAACATCAATGGATTAAGTTGGAGAAAGGATTGAAGTAAAAATCTACATAATTCAAAAATGGTCAAATCTGGATTTTTTTAGCCAGACCGGGGTAGGCAAAAAATGTTGAATTTCTGACAAAAATAAAAAAAACACTATATATTCTTCAAAATGATCTCAAACAATCTCCTGGTAGCTTCAGAACATCAATGGATTAAGTTGGAGAAAGGATTGAAGTAAAAATCAACATATTTCAAAAATGGTCAAATCTGGATTTTTTTAGCCAGACCGGGTAGGCAAAAAATGTTGAATTTCTGACAAAAATAAAAAAAACACTATATATTCTTCAAAATGATCTCAAACAATCTCCTGGTAGCTTCAGAACATCAATGGATTAAGTTGGAGAAAGAATTGAAGTAAAAATCAACATAATTCAAAAATGGTCAAATCTGGATTTTTAAGCCAGTGTCTATCCTTCATAACACACACCTGAATATCCGCTTCCTTTCTCGACACCTTCATAACACGTACATCAATATCTTCCTGTCTCCACACATCAGAAGCAGTGTCTATCTTGTTTAGATGAGTTACGTTGTCAGGTCCCAGGAACTCCATGGCCAGTAGGTACATATCCCGTCGAGATATCGATATCGTTTAGAAGTTTATTCTGCATTTAAGGTACCGACCATTATGATAATTAGTAGAGACCGGGTAGGCAAAAAATGTTGAATTTCTGACAAAAATAAAAAAAACACTATATATTCTTCAAAATGATCTCAAACAATCTCCTGGTAGCTTCAGAACATCAATGGATTAAGTTGGAGAAAGAATTGAAGTAAAAATCAACATAATTCAAAAATGGTCAAATCTGGATTTTTAAGCCAGTGTCTATCCTTCATAACACACACCTGAATATCCGCTTCCTTTCTCGACACCTTCATAACACGTACATCAATATCTTCCTGTCTCCACACATCAGAAGCAGTGTCTATCTTGTTTAGATGAGTTACGTTGTCAGGTCCCAGGAACTCCATGGCCAGTAGGTACATATCCTGTCGAGATATCGATATCGTTTAGAAGTTTATTCTGCATTTAAGGTACCGACCATTATGATAATTAGTAGAGACCGGGTAGGCAAAAAATGTTGAATTTCTGACAAAAATAAAAAAAACACTATATATTCTTCAAAATGATCTCAAACAATCTCCTGGTAGCTTCAGAACATCAATGGATTAAGTTAGAGAAAGAATTGAAGAAAAAAATCTACATCTTCAAAAATGGTCAAATCTGGATTTTTTTAGCCAGACCGGGTAGGCAAAAAATGTTGAATTTCTGACAAAAATAAAAAAAACACTATATATTCTTCAAAATGATCTCAAACAATCTCCTGGTAGCTTCAGAACATCAATGGATTAAGTTAGAGAAAGAATTGAAGAAAAAAATCTACATCTTCAAAAATGGTAAAATCTGGATTTTTTTAGCCAGACCGGGTAGGCAAAAAATGTTCAATTTCTGACAAAAATAAAAAAAACACTATATATTCTTCAAAATGATCTCAAACAATCTCCTGGTAGCTTCAGAACATCAATGGATTAAGTTGGAGAAAGGATTGAAGTAAAAATCTACATAATTCAAAAATGGTCAAATCTGGATTTTTTTAGCCAGACCGGGTAGGCAAAAAATGTTGAATTTCTGACAAAAATAAAAAAAACACTATATATTCTTCAAAATGATCTCAAACAATCTCCTGGTAGCTTCAGAACATCAATGGATTAAGTTGGAGAAAGGATTGAAGTAAAAATCAACATAATTCAAAAATGGTCAAATCTGGATTTTTTTAGCCAGACCGGGTAGGCAAAAAATGTTGAATTTCTGACAAAAATAAAACAAACACTATATATTCTTCAAAATGATCTCAAACAATCTCCTGGTAGCTTCAGAACATCAATGGATTAAGTTGGAGAAAGAATTGAAGTAAAAATCAACATAATTCAAAAATGGTCAAATCTGGATTTTTTTAGCCAGACCGGGTAGGCAAAAAATGTTGAATTTCTGACAAAAATAAAAAAAACACTATATATTCTTCAAAATGATCTCAAACAATCTCCTGGTAGCTTCAGAACATCAATGGATTAAGTTGGAGAAAGGATTGAAGTAAAAATCAACATAATTCAAAAATGGTCAAATCTGGATTTTTTTAGCCAGACCGGGTAGGCAAAAAATGTTGAATTTCTGACAAAAATAAAAAAAACACTATATATTCTTCAAAATGATCTCAAACAATCTCCTGGTAGCTTCAGAACATCAATGGATTAAGTTGGAGAAAGAATTGAAGTAAAAATCAACATAATTCAAAAATGGTCAAATCTGGATTTTTTTAGCCAGACCGGGTAGGCAAAAAATGTTGAATTTCTGACAAAAATAAAAAAAACACTATATATTCTTCAAAATGATCTCAAACAATCTCCTGGTAGCTTCAGAACATCAATGGATTAAGTTGGAGAAAGGATTGAAGTAAAAATCAACATAATTCAAAAATGGTCAAATCTGGATTTTTTTAGCCAGACCGGGTAGGCAAAAAATGTTGAATTTCTGACAAAAATAAAAAAAACACTATATATTCTTCAAAATGATCTCAAACAATCTCCTGGTAGCTTCAGAACATCAATGGATTAAGTTGGAGAAAGAATTGAAGTAAAAATCAACATAATTCAAAAATGGTCAAATCTGGATTTTTAAGCCAGTGTCTATCCTTCATAACACACACCTGAATATCCGCTTCCTTTCTCGACACCTTCATAACACGTACATCAATATCTTCCTGTCTCCACACATCAGAAGCAGTGTCTATCTTGTTTAGATGAGTTACGTTGTCAGGTCCCAGGAACTCCATGGCCAGTAGGTACATATCCTGTCGAGATATCGATATCGTTTAGAAGTTTATTCTGCATTTAAGGTACCGACCATTATGATAATTTGTAGAGACCGGGTAGGCAAAAAATGTTGAATTTCTGACAAAAATAAAAAAAACACTACATATTCCTCAAAATGATCTCAAACAATCTCCTGGTAGCTTCAGAACATCAATGGATTAAGTTGGAGAAAGAATTGAAGTAAAAATCAACATAATTCAAAAATGGTCAAATCTGGATTTTTTTAGCCAGACCGGGTAGGCAAAAAAATGTTGAATTTCTGACAAAAATAAAAAAAACACTATATATTCTTCAAAATGATCTCAAACAATCTCCTGGTAGCTTCAGAACATCAATGGATTAAGTTGGAGAAAGAATTGAAGTAAAAATCAACATAATTCAAAAATGGTCAAATCTGGATTTTTAAGCCAGTGTCTATCCTTCATAACACACACCTGAATATCCGCTTCCTTTCTCGACACCTTCATAACACGTACATCAATATCTTCCTGTCTCCACACATCAGAAGCAGTGTCTATCTTGTTTAGATGAGTTACGTTGTCAGGTCCCAGGAACTCCATGGCCAGTAGGTACATATCCTGTCGAGATATCGATATCGTTTAGAAGTTTATTCTGCATTTAAGGTACCGACCATTATGATAATTAGTAGAGACCGGGTAGGCAAAAAATGTTGAATTACTGACAAAAATAAAAAAAACACTATATATTCTTCAAAATGATCTCAAACAATCTCCTGGTAGCTTCAGAACATCAATGGATTAAGTTAGAGAAAGAATTGAAGAAAAAAATCTACATCTTCAAAAATGGTAAAATCTGGATTTTTTTAGCCAGACCGGGTAGGCAAAAAATGTTGAATTTCTGACAAAAATAAAAAAAACACTATATATTCTTCAAAATGATCTCAAACAATCTCCTGGTAGCTTCAGAACATCAATGGATTAAGTTGGAGAAAGGATTGAAGTAAAAATCTACATAATTCAAAAATGGTCAAATCTGGATTTTTTTAGCCAGACCGGGTAGGCAAAAAATGTTGAATTTCTGACAAAAATAAAAAAAACACTATATATTCTTCAAAATGATCTCAAACAATCTCCTGGTAGCTTCAGAACATCAATGGATTAAGTTGGAGAAAGGATTGAAGTAAAAATCAACATAATTCAAAAATGGTCAAATCTGGATTTTTTTAGCCAGACCGGGTAGGCAAAAAATGTTGAATTTCTGACAAAAATAAAAAAAACACTATATATTCTTCAAAATGATCTCAAACAATCTCCTGGTAGCTTCAGAACATCAATGGATTAAGTTGGAGAAAGAATTGAAGTAAAAATCAACATAATTCAAAAATGGTCAAATCTGGATTTTTTTAGCCAGACCGGGTAGGCAAAAAATGTTGAATTTCTGACAAAAATAAAAAAAACACTATATATTCTTCAAAATGATCTCAAACAATCTCCTGGTAGCTTCAGAACATCAATGGATTAAGTTGGAGGAAGAATTGAAGTAAAAATCAACATAATTCAAAAATGGTCAAATCTGGATTTTTAAGCCAGTGTCTATCCTTCATAACACACACCTGAATATCCGCTTCCTTTCTCGACACCTTCATAACACGTACATCAATATCTTCCTGTCTCCACACATCAGAAGCAGTGTCTATCTTGTTTAGATGAGTTACGTTGTCAGGTCCCAGGAACTCCATGGCCAGTAGGTACATATCCTGTCGAGATATCGATATCGTTTAGAAGTTTATTCTGCATTTAAGGTACCGACCATTATGATAATTAGTAGAGACCGGGTAGGCAAAAAATGTTGAATTTCTGACAAAAATAAAAAAAACACTATATATTCTTCAAAATGATCTCAAACAATCTCCTGGTAGCTTCAGAACATCAATGGATTAAGTTAGAGAAAGAATTGAAGAAAAAAATCTACATCTTCAAAAATGGTCAAATCTGGATTTTTTTAGCCAGACCGGGTAGGCAAAAAATGTTGAATTTCTGACAAAAATAAAAAAAACACTATATATTCTTCAAAATGATCTCAAACAATCTCCTGGTAGCTTCAGAACATCAATGGATTAAGTTAGAGAAAGAATTGAAGAAAAAAATCTACATCTTCAAAAATGGTAAAATCTGGATTTTTTTAGCCAGACCGGGTAGGCAAAAAATGTTCAATTTCTGACAAAAATAAAAAAAACACTATATATTCTTCAAAATGATCTCAAACAATCTCCTGGTAGCTTCAGAACATCAATGGATTAAGTTGGAGAAAGAATTGAAGTAAAAATCAACATAATTCAAAAATGGTCAAATCTGGATTTTTTTAGCCAGACCGGGTAGGCAAAAAATGTTGAATTTCTGACAAAAATAAAAAAAACACTATATATTCTTCAAAATGATCTCAAACAATCTCCTGGTAGCTTCAGAACATCAATGGATTAAGTTGGAGGAAGAATTGAAGTAAAAATCAACATAATTCAAAAATGGTCAAATCTGGATTTTTAAGCCAGTGTCTATCCTTCATAACACACACCTGAATATCCGCTTCCTTTCTCGACACCTTCATAACACGTACATCAACATCTTCCTGTCTCCACACATCAGAAGCAGTGTCTATCTTGTTTAGATGAGTTACGTTGTCAGGTCCCAGGAACTCCATGGCCAGTAGGTACATATCCTGTCGAGATATCGATATCGTTTAGAAGTTTATTCTGCATTTAAGGTACCGACCATTATGATAATTAGTAGAGACCGGGTAGGCAAAAAATGTTGAATTTCTGACAAAAATAAAAAAAACACTATATATTCTTCAAAATGATCTCAAACAATCTCCTGGTAGCTTCAGAACATCAATGGATTAAGTTAGAGAAAGAATTGAAGAAAAAAATCTACATCTTCAAAAATGGTCAAATCTGGATTTTTTTAGCCAGACCGGGTAGGCAAAAAATGTTGAATTTCTGACAAAAATAAAAAAAACACTATATATTCTTCAAAATGATCTCAAACAATCTCCTGGTAGCTTCAGAACATCAATGGATTAAGTTAGAGAAAGAATTGAAGAAAAAAATCTACATCTTCAAAAATGGTAAAATCTGGATTTTTTTAGCCAGACCGGGTAGGCAAAAAATGTTCAATTTCTGACAAAAATAAAAAAAACACTATATATTCTTCAAAATGATCTCAAACAATCTCCTGGTAGCTTCAGAACATCAATGGATTAAGTTGGAGAAAGGATTGAAGTAAAAATCTACATAATTCAAAAATGGTCAAATCTGGATTTTTTTAGCCAGACCGGGTAGGCAAAAAATGTTGAATTTCTGACAAAAATGAAAAAAACACTATATATTCTTCAAAATGATCTCAAACAATCTCCTGGTAGCTTCAGAACATCAATGGATTAAGTTGGAGAAAGGATTGAAGTAAAAATCTACATAATTCAAAAATGGTCAAATCTGGATTTTTTTAGCCAGACCGGGTAGGCAAAAAATGTTGAATTTCTGACAAAAATAAAAAAAACACTATATATTCTTCAAAATGATCTCAAACAATCTCCTGGTAGCTTCAGAACATCAATGGATTAAGTTGGAGAAAGGATTGAAGTAAAAATCAACATATTTCAAAAATGGTCAAATCTGGATTTTTTTAGCCAGACCGGGTAGGCAAAAAATGTTGAATTTCTGACAAAAATAAAAAAAACACTATATATTCTTCAAAATGATCTCAAACAATCTCCTGGTAGCTTCAGAACATCAATGGATTAAGTTGGAGAAAGAATTGAAGTAAAAATCAACATAATTCAAAAATGGTCAAATCTGGATTTTTAAGCCAGTGTCTATCCTTCATAACACACACCTGAATATCCGCTTCCTTTCTCGACACCTTCATAACACGTACATCAATATCTTCCTGTCTCCACACATCAGAAGCAGTGTCTATCTTGTTTAGATGAGTTACGTTGTCAGGTCCCAGGAACTCCATGGCCAGTAGGTACATATCCCGTCGAGATATCGATATCGTTTAGAAGTTTATTCTGCATTTAAGGTACCGACCATTATGATAATTAGTAGAGACCGGGTAGGCAAAAAATGTTGAATTTCTGACAAAAATAAAAAAAACACTATATATTCTTCAAAATGATCTCAAACAATCTCCTGGTAGCTTCAGAACATCAATGGATTAAGTTGGAGAAAGAATTGAAGTAAAAATCAACATAATTCAAAAATGGTCAAATCTGGATTTTTAAGCCAGTGTCTATCCTTCATAACACACACCTGAATATCCGCTTCCTTTCTCGACACCTTCATAACACGTACATCAATATCTTCCTGTCTCCACACATCAGAAGCAGTGTCTATCTTGTTTAGATGAGTTACGTTGTCAGGTCCCAGGAACTCCATGGCCAGTAGGTACATATCCTGTCGAGATATCGATATCGTTTAGAAGTTTATTCTGCATTTAAGGTACCGACCATTATGATAATTAGTAGAGACCGGGTAGGCAAAAAATGTTGAATTTCTGACAAAAATAAAAAAAACACTATATATTCTTCAAAATGATCTCAAACAATCTCCTGGTAGCTTCAGAACATCAATGGATTAAGTTAGAGAAAGAATTGAAGAAAAAAATCTACATCTTCAAAAATGGTCAAATCTGGATTTTTTTAGCCAGACCGGGTAGGCAAAAAATGTTGAATTTCTGACAAAAATAAAAAAAACACTATATATTCTTCAAAATGATCTCAAACAATCTCCTGGTAGCTTCAGAACATCAATGGATTAAGTTAGAGAAAGAATTGAAGAAAAAAATCTACATCTTCAAAAATGGTAAAATCTGGATTTTTTTAGCCAGACCGGGTAGGCAAAAAATGTTCAATTTCTGACAAAAATAAAAAAAACACTATATATTCTTCAAAATGATCTCAAACAATCTCCTGGTAGCTTCAGAACATCAATGGATTAAGTTGGAGAAAGGATTGAAGTAAAAATCTACATAATTCAAAAATGGTCAAATCTGGATTTTTTTAGCCAGACCGGGTAGGCAAAAAATGTTGAATTTCTGACAAAAATAAAAAAAACACTATATATTCTTCAAAATGATCTCAAACAATCTCCTGGTAGCTTCAGAACATCAATGGATTAAGTTGGAGAAAGGATTGAAGTAAAAATCAACATAATTCAAAAATGGTCAAATCTGGATTTTTTTAGCCAGACCGGGTAGGCAAAAAATGTTGAATTTCTGACAAAAATAAAAAAAACACTATATATTCTTCAAAATGATCTCAAACAATCTCCTGGTAGCTTCAGAACATCAATGGATTAAGTTGGAGAAAGAATTGAAGTAAAAATCAACATAATTCAAAAATGGTCAAATCTGGATTTTTTTAGCCAGACCGGGTAGGCAAAAAATGTTGAATTTCTGACAAAAATAAAAAAAACACTATATATTCTTCAAAATGATCTCAAACAATCTCCTGGTAGCTTCAGAACATCAATGGATTAAGTTGGAGAAAGGATTGAAGTAAAAATCAACATAATTCAAAAATGGTCAAATCTGGATTTTTTTAGCCAGACCGGGTAGGCAAAAAATGTTGAATTTCTGACAAAAATAAAAAAAACACTATATATTCTTCAAAATGATCTCAAACAATCTCCTGGTAGCTTCAGAACATCAATGGATTAAGTTGGAGAAAGAATTGAAGTAAAAATCAACATAATTCAAAAATGGTCAAATCTGGATTTTTTTAGCCAGACCGGGTAGGCAAAAAATGTTGAATTTCTGACAAAAATAAAAAAAACACTATATATTCTTCAAAATGATCTCAAACAATCTCCTGGTAGCTTCAGAACATCAATGGATTAAGTTGGAGAAAGGATTGAAGTAAAAATCAACATAATTCAAAAATGGTCAAATCTGGATTTTTTTAGCCAGACCGGGTAGGCAAAAAATGTTGAATTTCTGACAAAAATAAAAAAAACACTATATATTCTTCAAAATGATCTCAAACAATCTCCTGGTAGCTTCAGAACATCAATGGATTAAGTTGGAGAAAGAATTGAAGTAAAAATCAACATAATTCAAAAATGGTCAAATCTGGATTTTTAAGCCAGTGTCTATCCTTCATAACACACACCTGAATATCCGCTTCCTTTCTCGACACCTTCATAACACGTACATCAATATCTTCCTGTCTCCACACATCAGAAGCAGTGTCTATCTTGTTTAGATGAGTTACGTTGTCAGGTCCCAGGAACTCCATGGCCAGTAGGTACATATCCTGTCGAGATATCGATATCGTTTAGAAGTTTATTCTGCATTTAAGGTACCGACCATTATGATAATTTGTAGAGACCGGGTAGGCAAAAAATGTTGAATTTCTGACAAAAATAAAAAAAACACTACATATTCCTCAAAATGATCTCAAACAATCTCCTGGTAGCTTCAGAACATCAATGGATTAAGTTGGAGAAAGAATTGAAGTAAAAATCAACATAATTCAAAAATGGTCAAATCTGGATTTTTTTAGCCAGACCGGGTAGGCAAAAAAATGTTGAATTTCTGACAAAAATAAAAAAAACACTATATATTCTTCAAAATGATCTCAAACAATCTCCTGGTAGCTTCAGAACATCAATGGATTAAGTTGGAGAAAGAATTGAAGTAAAAATCAACATAATTCAAAAATGGTCAAATCTGGATTTTTAAGCCAGTGTCTATCCTTCATAACACACACCTGAATATCCGCTTCCTTTCTCGACACCTTCATAACACGTACATCAATATCTTCCTGTCTCCACACATCAGAAGCAGTGTCTATCTTGTTTAGATGAGTTACGTTGTCAGGTCCCAGGAACTCCATGGCCAGTAGGTACATATCCTGTCGAGATATCGATATCGTTTAGAAGTTTATTCTGCATTTAAGGTACCGACCATTATGATAATTAGTAGAGACCGGGTAGGCAAAAAATGTTGAATTTCTGACAAAAATAAAAAAAACACTATATATTCTTCAAAATGATCTCAAACAATCTCCTGGTAGCTTCAGAACATCAATGGATTAAGTTGGAGGAAGAATTGAAGTAAAAATCAACATAATTCAAAAATGGTCAAATCTGGATTTTTTTAGCCAGACCGGGTAGGCAAAAAATGTTGAATTTCTGACAAAAATAAAAAAAACACTATATATTCTTCAAAATGATCTCAAACAATCTCCTGGTAGCTTCAGAACATCAATGGATTAAGTTGGAGAAAGAATTGAAGTAAAAAATCAACATAATTCAAAAATGGTCAAATCTGGATTTTTTTAGCCAGACCGGGTAGGTAAAAAATGTTGAATTTCTGACAAAAATAAAAAAAACACTACATATTCCTCAAAATGATCTCAAACAATCTCCTGGTAGCTTCAGAACATCAATGGATTAAGTTGGAGAAAGAATTGAAGTAAAAATCAACATAATTCAAAAATGGTCAAATCTGGATTTTTTTAGCCAGACCGGGTAGGCAAAAAATGTTGAATTTCTGACAAAAATAAAAAAAACACTATACATTCTTCAAAATGATATTAAACAATCTCCTGGTAGCTTCAGAACATCAATGGATTAAGTTGGAGAAAGGATTGAAGTAAAAATCTACATAATTCAAAAATGGTCAAATCTGGATTTTTTTAGCCAGACCGGGTAGGCAAAAAAATGTTGAATTTCTGACAAAAATAAAAAAAACACTATATATTCTTCAAAATGATCTCAAACAATCTCCTGGTAGCTTCAGAACATCAATGGATTAAGTTGGAGAAAGAATTGAAGTAAAAATCAACATAATTCAAAAATGGTCAAATCTGGATTTTTTAGCCAGTGTCTATCCTTCATAACACACACCTGAATATCCGCTTCCTTTCTCGACACCTTCATAACACGTACCTCAATATCTTCCTGTCTCCACACATCAGAAGCAGTGTCTATCTTGTTTAGATGAGTTACGTTGTCAGGTCCCAGGAACTCCATGGCCAGTAGGTACATATCCTGTCGAGATATCGATATCGTTTAGAAGTTTATTCTGCATTTAAGGTACCGACCATTATGATAAATTGTAGAGACCGGGTAGGCAAAAAATGTTGAATTTCTGACAAAAATAAAAAAAACACTATATATTCTTCAAAATGATCTCAAACAATCTCCTGGTAGCTTCAGAACATCAATGGATTAAGTTGGAGGAAGAATTGAAGTAAAAATCAACATAATTCAAAAATGGTCAAATCTGGATTTTTTTAGCCAGACCGGGTAGGCAAAAAATGTTGAATTTCTGACAAAAATAAAAAAAACACTATATATTCTTCAAAATGATCTCAAACAATCTCCTGGTAGCTTCAGAACATCAATGGATTAAGTTGGAGAAAGAATTGAAGTAAAAATCAACATAATTCAAAAATGGTCAAATCTGGATTTTTTTAGCCAGACCGGGTAGGTAAAAAATGTTGAATTTCTGACAAAAATAAAAAAAACACTACATATTCCTCAAAATGATCTCAAACAATCTCCTGGTAGCTTCAGAACATCAATGGATTAAGTTGGAGAAAGAATTGAAGTAAAAATCAACATAATTCAAAAATGGTCAAATCTGGATTTTTTTAGCCAGACCGGGTAGGCAAAAAATGTTGAATTTCTGACAAAAATAAAAAAAACACTATACATTCTTCAAAATGATATTAAACAATCTCCTGGTAGCTTCAGAACATCAATGGATTAAGTTGGAGAAAGGATTGAAGTAAAAATCTACATAATTCAAAAATGGTCAAATCTGGATTTTTTTTAGCCAGACCGGGTAGGCAAAAAAATGTTGAATTTCTGACAAAAATAAAAAAAACACTATATATTCTTCAAAATGATCTCAAACAATCTCCTGGTAGCTTCAGAACATCAATGGATTAAGTTGGAGAAAGAATTGAAGTAAAAATCAACATAATTCAAAAATGGTCAAATCTGGATTTTTTAGCCAGTGTCTATCCTTCATAACACACACCTGAATATCCGCTTCCTTTCTCGACACCTTCATAACACGTACATCAATATCTTCCTGTCTCCACACATCAGAAGCAGTGTCTATCTTGTTTAGATGAGTTACGTTGTCAGGTCCCAGGAACTCCATGGCCAGTAGGTACATATCCTGTCGAGATATCGATATCGTTTAGAAGTTTATTCTGCATTTAAGGTACCGACCATTATGATAAATTGTAGAGACCGGGTAGGCAAAAAATGTTGAATTTCTGACAAAAATAAAAAAAACACTATATATTCTTCAAAATGATCTCAAACAATCTCCTGGTAGCTTCAGAACATCAATGGATTAAGTTGGAGGAAGAATTGAAGTAAAAATCAACATAATTCAAAAATGGTCAAATCTGGATTTTTTTAGCCAGACCGGGTAGGCAAAAAATGTTGAATTTCTGACAAAAATAAAAAAAACACTATATATTCTTCAAAATGATCTCAAACAATCTCCTGGTAGCTTCAGAACATCAATGGATTAAGTTGGAGAAAGAATTGAAGTAAAAAATCAACATAATTCAAAAATGGTCAAATCTGGATTTTTTTAGCCAGACCGGGTAGGCAAAAAATGTTGAATTTCTGACAAAAATAAAAAAAACACTATATATTCTTCAAAATGATCTCAAACAATCTCCTGGTAGCTTCAGAACATCAATGGATTAAGTTGGAGAAAGAATTGAAGTAAAAAATCAACATAATTCAAAAATGGTCAAATCTGGATTTTTTTAGCCAGACCGGGTAGGTAAAAAATGTTGAATTTCTGACAAAAATAAAAAAAACACTACATATTCCTCAAAATGATCTCAAACAATCTCCTGGTAGCTTCAGAACATCAATGGATTAAGTTGGAGAAAGAATTGAAGTAAAAATCAACATAATTCAAAAATGGTCAAATCTGGATTTTTTTAGCCAGACCGGGTAGGCAAAAAATGTTGAATTTCTGACAAAAATAAAAAAAACACTATACATTCTTCAAAATGATATTAAACAATCTCCTGGTAGCTTCAGAACATCAATGGATTAAGTTGGAGAAAGGATTGAAGTAAAAATCTACATAATTCAAAAATGGTCAAATCTGGATTTTTTTAGCCAGACCGGGTAGGCAAAAAAATGTTGAATTTCTGACAAAAATAAAAAAAACACTATATATTCTTCAAAATGATCTCAAACAATCTCCTGGTAGCTTCAGAACATCAATGGATTAAGTTGGAGAAAGAATTGAAGTAAAAATCAACATAATTCAAAAATGGTCAAATCTGGATTTTTTAGCCAGTGTGTATCCTTCATAACACACACCTGAATATCCGCTTCCTTTCTCGACACCTTCATAACACGTACATCAATATCTTCCTGTCTCCACACATCAGAAGCAGTGTCTATCTTGTTTAGATGAGTTACGTTGTCAGGTCCCAGGAACTCCATGGCCAGTAGGTACATATCCTGTCGAGATATCGATATCGTTTAGAAGTTTATTCTGCATTTAAGGTACCGACCATTATGATAATTAGTAGAGACCGGGTAGGCAAAAAATGTTGAATTTCTGACAAAAATAAAAAAAACACTATATATTCTTCAAAATGATCTCAAACAATCTCCTGGTAGCTTCAGAACATCAATGGATTAAGTTGGAGAAAGAATTGAAGTAAAAATCAACATAATTCAAAAATGGTCAAATCTGGATTTTTTTAGCCAGACCGGGTAGGCAAAAAATGTTGAATTTCTGACAAAAATAAAAAAAACACTATATATTCTTCAAAATGATCTCAAACAATCTCCTGGTAGCTTCAGAACATCAATGGATTAAGTTGGAGAAAGAATTGAAGTAAAAATCAACATAATTCAAAAATGGTCAAATCTGGATTTTTAAGCCAGTGTCTATCCTTCATAACACACACCTGAATATCCGCTTCCTTTCTCGACACCTTCATAACACGTACCTCAATATCTTCCTGTCTCCACACATCAGAAGCAGTGTCTATCTTGTTTAGATGAGTTACGTTGTCAGGTCCCAGGAACTCCATGGCCAGTAGGTACATATCCTGTCGAGATATCGATATCGTTTAGAAGTTTATTCTGCATTTAAGGTACCGACCATTATGATAAATTGTAGAGACCGGGTAGGCAAAAAATGTTGAATTTCTGACAAAAATAAAAAAAACACTATATATTCTTCAAAATGATCTCAAACAATCTCCTGGTAGCTTCAGAACATCAATGGATTAAGTTGGAGGAAGAATTGAAGTAAAAATCAACATAATTCAAAAATGGTCAAATCTGGATTTTTTTAGCCAGACCGGGTAGGCAAAAAATGTTGAATTTCTGACAAAAATAAAAAAAACACTATATATTCTTCAAAATGATCTCAAACAATCTCCTGGTAGCTTCAGAACATCAATGGATTAAGTTGGAGAAAGAATTGAAGTAAAAATCAACATAATTCAAAAATGGTCAAATCTGGATTTTTTTAGCCAGACCGGGTAGGTAAAAAATGTTGAATTTCTGACAAAAATAAAAAAAACACTACATATTCCTCAAAATGATCTCAAACAATCTCCTGGTAGCTTCAGAACATCAATGGATTAAGTTGGAGAAAGAATTGAAGTAAAAATCAACATAATTCAAAAATGGTCAAATCTGGATTTTTTTAGCCAGACCGGGTAGGCAAAAAATGTTGAATTTCTGACAAAAATAAAAAAAACACTATACATTCTTCAAAATGATATTAAACAATCTCCTGGTAGCTTCAGAACATCAATGGATTAAGTTGGAGAAAGGATTGAAGTAAAAATCTACATAATTCAAAAATGGTCAAATCTGGATTTTTTTAGCCAGACCGGGTAGGCAAAAAAATGTTGAATTTCTGACAAAAATAAAAAAAACACTATATATTCTTCAAAATGATCTCAAACAATCTCCTGGTAGCTTCAGAACATCAATGGATTAAGTTGGAGAAAGAATTGAAGTAAAAATCAACATAATTCAAAAATGGTCAAATCTGGATTTTTTAGCCAGTGTCTATCCTTCATAACACACACCTGAATATCCGCTTCCTTTCTCGACACCTTCATAACACGTACATCAATATCTTCCTGTCTCCACACATCAGAAGCAGTGTCTATCTTGTTTAGATGAGTTACGTTGTCAGGTCCCAGGAACTCCATGGCCAGTAGGTACATATCCTGTCGAGATATCGATATCGTTTAGAAGTTTATTCTGCATTTAAGGTACCGACCATTATGATAATTAGTAGAGACCGGGTAGGCAAAAAATGTTGAATTTCTGACAAAAATAACAAAAACACTATATATTCTTCAAAATGATCTCAAACAATCTCCTGGTAGCTTCAGAACATCAATGGATTAAGTTGGAGGAAGAATTGAAGTAAAAATCAACATAATTCAAAAATGGTCAAATCTGGATTTTTTAGCCAGTGTCTATCCTTCATAACACACACCTGAATATCCGCTTCCTTTCTCGACACCTTCATAACACGTACCTCAATATCTTCCTGTCTCCACACATCAGAAGCAGTGTCTATCTTGTTTAGATGAGTTACGTTGTCAGGTCCCAGGAACTCCATGGCCAGTAGGTACATATCCTGTCGAGATATCGATATCGTTTAGAAGTTTATTCTGCATTTAAGGTACCGACCATTATGATAAATTGTAGAGACCGGGTAGGCAAAAAATGTTGAATTTCTGACAAAAATAAAAAAAACACTATATATTCTTCAAAATGATCTCAAACAATCTCCTGGTAGCTTCAGAACATCAATGGATTAAGTTGGAGGAAGAATTGAAGTAAAAATCAACATAATTCAAAAATGGTCAAATCTGGATTTTTTTAGCCAGACCGGGTAGGCAAAAAATGTTGAATTTCTGACAAAAATAAAAAAAACACTATATATTCTTCAAAATGATCTCAAACAATCTCCTGGTAGCTTCAGAACATCAATGGATTAAGTTGGAGAAAGAATTGAAGTAAAAATCAACATAATTCAAAAATGGTCAAATCTGGATTTTTTTAGCCAGACCGGGTAGGTAAAAAATGTTGAATTTCTGACAAAAATAAAAAAAACACTACATATTCCTCAAAATGATCTCAAACAATCTCCTGGTAGCTTCAGAACATCAATGGATTAAGTTGGAGAAAGAATTGAAGTAAAAATCAACATAATTCAAAAATGGTCAAATCTGGATTTTTTTAGCCAGACCGGGTAGGCAAAAAATGTTGAATTTCTGACAAAAATAAAAAAAACACTATACATTCTTCAAAATGATATTAAACAATCTCCTGGTAGCTTCAGAACATCAATGGATTAAGTTGGAGAAAGGATTGAAGTAAAAATCTACATAATTCAAAAATGGTCAAATCTGGATTTTTTTAGCCAGACCGGGTAGGCAAAAAAATGTTGAATTTCTGACAAAAATAAAAAAAACACTATATATTCTTCAAAATGATCTCAAACAATCTCCTGGTAGCTTCAGAACATCAATGGATTAAGTTGGAGAAAGAATTGAAGTAAAAATCAACATAATTCAAAAATGGTCAAATCTGGATTTTTTAGCCAGTGTCTATCCTTCATAACACACACCTGAATATCCGCTTCCTTTCTCGACACCTTCATAACACGTACATCAATATCTTCCTGTCTCCACACATCAGAAGCAGTGTCTATCTTGTTTAGATGAGTTACGTTGTCAGGTCCCAGGAACTCCATGGCCAGTAGGTACATATCCTGTCGAGATATCGATATCGTTTAGAAGTTTATTCTGCATTTAAGGTACCGACCATTATGATAATTAGTAGAGACCGGGTAGGCAAAAAATGTTGAATTTCTGACAAAAATAACAAAAACACTATATATTCTTCAAAATGATCTCAAACAATCTCCTGGTAGCTTCAGAACATCAATGGATTAAGTTGGAGGAAGAATTGAAGTAAAAATCAACATAATTCAAAAATGGTCAAATCTGGATTTTTTAGCCAGTGTCTATCCTTCATAACACACACCTGAATATCCGCTTCCTTTCTCGACACCTTCATAACACGTACATCAATATCTTCCTGTCTCCACACATCAGAAGCAGTGTCTATCTTGTTTAGATGAGTTACGTTGTCAGGTCCCAGGAACTCCATGGCCAGTAGGTACATATCCTGTCGAGATATCGATATCGTTTAGAAGTTTATTCTGCATTTAAGGTACCGACCATTATGATAATTAGTAGAGACCGGGTAGGCAAAAAATGTTGAATTTCTGACAAAAATAAAAAAAACACTATATATTCTTCAAAATGATCTCAAACAATCTCCTGGTAGCTTCAGAACATCAATGGATTAAGTTGGAGGAAGAATTGAAGTAAAAATCAACATAATTCAAAAATGGTCAAATCTGGATTTTTTTAGCCAGACCGGGTAGGCAAAAAATGTTGAATTTCTGACAAAAATAAAAAAAACACTATATATTCTTCAAAATGATCTCAAACAATCTCCTGGTAGCTTCAGAACATCAATGGATTAAGTTGGAGAAAGGATTGAAGTAAAAATCAACATAATTCAAAAATGGTCAAATCTGGATTTTTTAGCCAGTGTGTATCCTTCATGACACACACCTGAATATCCGCTTCCTTTCTCGACACCTTCATAACACGTACATCAATATCTTCCTGTCTCCACACATCAGAAGCAGTGTCTATCTTGTTTAGATGAGTTACGTTGTCAGGTCCCAGGAACTCCATGGCCAGTAGGTACATATCCTGTCGAGATATCGATATCGTTTAGAAGTTTATTCTGCATTTAAGGTACCGACCATTATGATAATTAGTAGAGACCGGGTAGGCAAAAAATGTTGAATTTCTGACAAAAATAAAAAAAACACTATATATTCTTCAAAATGATCTCAAACAATCTCCTGGTAGCTTCAGAACATCAATGGATTAAGTTGGAGAAAGAATTGAAGTAAAAATCAACATAATTCAAAAATGGTCAAATCTGGATTTTTTTAGCCAGACCGGGTAGGCAAAAAATGTTGAATTTCTGACAAAAATAAAAAAAACACTATATATTCTTCAAAATGATCTCAAACAATCTCCTGGTAGCTTCAGAACATCAATGGATTAAGTTGGAGAAAGGATTGAAGTAAAAATCAACATAATTCAAAAATGGTCAAATATGGATTTTTTTAGCCAGACCGGGTAGGCAAAAAAATGTTGAATTTCTGACAAAAATAAAAAACACACTATATATTCTTCAAAATGATCTCAAACAATCTCCTGGTAGCTTCAGAACATCAATGGATTAAGTTGGAGGAAGAATTGAAGTAAAAATCAACATAATTAAAAAATGGTCAAATCTGGATTTTTTTAGCCAGACCGGGTAGGCAAAAAATGTTGAATTTCTGACAAAAATAAAAAAAACACTATATATTCTTCAAAATGATCTCAAACAATCTCCTGGTAGCTTCAGAACATCAATGGATTAAGTTGGAGAAAGGATTGAAGTAAAAATCTACATAATTCAAAAATGGTCAAATCTGGATTTTTTTAGCCAGACCGGGTAGGCAAAAAATGTTGAATTTCTGACAAAAATAAAAAAAACACTATATATTCTTCAAAATGATCTCAAACAATCTCCTGGTAGCTTCAGAACATCAATGGATTAAGTTGGAGAAAGGATTGAAGTAAAAATCTACATAATTCAAAAATGGTCAAATCTGGATTTTTTTAGCCAGACCGGGTAGGCAAAAAATGTTGAATTTCTGACAAAAATAAAAAAAACACTATATATTCTTCAAAATGATCTCAAACAATCTCCTGGTCGCTTCAGAACATCAATGGATTAAGTTGGAGAAAGGATTGAAGTAAAAATCTACATAATTCAAAAATGGTCAAATCTGGATTTTTTTAGCCAGACCGGGTAGGCAAAAAATGTTGAATTTCTGACAAAAATAAAAAAAACACTATATATTCTTCAAAATGATCTCAAACAATCTCCTGGTAGCTTCAGAACATCAATGAATTAAGTTGGAGAAAAGATTGAAGTAAAAATCAACATAATTCAAAAATGGTCAAATCTGGATTTTTTTAGCCAGACCGGGTAGGCAAAAAATGTTGAATTTCTGACAAAAATAAAAAAAACACTATATATTCTTCAAAATGATCTCAAACAATCTCCTGGTAGCTTCAGAACATCAATGGATTAAGTTGGAGAAAGAATTGAAGTAAAAATCAACATAATTCAAAAATGGTCAAATCTGGATTTTTAAGCCAGTGTCTATCCTTCATAACACACACCTGAATATCCGCTTCCTTTCTCGACACCTTCATAACACGTACATCAATATCTTCCTGTCTCCACACATCAGAAGCAGTGTCTATCTTGTTTAGATGAGTTACGTTGTCAGGTCCCAGGAACTCCATGGCCAGTAGGTACATATCCTGTCGAGATATCGATATCGTTTAGAAGTTTATTCTGCATTTAAGGTACCGACCATTATGATAATTAGTAGAGACCGGGTAGGCAAAAAATGTTGAATTTCTGACAAAAATAAAAAAAACACTATATATTCTTCAAAATGATCTCAAACAATCTCCTGGTAGCTTCAGAACATCAATGGATTAAGTTGGAGAAAGAATTGAAGTAAAAATCAACATAATTCAAAAATGGTCAAATCTGGATTTTTAAGCCAGTGTCTATCCTTCATAACACACACCTGAATATCCGCTTCCTTTCTCGACACCTTCATAACACGTACATCAATATCTTCCTGTCTCCACACATCAGAAGCAGTGTCTATCTTGTTTAGATGAGTTACGTTGTCAGGTCCCAGGAACTCCATGGCCAGTAGGTACATATCCTGTCGAGATATCGATATCGTTTAGAAGTTTATTCTGCATTTAAGGTACCGACCATTATGATAATTAGTAGAGACCGGGTAGGCAAAAAATGTTGAATTTCTGACAAAAATAAAAAAAACACTATATATTCTTCAAAATGATCTCAAACAATCTCCTGGTAGCTTCAGAACATCAATGGATTAAGTTAGAGAAAGAATTGAAGAAAAAAATCTACATCTTCAAAAATGGTAAAATCTGGATTTTTTTAGCCAGACCGGGTAGGCAAAAAATGTTGAATTTCTGACAAAAATAAAAAAAACACTATATATTCTTCAAAATTATCTCAAACAATCTCCTGGTAGCTTCAGAACATCAATGGATTAAGTTGGAGAAAGGATTGAAGTAAAAATCTACATAATTCAAAAATGGTCAAATCTGGATTTTTTTAGCCAGACCGGGTAGGCAAAAAATGTTGAATTTCTGACAAAAATAAAAAAAACACTATATATTCTTCAAAATGATCTCAAACAATCTCCTGGTAGCTTCAGAACATCAATGGATTAAGTTGGAGAAAGGATTGAAGTAAAAATCAACATAATTCAAAAATGGTCAAATCTGGATTTTTTTAGCCAGACCGGGTAGGCAAAAAATGTTGAATTTCTGACAAAAATAAAAAAAACACTATATATTCTTCAAAATGATCTCAAACAATCTTCTGGTAGCTTCAGAACATCAATGGATTAAGTTGGAGAAAGAATTGAAGTAAAAATCAACATAATTCAAAAATGGTCAAATCTGGATTTTTTTAGCCAGACCGGGTAGGCAAAAAATGTTGAATTTCTGACAAAAATTAAAAAAACACTATATATTCTTCAAAATGATCTCAAACAATCTCCTGGTAGCTTCAGAACATCAATGGATTAAGTTGGAGAAAGAATTGAAGTAAAAATCAACATAATTCAAAAATGGTCAAATCTGGATTGTTTTAGCCAGACCGGGTAGGCAAAAAATGTGGAATTTATGACAAAAATAAAAAAAACACTATATATTCTTCAAAATGATCTCAAACAATCTCCTGGTAGCTTCAGAACATCAATGGATTAAGTTGGAGGAAGAATTGAAGTAAAAATCAACATAATTCAAAAATGGTCAAATCTGGATTTTTTTAGCCAGACCGGGTAGGCAAAAAATGTTGAATTTCTGACAAAAATAAAAAAAACACTATATATTCTTCAAAATGATCTCAAACAATCTCCTGGTAGCTTCAGAACATCAATGGATTAAGTTGGAGAAAGAATTGAAGTAAAAATCAACATAATTCAAAAATGGTCAAATCTGGATTTTTTTAGCCAGACCGGGTAGGCAGAAATTGTTGAATTTCTGACAAAAATAAAAAAAACACTATATATTCTTCAAAATGATCTCAAACAATCTCCTGGTAGCTTCAGAACATCAATGGATTAAGTTGGAGAAAGAATTGAAGTAAAAATCAACATAATTCAAAAATGGTCAAATCTGGATTTTTTTAGCCAGACCGGGTAGGCAAAAAATGTTGAATTTCTGACAAAATAAAAAAAACACTATACATTCTTCAAAATGATCTCAAACAATCTCCTGGTAGCTTCAGAACATCAATGGATTAAGTTGGAGAAAGGATTGAAGTAAAAATCTACATAATTCAAAAATGGTCAAATCTGGATTTTTTTTAGCCAGACCGGGTAGGCAAAAAAATGTTGAATTTCTGACAAAAATAAAAAAAACACTATATATTCTTCAAAATGATCTCAAACAATCTCCTGGTAGCTTCAGAACATCAATGGATTAAGTTGGAGAAAGAATTGAAGTAAAAATCAACATAATTCAAAAATGGTCAAATCTGGATTTTTTAGTCAGTGTCTATCCTTCATAACACACACCTGAATATCCGCTTCCTTTCTCGACACCTTCATAACACGTACATCAATATCTTCCTGTCTCCACACATCAGAAGCAGTGTCTATCTTGTTTAGATGAGTTACGTTGTCAGGTCCCAGGAACTCCATGGCCAGTAGGTACATATCCTGTCGAGATATCGATATCGTTTAGAAGTTTATTCTGCATTTAAGGTACCGACCATTATGATAATTTGTAGAGACCGGGTAGGCAAAAAATGTTGAATTTCTGACAAAAATAACAAAAACACTATATATTCTTCAAAATGATCTCAAACAATCTCCTGGTAGCTTCAGAACATCAATGGATTAAGTTGGAGAAAGAATTGAAGTAAAAATCAACATAATTCAAAAATGGTCAAATCTGGATTTTTTTAGCCAGACCGGGTAGGCAAAAAAATGTTGAATTTCTGACAAAAATAAAAAAAACTATATATTCTTCAAAATGATCTCAAACAATCTCCTTGTAGCTTCAGAACATCAATGTATTAAGTTGGAGAAAGAATTGAAGTAAAAATCAACATAATTCAAAAATGGTCAAATCTGGATTTTTAAGCCAGTGTCTATCCTTCATAACACACACCTGAATATCCGCTTCCTTTCTCGACACTTTCATAACACGTACATCAATATCTTCCTGTCTCCACACATCAGAAGCAGTGTCTATCTTGTTTAGATGAGTTACGTTGTCAGGTCCCAGGAACTCCATGGCCAGTAGGTACATATCCTGTCGAGATATCGATATCGTTTAGAAGTTTATTCTGCATTTAAGGTACCGACCATTATGATAATTTGTAGAGACCGGGTAGGCAAAAAATGTTGAATTTCTGACAAAAATAAAAAAAACACTATATATTCTTCAAAATGATCTCAAACAATCTCCTGGTAGCTTCAGAACATCAATGGATTAAGTTGGAGGAAGAATTGAAGTAAAAATCAACATAATTCAAAAATGGTCAAATCTGGATTTTTTTAGCCAGACCGGGTAGGCAAAAAATGTTGAATTTCTGACAAAAATAAAAAAAACACTATATATTCTTCAAAATGATCTCAAACAATCTCCTGGTAGCTTCAGAACATCAATGGATTAAGTTGGAGAAAGAATTGAAGTAAAAATCAACATAATTCAAAAATGGTCAAATCTGGATTTTTTTAGCCAGACCGGGTAGGCAGAAATTGTTGAATTTCTGACAAAAATAAAAAAAACACTATATATTCTTCAAAATGATCTCAAACAATCTCCTGGTAGCTTCAGAACATCAATGGATTAAGTTGGAGAAAGAATTGAAGTAAAAATCAACATAATTCAAAAATGGTCAAATCTGGATTTTTTTAGCCAGACCGGGTAGGCAAAAAATGTTGAATTTCTGACAAAATAAAAAAAACACTATACATTCTTCAAAATGATCTCAAACAATCTCCTGGTAGCTTCAGAACATCAATGGATTAAGTTGGAGAAAGGATTGAAGTAAAAATCTACATAATTCAAAAATGGTCAAATCTGGATTTTTTTTAGCCAGACCGGGTAGGCAAAAAATGTTGAATTTCTGACAAAATAAAAAAACCACTATATATTCTTCAAAATGATCTCAAACAATCTCCTGGTAGCTTCAGAACATCAATGGATTAAGTTGGAGAAAGAATTGAAGTAAAAATCAACATAATTCAAAAATGGTCAAATCTGGATTTTTTTTAGCCAGACCGGGTAGGCAAAAAATGTTGAATTTCTGACAAAATAAAAAAACCACTATATATTCTTCAAAATGATCTCAAACAATCTCCTGGTAGCTTCAGAACATCAATGGATTAAGTTGGAGAAAGAATTGAAGTAAAAATCAACATAATTCAAAAATGGTCAAATCTGGATTTTTTAGTCAGTGTCTATCCTTCATAACACACACCTGAATATCCGCTTCCTTTCTCGACACCTTCATAACACGTACATCAATATCTTCCTGTCTCCACACATCAGAAGCAGTGTCTATCTTGTTTAGATGAGTTACGTTGTCAGGTCCCAGGAACTCCATGGCCAGTAGGTACATATCCTGTCGAGATATCGATATCGTTTAGAAGTTTATTCTGCATTTAAGGTACCGACCATTATGATAATTTGTAGAGACCGGGTAGGCAAAAAATGTTGAATTTCTGACAAAAATAACAAAAACACTATATATTCTTCAAAATGATCTCAAACAATCTCCTGGTAGCTTCAGAACATCAATGGATTAAGTTGGAGGAAGAATTGAAGTAAAAATCAACATAATTCAAAAATGGTCAAATCTGGATTTTTTTAGCCAGACCGGGTAGGCAAAAAATGTTGAATTTCTGACAAAAATAAAAAACACACTATATATTCTTCAAAATGATCTCAAACAATCTCCTGGTAGCTTCAGAACATCAATGGATTAAGTTGGAGAAAGAATTGAAGTAAAAATCAACATAATTCAAAAATGGTCAAATCTGGATTTTTTTAGCCAGACCGGGTAGGCAGAAATTGTTGAATTTCTGACAAAAATAAAAAAAACACTATATATTCTTCAAAATGATCTCAAACAATCTCCTGGTAGCTTCAGAACATCAATGGATTAAGTTGGAGAAAGAATTGAAGTAAAAATCAACATAATTCAAAAATGGTCAAATCTGGATTTTTTAGTCAGTGTCTATCCTTCATAACACACACCTGAATATCCGCTTCCTTTCTCGACACCTTCATAACACGTACATCAATATCTTCCTGTCTCCACACATCAGAAGCAGTGTCTATCTTGTTTAGATGAGTTACGTTGTCAGGTCCCAGGAACTCCATGGCCAGTAGGTACATATCCTGTCGAGATATCGATATCGTTTAGAAGTTTATTCTGCATTTAAGGTACCGACCATTATGATAATTTGTAGAGACCGGGTAGGCAAAAAATGTTGAATTTCTGACAAAAATAACAAAAACACTATATATTCTTCAAAATGATCTCAAACAATCTCCTGGTAGCTTCAGAACATCAATGGATTAAGTTGGAGAAAGAATTGAAGTAAAAATCAACATAATTCAAAAATGGTCAAATCTGGATTTTTTTAGCCAGACCGGGTAGGCAGAAATTGTTGAATTTCTGACAAAAATAAAAAAAACACTATATATTCTTCAAAATGATCTCAAACAATCTCCTGGTAGCTTCAGAACATCAATGGATTAAGTTGGAGAAAGAATTGAAGTAAAAATCAACATAATTCAAAAATGGTCAAATCTGGATTTTTTTAGCCAGACCGGGTAGGCAAAAAATGTTGAATTTCTGACAAAATAAAAAAAACACTATACATTCTTCAAAATGATCTCAAACAATCTCCTGGTAGCTTCAGAACATCAATGGATTAAGTTGGAGAAAGGATTGAAGTAAAAATCTACATAATTCAAAAATGGTCAAATCTGGATTTTTTTTAGCCAGACCGGGTAGGCAAAAAAATGTTGAATTTCTGACAAAAATAAAAAAAACACTATATATTCTTCAAAATGATCTCAAACAATCTCCTGGTAGCTTCAGAACATCAATGGATTAAGTTGGAGAAAGAATTGAAGTAAAAATCAACATAATTCAAAAATGGTCAAATCTGGATTTTTTAGTCAGTGTCTATCCTTCATAACACACACCTGAATATCCGCTTCCTTTCTCGACACCTTCATAACACGTACATCAATATCTTCCTGTCTCCACACATCAGAAGCAGTGTCTATCTTGTTTAGATGAGTTACGTTGTCAGGTCCCAGGAACTCCATGGCCAGTAGGTACATATCCTGTCGAGATATCGATATCGTTTAGAAGTTTATTCTGCATTTAAGGTACCGACCATTATGATAATTTGTAGAGACCGGGTAGGCAAAAAATGTTGAATTTCTGACAAAAATAACAAAAACACTATATATTCTTCAAAATGATCTCAAACAATCTCCTGGTAGCTTCAGAACATCAATGGATTAAGTTGGAGGAAGAATTGAAGTAAAAATCAACATAATTCAAAAATGGTCAAATCTGGATTTTTTTAGCCAGACCGGGTAGGCAAAAAATGTTGAATTTCTGACAAAAATAAAAAAAACACTATATATTCTTCAAAATGATCTCAAACAATCTCCTGGTAGCTTCAGAACATCAATGGATTAAGTTGGAGAAAGAATTGAAGTAAAAATCAACATAATTCAAAAATGGTCAAATCTGGATTTTTTTAGCCAGACCGGGTAGGCAGAAATTGTTGAATTTCTGACAAAAATAAAAAAAACACTATATATTCTTCAAAATGATCTCAAACAATCTCCTGGTAGCTTCAGAACATCAATGGATTAAGTTGGAGAAAGAATTGAAGTAAAAATCAACATAATTCAAAAATGGTCAAATCTGGATTTTTTTAGCCAGACCGGGTAGGCAAAAAATGTTGAATTTCTGACAAAATAAAAAAACCACTATATATTCTTCAAAATGATCTCAAACAATCTCCTGGTAGCTTCAGAACATCAATGGATTAAGTTGGAGAAAGAATTGAAGTAAAAATCAACATAATTCAAAAATGGTCAAATCTGGATTTTTTAGTCAGTGTCTATCCTTCATAACACACACCTGAATATCCGCTTCCTTTCTCGACACCTTCATAACACGTACATCAATATCTTCCTGTCTCCACACATCAGAAGCAGTGTCTATCTTGTTTAGATGAGTTACGTTGTCAGGTCCCAGGAACTCCATGGCCAGTAGGTACATATCCTGTCGAGATATCGATATCGTTTAGAAGTTTATTCTGCATTTAAGGTACCGACCATTATGATAATTTGTAGAGACCGGGTAGGCAAAAAATGTTGAATTTCTGACAAAAATAACAAAAACACTATATATTCTTCAAAATGATCTCAAACAATCTCCTGGTAGCTTCAGAACATCAATGGATTAAGTTGGAGGAAGAATTGAAGTAAAAATCAACATAATTCAAAAATGGTCAAATCTGGATTTTTTTAGCCAGACCGGGTAGGCAAAAAATGTTGAATTTCTGACAAAAATAAAAAAACACTATATATTCTTCAAAATGATCTCAAACAATCTCCTGGTAGCTTCAGAACATCAATGGATTAAGTTGGAGAAAGAATTGAAGTAAAAATCAACATAATTCAAAAATGGTCAAATCTGGATTTTTTTAGCCAGACCGGGTAGGCAAAAAATGTTGAATTTCTGACAAAATAAAAAAAACACTATACATTCTTCAAAATGATCTCAAACAATCTCCTGGTAGCTTCAGAACATCAATGGATTAAGTTGGAGAAAGGATTGAAGTAAAAATCTACATAATTCAAAAATGGTCAAATCTGGATTTTTTTTAGCCAGACCGGGTAGGCAAAAAAATGTTGAATTTCTGACAAAATAAAAAAAACACTATATATTCTTCAAAATGATCTCAAACAATCTCCTGGTAGCTTCAGAACATCAATGGATTAAGTTGGAGAAAGAATTGAAGTAAAAATCAACATAATTCAAAAATGGTCAAATCTGGATTTTTAAGCCAGTGTCTATCCTTCATAACACACACCTGAATATCCGCTTCCTTTCTCGACACTTTCATAACACGTACATCAATATCTTCCTGTCTCCACACATCAGAAGCAGTGTCTATCTTGTTTAGATGAGTTACGTTGTCAGGTCCCAGGAACTCCATGGCCAGTAGGTACATATCCTGTCGAGATATCGATATCGTTTAGAAGTTTATTCTGCATTTAAGGTGCCGACCATTATGATAATTTGTAGAGACCGGGTAGGCAAAAAATGTTGAATTTCTGACAAAAATAACAAAAACACTATATATTCTTCAAAATGATCTCAAACAATCTCCTGGTAGCTTCAGAACATCAATGGATTAAGTTGGAGGAAGAATTGAAGTAAAAATCAACATAATTCAAAAATGGTCAAATCTGGATTTTTTTAGCCAGACCGGGTAGGCAAAAAATGTTGAATTTCTGACAAAAATAAAAAAAACACTATATATTCTTCAAAATGATCTCAAACAATCTCCTGGTAGCTTCAGAACATCAATGGATTAAGTTGGAGAAAGAATTGAAGTAAAAATCAACATAATTCAAAAATGGTCAAATCTGGATTTTTTTAGCCAGACCGGGTAGGCAAAAAAATGTTGAATTTCTGACAAAAATAAAAAAAACTATATATTCTTCAAAATGATCTCAAACAATCTCCTTGTAGCTTCAGAACATCAATGTATTAAGTTGGAGAAAGAATTGAAGTAAAAATCAACATAATTCAAAAATGGTCAAATCTGGATTTTTAAGCCAGTGTCTATCCTTCATAACACACACCTGAATATCCGCTTCCTTTCTCGACACTTTCATAACACGTACATCAATATCTTCCTGTCTCCACACATCAGAAGCAGTGTCTATCTTGTTTAGATGAGTTACGTTGTCAGGTCCCAGGAACTCCATGGCCAGTAGGTACATATCCTGTCGAGATATCGATATCGTTTAGAAGTTTATTCTGCATTTAAGGTACCGACCATTATGATAATTTGTAGAGACCGGGTAGGCAAAAAATGTTGAATTTCTGACAAAAATAACAAAAACACTATATATTCTTCAAAATGATCTCAAACAATCTCCTGGTAGCTTCAGAACATCAATGGATTAAGTTGGAGAAAGAATTGAAGTAAAAATCAACATAATTCAAAAATGGTCAAATCTGGATTTTTTTAGCCAGACCGGGTAGGCAAAAAAATGTTGAATTTCTGACAAAAATAAAAAAAACTATATATTCTTCAAAATGATCTCAAACAATCTCCTTGTAGCTTCAGAACATCAATGTATTAAGTTGGAGAAAGAATTGAAGTAAAAATCAACATAATTCAAAAATGGTCAAATCTGGATTTTTAAGCCAGTGTCTATCCTTCATAACACACACCTGAATATCCGCTTCCTTTCTCGACACTTTCATAACACGTACATCAATATCTTCCTGTCTCCACACATCAGAAGCAGTGTCTATCTTGTTTAGATGAGTTACGTTGTCAGGTCCCAGGAACTCCATGGCCAGTAGGTACATATCCTGTCGAGATATCGATATCGTTTAGAAGTTTATTCTGCATTTAAGGTACCGACCATTATGATAATTTGTAGAGACCGGGTAGGCAAAAAATGTTGAATTTCTGACAAAAATAAAAAAACACTATATATTCTTCAAAATGATCTCAAACAATCTCCTGGTAGCTTCAGAACATCAATGGATTAAGTTGGAGGAAGAATTGAAGTAAAAATCAACATAATTCAAAAATGGTCAAATCTGGATTTTTTTAGCCAGACCGGGTAGGCAAAAAATGTTGAATTTCTGACAAAAATAAAAAAAACACTATATATTCTTCAAAATGATCTCAAACAATCTCCTGGTAGCTTCAGAACATCAATGGATTAAGTTGGAGAAAGAATTGAAGTAAAAATCAACATAATTCAAAAATGGTCAAATCTGGATTTTTAAGCCAGTGTCTATCCTTCATAACACACACCTGAATATCCGCTTCCTTTCTCGACACCTTCATAACACGTACATCAATATCTTCCTGTCTCCACACATCAGAAGCAGTGTCTATCTTGTTTAGATGAGTTACGTTGTCAGGTCCCAGGAACTCCATGGCCAGTAGGTACATATCCTGTCGAGATATCGATATCGTTTAGAAGTTTATTCTGCATTTAAGGTACCGACCATTATGATAATTTGTAGAGACCGGGTAGGCAAAAAATGTTGAATTTCTGACAAAAATAACAAAAACACTATATATTCTTCAAAATGATCTCAAACAATCTCCTGGTAGCTTCAGAACATCAATGGATTAAGTTGGAGGAAGAATTGAAGTAAAAATCAACATAATTCAAAAATGGTCAAATCTGGATTTTTTTAGCCAGACCGGGTAGGCAAAAAATGTTGAATTTCTGACAAAAATAAAAAACACACTATATATTCTTCAAAATGATCTCAAACAATCTCCTGGTAGCTTCAGAACATCAATGGATTAAGTTGGAGAAAGAATTGAAGTAAAAATCAACATAATTCAAAAATGGTCAAATCTGGATTTTTTTAGCCAGACCGGGTAGGCAGAAATTGTTGAATTTCTGACAAAAATAAAAAAAACACTATATATTCTTCAAAATGATCTCAAACAATCTCCTGGTAGCTTCAGAACATCAATGGATTAAGTTGGAGAAAGAATTGAAGTAAAAATCAACATAATTCAAAAATGGTCAAATCTGGATTTTTTTAGCCAGACCGGGTAGGCAAAAAATGTTGAATTTCTGACAAAAATAAAAAAAACACTACATATTCTTCAAAATGATCTCAAACAATCTCCTGGTAGCTTCAGAACATCAATGGATTAAGTTGGAGGAAGAATTGAAGTAAAAATCAACATAATTCAAAAATGGTCAAATCTGGATTTTTTTAGCCAGACCGGGTAGGCAAAAAATGTTGAATTTCTGACAAAAATAACAAAAACACTATATATTCTTCAAAATGATCTCAAACAATCTCCTGGTAGCTTCAGAACATCAATGGATTAAGTTGGAGGAAGAATTGAAGTAAAAATCAACATAATTCAAAAATGGTCAAATCTGGATTTTTTTAGCCAGACCGGGTAGGCAAAAAATGTTGAATTTCTGACAAAAATAACAAAAACACTATATATTCTTCAAAATGATCTCAAACAATCTCCTGGTAGCTTCAGAACATCAATGGATTAAGTTGGAGGAAGAATTGAAGTAAAAATCAACATAATTCAAAAATGGTCAAATCTGGATTTTTTTAGCCAGACCGGGTAGGCAAAAAATGTTGAATTTCTGACAAAAATAAAAAAAACACTATATATTCTTCAAAATGATCTCAAACAATCTCCTGGTAGCTTCAGAACATCAATGGATTAAGTTGGAGAAAGAATTGAAGTAAAAATCAACATAATTCAAAAATGGTCAAATCTGGATTTTTTTAGCCAGACCGGGTAGGCAGAAATTGTTGAATTTCTGACAAAAATAAAAAAAACACTATATATTCTTCAAAATGATCTCAAACAATCTCCTGGTAGCTTCAGAACATCAATGGATTAAGTTGGAGAAAGAATTGAAGTAAAAATCAACATAATTCAAAAATGGTCAAATCTGGATTTTTTTAGCCAGACCGGGTAGGCAAAAAATGTTGAATTTCTGACAAAAATAAAAAAAACACTATATATTCTTCAAAATGATCTCAAACAATCTCCTGGTAGCTTCAGAACATCAATGGATTAAGTTGGAGGAAGAATTGAAGTAAAAATCAACATAATTCAAAAATGGTCAAATCTGGATTTTTTAGTCAGTGTCTATCCTTCATAACACACACCTGAATATCCGCTTCCTTTCTCGACACCTTCATAACACGTACATCAATATCTTCCTGTCTCCACACATCAGAAGCAGTGTCTATCTTGTTTAGATGAGTTACGTTGTCAGGTCCCAGGAACTCCATGGCCAGTAGGTACATATCCTGTCGAGATATCGATATCGTTTAGAAGTTTATTCTGCATTTAAGGTACCGACCATTATGATAATTTGTAGAGACCGGGTAGGCAAAAAATGTTGAATTTCTGACAAAAATAAAAAAAACACTATATATTCTTCAAAATGATCTCAAACAATCTCCTGGTAGCTTCAGAACATCAATGGATTAAGTTGGAGGAAGAATTGAAGTAAAAATCAACATAATTCAAAAATGGTCAAATCTGGATTTTTTTAGCCAGACCGGGTAGGCAGAAATTGTTGAATTTCTGACAAAAATAAAAAAAACACTATATATTCTTCAAAATGATCTCAAACAATCTCCTGGTAGCTTCAGAACATCAATGGATTAAGTTGGAGAAAGAATTGAAGTAAAAATCAACATAATTCAAAAATGGTCAAATCTGGATTTTTTTAGCCAGACCGGGTAGGCAAAAAATGTTGAATTTCTGACAAAAATAAAAAAAACACTATATATTCTTCAAAATGATCTCAAACAATCTCCTGGTAGCTTCAGAACATCAATGGATTAAGTTGGAGGAAGAATTGAAGTAAAAATCAACATAATTCAAAAATGGTCAAATCTGGATTTTTTTAGCCAGACCGGGTAGGCAAAAAAATGTTGAATTTCTGACAAAAATAAAAAAAACTATATATTCTTCAAAATGATCTCAAACAATCTCCTTGTAGCTTCAGAACATCAATGTATTAAGTTGGAGAAAGAATTGAAGTAAAAATCAACATAATTCAAAAATGGTCAAATCTGGATTTTTAAGCCAGTGTCTATCCTTCATAACACACACCTGAATATCCGCTTCCTTTCTCGACACTTTCATAACACGTACATCAATATCTTCCTGTCTCCACACATCAGAAGCAGTGTCTATCTTGTTTAGATGAGTTACGTTGTCAGGTCCCAGGAACTCCATGGCCAGTAGGTACATATCCTGTCGAGATATCGATATCGTTTAGAAGTTTATTCTGCATTTAAGGTACCGACCATTATGATAATTTGTAGAGACCGGGTAGGCAAAAAATGTTGAATTTCTGACAAAAATAAAAAAAACACTATATATTCTTCAAAATGATCTCAAACAATCTCCTGGTAGCTTCAGAACATCAATGGATTAAGTTGGAGGAAGAATTGAAGTAAAAATCAACATAATTCAAAAATGGTCAAATCTGGATTTTTTTAGCCAGACCGGGTAGGCAAAAAATGTTGAATTTCTGACAAAAATAAAAAAAACACTATATATTCTTCAAAATGATCTCAAACAATCTCCTGGTAGCTTCAGAACATCAATGGATTAAGTTGGAGAAAGAATTGAAGTAAAAATCAACATAATTCAAAAATGGTCAAATCTGGATTTTTTTAGCCAGACCGGGTAGGCAGAAATTGTTGAATTTCTGACAAAAATAAAAAAAACACTATATATTCTTCAAAATGATCTCAAACAATCTCCTGGTAGCTTCAGAACATCAATGGATTAAGTTGGAGAAAGAATTGAAGTAAAAATCAACATAATTCAAAAATGGTCAAATCTGGATTTTTTTAGCCAGACCGGGTAGGCAAAAAATGTTGAATTTCTGACAAAAATAAAAAAAACACTATATATTCTTCAAAATGATCTCAAACAATCTCCTGGTAGCTTCAGAACATCAATGGATTAAGTTGGAGGAAGAATTGAAGTAAAAATCAACATAATTCAAAAATGGTCAAATCTGGATTTTTTTAGCCAGACCGGGTAGGCAAAAAAATGTTGAATTTCTGACAAAAATAAAAAAAACTATATATTCTTCAAAATGATCTCAAACAATCTCCTTGTAGCTTCAGAACATCAATGTATTAAGTTGGAGAAAGAATTGAAGTAAAAATCAACATAATTCAAAAATGGTCAAATCTGGATTTTTAAGCCAGTGTCTATCCTTCATAACACACACCTGAATATCCGCTTCCTTTCTCGACACTTTCATAACACGTACATCAATATCTTCCTGTCTCCACACATCAGAAGCAGTGTCTATCTTGTTTAGATGAGTTACGTTGTCAGGTCCCAGGAACTCCATGGCCAGTAGGTACATATCCTGTCGAGATATCGATATCGTTTAGAAGTTTATTCTGCATTTAAGGTACCGACCATTATGATAATTTGTAGAGACCGGGTAGGCAAAAAATGTTGAATTTCTGACAAAAATAAAAAAAACACTATATATTCTTCAAAATGATCTCAAACAATCTCCTGGTAGCTTCAGAACATCAATGGATTAAGTTGGAGGAAGAATTGAAGTAAAAATCAACATAATTCAAAAATGGTCAAATCTGGATTTTTTTAGCCAGACCGGGTAGGCAAAAAATGTTGAATTTCTGACAAAAATAAAAAAAACACTATATATTCTTCAAAATGATCTCAAACAATCTCCTGGTAGCTTCAGAA
This sequence comes from Actinernus sp. WN-2022, assembly GCA_030867875.1. Lineage (NCBI taxonomy): Eukaryota > Metazoa > Cnidaria > Anthozoa > Actiniaria > Actinernidae > Actinernus > Actinernus sp. WN-2022. The sequence goes on along the minus strand of JAOWCC010001634.1, from coordinate 116,799,119 downwards.
CATCAATGGATTAAGTTGGAGAAAGAATTGAAGTAAAAATCAACATAATTCAAAAATGGTCAAATCTGGATTTTTTTAGCCAGACCGGGTAGGCAGAAATTGTTGAATTTCTGACAAAAATAAAAAAAACACTATATATTCTTCAAAATGATCTCAAACAATCTCCTGGTAGCTTCAGAACATCAATGGATTAAGTTGGAGAAAGAATTGAAGTAAAAATCAACATAATTCAAAAATGGTCAAATCTGGATTTTTTTAGCCAGACCGGGTAGGCAAAAAATGTTGAATTTCTGACAAAATAAAAAAAACACTATACATTCTTCAAAATGATCTCAAACAATCTCCTGGTAGCTTCAGAACATCAATGGATTAAGTTGGAGAAAGGATTGAAGTAAAAATCAACATAATTCAAAAATGGTCAAATCTGGATTTTTTTAGCCAGACCGGGTAGGCAAAAAATGTTGAATTTCTGACAAAAATAAAAAAAACACTATATATTCTTCAAAATGATCTCAAACAATCTCCTGGTAGCTTCAGAACATCAATGGATTAAGTTGGAGGAAGAATTGAAGTAAAAATCAACATAATTCAAAAATGGTCAAATCTGGATTTTTTTAGCCAGACCGGGTAGGCAAAAAAATGTTGAATTTCTGACAAAAATAAAAAAAACTATATATTCTTCAAAATGATCTCAAACAATCTCCTTGTAGCTTCAGAACATCAATGTATTAAGTTGGAGAAAGAATTGAAGTAAAAATCAACATAATTCAAAAATGGTCAAATCTGGATTTTTAAGCCAGTGTCTATCCTTCATAACACACACCTGAATATCCGCTTCCTTTCTCGACACTTTCATAACACGTACATCAATATCTTCCTGTCTCCACACATCAGAAGCAGTGTCTATCTTGTTTAGATGAGTTACGTTGTCAGGTCCCAGGAACTCCATGGCCAGTAGGTACATATCCTGTCGAGATATCGATATCGTTTAGAAGTTTATTCTGCATTTAAGGTACCGACCATTATGATAATTTGTAGAGACCGGGTAGGCAAAAAATGTTGAATTTCTGACAAAAATAAAAAAAACACTATATATTCTTCAAAATGATCTCAAACAATCTCCTGGTAGCTTCAGAACATCAATGGATTAAGTTGGAGGAAGAATTGAAGTAAAAATCAACATAATTCAAAAATGGTCAAATCTGGATTTTTTTAGCCAGACCGGGTAGGCAAAAAATGTTGAATTTCTGACAAAAATAAAAAAAACACTATATATTCTTCAAAATGATCTCAAACAATCTCCTGGTAGCTTCAGAACATCAATGGATTAAGTTGGAGAAAGAATTGAAGTAAAAATCAACATAATTCAAAAATGGTCAAATCTGGATTTTTTTAGCCAGACCGGGTAGGCAGAAATTGTTGAATTTCTGACAAAAATAAAAAAAACACTATATATTCTTCAAAATGATCTCAAACAATCTCCTGGTAGCTTCAGAACATCAATGGATTAAGTTGGAGAAAGAATTGAAGTAAAAATCAACATAATTCAAAAATGGTCAAATCTGGATTTTTTTAGCCAGACCGGGTAGGCAAAAAATGTTGAATTTCTGACAAAATAAAAAAAACACTATACATTCTTCAAAATGATCTCAAACAATCTCCTGGTAGCTTCAGAACATCAATGGATTAAGTTGGAGAAAGGATTGAAGTAAAAATCTACATAATTCAAAAATGGTCAAATCTGGATTTTTTTTAGCCAGACCGGGTAGGCAAAAAATGTTGAATTTCTGACAAAATAAAAAAACCACTATATATTCTTCAAAATGATCTCAAACAATCTCCTGGTAGCTTCAGAACATCAATGGATTAAGTTGGAGAAAGAATTGAAGTAAAAATCAACATAATTCAAAAATGGTCAAATCTGGATTTTTTTTAGCCAGACCGGGTAGGCAAAAAATGTTGAATTTCTGACAAAATAAAAAAACCACTATATATTCTTCAAAATGATCTCAAACAATCTCCTGGTAGCTTCAGAACATCAATGGATTAAGTTGGAGAAAGAATTGAAGTAAAAATCAACATAATTCAAAAATGGTCAAATCTGGATTTTTTAGTCAGTGTCTATCCTTCATAACACACACCTGAATATCCGCTTCCTTTCTCGACACCTTCATAACACGTACATCAATATCTTCCTGTCTCCACACATCAGAAGCAGTGTCTATCTTGTTTAGATGAGTTACGTTGTCAGGTCCCAGGAACTCCATGGCCAGTAGGTACATATCCTGTCGAGATATCGATATCGTTTAGAAGTTTATTCTGCATTTAAGGTACCGACCATTATGATAATTTGTAGAGACCGGGTAGGCAAAAAATGTTGAATTTCTGACAAAAATAACAAAAACACTATATATTCTTCAAAATGATCTCAAACAATCTCCTGGTAGCTTCAGAACATCAATGGATTAAGTTGGAGGAAGAATTGAAGTAAAAATCAACATAATTCAAAAATGGTCAAATCTGGATTTTTTTAGCCAGACCGGGTAGGCAAAAAATGTTGAATTTCTGACAAAATAAAAAAACCACTATATATTCTTCAAAATGATCTCAAACAATCTCCTGGTAGCTTCAGAACATCAATGGATTAAGTTGGAGAAAGAATTGAAGTAAAAATCAACATAATTCAAAAATGGTCAAATCTGGATTTTTTAGTCAGTGTCTATCCTTCATAACACACACCTGAATATCCGCTTCCTTTCTCGACACCTTCATAACACGTACATCAATATCTTCCTGTCTCCACACATCAGAAGCAGTGTCTATCTTGTTTAGATGAGTTACGTTGTCAGGTCCCAGGAACTCCATGGCCAGTAGGTACATATCCTGTCGAGATATCGATATCGTTTAGAAGTTTATTCTGCATTTAAGGTACCGACCATTATGATAATTTGTAGAGACCGGGTAGGCAAAAAATGTTGAATTTCTGACAAAAATAACAAAAACACTATATATTCTTCAAAATGATCTCAAACAATCTCCTGGTAGCTTCAGAACATCAATGGATTAAGTTGGAGGAAGAATTGAAGTAAAAATCAACATAATTCAAAAATGGTCAAATCTGGATTTTTTTAGCCAGACCGGGTAGGCAAAAAATGTTGAATTTCTGACAAAAATAAAAAAACACTATATATTCTTCAAAATGATCTCAAACAATCTCCTGGTAGCTTCAGAACATCAATGGATTAAGTTGGAGAAAGGATTGAAGTAAAAATCTACATAATTCAAAAATGGTCAAATCTGGATTTTTTTTAGCCAGACCGGGTAGGCAAAAAAATGTTGAATTTCTGACAAAAATAAAAAAAACACTATATATTCTTCAAAATGATCTCAAACAATCTCCTGGTAGCTTCAGAACATCAATGGATTAAGTTGGAGAAAGAATTGAAGTAAAAATCAACATAATTCAAAAATGGTCAAATCTGGATTTTTTAGTCAGTGTCTATCCTTCATAACACACACCTGAATATCCGCTTCCTTTCTCGACACCTTCATAACACGTACATCAATATCTTCCTGTCTCCACACATCAGAAGCAGTGTCTATCTTGTTTAGATGAGTTACGTTGTCAGGTCCCAGGAACTCCATGGCCAGTAGGTACATATCCTGTCGAGATATCGATATCGTTTAGAAGTTTATTCTGCATTTAAGGTACCGACCATTATGATAATTTGTAGAGACCGGGTAGGCAAAAAATGTTGAATTTCTGACAAAAATAAAAAAAACACTATATATTCTTCAAAATGATCTCAAACAATCTCCTGGTAGCTTCAGAACATCAATGGATTAAGTTGGAGGAAGAATTGAAGTAAAAATCAACATAATTCAAAAATGGTCAAATCTGGATTTTTTTTAGCCAGACCGGGTAGGCAAAAAATGTTGAATTTCTGACAAAAATAAAAAAAACACTACATATTCTTCAAAATGATCTCAAACAATCTCCTGGTAGCTTCAGAACATCAATGGATTAAGTTGGAGAAAGAATTGAAGTAAAAATCAACATAATTCAAAAATGGTCAAATCTGGATTTTTTTAGCCAGACCGGGTAGGCAAAAAATGTTGAATTTCTGACAAAATAAAAAAAACACTATACATTCTTCAAAATGATCTCAAACAATCTCCTGGTAGCTTCAGAACATCGATGGATTAAGTTGGAGAAAGGATTGAAGTAAAAATCTACATAATTCAAAAATGGTCAAATCTGGATTTTTTTTAGCCAGACCGGGTAGGCAAAAAAATGTTGAATTTCTGACAAAATAAAAAAAACACTATATATTCTTCAAAATGATCTCAAACAATCTCCTGGTAGCTTCAGAACATCAATGGATTAAGTTGGAGAAAGAATTGAAGTAAAAATCAACATAATTCAAAAATGGTCAAATCTGGATTTTTAAGCCAGTGTCTATCCTTCATAACACACACCTGAATATCCGCTTCCTTTCTCGACACTTTCATAACACGTACATCAATATCTTCCTGTCTCCACACATCAGAAGCAGTGTCTATCTTGTTTAGATGAGTTACGTTGTCAGGTCCCAGGAACTCCAAGGCCAGTAGGTACATATCCTGTCGAGATATCGATATCGTTTAGAAGTTTATTCTGCATTTAAGGTGCCGACCATTATGATAATTTGTAGAGACCGGGTAGGCAAAAAATGTTGAATTTCTGACAAAAATAACAAAAACACTATATATTCTTCAAAATGATCTCAAACAATCTCCTGGTAGCTTCAGAACATCAATGGATTAAGTTGGAGGAAGAATTGAAGTAAAAATCAACATAATTCAAAAATGGTCAAATCTGGATTTTTTTAGCCAGACCGGGTAGGCAAAAAAATGTTGAATTTCTGACAAAAATAAAAAAAACACTATATATTCTTCAAAATGATCTCAAACAATCTCCTGGTAGCTTCAGAACATCAATGGATTAAGTTGGAGAAAGAATTGAAGTAAAAATCAACATAATTCAAAAATGGTCAAATCTGGATTTTTTTAGCCAGACCGGGTAGGCAAAAAAATGTTGAATTTCTGACAAAAATAAAAAAAACTATATATTCTTCAAAATGATCTCAAACAATCTCCTTGTAGCTTCAGAACATCAATGTATTAAGTTGGAGAAAGAATTGAAGTAAAAATCAACATAATTCAAAAATGGTCAAATCTGGATTTTTAAGCCAGTGTCTATCCTTCATAACACACACCTGAATATCCGCTTCCTTTCTCGACACTTTCATAACACGTACATCAATATCTTCCTGTCTCCACACATCAGAAGCAGTGTCTATCTTGTTTAGATGAGTTACGTTGTCAGGTCCCAGGAACTCCATGGCCAGTAGGTACATATCCTGTCGAGATATCGATATCGTTTAGAAGTTTATTCTGCATTTAAGGTACCGACCATTATGATAATTTGTAGAGACCGGGTAGGCAAAAAATGTTGAATTTCTGACAAAAATAACAAAAACACTATATATTCTTCAAAATGATCTCAAACAATCTCCTGGTAGCTTCAGAACATCAATGGATTAAGTTGGAGGAAGAATTGAAGTAAAAATCAACATAATTCAAAAATGGTCAAATCTGGATTTTTTTAGCCAGACCGGGTAGGCAAAAAATGTTGAATTTCTGACAAAAATAAAAAAAACACTATATATTCTTCAAAATGATCTCAAACAATCTCCTGGTAGCTTCAGAACATCAATGGATTAAGTTGGAGAAAGAATTGAAGTAAAAATCAACATAATTCAAAAATGGTCAAATCTGGATTTTTTTAGCCAGACCGGGTAGGCAGAAATTGTTGAATTTCTGACAAAAATAAAAAAAACACTATATATTCTTCAAAATGATCTCAAACAATCTCCTGGTAGCTTCAGAACATCAATGGATTAAGTTGGAGAAAGAATTGAAGTAAAAATCAACATAATTCAAAAATGGTCAAATCTGGATTTTTAAGCCAGTGTCTATCCTTCATAACACACACCTGAATATCCGCTTCCTTTCTCGACACTTTCATAACACGTACATCAATATCTTCCTGTCTCCACACATCAGAAGCAGTGTCTATCTTGTTTAGATGAGTTACGTTGTCAGGTCCCAGGAACTCCATGGCCAGTAGGTACATATCCTGTCGAGATATCGATATCGTTTAGAAGTTTATTCTGCATTTAAGGTACCGACCATTATGATAATTTGTAGAGACCGGGTAGGCAAAAAATGTTGAATTTCTGACAAAAATAAAAAAACACTATATATTCTTCAAAATGATCTCAAACAATCTCCTGGTAGCTTCAGAACATCAATGGATTAAGTTGGAGGAAGAATTGAAGTAAAAATCAACATAATTCAAAAATGGTCAAATCTGGATTTTTTTAGCCAGACCGGGTAGGCAAAAAATGTTGAATTTCTGACAAAAATAAAAAAAACACTATATATTCTTCAAAATGATCTCAAACAATCTCCTGGTAGCTTCAGAACATCAATGGATTAAGTTGGAGAAAGAATTGAAGTAAAAATCAACATAATTCAAAAATGGTCAAATCTGGATTTTTTTAGCCAGACCGGGTAGGCAGAAATTGTTGAATTTCTGACAAAAATAAAAAAAACACTATATATTCTTCAAAATGATCTCAAACAATCTCCTGGTAGCTTCAGAACATCAATGGATTAAGTTGGAGAAAGAATTGAAGTAAAAATCAACATAATTCAAAAATGGTCAAATCTGGATTTTTAAGCCAGTGTCTATCCTTCATAACACACACCTGAATATCCGCTTCCTTTCTCGACACTTTCATAACACGTACATCAATATCTTCCTGTCTCCACACATCAGAAGCAGTGTCTATCTTGTTTAGATGAGTTACGTTGTCAGGTCCCAGGAACTCCATGGCCAGTAGGTACATATCCTGTCGAGATATCGATATCGTTTAGAAGTTTATTCTGCATTTAAGGTACCGACCATTATGATAATTTGTAGAGACCGGGTAGGCAAAAAATGTTGAATTTCTGACAAAAATAAAAAAACACTATATATTCTTCAAAATGATCTCAAACAATCTCCTGGTAGCTTCAGAACATCAATGGATTAAGTTGGAGGAAGAATTGAAGTAAAAATCAACATAATTCAAAAATGGTCAAATCTGGATTTTTTTAGCCAGACCGGGTAGGCAAAAAATGTTGAATTTCTGACAAAAATAAAAAAAACACTATATATTCTTCAAAATGATCTCAAACAATCTCCTGGTAGCTTCAGAACATCAATGGATTAAGTTGGAGAAAGAATTGAAGTAAAAATCAACATAATTCAAAAATGGTCAAATCTGGATTTTTTTAGCCAGACCGGGTAGGCAGAAATTGTTGAATTTCTGACAAAAATAAAAAAAACACTATATATTCTTCAAAATGATCTCAAACAATCTCCTGGTAGCTTCAGAACATCAATGGATTAAGTTGGAGAAAGAATTGAAGTAAAAATCAACATAATTCAAAAATGGTCAAATCTGGATTTTTTTAGCCAGACCGGGTAGGCAAAAAATGTTGAATTTCTGACAAAATAAAAAAAACACTATACATTCTTCAAAATGATCTCAAACAATCTCCTGGTAGCTTCAGAACATCAATGGATTAAGTTGGAGAAAGGATTGAAGTAAAAATCTACATAATTCAAAAATGGTCAAATCTGGATTTTTTTTAGCCAGACCGGGTAGGCAAAAAAATGTTGAATTTCTGACAAAAATAAAAAAAACACTATATATTCTTCAAAATGATCTCAAACAATCTCCTGGTAGCTTCAGAACATCAATGGATTAAGTTGGAGAAAGAATTGAAGTAAAAATCAACATAATTCAAAAATGGTCAAATCTGGATTTTTTAGTCAGTGTCTATCCTTCATAACACACACCTGAATATCCGCTTCCTTTCTCGACACCTTCATAACACGTACATCAATATCTTCCTGTCTCCACACATCAGAAGCAGTGTCTATCTTGTTTAGATGAGTTACGTTGTCAGGTCCCAGGAACTCCATGGCCAGTAGGTACATATCCTGTCGAGATATCGATATCGTTTAGAAGTTTATTCTGCATTTAAGGTACCGACCATTATGATAATTTGTAGAGACCGGGTAGGCAAAAAATGTTGAATTTCTGACAAAAATAACAAAAACACTATATATTCTTCAAAATGATCTCAAACAATCTCCTGGTAGCTTCAGAACATCAATGGATTAAGTTGGAGAAAGAATTGAAGTAAAAATCAACATAATTCAAAAATGGTCAAATCTGGATTTTTTTAGCCAGACCGGGTAGGCAAAAAAATGTTGAATTTCTGACAAAAATAAAAAAAACTATATATTCTTCAAAATGATCTCAAACAATCTCCTTGTAGCTTCAGAACATCAATGTATTAAGTTGGAGAAAGAATTGAAGTAAAAATCAACATAATTCAAAAATGGTCAAATCTGGATTTTTAAGCCAGTGTCTATCCTTCATAACACACACCTGAATATCCGCTTCCTTTCTCGACACTTTCATAACACGTACATCAATATCTTCCTGTCTCCACACATCAGAAGCAGTGTCTATCTTGTTTAGATGAGTTACGTTGTCAGGTCCCAGGAACTCCATGGCCAGTAGGTACATATCCTGTCGAGATATCGATATCGTTTAGAAGTTTATTCTGCATTTAAGGTACCGACCATTATGATAATTTGTAGAGACCGGGTAGGCAAAAAATGTTGAATTTCTGACAAAAATAAAAAAAACACTATATATTCTTCAAAATGATCTCAAACAATCTCCTGGTAGCTTCAGAACATCAATGGATTAAGTTGGAGGAAGAATTGAAGTAAAAATCAACATAATTCAAAAATGGTCAAATCTGGATTTTTTTAGCCAGACCGGGTAGGCAAAAAATGTTGAATTTCTGACAAAAATAAAAAAAACACTATATATTCTTCAAAATGATCTCAAACAATCTCCTGGTAGCTTCAGAACATCAATGGATTAAGTTGGAGAAAGAATTGAAGTAAAAATCAACATAATTCAAAAATGGTCAAATCTGGATTTTTTTAGCCAGACCGGGTAGGCAGAAATTGTTGAATTTCTGACAAAAATAAAAAAAACACTATATATTCTTCAAAATGATCTCAAACAATCTCCTGGTAGCTTCAGAACATCAATGGATTAAGTTGGAGAAAGAATTGAAGTAAAAATCAACATAATTCAAAAATGGTCAAATCTGGATTTTTTTAGCCAGACCGGGTAGGCAAAAAATGTTGAATTTCTGACAAAATAAAAAAAACACTATACATTCTTCAAAATGATCTCAAACAATCTCCTGGTAGCTTCAGAACATCAATGGATTAAGTTGGAGAAAGGATTGAAGTAAAAATCTACATAATTCAAAAATGGTCAAATCTGGATTTTTTTTAGCCAGACCGGGTAGGCAAAAAATGTTGAATTTCTGACAAAATAAAAAAACCACTATATATTCTTCAAAATGATCTCAAACAATCTCCTGGTAGCTTCAGAACATCAATGGATTAAGTTGGAGAAAGAATTGAAGTAAAAATCAACATAATTCAAAAATGGTCAAATCTGGATTTTTTTTAGCCAGACCGGGTAGGCAAAAAATGTTGAATTTCTGACAAAATAAAAAAACCACTATATATTCTTCAAAATGATCTCAAACAATCTCCTGGTAGCTTCAGAACATCAATGGATTAAGTTGGAGAAAGAATTGAAGTAAAAATCAACATAATTCAAAAATGGTCAAATCTGGATTTTTTAGTCAGTGTCTATCCTTCATAACACACACCTGAATATCCGCTTCCTTTCTCGACACCTTCATAACACGTACATCAATATCTTCCTGTCTCCACACATCAGAAGCAGTGTCTATCTTGTTTAGATGAGTTACGTTGTCAGGTCCCAGGAACTCCATGGCCAGTAGGTACATATCCTGTCGAGATATCGATATCGTTTAGAAGTTTATTCTGCATTTAAGGTACCGACCATTATGATAATTTGTAGAGACCGGGTAGGCAAAAAATGTTGAATTTCTGACAAAAATAACAAAAACACTATATATTCTTCAAAATGATCTCAAACAATCTCCTGGTAGCTTCAGAACATCAATGGATTAAGTTGGAGGAAGAATTGAAGTAAAAATCAACATAATTCAAAAATGGTCAAATCTGGATTTTTTTAGCCAGACCGGGTAGGCAAAAAATGTTGAATTTCTGACAAAAATAAAAAACACACTATATATTCTTCAAAATGATCTCAAACAATCTCCTGGTAGCTTCAGAACATCAATGGATTAAGTTGGAGAAAGAATTGAAGTAAAAATCAACATAATTCAAAAATGGTCAAATCTGGATTTTTTAGCCAGACCGGGTAGGCAGAAATTGTTGAATTTCTGACAAAAATAAAAAAACACTATATATTCTTCAAAATGATCTCAAACAATCTCCTGGTAGCTTCAGAACATCAATGGATTAAGTTGGAGAAAGAATTGAAGTAAAAATCAACATAATTCAAAAATGGTCAAATCTGGATTTTTTAGTCAGTGTCTATCCTTCATAACACACACCTGAATATCCGCTTCCTTTCTCGACACCTTCATAACACGTACATCAATATCTTCCTGTCTCCACACATCAGAAGCAGTGTCTATCTTGTTTAGATGAGTTACGTTGTCAGGTCCCAGGAACTCCATGGCCAGTAGGTACATATCCTGTCGAGATATCGATATCGTTTAGAAGTTTATTCTGCATTTAAGGTACCGACCATTATGATAATTTGTAGAGACCGGGTAGGCAAAAAATGTTGAATTTCTGACAAAAATAACAAAAACACTATATATTCTTCAAAATGATCTCAAACAATCTCCTGGTAGCTTCAGAACATCAATGGATTAAGTTGGAGAAAGAATTGAAGTAAAAATCAACATAATTCAAAAATGGTCAAATCTGGATTTTTTTAGCCAGACCGGGTAGGCAGAAATTGTTGAATTTCTGACAAAAATAAAAAAAACACTATATATTCTTCAAAATGATCTCAAACAATCTCCTGGTAGCTTCAGAACATCAATGGATTAAGTTGGAGAAAGAATTGAAGTAAAAATCAACATAATTCAAAAATGGTCAAATCTGGATTTTTTTAGCCAGACCGGGTAGGCAAAAAATGTTGAATTTCTGACAAAATAAAAAAAAACACTATACATTCTTCAAAATGATCTCAAACAATCTCCTGGTAGCTTCAGAACATCAATGGATTAAGTTGGAGAAAGGATTGAAGTAAAAATCTACATAATTCAAAAATGGTCAAATCTGGATTTTTTTTAGCCAGACCGGGTAGGCAAAAAAATGTTGAATTTCTGACAAAAATAAAAAAAACACTATATATTCTTCAAAATGATCTCAAACAATCTCCTGGTAGCTTCAGAACATCAATGGATTAAGTTGGAGAAAGAATTGAAGTAAAAATCAACATAATTCAAAAATGGTCAAATCTGGATTTTTTAGTCAGTGTCTATCCTTCATAACACACACCTGAATATCCGCTTCCTTTCTCGACACCTTCATAACACGTACATCAATATCTTCCTGTCTCCACACATCAGAAGCAGTGTCTATCTTGTTTAGATGAGTTACGTTGTCAGGTCCCAGGAACTCCATGGCCAGTAGGTACATATCCTGTCGAGATATCGATATCGTTTAGAAGTTTATTCTGCATTTAAGGTACCGACCATTATGATAATTTGTAGAGACCGGGTAGGCAAAAAATGTTGAATTTCTGACAAAAATAACAAAAACACTATATATTCTTCAAAATGATCTCAAACAATCTCCTGGTAGCTTCAGAACATCAATGGATTAAGTTGGAGGAAGAATTGAAGTAAAAATCAACATAATTCAAAAATGGTCAATCTGGATTTTTTTAGCCAGACCGGGTAGGCAAAAAATGTTGAATTTCTGACAAAAATAAAAAAAACACTATATATTCTTCAAAATGATCTCAAACAATCTCCTGGTAGCTTCAGAACATCAATGGATTAAGTTGGAGAAAGAATTGAAGTAAAAATCAACATAATTCAAAAATGGTCAAATCTGGATTTTTTTAGCCAGACCGGGTAGGCAGAAATTGTTGAATTTCTGACAAAATAAAAAAACCACTATATATTCTTCAAAATGATCTCAAACAATCTCCTGGTAGCTTCAGAACATCAATGGATTAAGTTGGAGAAAGAATTGAAGTAAAAATCAACATAATTCAAAAATGGTCAAATCTGGATTTTTTTAGCCAGACCGGGTAGGCAGAAATTGTTGAATTTCTGACAAAAATAAAAAAAACACTATATATTCTTCAAAATGATCTCAAACAATCTCCTGGTAGCTTCAGAACATCAATGGATTAAGTTGGAGAAAGAATTGAAGTAAAAATCAACATAATTCAAAAATGGTCAAATCTGGATTTTTTAGTCAGTGTCTATCCTTCATAACACACACCTGAATATCCGCTTCCTTTCTCGACACCTTCATAACACGTACATCAATATCTTCCTGTCTCCACACATCAGAAGCAGTGTCTATCTTGTTTAGATGAGTTACGTTGTCAGGTCCCAGGAACTCCATGGCCAGTAGGTACATATCCTGTCGAGATATCGATATCGTTTAGAAGTTTATTCTGCATTTAAGGTACCGACCATTATGATAATTTGTAGAGACCGGGTAGGCAAAAAATGTTGAATTTCTGACAAAAATAACAAAAACACTATATATTCTTCAAAATGATCTCAAACAATCTCCTGGTAGCTTCAGAACATCAATGGATTAAGTTGGAGAAAGAATTGAAGTAAAAATCAACATAATTCAAAAATGGTCAAATCTGGATTTTTTTAGCCAGACCGGGTAGGCAGAAATTGTTGAATTTCTGACAAAAATAAAAAAAACACTATATATTCTTCAAAATGATCTCAAACAATCTCCTGGTAGCTTCAGAACATCAATGGATTAAGTTGGAGAAAGAATTGAAGTAAAAATCAACATAATTCAAAAATGGTCAAATCTGGATTTTTTTAGCCAGACCGGGTAGGCAAAAAATGTTGAATTTCTGACAAAATAAAAAAAACACTATACATTCTTCAAAATGATCTCAAACAATCTCCTGGTAGCTTCAGAACATCAATGGATTAAGTTGGAGAAAGGATTGAAGTAAAAATCTACATAATTCAAAAATGGTCAAATCTGGATTTTTTTTAGCCAGACCGGGTAGGCAAAAAAATGTTGAATTTCTGACAAAAATAAAAAAAACACTATATATTCTTCAAAATGATCTCAAACAATCTCCTGGTAGCTTCAGAACATCAATGGATTAAGTTGGAGAAAGAATTGAAGTAAAAATCAACATAATTCAAAAATGGTCAAATCTGGATTTTTTAGTCAGTGTCTATCCTTCATAACACACACCTGAATATCCGCTTCCTTTCTCGACACCTTCATAACACGTACATCAATATCTTCCTGTCTCCACACATCAGAAGCAGTGTCTATCTTGTTTAGATGAGTTACGTTGTCAGGTCCCAGGAACTCCATGGCCAGTAGGTACATATCCTGTCGAGATATCGATATCGTTTAGAAGTTTATTCTGCATTTAAGGTACCGACCATTATGATAATTTGTAGAGACCGGGTAGGCAAAAAATGTTGAATTTCTGACAAAAATAACAAAAACACTATATATTCTTCAAAATGATCTCAAACAATCTCCTGGTAGCTTCAGAACATCAATGGATTAAGTTGGAGGAAGAATTGAAGTAAAAATCAACATAATTCAAAAATGGTCAAATCTGGATTTTTTTAGCCAGACCGGGTAGGCAAAAAATGTTGAATTTCTGACAAAAATAAAAAAAACACTATATATTCTTCAAAATGATCTCAAACAATCTCCTGGTAGCTTCAGAACATCAATGGATTAAGTTGGAGAAAGAATTGAAGTAAAAATCAACATAATTCAAAAATGGTCAAATCTGGATTTTTTTAGCCAGACCGGGTAGGCAGAAATTGTTGAATTTCTGACAAAAATAAAAAAAACACTATATATTCTTCAAAATGATCTCAAACAATCTCCTGGTAGCTTCAGAACATCAATGGATTAAGTTGGAGAAAGAATTGAAGTAAAAATCAACATAATTCAAAAATGGTCAAATCTGGATTTTTTTAGCCAGACCGGGTAGGCAAAAAATGTTGAATTTCTGACAAAAATAAAAAAAACACTACATATTCTTCAAAATGATCTCAAACAATCTCCTGGTAGCTTCAGAACATCAATGGATTAAGTTGGAGAAAGAATTGAAGTAAAAATCAACATAATTCAAAAATGGTCAAATCTGGATTTTTTTTAGCCAGACCGGGTAGGCAAAAAATGTTGAATTTCTGACAAAATAAAAAAACCACTATATATTCTTCAAAATGATCTCAAACAATCTCCTGGTAGCTTCAGAACATCAATGGATTAAGTTGGAGAAAGAATTGAAGTAAAAATCAACATAATTCAAAAATGGTCAAATCTGGATTTTTTAGTCAGTGTCTATCCTTCATAACACACACCTGAATATCCGCTTCCTTTCTCGACACCTTCATAACACGTACATCAATATCTTCCTGTCTCCACACATCAGAAGCAGTGTCTATCTTGTTTAGATGAGTTACGTTGTCAGGTCCCAGGAACTCCATGGCCAGTAGGTACATATCCTGTCGAGATATCGATATCGTTTAGAAGTTTATTCTGCATTTAAGGTACCGACCATTATGATAATTTGTAGAGACCGGGTAGGCAAAAAATGTTGAATTTCTGACAAAAATAACAAAAACACTATATATTCTTCAAAATGATCTCAAACAATCTCCTGGTAGCTTCAGAACATCAATGGATTAAGTTGGAGGAAGAATTGAAGTAAAAATCAACATAATTCAAAAATGGTCAAATCTGGATTTTTTTAGCCAGACCGGGTAGGCAAAAAATGTTGAATTTCTGACAAAAATAAAAAAACACTATATATTCTTCAAAATGATCTCAAACAATCTCCTGGTAGCTTCAGAACATCAATGGATTAAGTTGGAGAAAGAATTGAAGTAAAAATCAACATAATTCAAAAATGGTCAAATCTGGATTTTTTTAGCCAGACCGGGTAGGCAAAAAATGTTGAATTTCTGACAAAATAAAAAAAACACTATACATTCTTCAAAATGATCTCAAACAATCTCCTGGTAGCTTCAGAACATCAATGGATTAAGTTGGAGAAAGGATTGAAGTAAAAATCTACATAATTCAAAAATGGTCAAATCTGGATTTTTTTTAGCCAGACCGGGTAGGCAAAAAAATGTTGAATTTCTGACAAAATAAAAAAAACACTATATATTCTTCAAAATGATCTCAAACAATCTCCTGGTAGCTTCAGAACATCAATGGATTAAGTTGGAGAAAGAATTGAAGTAAAAATCAACATAATTCAAAAATGGTCAAATCTGGATTTTTAAGCCAGTGTCTATCCTTCATAACACACACCTGAATATCCGCTTCCTTTCTCGACACTTTCATAACACGTACATCAATATCTTCCTGTCTCCACACATCAGAAGCAGTGTCTATCTTGTTTAGATGAGTTACGTTGTCAGGTCCCAGGAACTCCATGGCCAGTAGGTACATATCCTGTCGAGATATCGATATCGTTTAGAAGTTTATTCTGCATTTAAGGTACCGACCATTATGATAATTTGTAGAGACCGGGTAGGCAAAAAATGTTGAATTTCTGACAAAAATAACAAAAACACTATATATTCTTCAAAATGATCTCAAACAATCTCCTGGTAGCTTCAGAACATCAATGGATTAAGTTGGAGAAAGAATTGAAGTAAAAATCAACATAATTCAAAAATGGTCAAATCTGGATTTTTTTAGCCAGACCGGGTAGGCAAAAAAATGTTGAATTTCTGACAAAAATAAAAAAAACTATATATTCTTCAAAATGATCTCAAACAATCTCCTTGTAGCTTCAGAACATCAATGTATTAAGTTGGAGAAAGAATTGAAGTAAAAATCAACATAATTCAAAAATGGTCAAATCTGGATTTTTAAGCCAGTGTCTATCCTTCATAACACACACCTGAATATCCGCTTCCTTTCTCGACACTTTCATAACACGTACATCAATATCTTCCTGTCTCCACACATCAGAAGCAGTGTCTATCTTGTTTAGATGAGTTACGTTGTCAGGTCCCAGGAACTCCATGGCCAGTAGGTACATATCCTGTCGAGATATCGATATCGTTTAGAAGTTTATTCTGCATTTAAGGTACCGACCATTATGATAATTTGTAGAGACCGGGTAGGCAAAAAATGTTGAATTTCTGACAAAAATAAAAAAAACACTATATATTCTTCAAAATGATCTCAAACAATCTCCTGGTAGCTTCAGAACATCAATGGATTAAGTTGGAGGAAGAATTGAAGTAAAAATCAACATAATTCAAAAATGGTCAAATCTGGATTTTTTTAGCCAGACCGGGTAGGCAAAAAATGTTGAATTTCTGACAAAAATAAAAAAAACACTATATATTCTTCAAAATGATCTCAAACAATCTCCTGGTAGCTTCAGAACATCAATGGATTAAGTTGGAGAAAGAATTGAAGTAAAAATCAACATAATTCAAAAATGGTCAAATCTGGATTTTTTTAGCCAGACCGGGTAGGCAGAAATTGTTGAATTTCTGACAAAAATAAAAAAAACACTATATATTCTTCAAAATGATCTCAAACAATCTCCTGGTAGCTTCAGAACATCAATGGATTAAGTTGGAGAAAGAATTGAAGTAAAAATCAACATAATTCAAAAATGGTCAAATCTGGATTTTTTTAGCCAGACCGGGTAGGCAAAAAATGTTGAATTTCTGACAAAATAAAAAAAACACTATACATTCTTCAAAATGATCTCAAACAATCTCCTGGTAGCTTCAGAACATCAATGGATTAAGTTGGAGAAAGGATTGAAGTAAAAATCTACATAATTCAAAAATGGTCAAATCTGGATTTTTTTTAGCCAGACCGGGTAGGCAAAAAAATGTTGAATTTCTGACAAAAATAAAAAAAACACTATATATTCTTCAAAATGATCTCAAACAATCTCCTGGTAGCTTCAGAACATCAATGGATTAAGTTGGAGAAAGAATTGAAGTAAAAATCAACATAATTCAAAAATGGTCAAATCTGGATTTTTTAGTCAGTGTCTATCCTTCATAACACACACCTGAATATCCGCTTCCTTTCTCGACACCTTCATAACACGTACATCAATATCTTCCTGTCTCCACACATCAGAAGCAGTGTCTATCTTGTTTAGATGAGTTACGTTGTCAGGTCCCAGGAACTCCATGGCCAGTAGGTACATATCCTGTCGAGATATCGATATCGTTTAGAAGTTTATTCTGCATTTAAGGTACCGACCATTATGATAATTTGTAGAGACCGGGTAGGCAAAAAATGTTGAATTTCTGACAAAAATAACAAAAACACTATATATTCTTCAAAATGATCTCAAACAATCTCCTGGTAGCTTCAGAACATCAATGGATTAAGTTGGAGAAAGAATTGAAGTAAAAATCAACATAATTCAAAAATGGTCAAATCTGGATTTTTTTAGCCAGACCGGGTAGGCAAAAAAATGTTGAATTTCTGACAAAAATAAAAAAAACTATATATTCTTCAAAATGATCTCAAACAATCTCCTTGTAGCTTCAGAACATCAATGTATTAAGTTGGAGAAAGAATTGAAGTAAAAATCAACATAATTCAAAAATGGTCAAATCTGGATTTTTAAGCCAGTGTCTATCCTTCATAACACACACCTGAATATCCGCTTCCTTTCTCGACACTTTCATAACACGTACATCAATATCTTCCTGTCTCCACACATCAGAAGCAGTGTCTATCTTGTTTAGATGAGTTACGTTGTCAGGTCCCAGGAACTCCATGGCCAGTAGGTACATATCCTGTCGAGATATCGATATCGTTTAGAAGTTTATTCTGCATTTAAGGTACCGACCATTATGATAATTTGTAGAGACCGGGTAGGCAAAAAATGTTGAATTTCTGACAAAAATAAAAAAAACACTATATATTCTTCAAAATGATCTCAAACAATCTCCTGGTAGCTTCAGAACATCAATGGATTAAGTTGGAGGAAGAATTGAAGTAAAAATCAACATAATTCAAAAATGGTCAAATCTGGATTTTTTTAGCCAGACCGGGTAGGCAAAAAATGTTGAATTTCTGACAAAAATAAAAAAAACACTATATATTCTTCAAAATGATCTCAAACAATCTCCTGGTAGCTTCAGAACATCAATGGATTAAGTTGGAGAAAGAATTGAAGTAAAAATCAACATAATTCAAAAATGGTCAAATCTGGATTTTTTTAGCCAGACCGGGTAGGCAGAAATTGTTGAATTTCTGACAAAAATAAAAAAAACACTATATATTCTTCAAAATGATCTCAAACAATCTCCTGGTAGCTTCAGAACATCAATGGATTAAGTTGGAGAAAGAATTGAAGTAAAAATCAACATAATTCAAAAATGGTCAAATCTGGATTTTTTTAGCCAGACCGGGTAGGCAAAAAATGTTGAATTTCTGACAAAATAAAAAAAACACTATACATTCTTCAAAATGATCTCAAACAATCTCCTGGTAGCTTCAGAACATCAATGGATTAAGTTGGAGAAAGGATTGAAGTAAAAATCTACATAATTCAAAAATGGTCAAATCTGGATTTTTTTTAGCCAGACCGGGTAGGCAAAAAATGTTGAATTTCTGACAAAATAAAAAAACCACTATATATTCTTCAAAATGATCTCAAACAATCTCCTGGTAGCTTCAGAACATCAATGGATTAAGTTGGAGAAAGAATTGAAGTAAAAATCAACATAATTCAAAAATGGTCAAATCTGGATTTTTTTTAGCCAGACCGGGTAGGCAAAAAATGTTGAATTTCTGACAAAATAAAAAAACCACTATATATTCTTCAAAATGATCTCAAACAATCTCCTGGTAGCTTCAGAACATCAATGGATTAAGTTGGAGAAAGAATTGAAGTAAAAATCAACATAATTCAAAAATGGTCAAATCTGGATTTTTTAGTCAGTGTCTATCCTTCATAACACACACCTGAATATCCGCTTCCTTTCTCGACACCTTCATAACACGTACATCAATATCTTCCTGTCTCCACACATCAGAAGCAGTGTCTATCTTGTTTAGATGAGTTACGTTGTCAGGTCCCAGGAACTCCATGGCCAGTAGGTACATATCCTGTCGAGATATCGATATCGTTTAGAAGTTTATTCTGCATTTAAGGTACCGACCATTATGATAATTTGTAGAGACCGGGTAGGCAAAAAATGTTGAATTTCTGACAAAAATAACAAAAACACTATATATTCTTCAAAATGATCTCAAACAATCTCCTGGTAGCTTCAGAACATCAATGGATTAAGTTGGAGGAAGAATTGAAGTAAAAATCAACATAATTCAAAAATGGTCAAATCTGGATTTTTTTAGCCAGACCGGGTAGGCAAAAAATGTTGAATTTCTGACAAAAATAAAAAACACACTATATATTCTTCAAAATGATCTCAAACAATCTCCTGGTAGCTTCAGAACATCAATGGATTAAGTTGGAGAAAGAATTGAAGTAAAAATCAACATAATTCAAAAATGGTCAAATCTGGATTTTTTTAGCCAGACCGGGTAGGCAGAAATTGTTGAATTTCTGACAAAAATAAAAAAAACACTATATATTCTTCAAAATGATCTCAAACAATCTCCTGGTAGCTTCAGAACATCAATGGATTAAGTTGGAGAAAGAATTGAAGTAAAAATCAACATAATTCAAAAATGGTCAAATCTGGATTTTTTAGTCAGTGTCTATCCTTCATAACACACACCTGAATATCCGCTTCCTTTCTCGACACCTTCATAACACGTACATCAATATCTTCCTGTCTCCACACATCAGAAGCAGTGTCTATCTTGTTTAGATGAGTTACGTTGTCAGGTCCCAGGAACTCCATGGCCAGTAGGTACATATCCTGTCGAGATATCGATATCGTTTAGAAGTTTATTCTGCATTTAAGGTACCGACCATTATGATAATTTGTAGAGACCGGGTAGGCAAAAAATGTTGAATTTCTGACAAAAATAACAAAAACACTATATATTCTTCAAAATGATCTCAAACAATCTCCTGGTAGCTTCAGAACATCAATGGATTAAGTTGGAGAAAGAATTGAAGTAAAAATCAACATAATTCAAAAATGGTCAAATCTGGATTTTTTTAGCCAGACCGGGTAGGCAGAAATTGTTGAATTTCTGACAAAAATAAAAAAAACACTATATATTCTTCAAAATGATCTCAAACAATCTCCTGGTAGCTTCAGAACATCAATGGATTAAGTTGGAGAAAGAATTGAAGTAAAAATCAACATAATTCAAAAATGGTCAAATCTGGATTTTTTTAGCCAGACCGGGTAGGCAAAAAATGTTGAATTTCTGACAAAATAAAAAAAACACTATACATTCTTCAAAATGATCTCAAACAATCTCCTGGTAGCTTCAGAACATCAATGGATTAAGTTGGAGAAAGGATTGAAGTAAAAATCTACATAATTCAAAAATGGTCAAATCTGGATTTTTTTTAGCCAGACCGGGTAGGCAAAAAAATGTTGAATTTCTGACAAAAATAAAAAAAACACTATATATTCTTCAAAATGATCTCAAACAATCTCCTGGTAGCTTCAGAACATCAATGGATTAAGTTGGAGAAAGAATTGAAGTAAAAATCAACATAATTCAAAAATGGTCAAATCTGGATTTTTTAGTCAGTGTCTATCCTTCATAACACACACCTGAATATCCGCTTCCTTTCTCGACACCTTCATAACACGTACATCAATATCTTCCTGTCTCCACACATCAGAAGCAGTGTCTATCTTGTTTAGATGAGTTACGTTGTCAGGTCCCAGGAACTCCATGGCCAGTAGGTACATATCCTGTCGAGATATCGATATCGTTTAGAAGTTTATTCTGCATTTAAGGTACCGACCATTATGATAATTTGTAGAGACCGGGTAGGCAAAAAATGTTGAATTTCTGACAAAAATAACAAAAACACTATATATTCTTCAAAATGATCTCAAACAATCTCCTGGTAGCTTCAGAACATCAATGGATTAAGTTGGAGGAAGAATTGAAGTAAAAATCTACATAATTCAAAAATGGTCAAATCTGGATTTTTTTAGCCAGACCGGGTAGGCAGAAATTGTTGAATTTCTGACAAAAATAAAAAAAACACTATATATTCTTCAAAATGATCTCAAACAATCTCCTGGTAGCTTCAGAACATCAATGGATTAAGTTGGAGAAAGAATTGAAGTAAAAATCAACATAATTCAAAAATGGTCAAATCTGGATTTTTTTAGCCAGACCGGGTAGGCAAAAAATGTTGAATTTCTGACAAAAATAAAAAAAACACTACATATTCTTCAAAATGATCTCAAACAATCTCCTGGTAGCTTCAGAACATCAATGGATTAAGTTGGAGAAAGAATTGAAGTAAAAATCAACATAATTCAAAAATGGTCAAATCTGGATTTTTTTTAGCCAGACCGGGTAGGCAAAAAATGTTGAATTTCTGACAAAATAAAAAAACCACTATATATTCTTCAAAATGATCTCAAACAATCTCCTGGTAGCTTCAGAACATCAATGGATTAAGTTGGAGAAAGGATTGAAGTAAAAATCTACATAATTCAAAAATGGTCAAATCTGGATTTTTTTTAGCCAGACCGGGTAGGCAAAAAAATGTTGAATTTCTGACAAAATAAAAAAAACACTATATATTCTTCAAAATGATCTCAAACAATCTCCTGGTAGCTTCAGAACATCAATGGATTAAGTTGGAGAAAGAATTGAAGTAAAAATCAACATAATTCAAAAATGGTCAAATCTGGATTTTTAAGCCAGTGTCTATCCTTCATAACACACACCTGAATATCCGCTTCCTTTCTCGACACTTTCATAACACGTACATCAATATCTTCCTGTCTCCACACATCAGAAGCAGTGTCTATCTTGTTTAGATGAGTTACGTTGTCAGGTCCCAGGAACTCCATGGCCAGTAGGTACATATCCTGTCGAGATATCGATATCGTTTAGAAGTTTATTCTGCATTTAAGGTACCGACCATTATGATAATTTGTAGAGACCGGGTAGGCAAAAAATGTTGAATTTCTGACAAAAATAACAAAAACACTATATATTCTTCAAAATGATCTCAAACAATCTCCTGGTAGCTTCAGAACATCAATGGATTAAGTTGGAGAAAGAATTGAAGTAAAAATCAACATAATTCAAAAATGGTCAAATCTGGATTTTTTTAGCCAGACCGGGTAGGCAAAAAAATGTTGAATTTCTGACAAAAATAAAAAAAACTATATATTCTTCAAAATGATCTCAAACAATCTCCTTGTAGCTTCAGAACATCAATGTATTAAGTTGGAGAAAGAATTGAAGTAAAAATCAACATAATTCAAAAATGGTCAAATCTGGATTTTTAAGCCAGTGTCTATCCTTCATAACACACACCTGAATATCCGCTTCCTTTCTCGACACTTTCATAACACGTACATCAATATCTTCCTGTCTCCACACATCAGAAGCAGTGTCTATCTTGTTTAGATGAGTTACGTTGTCAGGTCCCAGGAACTCCATGGCCAGTAGGTACATATCCTGTCGAGATATCGATATCGTTTAGAAGTTTATTCTGCATTTAAGGTACCGACCATTATGATAATTTGTAGAGACCGGGTAGGCAAAAAATGTTGAATTTCTGACAAAAATAAAAAAACACTATATATTCTTCAAAATGATCTCAAACAATCTCCTGGTAGCTTCAGAACATCAATGGATTAAGTTGGAGGAAGAATTGAAGTAAAAATCAACATAATTCAAAAATGGTCAAATCTGGATTTTTTAGCCAGACCGGGTAGGCAAAAAATGTTGAATTTCTGACAAAAATAAAAAAAACACTATATATTCTTCAAAATGATCTCAAACAATCTCCTGGTAGCTTCAGAACATCAATGGATTAAGTTGGAGAAAGAATTGAAGTAAAAATCAACATAATTCAAAAATGGTCAAATCTGATTTTTTTAGCCAGACCGGGTAGGCAGAAATTGTTGAATTTCTGACAAAAATAAAAAAAACACTATATATTCTTCAAAATGATCTCAAACAATCTCCTGGTAGCTTCAGAACATCAATGGATTAAGTTGGAGAAAGAATTGAAGTAAAAATCAACATAATTCAAAAATGGTCAAATCTGGATTTTTTTAGCCAGACCGGGTAGGCAAAAAATGTTGAATTTCTGACAAAATAAAAAAAACACTATACATTCTTCAAAATGATCTCAAACAATCTCCTGGTAGCTTCAGAACATCAATGGATTAAGTTGGAGAAAGGATTGAAGTAAAAATCTACATAATTCAAAAATGGTCAAATCTGGATTTTTTTTAGCCAGACCGGGTAGGCAAAAAAATGTTGAATTTCTGACAAAAATAAAAAAAACACTATATATTCTTCAAAATGATCTCAAACAATCTCCTGGTAGCTTCAGAACATCAATGGATTAAGTTGGAGAAAGAATTGAAGTAAAAATCAACATAATTCAAAAATGGTCAAATCTGGATTTTTTAGTCAGTGTCTATCCTTCATAACACACACCTGAATATCCGCTTCCTTTCTCGACACCTTCATAACACGTACATCAATATCTTCCTGTCTCCACACATCAGAAGCAGTGTCTATCTTGTTTAGATGAGTTACGTTGTCAGGTCCCAGGAACTCCATGGCCAGTAGGTACATATCCTGTCGAGATATCGATATCGTTTAGAAGTTTATTCTGCATTTAAGGTACCGACCATTATGATAATTTGTAGAGACCGGGTAGGCAAAAAATGTTGAATTTCTGACAAAAATAACAAAAACACTATATATTCTTCAAAATGATCTCAAACAATCTCCTGGTAGCTTCAGAACATCAATGGATTAAGTTGGAGAAAGAATTGAAGTAAAAATCAACATAATTCAAAAATGGTCAAATCTGGATTTTTTTAGCCAGACCGGGTAGGCAAAAAAATGTTGAATTTCTGACAAAAATAAAAAAAACTATATATTCTTCAAAATGATCTCAAACAATCTCCTTGTAGCTTCAGAACATCAATGTATTAAGTTGGAGAAAGAATTGAAGTAAAAATCAACATAATTCAAAAATGGTCAAATCTGGATTTTTAAGCCAGTGTCTATCCTTCATAACACACACCTGAATATCCGCTTCCTTTCTCGACACTTTCATAACACGTACATCAATATCTTCCTGTCTCCACACATCAGAAGCAGTGTCTATCTTGTTTAGATGAGTTACGTTGTCAGGTCCCAGGAACTCCATGGCCAGTAGGTACATATCCTGTCGAGATATCGATATCGTTTAGAAGTTTATTCTGCATTTAAGGTACCGACCATTATGATAATTTGTAGAGACCGGGTAGGCAAAAAATGTTGAATTTCTGACAAAAATAAAAAAAAACACTATATATTCTTCAAAATGATCTCAAACAATCTCCTGGTAGCTTCAGAACATCAATGGATTAAGTTGGAGGAA
Organism: Actinernus sp. WN-2022; assembly: GCA_030867875.1. Taxonomy (NCBI): domain Eukaryota; kingdom Metazoa; phylum Cnidaria; class Anthozoa; order Actiniaria; family Actinernidae; genus Actinernus; species Actinernus sp. WN-2022. The sequence goes on along the minus strand of JAOWCC010001634.1, from coordinate 116,774,292 downwards.
GAATTGAAGTAAAAATCAACATAATTCAAAAATGGTCAAATCTGGATTTTTTTAGCCAGACCGGGTAGGCAAAAAATGTTGAATTTCTGACAAAAATAAAAAAAACACTATATATTCTTCAAAATGATCTCAAACAATCTCCTGGTAGCTTCAGAACATCAATGGATTAAGTTGGAGAAAGAATTGAAGTAAAAATCAACATAATTCAAAAATGGTCAAATCTGGATTTTTTTAGCCAGACCGGGTAGGCAGAAATTGTTGAATTTCTGACAAAAATAAAAAAAACACTATATATTCTTCAAAATGATCTCAAACAATCTCCTGGTAGCTTCAGAACATCAATGGATTAAGTTGGAGAAAGAATTGAAGTAAAAATCAACATAATTCAAAAATGGTCAAATCTGGATTTTTTTAGCCAGACCGGGTAGGCAAAAAATGTTGAATTTCTGACAAAATAAAAAAAACACTATACATTCTTCAAAATGATCTCAAACAATCTCCTGGTAGCTTCAGAACATCAATGGATTAAGTTGGAGAAAGGATTGAAGTAAAAATCTACATAATTCAAAAATGGTCAAATCTGGATTTTTTTTAGCCAGACCGGGTAGGCAAAAAAATGTTGAATTTCTGACAAAAATAAAAAAAACACTATATATTCTTCAAAATGATCTCAAACAATCTCCTGGTAGCTTCAGAACATCAATGGATTAAGTTGGAGAAAGAATTGAAGTAAAAATCAACATAATTCAAAAATGGTCAAATCTGGATTTTTTAGTCAGTGTCTATCCTTCATAACACACACCTGAATATCCGCTTCCTTTCTCGACACCTTCATAACACGTACATCAATATCTTCCTGTCTCCACACATCAGAAGCAGTGTCTATCTTGTTTAGATGAGTTACGTTGTCAGGTCCCAGGAACTCCATGGCCAGTAGGTACATATCCTGTCGAGATATCGATATCGTTTAGAAGTTTATTCTGCATTTAAGGTACCGACCATTATGATAATTTGTAGAGACCGGGTAGGCAAAAAATGTTGAATTTCTGACAAAAATAACAAAAACACTATATATTCTTCAAAATGATCTCAAACAATCTCCTGGTAGCTTCAGAACATCAATGGATTAAGTTGGAGAAAGAATTGAAGTAAAAATCAACATAATTCAAAAATGGTCAAATCTGGATTTTTTTAGCCAGACCGGGTAGGCAAAAAAATGTTGAATTTCTGACAAAAATAAAAAAAACTATATATTCTTCAAAATGATCTCAAACAATCTCCTTGTAGCTTCAGAACATCAATGTATTAAGTTGGAGAAAGAATTGAAGTAAAAATCAACATAATTCAAAAATGGTCAAATCTGGATTTTTAAGCCAGTGTCTATCCTTCATAACACACACCTGAATATCCGCTTCCTTTCTCGACACTTTCATAACACGTACATCAATATCTTCCTGTCTCCACACATCAGAAGCAGTGTCTATCTTGTTTAGATGAGTTACGTTGTCAGGTCCCAGGAACTCCATGGCCAGTAGGTACATATCCTGTCGAGATATCGATATCGTTTAGAAGTTTATTCTGCATTTAAGGTACCGACCATTATGATAATTTGTAGAGACCGGGTAGGCAAAAAATGTTGAATTTCTGACAAAAATAAAAAAAACACTATATATTCTTCAAAATGATCTCAAACAATCTCCTGGTAGCTTCAGAACATCAATGGATTAAGTTGGAGGAAGAATTGAAGTAAAAATCAACATAATTCAAAAATGGTCAAATCTGGATTTTTTTAGCCAGACCGGGTAGGCAAAAAATGTTGAATTTCTGACAAAAATAAAAAAAACACTATATATTCTTCAAAATGATCTCAAACAATCTCCTGGTAGCTTCAGAACATCAATGGATTAAGTTGGAGAAAGAATTGAAGTAAAAATCAACATAATTCAAAAATGGTCAAATCTGGATTTTTTTAGCCAGACCGGGTAGGCAGAAATTGTTGAATTTCTGACAAAAATAAAAAAAACACTATATATTCTTCAAAATGATCTCAAACAATCTCCTGGTAGCTTCAGAACATCAATGGATTAAGTTGGAGAAAGAATTGAAGTAAAAATCAACATAATTCAAAAATGGTCAAATCTGGATTTTTTTAGCCAGACCGGGTAGGCAAAAAATGTTGAATTTCTGACAAAATAAAAAAAACACTATACATTCTTCAAAATGATCTCAAACAATCTCCTGGTAGCTTCAGAACATCAATGGATTAAGTTGGAGAAAGGATTGAAGTAAAAATCTACATAATTCAAAAATGGTCAAATCTGGATTTTTTTTAGCCAGACCGGGTAGGCAAAAAATGTTGAATTTCTGACAAAATAAAAAAACCACTATATATTCTTCAAAATGATCTCAAACAATCTCCTGGTAGCTTCAGAACATCAATGGATTAAGTTGGAGAAAGAATTGAAGTAAAAATCAACATAATTCAAAAATGGTCAAATCTGGATTTTTTTTAGCCAGACCGGGTAGGCAAAAAATGTTGAATTTCTGACAAAATAAAAAAACCACTATATATTCTTCAAAATGATCTCAAACAATCTCCTGGTAGCTTCAGAACATCAATGGATTAAGTTGGAGAAAGAATTGAAGTAAAAATCAACATAATTCAAAAATGGTCAAATCTGGATTTTTTAGTCAGTGTCTATCCTTCATAACACACACCTGAATATCCGCTTCCTTTCTCGACACCTTCATAACACGTACATCAATATCTTCCTGTCTCCACACATCAGAAGCAGTGTCTATCTTGTTTAGATGAGTTACGTTGTCAGGTCCCAGGAACTCCATGGCCAGTAGGTACATATCCTGTCGAGATATCGATATCGTTTAGAAGTTTATTCTGCATTTAAGGTACCGACCATTATGATAATTTGTAGAGACCGGGTAGGCAAAAAATGTTGAATTTCTGACAAAAATAACAAAAACACTATATATTCTTCAAAATGATCTCAAACAATCTCCTGGTAGCTTCAGAACATCAATGGATTAAGTTGGAGGAAGAATTGAAGTAAAAATCAACATAATTCAAAAATGGTCAAATCTGGATTTTTTTAGCCAGACCGGGTAGGCAAAAAATGTTGAATTTCTGACAAAAATAAAAAACACACTATATATTCTTCAAAATGATCTCAAACAATCTCCTGGTAGCTTCAGAACATCAATGGATTAAGTTGGAGAAAGAATTGAAGTAAAAATCAACATAATTCAAAAATGGTCAAATCTGGATTTTTTTAGCCAGACCGGGTAGGCAGAAATTGTTGAATTTCTGACAAAAATAAAAAAAACACTATATATTCTTCAAAATGATCTCAAACAATCTCCTGGTAGCTTCAGAACATCAATGGATTAAGTTGGAGAAAGAATTGAAGTAAAAATCAACATAATTCAAAAATGGTCAAATCTGGATTTTTTAGTCAGTGTCTATCCTTCATAACACACACCTGAATATCCGCTTCCTTTCTCGACACCTTCATAACACGTACATCAATATCTTCCTGTCTCCACACATCAGAAGCAGTGTCTATCTTGTTTAGATGAGTTACGTTGTCAGGTCCCAGGAACTCCATGGCCAGTAGGTACATATCCTGTCGAGATATCGATATCGTTTAGAAGTTTATTCTGCATTTAAGGTACCGACCATTATGATAATTTGTAGAGACCGGGTAGGCAAAAAATGTTGAATTTCTGACAAAAATAACAAAAACACTATATATTCTTCAAAATGATCTCAAACAATCTCCTGGTAGCTTCAGAACATCAATGGATTAAGTTGGAGAAAGAATTGAAGTAAAAATCAACATAATTCAAAAATGGTCAAATCTGGATTTTTTTAGCCAGACCGGGTAGGCAGAAATTGTTGAATTTCTGACAAAAATAAAAAAAACACTATATATTCTTCAAAATGATCTCAAACAATCTCCTGGTAGCTTCAGAACATCAATGGATTAAGTTGGAGAAAGAATTGAAGTAAAAATCAACATAATTCAAAAATGGTCAAATCTGGATTTTTTTAGCCAGACCGGGTAGGCAAAAAATGTTGAATTTCTGACAAAATAAAAAAAACACTATACATTCTTCAAAATGATCTCAAACAATCTCCTGGTAGCTTCAGAACATCAATGGATTAAGTTGGAGAAAGGATTGAAGTAAAAATCTACATAATTCAAAAATGGTCAAATCTGGATTTTTTTTAGCCAGACCGGGTAGGCAAAAAAATTTTGAATTTCTGACAAAAATAAAAAAAACACTATATATTCTTCAAAATGATCTCAAACAATCTCCTGGTAGCTTCAGAACATCAATGGATTAAGTTGGAGAAAGAATTGAAGTAAAAATCAACATAATTCAAAAATGGTCAAATCTGGATTTTTTAGTCAGTGTCTATCCTTCATAACACACACCTGAATATCCGCTTCCTTTCTCGACACCTTCATAACACGTACATCAATATCTTCCTGTCTCCACACATCAGAAGCAGTGTCTATCTTGTTTAGATGAGTTACGTTGTCAGGTCCCAGGAACTCCATGGCCAGTAGGTACATATCCTGTCGAGATATCGATATCGTTTAGAAGTTTATTCTGCATTTAAGGTACCGACCATTATGATAATTTGTAGAGACCGGGTAGGCAAAAAATGTTGAATTTCTGACAAAAATAACAAAAACACTATATATTCTTCAAAATGATCTCAAACAATCTCCTGGTAGCTTCAGAACATCAATGGATTAAGTTGGAGGAAGAATTGAAGTAAAAATCAACATAATTCAAAAATGGTCAAATCTGGATTTTTTTAGCCAGACCGGGTAGGCAAAAAATGTTGAATTTCTGACAAAAATAAAAAAAACACTATATATTCTTCAAAATGATCTCAAACAATCTCCTGGTAGCTTCAGAACATCAATGGATTAAGTTGGAGAAAGAATTGAAGTAAAAATCAACATAATTCAAAAATGGTCAAATCTGGATTTTTTTAGCCAGACCGGGTAGGCAGAAATTGTTGAATTTCTGACAAAAATAAAAAAAACACTATATATTCTTCAAAATGATCTCAAACAATCTCCTGGTAGCTTCAGAACATCAATGGATTAAGTTGGAGAAAGAATTGAAGTAAAAATCAACATAATTCAAAAATGGTCAAATCTGGATTTTTTTAGCCAGACCGGGTAGGCAAAAAATGTTGAATTTCTGACAAAATAAAAAAACCACTATATATTCTTCAAAATGATCTCAAACAATCTCCTGGTAGCTTCAGAACATCAATGGATTAAGTTGGAGAAAGAATTGAAGTAAAAATCAACATAATTCAAAAATGGTCAAATCTGGATTTTTTAGTCAGTGTCTATCCTTCATAACACACACCTGAATATCCGCTTCCTTTCTCGACACCTTCATAACACGTACATCAATATCTTCCTGTCTCCACACATCAGAAGCAGTGTCTATCTTGTTTAGATGAGTTACGTTGTCAGGTCCCAGGAACTCCATGGCCAGTAGGTACATATCCTGTCGAGATATCGATATCGTTTAGAAGTTTATTCTGCATTTAAGGTACCGACCATTATGATAATTTGTAGAGACCGGGTAGGCAAAAAATGTTGAATTTCTGACAAAAATAACAAAAACACTATATATTCTTCAAAATGATCTCAAACAATCTCCTGGTAGCTTCAGAACATCAATGGATTAAGTTGGAGGAAGAATTGAAGTAAAAATCAACATAATTCAAAAATGGTCAAATCTGGATTTTTTTAGCCAGACCGGGTAGGCAAAAAATGTTGAATTTCTGACAAAAATAAAAAAACACTATATATTCTTCAAAATGATCTCAAACAATCTCCTGGTAGCTTCAGAACATCAATGGATTAAGTTGGAGAAAGAATTGAAGTAAAAATCAACATAATTCAAAAATGGTCAAATCTGGATTTTTTTAGCCAGACCGGGTAGGCAAAAAATGTTGAATTTCTGACAAAATAAAAAAAACACTATACATTCTTCAAAATGATCTCAAACAATCTCCTGGTAGCTTCAGAACATCAATGGATTAAGTTGGAGAAAGGATTGAAGTAAAAATCTACATAATTCAAAAATGGTCAAATCTGGATTTTTTTTAGCCAGACCGGGTAGGCAAAAAAATGTTGAATTTCTGACAAAATAAAAAAAACACTATATATTCTTCAAAATGATCTCAAACAATCTCCTGGTAGCTTCAGAACATCAATGGATTAAGTTGGAGAAAGAATTGAAGTAAAAATCAACATAATTCAAAAATGGTCAAATCTGGATTTTTAAGCCAGTGTCTATCCTTCATAACACACACCTGAATATCCGCTTCCTTTCTCGACACTTTCATAACACGTACATCAATATCTTCCTGTCTCCACACATCAGAAGCAGTGTCTATCTTGTTTAGATGAGTTACGTTGTCAGGTCCCAGGAACTCCATGGCCAGTAGGTACATATCCTGTCGAGATATCGATATCGTTTAGAAGTTTATTCTGCATTTAAGGTGCCGACCATTATGATAATTTGTAGAGACCGGGTAGGCAAAAAATGTTGAATTTCTGACAAAAATAACAAAAACACTATATATTCTTCAAAATGATCTCAAACAATCTCCTGGTAGCTTCAGAACATCAATGGATTAAGTTGGAGGAAGAATTGAAGTAAAAATCAACATAATTCAAAAATGGTCAAATCTGGATTTTTTTAGCCAGACCGGGTAGGCAAAAAATGTTGAATTTCTGACAAAAATAAAAAAAACACTATATATTCTTCAAAATGATCTCAAACAATCTCCTGGTAGCTTCAGAACATCAATGGATTAAGTTGGAGAAAGAATTGAAGTAAAAATCAACATAATTCAAAAATGGTCAAATCTGGATTTTTTTAGCCAGACCGGGTAGGCAAAAAAATGTTGAATTTCTGACAAAAATAAAAAAAACTATATATTCTTCAAAATGATCTCAAACAATCTCCTTGTAGCTTCAGAACATCAATGTATTAAGTTGGAGAAAGAATTGAAGTAAAAATCAACATAATTCAAAAATGGTCAAATCTGGATTTTTAAGCCAGTGTCTATCCTTCATAACACACACCTGAATATCCGCTTCCTTTCTCGACACTTTCATAACACGTACATCAATATCTTCCTGTCTCCACACATCAGAAGCAGTGTCTATCTTGTTTAGATGAGTTACGTTGTCAGGTCCCAGGAACTCCATGGCCAGTAGGTACATATCCTGTCGAGATATCGATATCGTTTAGAAGTTTATTCTGCATTTAAGGTACCGACCATTATGATAATTTGTAGAGACCGGGTAGGCAAAAAATGTTGAATTTCTGACAAAAATAACAAAAACACTATATATTCTTCAAAATGATCTCAAACAATCTCCTGGTAGCTTCAGAACATCAATGGATTAAGTTGGAGAAAGAATTGAAGTAAAAATCAACATAATTCAAAAATGGTCAAATCTGGATTTTTTTAGCCAGACCGGGTAGGCAAAAAAATGTTGAATTTCTGACAAAAATAAAAAAAACTATATATTCTTCAAAATGATCTCAAACAATCTCCTTGTAGCTTCAGAACATCAATGTATTAAGTTGGAGAAAGAATTGAAGTAAAAATCAACATAATTCAAAAATGGTCAAATCTGGATTTTTAAGCCAGTGTCTATCCTTCATAACACACACCTGAATATCCGCTTCCTTTCTCGACACTTTCATAACACGTACATCAATATCTTCCTGTCTCCACACATCAGAAGCAGTGTCTATCTTGTTTAGATGAGTTACGTTGTCAGGTCCCAGGAACTCCATGGCCAGTAGGTACATATCCTGTCGAGATATCGATATCGTTTAGAAGTTTATTCTGCATTTAAGGTACCGACCATTATGATAATTTGTAGAGACCGGGTAGGCAAAAAATGTTGAATTTCTGACAAAAATAACAAAAACACTATATATTCTTCAAAATGATCTCAAACAATCTCCTGGTAGCTTCAGAACATCAATGGATTAAGTTGGAGAAAGAATTGAAGTAAAAATCAACATAATTCAAAAATGGTCAAATCTGGATTTTTTTAGCCAGACCGGGTAGGCAAAAAAATGTTGAATTTCTGACAAAAATAAAAAAAACTATATATTCTTCAAAATGATCTCAAACAATCTCCTTGTAGCTTCAGAACATCAATGGATTAAGTTGGAGAAAGAATTGAAGTAAAAATCAACATAATTCAAAAATGGTCAAATCTGGATTTTTTTAGCCAGACCGGGTAGGCAGAAATTGTTGAATTTCTGACAAAAATAAAAAAAACACTATATATTCTTCAAAATGATCTCAAACAATCTCCTGGTAGCTTCAGAACATCAATGGATTAAGTTGGAGAAAGAATTGAAGTAAAAATCAACATAATTCAAAAATGGTCAAATCTGGATTTTTTTAGCCAGACCGGGTAGGCAAAAAATGTTGAATTTCTGACAAAATAAAAAAACCACTATATATTCTTCAAAATGATCTCAAACAATCTCCTGGTAGCTTCAGAACATCAATGGATTAAGTTGGAGAAAGAATTGAAGTAAAAATCAACATAATTCAAAAATGGTCAAATCTGGATTTTTTAGTCAGTGTCTATCCTTCATAACACACACCTGAATATCCGCTTCCTTTCTCGACACCTTCATAACACGTACATCAATATCTTCCTGTCTCCACACATCAGAAGCAGTGTCTATCTTGTTTAGATGAGTTACGTTGTCAGGTCCCAGGAACTCCATGGCCAGTAGGTACATATCCTGTCGAGATATCGATATCGTTTAGAAGTTTATTCTGCATTTAAGGTACCGACCATTATGATAATTTGTAGAGACCGGGTAGGCAAAAAATGTTGAATTTCTGACAAAAATAACAAAAACACTATATATTCTTCAAAATGATCTCAAACAATCTCCTGGTAGCTTCAGAACATCAATGGATTAAGTTGGAGGAAGAATTGAAGTAAAAATCAACATAATTCAAAAATGGTCAAATCTGGATTTTTTTAGCCAGACCGGGTAGGCAAAAAATGTTGAATTTCTGACAAAAATAAAAAAACACTATATATTCTTCAAAATGATCTCAAACAATCTCCTGGTAGCTTCAGAACATCAATGGATTAAGTTGGAGAAAGAATTGAAGTAAAAATCAACATAATTCAAAAATGGTCAAATCTGGATTTTTTTAGCCAGACCGGGTAGGCAAAAAATGTTGAATTTCTGACAAAATAAAAAAAACACTATACATTCTTCAAAATGATCTCAAACAATCTCCTGGTAGCTTCAGAACATCAATGGATTAAGTTGGAGAAAGGATTGAAGTAAAAATCTACATAATTCAAAAATGGTCAAATCTGGATTTTTTTTAGCCAGACCGGGTAGGCAAAAAAATGTTGAATTTCTGACAAAATAAAAAAAACACTATATATTCTTCAAAATGATCTCAAACAATCTCCTGGTAGCTTCAGAACATCAATGGATTAAGTTGGAGAAAGAATTGAAGTAAAAATCAACATAATTCAAAAATGGTCAAATCTGGATTTTTAAGCCAGTGTCTATCCTTCATAACACACACCTGAATATCCGCTTCCTTTCTCGACACTTTCATAACACGTACATCAATATCTTCCTGTCTCCACACATCAGAAGCAGTGTCTATCTTGTTTAGATGAGTTACGTTGTCAGGTCCCAGGAACTCCATGGCCAGTAGGTACATATCCTGTCGAGATATCGATATCGTTTAGAAGTTTATTCTGCATTTAAGGTGCCGACCATTATGATAATTTGTAGAGACCGGGTAGGCAAAAAATGTTGAATTTCTGACAAAAATAACAAAAACACTATATATTCTTCAAAATGATCTCAAACAATCTCCTGGTAGCTTCAGAACATCAATGGATTAAGTTGGAGGAAGAATTGAAGTAAAAATCAACATAATTCAAAAATGGTCAAATCTGGATTTTTTTAGCCAGACCGGGTAGGCAAAAAATGTTGAATTTCTGACAAAAATAAAAAAAACACTATATATTCTTCAAAATGATCTCAAACAATCTCCTGGTAGCTTCAGAACATCAATGGATTAAGTTGGAGAAAGAATTGAAGTAAAAATCAACATAATTCAAAAATGGTCAAATCTGGATTTTTTTAGCCAGACCGGGTAGGCAAAAAAATGTTGAATTTCTGACAAAAATAAAAAAAACTATATATTCTTCAAAATGATCTCAAACAATCTCCTTGTAGCTTCAGAACATCAATGTATTAAGTTGGAGAAAGAATTGAAGTAAAAATCAACATAATTCAAAAATGGTCAAATCTGGATTTTTAAGCCAGTGTCTATCCTTCATAACACACACCTGAATATCCGCTTCCTTTCTCGACACTTTCATAACACGTACATCAATATCTTCCTGTCTCCACACATCAGAAGCAGTGTCTATCTTGTTTAGATGAGTTACGTTGTCAGGTCCCAGGAACTCCATGGCCAGTAGGTACATATCCTGTCGAGATATCGATATCGTTTAGAAGTTTATTCTGCATTTAAGGTACCGACCATTATGATAATTTGTAGAGACCGGGTAGGCAAAAAATGTTGAATTTCTGACAAAAATAACAAAAACACTATATATTCTTCAAAATGATCTCAAACAATCTCCTGGTAGCTTCAGAACATCAATGGATTAAGTTGGAGAAAGAATTGAAGTAAAAATCAACATAATTCAAAAATGGTCAAATCTGGATTTTTTTAGCCAGACCGGGTAGGCAAAAAAATGTTGAATTTCTGACAAAAATAAAAAAAACTATATATTCTTCAAAATGATCTCAAACAATCTCCTTGTAGCTTCAGAACATCAATGTATTAAGTTGGAGAAAGAATTGAAGTAAAAATCAACATAATTCAAAAATGGTCAAATCTGGATTTTTAAGCCAGTGTCTATCCTTCATAACACACACCTGAATATCCGCTTCCTTTCTCGACACTTTCATAACACGTACATCAATATCTTCCTGTCTCCACACATCAGAAGCAGTGTCTATCTTGTTTAGATGAGTTACGTTGTCAGGTCCCAGGAACTCCATGGCCAGTAGGTACATATCCTGTCGAGATATCGATATCGTTTAGAAGTTTATTCTGCATTTAAGGTACCGACCATTATGATAATTTGTAGAGACCGGGTAGGCAAAAAATGTTGAATTTCTGACAAAAATAACAAAAACACTATATATTCTTCAAAATGATCTCAAACAATCTCCTGGTAGCTTCAGAACATCAATGGATTAAGTTGGAGAAAGAATTGAAGTAAAAATCAACATAATTCAAAAATGGTCAAATCTGGATTTTTTTAGCCAGACCGGGTAGGCAAAAAAATGTTGAATTTCTGACAAAAATAAAAAAAACTATATATTCTTCAAAATGATCTCAAACAATCTCCTTGTAGCTTCAGAACATCAATGGATTAAGTTGGAGAAAGAATTGAAGTAAAAATCAACATAATTCAAAAATGGTCAAATCTGGATTTTTTTAGCCAGACCGGGTAGGCAGAAATTGTTGAATTTCTGACAAAAATAAAAAAAACACTATATATTCTTCAAAATGATCTCAAACAATCTCCTGGTAGCTTCAGAACATCAATGGATTAAGTTGGAGAAAGAATTGAAGTAAAAATCAACATAATTCAAAAATGGTCAAATCTGGATTTTTTTAGCCAGACCGGGTAGGCAAAAAATGTTGAATTTCTGACAAAATAAAAAAACCACTATATATTCTTCAAAATGATCTCAAACAATCTCCTGGTAGCTTCAGAACATCAATGGATTAAGTTGGAGAAAGAATTGAAGTAAAAATCAACATAATTCAAAAATGGTCAAATCTGGATTTTTTAGTCAGTGTCTATCCTTCATAACACACACCTGAATATCCGCTTCCTTTCTCGACACCTTCATAACACGTACATCAATATCTTCCTGTCTCCACACATCAGAAGCAGTGTCTATCTTGTTTAGATGAGTTACGTTGTCAGGTCCCAGGAACTCCATGGCCAGTAGGTACATATCCTGTCGAGATATCGATATCGTTTAGAAGTTTATTCTGCATTTAAGGTACCGACCATTATGATAATTTGTAGAGACCGGGTAGGCAAAAAATGTTGAATTTCTGACAAAAATAACAAAAACACTATATATTCTTCAAAATGATCTCAAACAATCTCCTGGTAGCTTCAGAACATCAATGGATTAAGTTGGAGGAAGAATTGAAGTAAAAATCAACATAATTCAAAAATGGTCAAATCTGGATTTTTTTAGCCAGACCGGGTAGGCAAAAAATGTTGAATTTCTGACAAAAATAAAAAAACACTATATATTCTTCAAAATGATCTCAAACAATCTCCTGGTAGCTTCAGAACATCAATGGATTAAGTTGGAGAAAGAATTGAAGTAAAAATCAACATAATTCAAAAATGGTCAAATCTGGATTTTTTTAGCCAGACCGGGTAGGCAAAAAATGTTGAATTTCTGACAAAATAAAAAAAACACTATACATTCTTCAAAATGATCTCAAACAATCTCCTGGTAGCTTCAGAACATCAATGGATTAAGTTGGAGAAAGGATTGAAGTAAAAATCTACATAATTCAAAAATGGTCAAATCTGGATTTTTTTTAGCCAGACCGGGTAGGCAAAAAAATGTTGAATTTCTGACAAAATAAAAAAAACACTATATATTCTTCAAAATGATCTCAAACAATCTCCTGGTAGCTTCAGAACATCAATGGATTAAGTTGGAGAAAGAATTGAAGTAAAAATCAACATAATTCAAAAATGGTCAAATCTGGATTTTTAAGCCAGTGTCTATCCTTCATAACACACACCTGAATATCCGCTTCCTTTCTCGACACTTTCATAACACGTACATCAATATCTTCCTGTCTCCACACATCAGAAGCAGTGTCTATCTTGTTTAGATGAGTTACGTTGTCAGGTCCCAGGAACTCCATGGCCAGTAGGTACATATCCTGTCGAGATATCGATATCGTTTAGAAGTTTATTCTGCATTTAAGGTGCCGACCATTATGATAATTTGTAGAGACCGGGTAGGCAAAAAATGTTGAATTTCTGACAAAAATAACAAAAACACTATATATTCTTCAAAATGATCTCAAACAATCTCCTGGTAGCTTCAGAACATCAATGGATTAAGTTGGAGGAAGAATTGAAGTAAAAATCAACATAATTCAAAAATGGTCAAATCTGGATTTTTTTAGCCAGACCGGGTAGGCAAAAAATGTTGAATTTCTGACAAAAATAAAAAAAACACTATATATTCTTCAAAATGATCTCAAACAATCTCCTGGTAGCTTCAGAACATCAATGGATTAAGTTGGAGAAAGAATTGAAGTAAAAATCAACATAATTCAAAAATGGTCAAATCTGGATTTTTTTAGCCAGACCGGGTAGGCAAAAAAATGTTGAATTTCTGACAAAAATAAAAAAAACTATATATTCTTCAAAATGATCTCAAACAATCTCCTTGTAGCTTCAGAACATCAATGTATTAAGTTGGAGAAAGAATTGAAGTAAAAATCAACATAATTCAAAAATGGTCAAATCTGGATTTTTAAGCCAGTGTCTATCCTTCATAACACACACCTGAATATCCGCTTCCTTTCTCGACACTTTCATAACACGTACATCAATATCTTCCTGTCTCCACACATCAGAAGCAGTGTCTATCTTGTTTAGATGAGTTACGTTGTCAGGTCCCAGGAACTCCATGGCCAGTAGGTACATATCCTGTCGAGATATCGATATCGTTTAGAAGTTTATTCTGCATTTAAGGTACCGACCATTATGATAATTTGTAGAGACCGGGTAGGCAAAAAATGTTGAATTTCTGACAAAAATAACAAAAACACTATATATTCTTCAAAATGATCTCAAACAATCTCCTGGTAGCTTCAGAACATCAATGGATTAAGTTGGAGAAAGAATTGAAGTAAAAATCAACATAATTCAAAAATGGTCAAATCTGGATTTTTTTAGCCAGACCGGGTAGGCAAAAAAATGTTGAATTTCTGACAAAAATAAAAAAAACTATATATTCTTCAAAATGATCTCAAACAATCTCCTTGTAGCTTCAGAACATCAATGTATTAAGTTGGAGAAAGAATTGAAGTAAAAATCAACATAATTCAAAAATGGTCAAATCTGGATTTTTAAGCCAGTGTCTATCCTTCATAACACACACCTGAATATCCGCTTCCTTTCTCGACACTTTCATAACACGTACATCAATATCTTCCTGTCTCCACACATCAGAAGCAGTGTCTATCTTGTTTAGATGAGTTACGTTGTCAGGTCCCAGGAACTCCATGGCCAGTAGGTACATATCCTGTCGAGATATCGATATCGTTTAGAAGTTTATTCTGCATTTAAGGTACCGACCATTATGATAATTTGTAGAGACCGGGTAGGCAAAAAATGTTGAATTTCTGACAAAAATAAAAAAACACTATATATTCTTCAAAATGATCTCAAACAATCTCCTGGTAGCTTCAGAACATCAATGGATTAAGTTGGAGGAAGAATTGAAGTAAAAATCAACATAATTCAAAAATGGTCAAATCTGGATTTTTTTAGCCAGACCGGGTAGGCAAAAAATGTTGAATTTCTGACAAAAATAAAAAAAACACTATATATTCTTCAAAATGATCTCAAACAATCTCCTGGTAGCTTCAGAACATCAATGGATTAAGTTGGAGAAAGAATTGAAGTAAAAATCAACATAATTCAAAAATGGTCAAATCTGGATTTTTAAGCCAGTGTCTATCCTTCATAACACACACCTGAATATCCGCTTCCTTTCTCGACACCTTCATAACACGTACATCAATATCTTCCTGTCTCCACACATCAGAAGCAGTGTCTATCTTGTTTAGATGAGTTACGTTGTCAGGTCCCAGGAACTCCATGGCCAGTAGGTACATATCCTGTCGAGATATCGATATCGTTTAGAAGTTTATTCTGCATTTAAGGTACCGACCATTATGATAATTTGTAGAGACCGGGTAGGCAAAAAATGTTGAATTTCTGACAAAAATAACAAAAACACTATATATTCTTCAAAATGATCTCAAACAATCTCCTGGTAGCTTCAGAACATCAATGGATTAAGTTGGAGGAAGAATTGAAGTAAAAATCAACATAATTCAAAAATGGTCAAATCTGGATTTTTTTAGCCAGACCGGGTAGGCAAAAAATGTTGAATTTCTGACAAAAATAAAAAACACACTATATATTCTTCAAAATGATCTCAAACAATCTCCTGGTAGCTTCAGAACATCAATGGATTAAGTTGGAGAAAGAATTGAAGTAAAAATCAACATAATTCAAAAATGGTCAAATCTGGATTTTTTTAGCCAGACCGGGTAGGCAGAAATTGTTGAATTTCTGACAAAAATAAAAAAAACACTATATATTCTTCAAAATGATCTCAAACAATCTCCTGGTAGCTTCAGAACATCAATGGATTAAGTTGGAGAAAGAATTGAAGTAAAAATCAACATAATTCAAAAATGGTCAAATCTGGATTTTTTTAGCCAGACCGGGTAGGCAAAAAATGTTGAATTTCTGACAAAAATAAAAAAAACACTACATATTCTTCAAAATGATCTCAAACAATCTCCTGGTAGCTTCAGAACATCAATGGATTAAGTTGGAGGAAGAATTGAAGTAAAAATCAACATAATTCAAAAATGGTCAAATCTGGATTTTTTTAGCCAGACCGGGTAGGCAAAAAATGTTGAATTTCTGACAAAAATAAAAAAAACACTACATATTCTTCAAAATGATCTCAAACAATCTCCTGGTAGCTTCAGAACATCAATGGATTAAGTTGGAGAAAGAATTGAAGTAAAAATCAACATAATTCAAAAATGGTCAAATCTGGATTTTTTTAGCCAGACCGGGTAGGCAAAAAATGTTGAATTTCTGACAAAATAAAAAAAACACTATACATTCTTCAAAATGATCTCAAACAATCTCCTGGTAGCTTCAGAACATCAATGGATTAAGTTGGAGAAAGGATTGAAGTAAAAATCTACATAATTCAAAAATGGTCAAATCTGGATTTTTTTTAGCCAGACCGGGTAGGCAAAAAAATGTTGAATTTCTGACAAAAATAAAAAAAACACTATATATTCTTCAAAATGATCTCAAACAATCTCCTGGTAGCTTCAGAACATCAATGGATTAAGTTGGAGAAAGAATTGAAGTAAAAATCAACATAATTCAAAAATGGTCAAATCTGGATTTTTTAGTCAGTGTCTATCCTTCATAACACACACCTGAATATCCGCTTCCTTTCTCGACACCTTCATAACACGTACATCAATATCTTCCTGTCTCCACACATCAGAAGCAGTGTCTATCTTGTTTAGATGAGTTACGTTGTCAGGTCCCAGGAACTCCATGGCCAGTAGGTACATATCCTGTCGAGATATCGATATCGTTTAGAAGTTTATTCTGCATTTAAGGTACCGACCATTATGATAATTTGTAGAGACCGGGTAGGCAAAAAATGTTGAATTTCTGACAAAAATAACAAAAACACTATATATTCTTCAAAATGATCTCAAACAATCTCCTGGTAGCTTCAGAACATCAATGGATTAAGTTGGAGGAAGAATTGAAGTAAAAATCAACATAATTCAAAAATGGTCAAATCTGGATTTTTTTAGCCAGACCGGGTAGGCAAAAAATGTTGAATTTCTGACAAAAATAACAAAAACACTATATATTCTTCAAAATGATCTCAAACAATCTCCTGGTAGCTTCAGAACATCAATGGATTAAGTTGGAGGAAGAATTGAAGTAAAAATCAACATAATTCAAAAATGGTCAAATCTGGATTTTTTTAGCCAGACCGGGTAGGCAAAAAATGTTGAATTTCTGACAAAAATAAAAAAAACACTATATATTCTTCAAAATGATCTCAAACAATCTCCTGGTAGCTTCAGAACATCAATGGATTAAGTTGGAGAAAGAATTGAAGTAAAAATCAACATAATTCAAAAATGGTCAAATCTGGATTTTTTTAGCCAGACCGGGTAGGCAGAAATTGTTGAATTTCTGACAAAAATAAAAAAAACACTATATATTCTTCAAAATGATCTCAAACAATCTCCTGGTAGCTTCAGAACATCAATGGATTAAGTTGGAGAAAGAATTGAAGTAAAAATCAACATAATTCAAAAATGGTCAAATCTGGATTTTTTAGTCAGTGTCTATCCTTCATAACACACACCTGAATATCCGCTTCCTTTCTCGACACCTTCATAACACGTACATCAATATCTTCCTGTCTCCACACATCAGAAGCAGTGTCTATCTTGTTTAGATGAGTTACGTTGTCAGGTCCCAGGAACTCCATGGCCAGTAGGTACATATCCTGTCGAGATATCGATATCGTTTAGAAGTTTATTCTGCATTTAAGGTACCGACCATTATGATAATTTGTAGAGACCGGGTAGGCAAAAAATGTTGAATTTCTGACAAAAATAAAAAAAACACTATATATTCTTCAAAATGATCTCAAACAATCTCCTGGTAGCTTCAGAACATCAATGGATTAAGTTGGAGGAAGAATTGAAGTAAAAATCAACATAATTCAAAAATGGTCAAATCTGGATTTTTTTAGCCAGACCGGGTAGGCAGAAATTGTTGAATTTCTGACAAAAATAAAAAAAACACTATATATTCTTCAAAATGATCTCAAACAATCTCCTGGTAGCTTCAGAACATCAATGGATTAAGTTGGAGAAAGAATTGAAGTAAAAATCAACATAATTCAAAAATGGTCAAATCTGGATTTTTTTTAGCCAGACCGGGTAGGCAAAAAATGTTGAATTTCTGACAAAAATAAAAAAAACACTATATATTCTTCAAAATGATCTCAAACAATCTCCTGGTAGCTTCAGAACATCAATGGATTAAGTTGGAGGAAGAATTGAAGTAAAAATCAACATAATTCAAAAATGGTCAAATCTGGATTTTTTTAGCCAGACCGGGTAGGCAAAAAAATGTTGAATTTCTGACAAAAATAAAAAAAACTATATATTCTTCAAAATGATCTCAAACAATCTCCTTGTAGCTTCAGAACATCAATGTATTAAGTTGGAGAAAGAATTGAAGTAAAAATCAACATAATTCAAAAATGGTCAAATCTGGATTTTTAAGCCAGTGTCTATCCTTCATAACACACACCTGAATATCCGCTTCCTTTCTCGACACTTTCATAACACGTACATCAATATCTTCCTGTCTCCACACATCAGAAGCAGTGTCTATCTTGTTTAGATGAGTTACGTTGTCAGGTCCCAGGAACTCCATGGCCAGTAGGTACATATCCTGTCGAGATATCGATATCGTTTAGAAGTTTATTCTGCATTTAAGGTACCGACCATTATGATAATTTGTAGAGACCGGGTAGGCAAAAAATGTTGAATTTCTGACAAAAATAAAAAAACACTATATATTCTTCAAAATGATCTCAAACAATCTCCTGGTAGCTTCAGAACATCAATGGATTAAGTTGGAGGAAGAATTGAAGTAAAAATCAACATAATTCAAAAATGGTCAAATCTGGATTTTTTTAGCCAGACCGGGTAGGCAAAAAATGTTGAATTTCTGACAAAAATAAAAAAAACACTATATATTCTTCAAAATGATCTCAAACAATCTCCTGGTAGCTTCAGAACATCAATGGATTAAGTTGGAGAAAGAATTGAAGTAAAAATCAACATAATTCAAAAATGGTCAAATCTGGATTTTTAAGCCAGTGTCTATCCTTCATAACACACACCTGAATATCCGCTTCCTTTCTCGACACCTTCATAACACGTACATCAATATCTTCCTGTCTCCACACATCAGAAGCAGTGTCTATCTTGTTTAGATGAGTTACGTTGTCAGGTCCCAGGAACTCCATGGCCAGTAGGTACATATCCTGTCGAGATATCGATATCGTTTAGAAGTTTATTCTGCATTTAAGGTACCGACCATTATGATAATTTGTAGAGACCGGGTAGGCAAAAAATGTTGAATTTCTGACAAAAATAACAAAAACACTATATATTCTTCAAAATGATCTCAAACAATCTCCTGGTAGCTTCAGAACATCAATGGATTAAGTTGGAGGAAGAATTGAAGTAAAAATCAACATAATTCAAAAATGGTCAAATCTGGATTTTTTTAGCCAGACCGGGTAGGCAAAAAATGTTGAATTTCTGACAAAAATAAAAAACACACTATATATTCTTCAAAATGATCTCAAACAATCTCCTGGTAGCTTCAGAACATCAATGGATTAAGTTGGAGAAAGAATTGAAGTAAAAATCAACATAATTCAAAAATGGTCAAATCTGGATTTTTTTAGCCAGACCGGGTAGGCAGAAATTGTTGAATTTCTGACAAAAATAAAAAAAACACTATATATTCTTCAAAATGATCTCAAACAATCTCCTGGTAGCTTCAGAACATCAATGGATTAAGTTGGAGAAAGAATTGAAGTAAAAATCAACATAATTCAAAAATGGTCAAATCTGGATTTTTTTAGCCAGACCGGGTAGGCAAAAAATGTTGAATTTCTGACAAAAATAAAAAAAACACTACATATTCTTCAAAATGATCTCAAACAATCTCCTGGTAGCTTCAGAACATCAATGGATTAAGTTGGAGGAAGAATTGAAGTAAAAATCAACATAATTCAAAAATGGTCAAATCTGGATTTTTTTAGCCAGACCGGGTAGGCAAAAAATGTTGAATTTCTGACAAAAATAAAAAAAACACTACATATTCTTCAAAATGATCTCAAACAATCTCCTGGTAGCTTCAGAACATCAATGGATTAAGTTGGAGAAAGAATTGAAGTAAAAATCAACATAATTCAAAAATGGTCAAATCTGGATTTTTTTAGCCAGACCGGGTAGGCAAAAATGTTGAATTTCTGACAAAATAAAAAAAACACTATACATTCTTCAAAATGATCTCAAACAATCTCCTGGTAGCTTCAGAACATCAATGGATTAAGTTGGAGAAAGGATTGAAGTAAAAATCTACATAATTCAAAAATGGTCAAATCTGGATTTTTTTTAGCCAGACCGGGTAGGCAAAAAAATGTTGAATTTCTGACAAAAATAAAAAAAACACTATATATTCTTCAAAATGATCTCAAACAATCTCCTGGTAGCTTCAGAACATCAATGGATTAAGTTGGAGAAAGAATTGAAGTAAAAATCAACATAATTCAAAAATGGTCAAATCTGGATTTTTTAGTCAGTGTCTATCCTTCATAACACACACCTGAATATCCGCTTCCTTTCTCGACACCTTCATAACACGTACATCAATATCTTCCTGTCTCCACACATCAGAAGCAGTGTCTATCTTGTTTAGATGAGTTACGTTGTCAGGTCCCAGGAACTCCATGGCCAGTAGGTACATATCCTGTCGAGATATCGATATCGTTTAGAAGTTTATTCTGCATTTAAGGTACCGACCATTATGATAATTTGTAGAGACCGGGTAGGCAAAAAATGTTGAATTTCTGACAAAAATAACAAAAACACTATATATTCTTCAAAATGATCTCAAACAATCTCCTGGTAGCTTCAGAACATCAATGGATTAAGTTGGAGGAAGAATTGAAGTAAAAATCAACATAATTCAAAAATGGTCAAATCTGGATTTTTTTAGCCAGACCGGGTAGGCAAAAAATGTTGAATTTCTGACAAAAATAACAAAAACACTATATATTCTTCAAAATGATCTCAAACAATCTCCTGGTAGCTTCAGAACATCAATGGATTAAGTTGGAGGAAGAATTGAAGTAAAAATCAACATAATTCAAAAATGGTCAAATCTGGATTTTTTTAGCCAGACCGGGTAGGCAAAAAATGTTGAATTTCTGACAAAAATAAAAAAAACACTATATATTCTTCAAAATGATCTCAAACAATCTCCTGGTAGCTTCAGAACATCAATGGATTAAGTTGGAGAAAGAATTGAAGTAAAAATCAACATAATTCAAAAATGGTCAAATCTGGATTTTTTTAGCCAGACCGGGTAGGCAGAAATTGTTGAATTTCTGACAAAAATAAAAAAAACACTATATATTCTTCAAAATGATCTCAAACAATCTCCTGGTAGCTTCAGAACATCAATGGATTAAGTTGGAGAAAGAATTGAAGTAAAAATCAACATAATTCAAAAATGGTCAAATCTGGATTTTTTAGTCAGTGTCTATCCTTCATAACACACACCTGAATATCCGCTTCCTTTCTCGACACCTTCATAACACGTACATCAATATCTTCCTGTCTCCACACATCAGAAGCAGTGTCTATCTTGTTTAGATGAGTTACGTTGTCAGGTCCCAGGAACTCCATGGCCAGTAGGTACATATCCTGTCGAGATATCGATATCGTTTAGAAGTTTATTCTGCATTTAAGGTACCGACCATTATGATAATTTGTAGAGACCGGGTAGGCAAAAAATGTTGAATTTCTGACAAAAATAAAAAAAACACTATATATTCTTCAAAATGATCTCAAACAATCTCCTGGTAGCTTCAGAACATCAATGGATTAAGTTGGAGGAAGAATTGAAGTAAAAATCAACATAATTCAAAAATGGTCAAATCTGGATTTTTTTAGCCAGACCGGGTAGGCAGAAATTGTTGAATTTCTGACAAAAATAAAAAAAACACTATATATTCTTCAAAATGATCTCAAACAATCTCCTGGTAGCTTCAGAACATCAATGGATTAAGTTGGAGAAAGAATTGAAGTAAAAATCAACATAATTCAAAAATGGTCAAATCTGGATTTTTTTTAGCCAGACCGGGTAGGCAAAAAATGTTGAATTTCTGACAAAAATAAAAAAAACACTATATATTCTTCAAAATGATCTCAAACAATCTCCTGGTAGCTTCAGAACATCAATGGATTAAGTTGGAGGAAGAATTGAAGTAAAAATCAACATAATTCAAAAATGGTCAAATCTGGATTTTTTTAGCCAGACCGGGTAGGCAAAAAAATGTTGAATTTCTGACAAAAATAAAAAAAACTATATATTCTTCAAAATGATCTCAAACAATCTCCTTGTAGCTTCAGAACATCAATGTATTAAGTTGGAGAAAGAATTGAAGTAAAAATCAACATAATTCAAAAATGGTCAAATCTGGATTTTTAAGCCAGTGTCTATCCTTCATAACACACACCTGAATATCCGCTTCCTTTCTCGACACTTTCATAACACGTACATCAATATCTTCCTGTCTCCACACATCAGAAGCAGTGTCTATCTTGTTTAGATGAGTTACGTTGTCAGGTCCCAGGAACTCCATGGCCAGTAGGTACATATCCTGTCGAGATATCGATATCGTTTAGAAGTTTATTCTGCATTTAAGGTACCGACCATTATGATAATTTGTAGAGACCGGGTAGGCAAAAAATGTTGAATTTCTGACAAAAATAAAAAAACACTATATATTCTTCAAAATGATCTCAAACAATCTCCTGGTAGCTTCAGAACATCAATGGATTAAGTTGGAGGAAGAATTGAAGTAAAAATCAACATAATTCAAAAATGGTCAAATCTGGATTTTTTTAGCCAGACCGGGTAGGCAAAAAATGTTGAATTTCTGACAAAAATAAAAAAAACACTATATATTCTTCAAAATGATCTCAAACAATCTCCTGGTAGCTTCAGAACATCAATGGATTAAGTTGGAGAAAGAATTGAAGTAAAAATCAACATAATTCAAAAATGGTCAAATCTGGATTTTTTTAGCCAGACCGGGTAGGCAGAAATTGTTGAATTTCTGACAAAAATAAAAAAAACACTATATATTCTTCAAAATGATCTCAAACAATCTCCTGGTAGCTTCAGAACATCAATGGATTAAGTTGGAGAAAGAATTGAAGTAAAAATCAACATAATTCAAAAATGGTCAAATCTGGATTTTTTAGTCAGTGTCTATCCTTCATAACACACACCTGAATATCCGCTTCCTTTCTCGACACCTTCATAACACGTACATCAATATCTTCCTGTCTCCACACATCAGAAGCAGTGTCTATCTTGTTTAGATGAGTTACGTTGTCAGGTCCCAGGAACTCCATGGCCAGTAGGTACATATCCTGTCGAGATATCGATATCGTTTAGAAGTTTATTCTGCATTTAAGGTACCGACCATTATGATAATTTGTAGAGACCGGGTAGGCAAAAAATGTTGAATTTCTGACAAAAATAACAAAAACACTATATATTCTTCAAAATGATCTCAAACAATCTCCTGGTAGCTTCAGAACATCAATGGATTAAGTTGGAGAAAGAATTGAAGTAAAAATCAACATAATTCAAAAATGGTCAAATCTGGATTTTTTTAGCCAGACCGGGTAGGCAAAAAAATGTTGAATTTCTGACAAAAATAAAAAAAACTATATATTCTTCAAAATGATCTCAAACAATCTCCTTGTAGCTTCAGAACATCAATGTATTAAGTTGGAGAAAGAATTGAAGTAAAAATCAACATAATTCAAAAATGGTCAAATCTGGATTTTTAAGCCAGTGTCTATCCTTCATAACACACACCTGAATATCCGCTTCCTTTCTCGACACTTTCATAACACGTACATCAATATCTTCCTGTCTCCACACATCAGAAGCAGTGTCTATCTTGTTTAGATGAGTTACGTTGTCAGGTCCCAGGAACTCCATGGCCAGTAGGTACATATCCTGTCGAGATATCGATATCGTTTAGAAGTTTATTCTGCATTTAAGGTACCGACCATTATGATAATTTGTAGAGACCGGGTAGGCAAAAAATGTTGAATTTCTGACAAAAATAAAAAAAACACTATATATTCTTCAAAATGATCTCAAACAATCTCCTGGTAGCTTCAGAACATCAATGGATTAAGTTGGAGGAAGAATTGAAGTAAAAATCAACATAATTCAAAAATGGTCAAATCTGGATTTTTTTAGCCAGACCGGGTAGGCAAAAAATGTTGAATTTCTGACAAAAATAAAAAAAACACTATATATTCTTCAAAATGATCTCAAACAATCTCCTGGTAGCTTCAGAACATCAATGGATTAAGTTGGAGAAAGAATTGAAGTAAAAATCAACATAATTCAAAAATGGTCAAATCTGGATTTTTTTAGCCAGACCGGGTAGGCAGAAATTGTTGAATTTCTGACAAAAATAAAAAAAACACTATATATTCTTCAAAATGATCTCAAACAATCTCCTGGTAGCTTCAGAACATCAATGGATTAAGTTGGAGAAAGAATTGAAGTAAAAATCAACATAATTCAAAAATGGTCAAATCTGGATTTTTTTAGCCAGACCGGGTAGGCAAAAAATGTTGAATTTCTGACAAAATAAAAAAAACACTATACATTCTTCAAAATGATCTCAAACAATCTCCTGGTAGCTTCAGAACATCAATGGATTAAGTTGGAGAAAGGATTGAAGTAAAAATCTACATAATTCAAAAATGGTCAAATCTGGATTTTTTTTAGCCAGACCGGGTAGGCAAAAAATGTTGA
This sequence comes from Actinernus sp. WN-2022, assembly GCA_030867875.1. Classification (NCBI taxonomy): domain Eukaryota; kingdom Metazoa; phylum Cnidaria; class Anthozoa; order Actiniaria; family Actinernidae; genus Actinernus; species Actinernus sp. WN-2022. Next base: position 116,749,594 of record JAOWCC010001634.1, on the reverse strand, counting down.
ATTTCTGACAAAATAAAAAAACCACTATATATTCTTCAAAATGATCTCAAACAATCTCCTGGTAGCTTCAGAACATCAATGGATTAAGTTGGAGAAAGAATTGAAGTAAAAATCAACATAATTCAAAAATGGTCAAATCTGGATTTTTTTTAGCCAGACCGGGTAGGCAAAAAATGTTGAATTTCTGACAAAATAAAAAAACCACTATATATTCTTCAAAATGATCTCAAACAATCTCCTGGTAGCTTCAGAACATCAATGGATTAAGTTGGAGAAAGAATTGAAGTAAAAATCAACATAATTCAAAAATGGTCAAATCTGGATTTTTTAGTCAGTGTCTATCCTTCATAACACACACCTGAATATCCGCTTCCTTTCTCGACACCTTCATAACACGTACATCAATATCTTCCTGTCTCCACACATCAGAAGCAGTGTCTATCTTGTTTAGATGAGTTACGTTGTCAGGTCCCAGGAACTCCATGGCCAGTAGGTACATATCCTGTCGAGATATCGATATCGTTTAGAAGTTTATTCTGCATTTAAGGTACCGACCATTATGATAATTTGTAGAGACCGGGTAGGCAAAAAATGTTGAATTTCTGACAAAAATAAAAAAAACACTATATATTCTTCAAAATGATCTCAAACAATCTCCTGGTAGCTTCAGAACATCAATGGATTAAGTTGGAGGAAGAATTGAAGTAAAAATCAACATAATTCAAAAATGGTCAAATCTGGATTTTTTTAGCCAGACCGGGTAGGCAGAAATTGTTGAATTTCTGACAAAAATAAAAAAAACACTATATATTCTTCAAAATGATCTCAAACAATCTCCTGGTAGCTTCAGAACATCAATGGATTAAGTTGGAGAAAGAATTGAAGTAAAAATCAACATAATTCAAAAATGGTCAAATCTGGATTTTTTTTAGCCAGACCGGGTAGGCAAAAAATGTTGAATTTCTGACAAAAATAAAAAAAACACTATATATTCTTCAAAATGATCTCAAACAATCTCCTGGTAGCTTCAGAACATCAATGGATTAAGTTGGAGGAAGAATTGAAGTAAAAATCAACATAATTCAAAAATGGTCAAATCTGGATTTTTTTAGCCAGACCGGGTAGGCAAAAAAATGTTGAATTTCTGACAAAAATAAAAAAAACTATATATTCTTCAAAATGATCTCAAACAATCTCCTTGTAGCTTCAGAACATCAATGTATTAAGTTGGAGAAAGAATTGAAGTAAAAATCAACATAATTCAAAAATGGTCAAATCTGGATTTTTAAGCCAGTGTCTATCCTTCATAACACACACCTGAATATCCGCTTCCTTTCTCGACACTTTCATAACACGTACATCAATATCTTCCTGTCTCCACACATCAGAAGCAGTGTCTATCTTGTTTAGATGAGTTACGTTGTCAGGTCCCAGGAACTCCATGGCCAGTAGGTACATATCCTGTCGAGATATCGATATCGTTTAGAAGTTTATTCTGCATTTAAGGTACCGACCATTATGATAATTTGTAGAGACCGGGTAGGCAAAAAATGTTGAATTTCTGACAAAAATAAAAAAACACTATATATTCTTCAAAATGATCTCAAACAATCTCCTGGTAGCTTCAGAACATCAATGGATTAAGTTGGAGGAAGAATTGAAGTAAAAATCAACATAATTCAAAAATGGTCAAATCTGGATTTTTTTAGCCAGACCGGGTAGGCAAAAAATGTTGAATTTCTGACAAAAATAAAAAAAACACTATATATTCTTCAAAATGATCTCAAACAATCTCCTGGTAGCTTCAGAACATCAATGGATTAAGTTGGAGAAAGAATTGAAGTAAAAATCAACATAATTCAAAAATGGTCAAATCTGGATTTTTTTAGCCAGACCGGGTAGGCAGAAATTGTTGAATTTCTGACAAAAATAAAAAAAACACTATATATTCTTCAAAATGATCTCAAACAATCTCCTGGTAGCTTCAGAACATCAATGGATTAAGTTGGAGAAAGAATTGAAGTAAAAATCAACATAATTCAAAAATGGTCAAATCTGGATTTTTTAGTCAGTGTCTATCCTTCATAACACACACCTGAATATCCGCTTCCTTTCTCGACACCTTCATAACACGTACATCAATATCTTCCTGTCTCCACACATCAGAAGCAGTGTCTATCTTGTTTAGATGAGTTACGTTGTCAGGTCCCAGGAACTCCATGGCCAGTAGGTACATATCCTGTCGAGATATCGATATCGTTTAGAAGTTTATTCTGCATTTAAGGTACCGACCATTATGATAATTTGTAGAGACCGGGTAGGCAAAAAATGTTGAATTTCTGACAAAAATAACAAAAACACTATATATTCTTCAAAATGATCTCAAACAATCTCCTGGTAGCTTCAGAACATCAATGGATTAAGTTGGAGAAAGAATTGAAGTAAAAATCAACATAATTCAAAAATGGTCAAATCTGGATTTTTTTAGCCAGACCGGGTAGGCAAAAAAATGTTGAATTTCTGACAAAAATAAAAAAAACTATATATTCTTCAAAATGATCTCAAACAATCTCCTTGTAGCTTCAGAACATCAATGTATTAAGTTGGAGAAAGAATTGAAGTAAAAATCAACATAATTCAAAAATGGTCAAATCTGGATTTTTAAGCCAGTGTCTATCCTTCATAACACACACCTGAATATCCGCTTCCTTTCTCGACACTTTCATAACACGTACATCAATATCTTCCTGTCTCCACACATCAGAAGCAGTGTCTATCTTGTTTAGATGAGTTACGTTGTCAGGTCCCAGGAACTCCATGGCCAGTAGGTACATATCCTGTCGAGATATCGATATCGTTTAGAAGTTTATTCTGCATTTAAGGTACCGACCATTATGATAATTTGTAGAGACCGGGTAGGCAAAAAATGTTGAATTTCTGACAAAAATAAAAAAAACACTATATATTCTTCAAAATGATCTCAAACAATCTCCTGGTAGCTTCAGAACATCAATGGATTAAGTTGGAGGAAGAATTGAAGTAAAAATCAACATAATTCAAAAATGGTCAAATCTGGATTTTTTTAGCCAGACCGGGTAGGCAAAAAATGTTGAATTTCTGACAAAAATAAAAAAAACACTATATATTCTTCAAAATGATCTCAAACAATCTCCTGGTAGCTTCAGAACATCAATGGATTAAGTTGGAGAAAGAATTGAAGTAAAAATCAACATAATTCAAAAATGGTCAAATCTGGATTTTTTTAGCCAGACCGGGTAGGCAGAAATTGTTGAATTTCTGACAAAAATAAAAAAAACACTATATATTCTTCAAAATGATCTCAAACAATCTCCTGGTAGCTTCAGAACATCAATGGATTAAGTTGGAGAAAGAATTGAAGTAAAAATCAACATAATTCAAAAATGGTCAAATCTGGATTTTTTTAGCCAGACCGGGTAGGCAAAAAATGTTGAATTTCTGACAAAATAAAAAAAACACTATACATTCTTCAAAATGATCTCAAACAATCTCCTGGTAGCTTCAGAACATCAATGGATTAAGTTGGAGAAAGGATTGAAGTAAAAATCTACATAATTCAAAAATGGTCAAATCTGGATTTTTTTTAGCCAGACCGGGTAGGCAAAAAATGTTGAATTTCTGACAAAATAAAAAAACCACTATATATTCTTCAAAATGATCTCAAACAATCTCCTGGTAGCTTCAGAACATCAATGGATTAAGTTGGAGAAAGAATTGAAGTAAAAATCAACATAATTCAAAAATGGTCAAATCTGGATTTTTTTTAGCCAGACCGGGTAGGCAAAAAATGTTGAATTTCTGACAAAATAAAAAAACCACTATATATTCTTCAAAATGATCTCAAACAATCTCCTGGTAGCTTCAGAACATCAATGGATTAAGTTGGAGAAAGAATTGAAGTAAAAATCAACATAATTCAAAAATGGTCAAATCTGGATTTTTTAGTCAGTGTCTATCCTTCATAACACACACCTGAATATCCGCTTCCTTTCTCGACACCTTCATAACACGTACATCAATATCTTCCTGTCTCCACACATCAGAAGCAGTGTCTATCTTGTTTAGATGAGTTACGTTGTCAGGTCCCAGGAACTCCATGGCCAGTAGGTACATATCCTGTCGAGATATCGATATCGTTTAGAAGTTTATTCTGCATTTAAGGTACCGACCATTATGATAATTTGTAGAGACCGGGTAGGCAAAAAATGTTGAATTTCTGACAAAAATAACAAAAACACTATATATTCTTCAAAATGATCTCAAACAATCTCCTGGTAGCTTCAGAACATCAATGGATTAAGTTGGAGGAAGAATTGAAGTAAAAATCAACATAATTCAAAAATGGTCAAATCTGGATTTTTTTAGCCAGACCGGGTAGGCAAAAAATGTTGAATTTCTGACAAAAATAAAAAACACACTATATATTCTTCAAAATGATCTCAAACAATCTCCTGGTAGCTTCAGAACATCAATGGATTAAGTTGGAGAAAGAATTGAAGTAAAAATCAACATAATTCAAAAATGGTCAAATCTGGATTTTTTTAGCCAGACCGGGTAGGCAGAAATTGTTGAATTTCTGACAAAAATAAAAAAAACACTATATATTCTTCAAAATGATCTCAAACAATCTCCTGGTAGCTTCAGAACATCAATGGATTAAGTTGGAGAAAGAATTGAAGTAAAAATCAACATAATTCAAAAATGGTCAAATCTGGATTTTTTAGTCAGTGTCTATCCTTCATAACACACACCTGAATATCCGCTTCCTTTCTCGACACCTTCATAACACGTACATCAATATCTTCCTGTCTCCACACATCAGAAGCAGTGTCTATCTTGTTTAGATGAGTTACGTTGTCAGGTCCCAGGAACTCCATGGCCAGTAGGTACATATCCTGTCGAGATATCGATATCGTTTAGAAGTTTATTCTGCATTTAAGGTACCGACCATTATGATAATTTGTAGAGACCGGGTAGGCAAAAAATGTTGAATTTCTGACAAAAATAACAAAAACACTATATATTCTTCAAAATGATCTCAAACAATCTCCTGGTAGCTTCAGAACATCAATGGATTAAGTTGGAGAAAGAATTGAAGTAAAAATCAACATAATTCAAAAATGGTCAAATCTGGATTTTTTTAGCCAGACCGGGTAGGCAGAAATTGTTGAATTTCTGACAAAAATAAAAAAAACACTATATATTCTTCAAAATGATCTCAAACAATCTCCTGGTAGCTTCAGAACATCAATGGATTAAGTTGGAGAAAGAATTGAAGTAAAAATCAACATAATTCAAAAATGGTCAAATCTGGATTTTTTTAGCCAGACCGGGTAGGCAAAAAATGTTGAATTTCTGACAAAATAAAAAAAACACTATACATTCTTCAAAATGATCTCAAACAATCTCCTGGTAGCTTCAGAACATCAATGGATTAAGTTGGAGAAAGGATTGAAGTAAAAATCTACATAATTCAAAAATGGTCAAATCTGGATTTTTTTTAGCCAGACCGGGTAGGCAAAAAAATGTTGAATTTCTGACAAAAATAAAAAAAACACTATATATTCTTCAAAATGATCTCAAACAATCTCCTGGTAGCTTCAGAACATCAATGGATTAAGTTGGAGAAAGAATTGAAGTAAAAATCAACATAATTCAAAAATGGTCAAATCTGGATTTTTTAGTCAGTGTCTATCCTTCATAACACACACCTGAATATCCGCTTCCTTTCTCGACACCTTCATAACACGTACATCAATATCTTCCTGTCTCCACACATCAGAAGCAGTGTCTATCTTGTTTAGATGAGTTACGTTGTCAGGTCCCAGGAACTCCATGGCCAGTAGGTACATATCCTGTCGAGATATCGATATCGTTTAGAAGTTTATTCTGCATTTAAGGTACCGACCATTATGATAATTTGTAGAGACCGGGTAGGCAAAAAATGTTGAATTTCTGACAAAAATAACAAAAACACTATATATTCTTCAAAATGATCTCAAACAATCTCCTGGTAGCTTCAGAACATCAATGGATTAAGTTGGAGGAAGAATTGAAGTAAAAATCAACATAATTCAAAAATGGTCAAATCTGGATTTTTTTAGCCAGACCGGGTAGGCAAAAAATGTTGAATTTCTGACAAAAATAAAAAAAACACTATATATTCTTCAAAATGATCTCAAACAATCTCCTGGTAGCTTCAGAACATCAATGGATTAAGTTGGAGAAAGAATTGAAGTAAAAATCAACATAATTCAAAAATGGTCAAATCTGGATTTTTTTAGCCAGACCGGGTAGGCAGAAATTGTTGAATTTCTGACAAAAATAAAAAAAACACTATATATTCTTCAAAATGATCTCAAACAATCTCCTGGTAGCTTCAGAACATCAATGGATTAAGTTGGAGAAAGAATTGAAGTAAAAATCAACATAATTCAAAAATGGTCAAATCTGGATTTTTTTAGCCAGACCGGGTAGGCAAAAAATGTTGAATTTCTGACAAAAATAAAAAAAACACTACATATTCTTCAAAATGATCTCAAACAATCTCCTGGTAGCTTCAGAACATCAATGGATTAAGTTGGAGAAAGAATTGAAGTAAAAATCAACATAATTCAAAAATGGTCAAATCTGGATTTTTTTTAGCCAGACCGGGTAGGCAAAAAATGTTGAATTTCTGACAAAATAAAAAAACCACTATATATTCTTCAAAATGATCTCAAACAATCTCCTGGTAGCTTCAGAACATCAATGGATTAAGTTGGAGAAAGAATTGAAGTAAAAATCAACATAATTCAAAAATGGTCAAATCTGGATTTTTTAGTCAGTGTCTATCCTTCATAACACACACCTGAATATCCGCTTCCTTTCTCGACACCTTCATAACACGTACATCAATATCTTCCTGTCTCCACACATCAGAAGCAGTGTCTATCTTGTTTAGATGAGTTACGTTGTCAGGTCCCAGGAACTCCATGGCCAGTAGGTACATATCCTGTCGAGATATCGATATCGTTTAGAAGTTTATTCTGCATTTAAGGTACCGACCATTATGATAATTTGTAGAGACCGGGTAGGCAAAAAATGTTGAATTTCTGACAAAAATAACAAAAACACTATATATTCTTCAAAATGATCTCAAACAATCTCCTGGTAGCTTCAGAACATCAATGGATTAAGTTGGAGGAAGAATTGAAGTAAAAATCAACATAATTCAAAAATGGTCAAATCTGGATTTTTTTAGCCAGACCGGGTAGGCAAAAAATGTTGAATTTCTGACAAAAATAAAAAAACACTATATATTCTTCAAAATGATCTCAAACAATCTCCTGGTAGCTTCAGAACATCAATGGATTAAGTTGGAGAAAGAATTGAAGTAAAAATCAACATAATTCAAAAATGGTCAAATCTGGATTTTTTTAGCCAGACCGGGTAGGCAAAAAATGTTGAATTTCTGACAAAATAAAAAAAACACTATACATTCTTCAAAATGATCTCAAACAATCTCCTGGTAGCTTCAGAACATCAATGGATTAAGTTGGAGAAAGGATTGAAGTAAAAATCTACATAATTCAAAAATGGTCAAATCTGGATTTTTTTTAGCCAGACCGGGTAGGCAAAAAAATGTTGAATTTCTGACAAAATAAAAAAAACACTATATATTCTTCAAAATGATCTCAAACAATCTCCTGGTAGCTTCAGAACATCAATGGATTAAGTTGGAGAAAGAATTGAAGTAAAAATCAACATAATTCAAAAATGGTCAAATCTGGATTTTTAAGCCAGTGTCTATCCTTCATAACACACACCTGAATATCCGCTTCCTTTCTCGACACTTTCATAACACGTACATCAATATCTTCCTGTCTCCACACATCAGAAGCAGTGTCTATCTTGTTTAGATGAGTTACGTTGTCAGGTCCCAGGAACTCCATGGCCAGTAGGTACATATCCTGTCGAGATATCGATATCGTTTAGAAGTTTATTCTGCATTTAAGGTACCGACCATTATGATAATTTGTAGAGACCGGGTAGGCAAAAAATGTTGAATTTCTGACAAAAATAACAAAAACACTATATATTCTTCAAAATGATCTCAAACAATCTCCTGGTAGCTTCAGAACATCAATGGATTAAGTTGGAGAAAGAATTGAAGTAAAAATCAACATAATTCAAAAATGGTCAAATCTGGATTTTTTTAGCCAGACCGGGTAGGCAAAAAAATGTTGAATTTCTGACAAAAATAAAAAAAACTATATATTCTTCAAAATGATCTCAAACAATCTCCTTGTAGCTTCAGAACATCAATGTATTAAGTTGGAGAAAGAATTGAAGTAAAAATCAACATAATTCAAAAATGGTCAAATCTGGATTTTTAAGCCAGTGTCTATCCTTCATAACACACACCTGAATATCCGCTTCCTTTCTCGACACTTTCATAACACGTACATCAATATCTTCCTGTCTCCACACATCAGAAGCAGTGTCTATCTTGTTTAGATGAGTTACGTTGTCAGGTCCCAGGAACTCCATGGCCAGTAGGTACATATCCTGTCGAGATATCGATATCGTTTAGAAGTTTATTCTGCATTTAAGGTACCGACCATTATGATAATTTGTAGAGACCGGGTAGGCAAAAAATGTTGAATTTCTGACAAAAATAAAAAAACACTATATATTCTTCAAAATGATCTCAAACAATCTCCTGGTAGCTTCAGAACATCAATGGATTAAGTTGGAGGAAGAATTGAAGTAAAAATCAACATAATTCAAAAATGGTCAAATCTGGATTTTTTTAGCCAGACCGGGTAGGCAAAAAATGTTGAATTTCTGACAAAATAAAAAAAACACTATACATTCTTCAAAATGATCTCAAACAATCTCCTGGTAGCTTCAGAACATCAATGGATTAAGTTGGAGAAAGGATTGAAGTAAAAATCTACATAATTCAAAAATGGTCAAATCTGGATTTTTTTTAGCCAGACCGGGTAGGCAAAAAAATGTTGAATTTCTGACAAAATAAAAAAAACACTATATATTCTTCAAAATGATCTCAAACAATCTCCTGGTAGCTTCAGAACATCAATGGATTAAGTTGGAGAAAGAATTGAAGTAAAAATCAACATAATTCAAAAATGGTCAAATCTGGATTTTTAAGCCAGTGTCTATCCTTCATAACACACACCTGAATATCCGCTTCCTTTCTCGACACTTTCATAACACGTACATCAATATCTTCCTGTCTCCACACATCAGAAGCAGTGTCTATCTTGTTTAGATGAGTTACGTTGTCAGGTCCCAGGAACTCCATGGCCAGTAGGTACATATCCTGTCGAGATATCGATATCGTTTAGAAGTTTATTCTGCATTTAAGGTACCGACCATTATGATAATTTGTAGAGACCGGGTAGGCAAAAAATGTTGAATTTCTGACAAAAATAACAAAAACACTATATATTCTTCAAAATGATCTCAAACAATCTCCTGGTAGCTTCAGAACATCAATGGATTAAGTTGGAGAAAGAATTGAAGTAAAAATCAACATAATTCAAAAATGGTCAAATCTGGATTTTTTTAGCCAGACCGGGTAGGCAAAAAAATGTTGAATTTCTGACAAAAATAAAAAAAACTATATATTCTTCAAAATGATCTCAAACAATCTCCTTGTAGCTTCAGAACATCAATGTATTAAGTTGGAGAAAGAATTGAAGTAAAAATCAACATAATTCAAAAATGGTCAAATCTGGATTTTTAAGCCAGTGTCTATCCTTCATAACACACACCTGAATATCCGCTTCCTTTCTCGACACTTTCATAACACGTACATCAATATCTTCCTGTCTCCACACATCAGAAGCAGTGTCTATCTTGTTTAGATGAGTTACGTTGTCAGGTCCCAGGAACTCCATGGCCAGTAGGTACATATCCTGTCGAGATATCGATATCGTTTAGAAGTTTATTCTGCATTTAAGGTACCGACCATTATGATAATTTGTAGAGACCGGGTAGGCAAAAAATGTTGAATTTCTGACAAAAATAAAAAAACACTATATATTCTTCAAAATGATCTCAAACAATCTCCTGGTAGCTTCAGAACATCAATGGATTAAGTTGGAGGAAGAATTGAAGTAAAAATCAACATAATTCAAAAATGGTCAAATCTGGATTTTTTAGTCAGTGTCTATCCTTCATAACACACACCTGAATATCCGCTTCCTTTCTCGACACCTTCATAACACGTACATCAATATCTTCCTGTCTCCACACATCAGAAGCAGTGTCTATCTTGTTTAGATGAGTTACGTTGTCAGGTCCCAGGAACTCCATGGCCAGTAGGTACATATCCTGTCGAGATATCGATATCGTTTAGAAGTTTATTCTGCATTTAAGGTACCGACCATTATGATAATTTGTAGAGACCGGGTAGGCAAAAAATGTTGAATTTCTGACAAAAATAAAAAAAACACTATATATTCTTCAAAATGATCTCAAACAATCTCCTGGTAGCTTCAGAACATCAATGGATTAAGTTGGAGGAAGAATTGAAGTAAAAATCAACATAATTCAAAAATGGTCAAATCTGGATTTTTTTAGCCAGACCGGGTAGGCAGAAATTGTTGAATTTCTGACAAAAATAAAAAAAACACTATATATTCTTCAAAATGATCTCAAACAATCTCCTGGTAGCTTCAGAACATCAATGGATTAAGTTGGAGAAAGAATTGAAGTAAAAATCAACATAATTCAAAAATGGTCAAATCTGGATTTTTTTTAGCCAGACCGGGTAGGCAAAAAATGTTGAATTTCTGACAAAAATAAAAAAAACACTATATATTCTTCAAAATGATCTCAAACAATCTCCTGGTAGCTTCAGAACATCAATGGATTAAGTTGGAGGAAGAATTGAAGTAAAAATCAACATAATTCAAAAATGGTCAAATCTGGATTTTTTTAGCCAGACCGGGTAGGCAAAAAAATGTTGAATTTCTGACAAAAATAAAAAAAACTATATATTCTTCAAAATGATCTCAAACAATCTCCTTGTAGCTTCAGAACATCAATGTATTAAGTTGGAGAAAGAATTGAAGTAAAAATCAACATAATTCAAAAATGGTCAAATCTGGATTTTTAAGCCAGTGTCTATCCTTCATAACACACACCTGAATATCCGCTTCCTTTCTCGACACTTTCATAACACGTACATCAATATCTTCCTGTCTCCACACATCAGAAGCAGTGTCTATCTTGTTTAGATGAGTTACGTTGTCAGGTCCCAGGAACTCCATGGCCAGTAGGTACATATCCTGTCGAGATATCGATATCGTTTAGAAGTTTATTCTGCATTTAAGGTACCGACCATTATGATAATTTGTAGAGACCGGGTAGGCAAAAAATGTTGAATTTCTGACAAAAATAAAAAAACACTATATATTCTTCAAAATGATCTCAAACAATCTCCTGGTAGCTTCAGAACATCAATGGATTAAGTTGGAGGAAGAATTGAAGTAAAAATCAACATAATTCAAAAATGGTCAAATCTGGATTTTTTTAGCCAGACCGGGTAGGCAAAAAATGTTGAATTTCTGACAAAAATAAAAAAAACACTATATATTCTTCAAAATGATCTCAAACAATCTCCTGGTAGCTTCAGAACATCAATGGATTAAGTTGGAGAAAGAATTGAAGTAAAAATCAACATAATTCAAAAATGGTCAAATCTGGATTTTTTTAGCCAGACCGGGTAGGCAGAAATTGTTGAATTTCTGACAAAAATAAAAAAAACACTATATATTCTTCAAAATGATCTCAAACAATCTCCTGGTAGCTTCAGAACATCAATGGATTAAGTTGGAGAAAGAATTGAAGTAAAAATCAACATAATTCAAAAATGGTCAAATCTGGATTTTTTAGTCAGTGTCTATCCTTCATAACACACACCTGAATATCCGCTTCCTTTCTCGACACCTTCATAACACGTACATCAATATCTTCCTGTCTCCACACATCAGAAGCAGTGTCTATCTTGTTTAGATGAGTTACGTTGTCAGGTCCCAGGAACTCCATGGCCAGTAGGTACATATCCTGTCGAGATATCGATATCGTTTAGAAGTTTATTCTGCATTTAAGGTACCGACCATTATGATAATTTGTAGAGACCGGGTAGGCAAAAAATGTTGAATTTCTGACAAAAATAACAAAAACACTATATATTCTTCAAAATGATCTCAAACAATCTCCTGGTAGCTTCAGAACATCAATGGATTAAGTTGGAGAAAGAATTGAAGTAAAAATCAACATAATTCAAAAATGGTCAAATCTGGATTTTTTTAGCCAGACCGGGTAGGCAAAAAAATGTTGAATTTCTGACAAAAATAAAAAAAACTATATATTCTTCAAAATGATCTCAAACAATCTCCTTGTAGCTTCAGAACATCAATGTATTAAGTTGGAGAAAGAATTGAAGTAAAAATCAACATAATTCAAAAATGGTCAAATCTGGATTTTTAAGCCAGTGTCTATCCTTCATAACACACACCTGAATATCCGCTTCCTTTCTCGACACTTTCATAACACGTACATCAATATCTTCCTGTCTCCACACATCAGAAGCAGTGTCTATCTTGTTTAGATGAGTTACGTTGTCAGGTCCCAGGAACTCCATGGCCAGTAGGTACATATCCTGTCGAGATATCGATATCGTTTAGAAGTTTATTCTGCATTTAAGGTACCGACCATTATGATAATTTGTAGAGACCGGGTAGGCAAAAAATGTTGAATTTCTGACAAAAATAAAAAAAACACTATATATTCTTCAAAATGATCTCAAACAATCTCCTGGTAGCTTCAGAACATCAATGGATTAAGTTGGAGGAAGAATTGAAGTAAAAATCAACATAATTCAAAAATGGTCAAATCTGGATTTTTTTAGCCAGACCGGGTAGGCAAAAAATGTTGAATTTCTGACAAAAATAAAAAAAACACTATATATTCTTCAAAATGATCTCAAACAATCTCCTGGTAGCTTCAGAACATCAATGGATTAAGTTGGAGAAAGAATTGAAGTAAAAATCAACATAATTCAAAAATGGTCAAATCTGGATTTTTTTAGCCAGACCGGGTAGGCAGAAATTGTTGAATTTCTGACAAAAATAAAAAAAACACTATATATTCTTCAAAATGATCTCAAACAATCTCCTGGTAGCTTCAGAACATCAATGGATTAAGTTGGAGAAAGAATTGAAGTAAAAATCAACATAATTCAAAAATGGTCAAATCTGGATTTTTTTAGCCAGACCGGGTAGGCAAAAAATGTTGAATTTCTGACAAAATAAAAAAAACACTATACATTCTTCAAAATGATCTCAAACAATCTCCTGGTAGCTTCAGAACATCAATGGATTAAGTTGGAGAAAGGATTGAAGTAAAAATCTACATAATTCAAAAATGGTCAAATCTGGATTTTTTTTAGCCAGACCGGGTAGGCAAAAAATGTTGAATTTCTGACAAAATAAAAAAACCACTATATATTCTTCAAAATGATCTCAAACAATCTCCTGGTAGCTTCAGAACATCAATGGATTAAGTTGGAGAAAGAATTGAAGTAAAAATCAACATAATTCAAAAATGGTCAAATCTGGATTTTTTTTAGCCAGACCGGGTAGGCAAAAAATGTTGAATTTCTGACAAAATAAAAAAACCACTATATATTCTTCAAAATGATCTCAAACAATCTCCTGGTAGCTTCAGAACATCAATGGATTAAGTTGGAGAAAGAATTGAAGTAAAAATCAACATAATTCAAAAATGGTCAAATCTGGATTTTTTAGTCAGTGTCTATCCTTCATAACACACACCTGAATATCCGCTTCCTTTCTCGACACCTTCATAACACGTACATCAATATCTTCCTGTCTCCACACATCAGAAGCAGTGTCTATCTTGTTTAGATGAGTTACGTTGTCAGGTCCCAGGAACTCCATGGCCAGTAGGTACATATCCTGTCGAGATATCGATATCGTTTAGAAGTTTATTCTGCATTTAAGGTACCGACCATTATGATAATTTGTAGAGACCGGGTAGGCAAAAAATGTTGAATTTCTGACAAAAATAACAAAAACACTATATATTCTTCAAAATGATCTCAAACAATCTCCTGGTAGCTTCAGAACATCAATGGATTAAGTTGGAGGAAGAATTGAAGTAAAAATCAACATAATTCAAAAATGGTCAAATCTGGATTTTTTTAGCCAGACCGGGTAGGCAAAAAATGTTGAATTTCTGACAAAAATAAAAAACACACTATATATTCTTCAAAATGATCTCAAACAATCTCCTGGTAGCTTCAGAACATCAATGGATTAAGTTGGAGAAAGAATTGAAGTAAAAATCAACATAATTCAAAAATGGTCAAATCTGGATTTTTTTAGCCAGACCGGGTAGGCAGAAATTGTTGAATTTCTGACAAAAATAAAAAAAACACTATATATTCTTCAAAATGATCTCAAACAATCTCCTGGTAGCTTCAGAACATCAATGGATTAAGTTGGAGAAAGAATTGAAGTAAAAATCAACATAATTCAAAAATGGTCAAATCTGGATTTTTTAGTCAGTGTCTATCCTTCATAACACACACCTGAATATCCGCTTCCTTTCTCGACACCTTCATAACACGTACATCAATATCTTCCTGTCTCCACACATCAGAAGCAGTGTCTATCTTGTTTAGATGAGTTACGTTGTCAGGTCCCAGGAACTCCATGGCCAGTAGGTACATATCCTGTCGAGATATCGATATCGTTTAGAAGTTTATTCTGCATTTAAGGTACCGACCATTATGATAATTTGTAGAGACCGGGTAGGCAAAAAATGTTGAATTTCTGACAAAAATAACAAAAACACTATATATTCTTCAAAATGATCTCAAACAATCTCCTGGTAGCTTCAGAACATCAATGGATTAAGTTGGAGAAAGAATTGAAGTAAAAATCAACATAATTCAAAAATGGTCAAATCTGGATTTTTTTAGCCAGACCGGGTAGGCAGAAATTGTTGAATTTCTGACAAAAATAAAAAAAACACTATATATTCTTCAAAATGATCTCAAACAATCTCCTGGTAGCTTCAGAACATCAATGGATTAAGTTGGAGAAAGAATTGAAGTAAAAATCAACATAATTCAAAAATGGTCAAATCTGGATTTTTTTAGCCAGACCGGGTAGGCAAAAAATGTTGAATTTCTGACAAAATAAAAAAAACACTATACATTCTTCAAAATGATCTCAAACAATCTCCTGGTAGCTTCAGAACATCAATGGATTAAGTTGGAGAAAGGATTGAAGTAAAAATCTACATAATTCAAAAATGGTCAAATCTGGATTTTTTTTAGCCAGACCGGGTAGGCAAAAAAATGTTGAATTTCTGACAAAAATAAAAAAAACACTATATATTCTTCAAAATGATCTCAAACAATCTCCTGGTAGCTTCAGAACATCAATGGATTAAGTTGGAGAAAGAATTGAAGTAAAAATCAACATAATTCAAAAATGGTCAAATCTGGATTTTTTAGTCAGTGTCTATCCTTCATAACACACACCTGAATATCCGCTTCCTTTCTCGACACCTTCATAACACGTACATCAATATCTTCCTGTCTCCACACATCAGAAGCAGTGTCTATCTTGTTTAGATGAGTTACGTTGTCAGGTCCCAGGAACTCCATGGCCAGTAGGTACATATCCTGTCGAGATATCGATATCGTTTAGAAGTTTATTCTGCATTTAAGGTACCGACCATTATGATAATTTGTAGAGACCGGGTAGGCAAAAAATGTTGAATTTCTGACAAAAATAACAAAAACACTATATATTCTTCAAAATGATCTCAAACAATCTCCTGGTAGCTTCAGAACATCAATGGATTAAGTTGGAGGAAGAATTGAAGTAAAAATCAACATAATTCAAAAATGGTCAAATCTGGATTTTTTTAGCCAGACCGGGTAGGCAAAAAATGTTGAATTTCTGACAAAAATAAAAAAAACACTATATATTCTTCAAAATGATCTCAAACAATCTCCTGGTAGCTTCAGAACATCAATGGATTAAGTTGGAGAAAGAATTGAAGTAAAAATCAACATAATTCAAAAATGGTCAAATCTGGATTTTTTTAGCCAGACCGGGTAGGCAGAAATTGTTGAATTTCTGACAAAATAAAAAAAACACTATATATTCTTCAAAATGATCTCAAACAATCTCCTGGTAGCTTCAGAACATCAATGGATTAAGTTGGAGAAAGAATTGAAGTAAAAATCAACATAATTCAAAAATGGTCAAATCTGGATTTTTTTAGCCAGACCGGGTAGGCAAAAAATGTTGAATTTCTGACAAAAATAAAAAAAACACTACATATTCTTCAAAATGATCTCAAACAATCTCCTGGTAGCTTCAGAACATCAATGGATTAAGTTGGAGAAAGAATTGAAGTAAAAATCAACATAATTCAAAAATGGTCAAATCTGGATTTTTTTTAGCCAGACCGGGTAGGCAAAAAATGTTGAATTTCTGACAAAATAAAAAAACCACTATATATTCTTCAAAATGATCTCAAACAATCTCCTGGTAGCTTCAGAACATCAATGGATTAAGTTGGAGAAAGAATTGAAGTAAAAATCAACATAATTCAAAAATGGTCAAATCTGGATTTTTTAGTCAGTGTCTATCCTTCATAACACACACCTGAATATCCGCTTCCTTTCTCGACACCTTCATAACACGTACATCAATATCTTCCTGTCTCCACACATCAGAAGCAGTGTCTATCTTGTTTAGATGAGTTACGTTGTCAGGTCCCAGGAACTCCATGGCCAGTAGGTACATATCCTGTCGAGATATCGATATCGTTTAGAAGTTTATTCTGCATTTAAGGTACCGACCATTATGATAATTTGTAGAGACCGGGTAGGCAAAAAATGTTGAATTTCTGACAAAAATAACAAAAACACTATATATTCTTCAAAATGATCTCAAACAATCTCCTGGTAGCTTCAGAACATCAATGGATTAAGTTGGAGGAAGAATTGAAGTAAAAATCAACATAATTCAAAAATGGTCAAATCTGGATTTTTTTAGCCAGACCGGGTAGGCAAAAAATGTTGAATTTCTGACAAAAATAAAAAAACACTATATATTCTTCAAAATGATCTCAAACAATCTCCTGGTAGCTTCAGAACATCAATGGATTAAGTTGGAGAAAGAATTGAAGTAAAAATCAACATAATTCAAAAATGGTCAAATCTGGATTTTTTTAGCCAGACCGGGTAGGCAAAAAATGTTGAATTTCTGACAAAATAAAAAAAACACTATACATTCTTCAAAATGATCTCAAACAATCTCCTGGTAGCTTCAGAACATCAATGGATTAAGTTGGAGAAAGGATTGAAGTAAAAATCTACATAATTCAAAAATGGTCAAATCTGGATTTTTTTTAGCCAGACCGGGTAGGCAAAAAAATGTTGAATTTCTGACAAAATAAAAAAAACACTATATATTCTTCAAAATGATCTCAAACAATCTCCTGGTAGCTTCAGAACATCAATGGATTAAGTTGGAGAAAGAATTGAAGTAAAAATCAACATAATTCAAAAATGGTCAAATCTGGATTTTTAAGCCAGTGTCTATCCTTCATAACACACACCTGAATATCCGCTTCCTTTCTCGACACTTTCATAACACGTACATCAATATCTTCCTGTCTCCACACATCAGAAGCAGTGTCTATCTTGTTTAGATGAGTTACGTTGTCAGGTCCCAGGAACTCCATGGCCAGTAGGTACATATCCTGTCGAGATATCGATATCGTTTAGAAGTTTATTCTGCATTTAAGGTACCGACCATTATGATAATTTGTAGAGACCGGGTAGGCAAAAAATGTTGAATTTCTGACAAAAATAACAAAAACACTATATATTCTTCAAAATGATCTCAAACAATCTCCTGGTAGCTTCAGAACATCAATGGATTAAGTTGGAGAAAGAATTGAAGTAAAAATCAACATAATTCAAAAATGGTCAAATCTGGATTTTTTTAGCCAGACCGGGTAGGCAAAAAAATGTTGAATTTCTGACAAAAATAAAAAAAACTATATATTCTTCAAAATGATCTCAAACAATCTCCTTGTAGCTTCAGAACATCAATGTATTAAGTTGGAGAAAGAATTGAAGTAAAAATCAACATAATTCAAAAATGGTCAAATCTGGATTTTTAAGCCAGTGTCTATCCTTCATAACACACACCTGAATATCCGCTTCCTTTCTCGACACTTTCATAACACGTACATCAATATCTTCCTGTCTCCACACATCAGAAGCAGTGTCTATCTTGTTTAGATGAGTTACGTTGTCAGGTCCCAGGAACTCCATGGCCAGTAGGTACATATCCTGTCGAGATATCGATATCGTTTAGAAGTTTATTCTGCATTTAAGGTACCGACCATTATGATAATTTGTAGAGACCGGGTAGGCAAAAAATGTTGAATTTCTGACAAAAATAAAAAAACACTATATATTCTTCAAAATGATCTCAAACAATCTCCTGGTAGCTTCAGAACATCAATGGATTAAGTTGGAGGAAGAATTGAAGTAAAAATCAACATAATTCAAAAATGGTCAAATCTGGATTTTTTTAGCCAGACCGGGTAGGCAAAAAATGTTGAATTTCTGACAAAAATAAAAAAAACACTATATATTCTTCAAAATGATCTCAAACAATCTCCTGGTAGCTTCAGAACATCAATGGATTAAGTTGGAGAAAGAATTGAAGTAAAAATCAACATAATTCAAAAATGGTCAAATCTGGATTTTTTTAGCCAGACCGGGTAGGCAGAAATTGTTGAATTTCTGACAAAAATAAAAAAAACACTATATATTCTTCAAAATGATCTCAAACAATCTCCTGGTAGCTTCAGAACATCAATGGATTAAGTTGGAGAAAGAATTGAAGTAAAAATCAACATAATTCAAAAATGGTCAAATCTGGATTTTTTTAGCCAGACCGGGTAGGCAAAAAATGTTGAATTTCTGACAAAATAAAAAAAACACTATACATTCTTCAAAATGATCTCAAACAATCTCCTGGTAGCTTCAGAACATCAATGGATTAAGTTGGAGAAAGGATTGAAGTAAAAATCTACATAATTCAAAAATGGTCAAATCTGGATTTTTTTTAGCCAGACCGGGTAGGCAAAAAAATGTTGAATTTCTGACAAAAATAAAAAAAACACTATATATTCTTCAAAATGATCTCAAACAATCTCCTGGTAGCTTCAGAACATCAATGGATTAAGTTGGAGAAAGAATTGAAGTAAAAATCAACATAATTCAAAAATGGTCAAATCTGGATTTTTTAGTCAGTGTCTATCCTTCATAACACACACCTGAATATCCGCTTCCTTTCTCGACACCTTCATAACACGTACATCAATATCTTCCTGTCTCCACACATCAGAAGCAGTGTCTATCTTGTTTAGATGAGTTACGTTGTCAGGTCCCAGGAACTCCATGGCCAGTAGGTACATATCCTGTCGAGATATCGATATCGTTTAGAAGTTTATTCTGCATTTAAGGTACCGACCATTATGATAATTTGTAGAGACCGGGTAGGCAAAAAATGTTGAATTTCTGACAAAAATAACAAAAACACTATATATTCTTCAAAATGATCTCAAACAATCTCCTGGTAGCTTCAGAACATCAATGGATTAAGTTGGAGAAAGAATTGAAGTAAAAATCAACATAATTCAAAAATGGTCAAATCTGGATTTTTTTAGCCAGACCGGGTAGGCAAAAAAATGTTGAATTTCTGACAAAAATAAAAAAAACTATATATTCTTCAAAATGATCTCAAACAATCTCCTTGTAGCTTCAGAACATCAATGTATTAAGTTGGAGAAAGAATTGAAGTAAAAATCAACATAATTCAAAAATGGTCAAATCTGGATTTTTAAGCCAGTGTCTATCCTTCATAACACACACCTGAATATCCGCTTCCTTTCTCGACACTTTCATAACACGTACATCAATATCTTCCTGTCTCCACACATCAGAAGCAGTGTCTATCTTGTTTAGATGAGTTACGTTGTCAGGTCCCAGGAACTCCATGGCCAGTAGGTACATATCCTGTCGAGATATCGATATCGTTTAGAAGTTTATTCTGCATTTAAGGTACCGACCATTATGATAATTTGTAGAGACCGGGTAGGCAAAAAATGTTGAATTTCTGACAAAAATAAAAAAAACACTATATATTCTTCAAAATGATCTCAAACAATCTCCTGGTAGCTTCAGAACATCAATGGATTAAGTTGGAGGAAGAATTGAAGTAAAAATCAACATAATTCAAAAATGGTCAAATCTGGATTTTTTTAGCCAGACCGGGTAGGCAAAAAATGTTGAATTTCTGACAAAAATAAAAAAAACACTATATATTCTTCAAAATGATCTCAAACAATCTCCTGGTAGCTTCAGAACATCAATGGATTAAGTTGGAGAAAGAATTGAAGTAAAAATCAACATAATTCAAAAATGGTCAAATCTGGATTTTTTTAGCCAGACCGGGTAGGCAGAAATTGTTGAATTTCTGACAAAAATAAAAAAAACACTATATATTCTTCAAAATGATCTCAAACAATCTCCTGGTAGCTTCAGAACATCAATGGATTAAGTTGGAGAAAGAATTGAAGTAAAAATCAACATAATTCAAAAATGGTCAAATCTGGATTTTTTTAGCCAGACCGGGTAGGCAAAAAATGTTGAATTTCTGACAAAATAAAAAAAACACTATACATTCTTCAAAATGATCTCAAACAATCTCCTGGTAGCTTCAGAACATCAATGGATTAAGTTGGAGAAAGGATTGAAGTAAAAATCTACATAATTCAAAAATGGTCAAATCTGGATTTTTTTTAGCCAGACCGGGTAGGCAAAAAAATGTTGAATTTCTGACAAAAATAAAAAAAACACTATATATTCTTCAAAATGATCTCAAACAATCTCCTGGTAGCTTCAGAACATCAATGGATTAAGTTGGAGAAAGAATTGAAGTAAAAATCAACATAATTCAAAAATGGTCAAATCTGGATTTTTTAGTCAGTGTCTATCCTTCATAACACACACCTGAATATCCGCTTCCTTTCTCGACACCTTCATAACACGTACATCAATATCTTCCTGTCTCCACACATCAGAAGCAGTGTCTATCTTGTTTAGATGAGTTACGTTGTCAGGTCCCAGGAACTCCATGGCCAGTAGGTACATATCCTGTCGAGATATCGATATCGTTTAGAAGTTTATTCTGCATTTAAGGTACCGACCATTATGATAATTTGTAGAGACCGGGTAGGCAAAAAATGTTGAATTTCTGACAAAAATAACAAAAACACTATATATTCTTCAAAATGATCTCAAACAATCTCCTGGTAGCTTCAGAACATCAATGGATTAAGTTGGAGAAAGAATTGAAGTAAAAATCAACATAATTCAAAAATGGTCAAATCTGGATTTTTTTAGCCAGACCGGGTAGGCAAAAAAATGTTGAATTTCTGACAAAAATAAAAAAAACACTATATATTCTTCAAAATGATCTCAAACAATCTCCTGGTAGCTTCAGAACATCAATGGATTAAGTTGGAGGAAGAATTGAAGTAAAAATCAACATAATTCAAAAATGGTCAAATCTGGATTTTTTTAGCCAGACCGGGTAGGCAAAAAATGTTGAATTTCTGACAAAAATAAAAAAAACACTATATATTCTTCAAAATGATCTCAAACAATCTCCTGGTAGCTTCAGAACATCAATGGATTAAGTTGGAGAAAGAATTGAAGTAAAAATCAACATAATTCAAAAATGGTCAAATCTGGATTTTTTTAGCCAGACCGGGTAGGCAGAAATTGTTGAATTTCTGACAAAAATAAAAAAAACACTATATATTCTTCAAAATGATCTCAAACAATCTCCTGGTAGCTTCAGAACATCAATGGATTAAGTTGGAGAAAGAATTGAAGTAAAAATCAACATAATTCAAAAATGGTCAAATCTGGATTTTTTTAGCCAGACCGGGTAGGCAAAAAATGTTGAATTTCTGACAAAATAAAAAAAACACTATACATTCTTCAAAATGATCTCAAACAATCTCCTGGTAGCTTCAGAACATCAATGGATTAAGTTGGAGAAAGGATTGAAGTAAAAATCTACATAATTCAAAAATGGTCAAATCTGGATTTTTTTTAGCCAGACCGGGTAGGCAAAAAATGTTGAATTTCTGACAAAATAAAAAAACCACTATATATTCTTCAAAATGATCTCAAACAATCTCCTGGTAGCTTCAGAACATCAATGGATTAAGTTGGAGAAAGAATTGAAGTAAAAATCAACATAATTCAAAAATGGTCAAATCTGGATTTTTTTTAGCCAGACCGGGTAGGCAAAAAATGTTGAATTTCTGACAAAATAAAAAAACCACTATATATTCTTCAAAATGATCTCAAACAATCTCCTGGTAGCTTCAGAACATCAATGGATTAAGTTGGAGAAAGAATTGAAGTAAAAATCAACATAATTCAAAAATGGTCAAATCTGGATTTTTTAGTCAGTGTCTATCCTTCATAACACACACCTGAATATCCGCTTCCTTTCTCGACACCTTCATAACACGTACATCAATATCTTCCTGTCTCCACACATCAGAAGCAGTGTCTATCTTGTTTAGATGAGTTACGTTGTCAGGTCCCAGGAACTCCATGGCCAGTAGGTACATATCCTGTCGAGATATCGATATCGTTTAGAAGTTTATTCTGCATTTAAGGTACCGACCATTATGATAATTTGTAGAGACCGGGTAGGCAAAAAATGTTGAATTTCTGACAAAAATAACAAAACACTATATATTCTTCAAAATGATCTCAAACAATCTCCTGGTAGCTTCAGAACATCAATGGATTAAGTTGGAGGAAGAATTGAAGTAAAAATCAACATAATTCAAAAATGGTCAAATCTGGATTTTTTAGCCAGACCGGGTAGGCAAAAAATGTTGAATTTCTGACAAAAATAAAAAACACACTATATATTCTTCAAAATGATCTCAAACAATCTCCTGGTAGCTTCAGAACATCAATGGATTAAGTTGGAGAAAGAATTGAAGTAAAAATCAACATAATTCAAAAATGGTCAAATCTGGATTTTTTTAGCCAGACCGGGTAGGCAGAAATTGTTGAATTTCTGACAAAAATAAAAAAAACACTATATATTCTTCAAAATGATCTCAAACAATCTCCTGGTAGCTTCAGAACATCAATGGATTAAGTTGGAGAAAGAATTGAAGTAAAAATCAACATAATTCAAAAATGGTCAAATCTGGATTTTTTAGTCAGTGTCTATCCTTCATAACACACACCTGAATATCCGCTTCCTTTCTCGACACCTTCATAACACGTACATCAATATCTTCCTGTCTCCACACATCAGAAGCAGTGTCTATCTTGTTTAGATGAGTTACGTTGTCAGGTCCCAGGAACTCCATGGCCAGTAGGTACATATCCTGTCGAGATATCGATATCGTTTAGAAGTTTATTCTGCATTTAAGGTACCGACCATTATGATAATTTGTAGAGACCGGGTAGGCAAAAAATGTTGAATTTCTGACAAAAATAACAAAAACACTATATATTCTTCAAAATGATCTCAAACAATCTCCTGGTAGCTTCAGAACATCAATGGATTAAGTTGGAGAAAGAATTGAAGTAAAAATCAACATAATTCAAAAATGGTCAAATCTGGATTTTTTTAGCCAGACCGGGTAGGCAGAAATTGTTGAATTTCTGACAAAAATAAAAAAAACACTATATATTCTTCAAAATGATCTCAAACAATCTCCTGGTAGCTTCAGAACATCAATGGATTAAGTTGGAGAAAGAATTGAAGTAAAAATCAACATAATTCAAAAATGGTCAAATCTGGATTTTTTTAGCCAGACCGGGTAGGCAAAAAATGTTGAATTTCTGACAAAATAAAAAAAACACTATACATTCTTCAAAATGATCTCAAACAATCTCCTGGTAGCTTCAGAACATCAATGGATTAAGTTGGAGAAAGGATTGAAGTAAAAATCTACATAATTCAAAAATGGTCAAATCTGGATTTTTTTTAGCCAGACCGGGTAGGCAAAAAAATGTTGAATTTCTGACAAAAATAAAAAAAACACTATATATTCTTCAAAATGATCTCAAACAATCTCCTGGTAGCTTCAGAACATCAATGGATTAAGTTGGAGAAAGAATTGAAGTAAAAATCAACATAATTCAAAAATGGTCAAATCTGGATTTTTTAGTCAGTGTCTATCCTTCATAACACACACCTGAATATCCGCTTCCTTTCTCGACACCTTCATAACACGTACATCAATATCTTCCTGTCTCCACACATCAGAAGCAGTGTCTATCTTGTTTAGATGAGTTACGTTGTCAGGTCCCAGGAACTCCATGGCCAGTAGGTACATATCCTGTCGAGATATCGATATCGTTTAGAAGTTTATTCTGCATTTAGGTACCGACCATTATGATAATTTGTAGAGACCGGGTAGGCAAAAAATGTTGAATTTCTGACAAAAATAACAAAAACACTATATATTCTTCAAAATGATCTCAAACAATCTCCTGGTAGCTTCAGAACATCAATGGATTAAGTTGGAGGAAGAATTGAAGTAAAAATCAACATAATTCAAAAATGGTCAAATCTGGATTTTTTTAGCCAGACCGGGTAGGCAAAAAATGTTGAATTTCTGACAAAAATAAAAAAAACACTATATATTCTTCAAAATGATCTCAAACAATCTCCTGGTAGCTTCAGAACATCAATGGATTAAGTTGGAGAAAGAATTGAAGTAAAAATCAACATAATTCAAAAATGGTCAAATCTGGATTTTTTTAGCCAGACCGGGTAGGCAGAAATTGTTGAATTTCTGACAAAAATAAAAAAAACACTATATATTCTTCAAAATGATCTCAAACAATCTCCTGGTAGCTTCAGAACATCAATGGATTAAGTTGGAGAAAGAATTGAAGTAAAAATCAACATAATTCAAAAATGGTCAAATCTGGATTTTTTTAGCCAGACCGGGTAGGCAAAAAATGTTGAATTTCTGACAAAATAAAAAAACCACTATATATTCTTCAAAATGATCTCAAACAATCTCCTGGTAGCTTCAGAACATCAATGGATTAAGTTGGAGAAAGAATTGAAGTAAAAATCAACATAATTCAAAAATGGTCAAATCTGGATTTTTTAGTCAGTGTCTATCCTTCATAACACACACCTGAATATCCGCTTCCTTTCTCGACACCTTCATAACACGTACATCAATATCTTCCTGTCTCCACACATCAGAAGCAGTGTCTATCTTGTTTAGATGAGTTACGTTGTCAGGTCCCAGGAACTCCATGGCCAGTAGGTACATATCCTGTCGAGATATCGATATCGTTTAGAAGTTTATTCTGCATTTAAGGTACCGACCATTATGATAATTTGTAGAGACCGGGTAGGCAAAAAATGTTGAATTTCTGACAAAAATAACAAAAACACTATATATTCTTCAAAATGATCTCAAACAATCTCCTGGTAGCTTCAGAACATCAATGGATTAAGTTGGAGGAAGAATTGAAGTAAAAATCAACATAATTCAAAAATGGTCAAATCTGGATTTTTTTAGCCAGACCGGGTAGGCAAAAAATGTTGAATTTCTGACAAAAATAAAAAAACACTATATATTCTTCAAAATGATCTCAAACAATCTCCTGGTAGCTTCAGAACATCAATGGATTAAGTTGGAGAAAGAATTGAAGTAAAAATCAACATAATTCAAAAATGGTCAAATCTGGATTTTTTTAGCCAGACCGGGTAGGCAAAAAATGTTGAATTTCTGACAAAATAAAAAAAACACTATACATTCTTCAAAATGATCTCAAACAATCTCCTGGTAGCTTCAGAACATCAATGGATTAAGTTGGAGAAAGGATTGAAGTAAAAATCTACATAATTCAAAAATGGTCAAATCTGGATTTTTTTTAGCCAGACCGGGTAGGCAAAAAAATGTTGAATTTCTGACAAAATAAAAAAAACATTATATATTCTTCAAAATGATCTCAAACAATCTCCTGGTAGCTTCAGAACATCAATGGATTAAGTTGGAGAAAGAATTGAAGTAAAAATCAACATAATTCAAAAATGGTCAAATCTGGATTTTTAAGCCAGTGTCTATCCTTCATAACACACACCTGAATATCCGCTTCCTTTCTCGACACTTTCATAACACGTACATCAATATCTTCCTGTCTCCACACATCAGAAGCAGTGTCTATCTTGTTTAGATGAGTTACGTTGTCAGGTCCCAGGAACTCCATGGCCAGTAGGTACATATCCTGTCGAGATATCGATATCGTTTAGAAGTTTATTCTGCATTTAAGGTGCCGACCATTATGATAATTTGTAGAGACCGGGTAGGCAAAAAATGTTGAATTTCTGACAAAAATAACAAAAACACTATATATTCTTCAAAATGATCTCAAACAATCTCCTGGTAGCTTCAGAACATCAATGGATTAAGTTGGAGGAAGAATTGAAGTAAAAATCAACATAATTCAAAAATGGTCAAATCTGGATTTTTTTAGCCAGACCGGGTAGGCAAAAAATGTTGAATTTCTGACAAAAATAAAAAAAACACTATATATTCTTCAAAATGATCTCAAACAATCTCCTGGTAGCTTCAGAACATCAATGGATTAAGTTGGAGAAAGAATTGAAGTAAAAATCAACATAATTCAAAAATGGTCAAATCTGGATTTTTTTAGCCAGACCGGGTAGGCAAAAAAATGTTGAATTTCTGACAAAAATAAAAAAAACTATATATTCTTCAAAATGATCTCAAACAATCTCCTTGTAGCTTCAGAACATCAATGTATTAAGTTGGAGAAAGAATTGAAGTAAAAATCAACATAATTCAAAAATGGTCAAATCTGGATTTTTAAGCCAGTGTCTATCCTTCATAACACACACCTGAATATCCGCTTCCTTTCTCGACACTTTCATAACACGTACATCAATATCTTCCTGTCTCCACACATCAGAAGCAGTGTCTATCTTGTTTAGATGAGTTACGTTGTCAGGTCCCAGGAACTCCATGGCCAGTAGGTACATATCCTGTCGAGATATCGATATCGTTTAGAAGTTTATTCTGCATTTAAGGTACCGACCATTATGATAATTTGTAGAGACCGGGTAGGCAAAAAATGTTGAATTTCTGACAAAAATAACAAAAACACTATATATTCTTCAAAATGATCTCAAACAATCTCCTGGTAGCTTCAGAACATCAATGGATTAAGTTGGAGAAAGAATTGAAGTAAAAATCAACATAATTCAAAAATGGTCAAATCTGGATTTTTTTAGCCAGACCGGGTAGGCAAAAAAATGTTGAATTTCTGACAAAAATAAAAAAAACTATATATTCTTCAAAATGATCTCAAACAATCTCCTTGTAGCTTCAGAACATCAATGTATTAAGTTGGAGAAAGAATTGAAGTAAAAATCAACATAATTCAAAAATGGTCAAATCTGGATTTTTAAGCCAGTGTCTATCCTTCATAACACACACCTGAATATCCGCTTCCTTTCTCGACACTTTCATAACACGTACATCAATATCTTCCTGTCTCCACACATCAGAAGCAGTGTCTATCTTGTTTAGATGAGTTACGTTGTCAGGTCCCAGGAACTCCATGGCCAGTAGGTACATATCCTGTCGAGATATCGATATCGTTTAGAAGTTTATTCTGCATTTAAGGTACCGACCATTATGATAATTTGTAGAGACCGGGTAGGCAAAAAATGTTGAATTTCTGACAAAAATAAAAAAACACTATATATTCTTCAAAATGATCTCAAACAATCTCCTGGTAGCTTCAGAACATCAATGGATTAAGTTGGAGGAAGAATTGAAGTAAAAATCAACATAATTCAAAAATGGTCAAATCTGGATTTTTTTAGCCAGACCGGGTAGGCAAAAAATGTTGAATTTCTGACAAAAATAAAAAAAACACTATATATTCTTCAAAATGATCTCAAACAATCTCCTGGTAGCTTCAGAACATCAATGGATTAAGTTGGAGAAAGAATTGAAGTAAAAATCAACATAATTCAAAAATGGTCAAATCTGGATTTTTAAGCCAGTGTCTATCCTTCATAACACACACCTGAATATCCGCTTCCTTTCTCGACACCTTCATAACACGTACATCAATATCTTCCTGTCTCCACACATCAGAAGCAGTGTCTATCTTGTTTAGATGAGTTACGTTGTCAGGTCCCAGGAACTCCATGGCCAGTAGGTACATATCCTGTCGAGATATCGATATCGTTTAGAAGTTTATTCTGCATTTAAGGTACCGACCATTATGATAATTTGTAGAGACCGGGTAGGCAAAAAATGTTGAATTTCTGACAAAAATAACAAAAACACTATATATTCTTCAAAATGATCTCAAACAATCTCCTGGTAGCTTCAGAACATCAATGGATTAAGTTGGAGGAAGAATTGAAGTAAAAATCAACATAATTCAAAAATGGTCAAATCTGGATTTTTTTAGCCAGACCGGGTAGGCAAAAAATGTTGAATTTCTGACAAAAATAAAAAACACACTATATATTCTTCAAAATGATCTCAAACAATCTCCTGGTAGCTTCAGAACATCAATGGATTAAGTTGGAGAAAGAATTGAAGTAAAAATCAACATAATTCAAAAATGGTCAAATCTGGATTTTTTTAGCCAGACCGGGTAGGCAGAAATTGTTGAATTTCTGACAAAAATAAAAAAAACACTATATATTCTTCAAAATGATCTCAAACAATCTCCTGGTAGCTTCAGAACATCAATGGATTAAGTTGGAGAAAGAATTGAAGTAAAAATCAACATAATTCAAAAATGGTCAAATCTGGATTTTTTTAGCCAGACCGGGTAGGCAAAAAATGTTGAATTTCTGACAAAAATAAAAAAAACACTACATATTCTTCAAAATGATCTCAAACAATCTCCTGGTAGCTTCAGAACATCAATGGATTAAGTTGGAGGAAGAATTGAAGTAAAAATCAACATAATTCAAAAATGGTCAAATCTGGATTTTTTTAGCCAGACCGGGTAGGCAAAAAATGTTGAATTTCTGACAAAAATAAAAAAAACACTACATATTCTTCAAAATGATCTCAAACAATCTCCTGGTAGCTTCAGAACATCAATGGATTAAGTTGGAGAAAGAATTGAAGTAAAAATCAACATAATTCAAAAATGGTCAAATCTGGATTTTTTTAGCCAGACCGGGTAGGCAAAAAATGTTGAATTTCTGACAAAATAAAAAAAACACTATACATTCTTCAAAATGATCTCAAACAATCTCCTGGTAGCTTCAGAACATCAATGGATTAAGTTGGAGAAAGAATTGAAGTAAAAATCAACATAATTCAAAAATGGTCAAATCTGGATTTTTTTAGCCAGACCGGGTAGGCAAAAAATGTTGAATTTCTGACAAAAATAAAAAAAACACTACATATTCTTCAAAATGATCTCAAACAATCTCCTGGTAGCTTCAGAACATCAATGGATTAAGTTGGAGGAAGAATTGAAGTAAAAATCAACATAATTCAAAAATGGTCAAATCTGGATTTTTTTAGCCAGACCGGGTAGGCAAAAAATGTTGAATTTCTGACAAAAATAAAAAAAACACTACATATTCTTCAAAATGATCTCAAACAATCTCCTGGTAGCTTCAGAACATCAATGGATTAAGTTGGAGAAAGAATTGAAGTAAAAATCAACATAATTCAAAAATGGTCAAATCTGGATTTTTTTAGCCAGACCGGGTAGGCAAAAAATGTTGAATTTCTGACAAAATAAAAAAAACACTATACATTCTTCAAAATGATCTCAAACAATCTCCTGGTAGCTTCAGAACATCAATGGATTAAGTTGGAGAAAGGATTGAAGTAAAAATCTACATAATTCAAAAATGGTCAAATCTGGATTTTTTTTAGCCAGACCGGGTAGGCAAAAAAATGTTGAATTTCTGACAAAAATAAAAAAAACACTATATATTCTTCAAAATGATCTCAAACAATCTCCTGGTAGCTTCAGAACATCAATGGATTAAGTTGGAGAAAGAATTGAAGTAAAAATCAACATAATTCAAAAATGGTCAAATCTGGATTTTTTAGTCAGTGTCTATCCTTCATAACACACACCTGAATATCCGCTTCCTTTCTCGACACCTTCATAACACGTACATCAATATCTTCCTGTCTCCACACATCAGAAGCAGTGTCTATCTTGTTTAGATGAGTTACGTTGTCAGGTCCCAGGAACTCCATGGCCAGTAGGTACATATCCTGTCGAGATATCGATATCGTTTAGAAGTTTATTCTGCATTTAAGGTACCGACCATTATGATAATTTGTAGAGACCGGGTAGGCAAAAAATGTTGAATTTCTGACAAAAATAAAAAACACACTATATATTCTTCAAAATGATCTCAAACAATCTCCTGGTAGCTTCAGAACATCAATGGATTAAGTTGGAGAAAGAATTGAAGTAAAAATCAACATAATTCAAAAATGGTCAAATCTGGATTTTTTTAGCCAGACCGGGTAGGCAGAAATTGTTGAATTTCTGACAAAAATAAAAAAAACACTATATATTCTTCAAAATGATCTCAAACAATCTCCTGGTAGCTTCAGAACATCAATGGATTAAGTTGGAGAAAGAATTGAAGTAAAAATCAACATAATTCAAAAATGGTCAAATCTGGATTTTTTTAGCCAGACCGGGTAGGCAAAAAATGTTGAATTTCTGACAAAAATAAAAAAAACACTACATATTCTTCAAAATGATCTCAAACAATCTCCTGGTAGCTTCAGAACATCAATGGATTAAGTTGGAGGAAGAATTGAAGTAAAAATCAACATAATTCAAAAATGGTCAAATCTGGATTTTTTTAGCCAGACCGGGTAGGCAAAAAATGTTGAATTTCTGACAAAAATAAAAAAAACACTACATATTCTTCAAAATGATCTCAAACAATCTCCTGGTAGCTTCAGAACATCAATGGATTAAGTTGGAGAAAGAATTGAAGTAAAAATCAACATAATTCAAAAATGGTCAAATCTGGATTTTTTTAGCCAGACCGGGTAGGCAAAAAATGTTGAATTTCTGACAAAATAAAAAAAACACTATACATTCTTCAAAATGATCTCAAACAATCTCCTGGTAGCTTCAGAACATCAATGGATTAAGTTGGAGAAAGGATTGAAGTAAAAATCTACATAATTCAAAAATGGTCAAATCTGGATTTTTTTTAGCCAGACCGGGTAGGCAAAAAAATGTTGAATTTCTGACAAAAATAAAAAAAACACTATATATTCTTCAAAATGATCTCAAACAATCTCCTGGTAGCTTCAGAACATCAATGGATTAAGTTGGAGAAAGAATTGAAGTAAAAATCAACATAATTCAAAAATGGTCAAATCTGGATTTTTTAGTCAGTGTCTATCCTTCATAACACACACCTGAATATCCGCTTCCTTTCTCGACACCTTCATAACACGTACATCAATATCTTCCTGTCTCCACACATCAGAAGCAGTGTCTATCTTGTTTAGATGAGTTACGTTGTCAGGTCCCAGGAACTCCATGGCCAGTAGGTACATATCCTGTCGAGATATCGATATCGTTTAGAAGTTTATTCTGCATTTAAGGTACCGACCATTATGATAATTTGTAGAGACCGGGTAGGCAAAAAATGTTGAATTTCTGACAAAAATAACAAAAACACTATATATTCTTCAAAATGATCTCAAACAATCTCCTGGTAGCTTCAGAACATCAATGGATTAAGTTGGAGGAAGAATTGAAGTAAAAATCAACATAATTCAAAAATGGTCAAATCTGGATTTTTTTAGCCAGACCGGGTAGGCAAAAAATGTTGAATTTCTGACAAAAATAACAAAAACACTATATATTCTTCAAAATGATCTCAAACAATCTCCTGGTAGCTTCAGAACATCAATGGATTAAGTTGGAGGAAGAATTGAAGTAAAAATCAACATAATTCAAAAATGGTCAAATCTGGATTTTTTTAGCCAGACCGGGTAGGCAAAAAATGTTGAATTTCTGACAAAAATAAAAAAAACACTATATATTCTTCAAAATGATCTCAAACAATCTCCTGGTAGCTTCAGAACATCAATGGATTAAGTTGGAGAAAGAATTGAAGTAAAAATCAACATAATTCAAAAATGGTCAAATCTGGATTTTTTTAGCCAGACCGGGTAGGCAGAAATTGTTGAATTTCTGACAAAAATAAAAAAAACACTATATATTCTTCAAAATGATCTCAAACAATCTCCTGGTAGCTTCAGAACATCAATGGATTAAGTTGGAGAAAGAATTGAAGTAAAAATCAACATAATTCAAAAATGGTCAAATCTGGATTTTTTTAGCCAGACCGGGTAGGCAAAAAATGTTGAATTTCTGACAAAAATAAAAAAAACACTATATATTCTTCAAAATGATCTCAAACAATCTCCTGGTAGCTTCAGAACATCAATGGATTAAGTTGGAGGAAGAATTGAAGTAAAAATCAACATAATTCAAAAATGGTCAAATCTGGATTTTTTAGTCAGTGTCTATCCTTCATAACACACACCTGAATATCCGCTTCCTTTCTCGACACCTTCATAACACGTACATCAATATCTTCCTGTCTCCACACATCAGAAGCAGTGTCTATCTTGTTTAGATGAGTTACGTTGTCAGGTCCCAGGAACTCCATGGCCAGTAGGTACATATCCTGTCGAGATATCGATATCGTTTAGAAGTTTATTCTGCATTTAAGGTACCGACCATTATGATAATTTGTAGAGACCGGGTAGGCAAAAAATGTTGAATTTCTGACAAAAATAAAAAAAACACTATATATTCTTCAAAATGATCTCAAACAATCTCCTGGTAGCTTCAGAACATCAATGGATTAAGTTGGAGGAAGAATTGAAGTAAAAATCAACATAATTCAAAAATGGTCAAATCTGGATTTTTTTAGCCAGACCGGGTAGGCAGAAATTGTTGAATTTCTGACAAAAATAAAAAAAACACTATATATTCTTCAAAATGATCTCAAACAATCTCCTGGTAGCTTCAGAACATCAATGGATTAAGTTGGAGAAAGAATTGAAGTAAAAATCAACATAATTCAAAAATGGTCAAATCTGGATTTTTTTAGCCAGACCGGGTAGGCAAAAAATGTTGAATTTCTGACAAAAATAAAAAAAACACTATATATTCTTCAAAATGATCTCAAACAATCTCCTGGTAGCTTCAGAACATCAATGGATTAAGTTGGAGGAAGAATTGAAGTAAAAATCAACATAATTCAAAAATGGTCAAATCTGGATTTTTTTAGCCAGACCGGGTAGGCAAAAAAATGTTGAATTTCTGACAAAAATAAAAAAAACTATATATTCTTCAAAATGATCTCAAACAATCTCCTTGTAGCTTCAGAACATCAATGTATTAAGTTGGAGAAAGAATTGAAGTAAAAATCAACATAATTCAAAAATGGTCAAATCTGGATTTTTAAGCCAGTGTCTATCCTTCATAACACACACCTGAATATCCGCTTCCTTTCTCGACACTTTCATAACACGTACATCAATATCTTCCTGTCTCCACACATCAGAAGCAGTGTCTATCTTGTTTAGATGAGTTACGTTGTCAGGTCCCAGGAACTCCATGGCCAGTAGGTACATATCCTGTCGAGATATCGATATCGTTTAGAAGTTTATTCTGCATTTAAGGTACCGACCATTATGATAATTTGTAGAGACCGGGTAGGCAAAAAATGTTGAATTTCTGACAAAAATAAAAAAAACACTATATATTCTTCAAAATGATCTCAAACAATCTCCTGGTAGCTTCAGAACATCAATGGATTAAGTTGGAGGAAGAATTGAAGTAAAAATCAACATAATTCAAAAATGGTCAAATCTGGATTTTTTTAGCCAGACCGGGTAGGCAAAAAATGTTGAATTTCTGACAAAAATAAAAAAAACACTATATATTCTTCAAAATGATCTCAAACAATCTCCTGGTAGCTTCAGAACATCAATGGATTAAGTTGGAGAAAGAATTGAAGTAAAAATCAACATAATTCAAAAATGGTCAAATCTGGATTTTTTTAGCCAGACCGGGTAGGCAGAAATTGTTGAATTTCTGACAAAAATAAAAAAAACACTATATATTCTTCAAAATGATCTCAAACAATCTCCTGGTAGCTTCAGAACATCAATGGATTAAGTTGGAGAAAGAATTGAAGTAAAAATCAACATAATTCAAAAATGGTCAAATCTGGATTTTTTTAGCCAGACCGGGTAGGCAAAAAATGTTGAATTTCTGACAAAAATAAAAAAAACACTATATATTCTTCAAAATGATCTCAAACAATCTCCTGGTAGCTTCAGAACATCAATGGATTAAGTTGGAGGAAGAATTGAAGTAAAAATCAACATAATTCAAAAATGGTCAAATCTGGATTTTTTTAGCCAGACCGGGTAGGCAAAAAAATGTTGAATTTCTGACAAAAATAAAAAAAACTATATATTCTTCAAAATGATCTCAAACAATCTCCTTGTAGCTTCAGAACATCAATGTATTAAGTTGGAGAAAGAATTGAAGTAAAAATCAACATAATTCAAAAATGGTCAAATCTGGATTTTTAAGCCAGTGTCTATCCTTCATAACACACACCTGAATATCCGCTTCCTTTCTCGACACTTTCATAACACGTACATCAATATCTTCCTGTCTCCACACATCAGAAGCAGTGTCTATCTTGTTTAGATGAGTTACGTTGTCAGGTCCCAGGAACTCCATGGCCAGTAGGTACATATCCTGTCGAGATATCGATATCGTTTAGAAGTTTATTCTGCATTTAAGGTACCGACCATTATGATAATTTGTAGAGACCGGGTAGGCAAAAAATGTTGAATTTCTGACAAAAATAAAAAAAACACTATATATTCTTCAAAATGATCTCAAACAATCTCCTGGTAGCTTCAGAACATCAATGGATTAAGTTGGAGGAAGAATTGAAGTAAAAATCAACATAATTCAAAAATGGTCAAATCTGGATTTTTTTAGCCAGACCGGGTAGGCAAAAAATGTTGAATTTCTGACAAAAATAAAAAAAACACTATATATTCTTCAAAATGATCTCAAACAATCTCCTGGTAGCTTCAGAACATCAATGGATTAAGTTGGAGAAAGAATTGAAGTAAAAATCAACATAATTCAAAAATGGTCAAATCTGGATTTTTTTAGCCAGACCGGGTAGGCAGAAATTGTTGAATTTCTGACAAAAATAAAAAAAACACTATATATTCTTCAAAATGATCTCAAACAATCTCCTGGTAGCTTCAGAACATCAATGGATTAAGTTGGAGAAAGAATTGAAGTAAAAATCAACATAATTCAAAAATGGTCAAATCTGGATTTTTTTAGCCAGACCGGGTAGGCAAAAAATGTTGAATTTCTGACAAAATAAAAAAAACACTATACATTCTTCAAAATGATCTCAAACAATCTCCTGGTAGCTTCAGAACATCAATGGATTAAGTTGGAGAAAGGATTGAAGTAAAAATCTACATAATTCAAAAATGGTCAAATCTGGATTTTTTTTAGCCAGACCGGGTAGGCAAAAAAATGTTGAATTTCTGACAAAAATAAAAAAAACACTATATATTCTTCAAAATGATCTCAAACAATCTCCTGGTAGCTTCAGAACATCAATGGATTAAGTTGGAGAAAGAATTGAAGTAAAAATCAACATAATTCAAAAATGGTCAAATCTGGATTTTTTAGTCAGTGTCTATCCTTCATAACACACACCTGAATATCCGCTTCCTTTCTCGACACCTTCATAACACGTACATCAATATCTTCCTGTCTCCACACATCAGAAGCAGTGTCTATCTTGTTTAGATGAGTTACGTTGTCAGGTCCCAGGAACTCCATGGCCAGTAGGTACATATCCTGTCGAGATATCGATATCGTTTAGAAGTTTATTCTGCATTTAAGGTACCGACCATTATGATAATTTGTAGAGACCGGGTAGGCAAAAAATGTTGAATTTCTGACAAAAATAACAAAAACACTATATATTCTTCAAAATGATCTCAAACAATCTCCTGGTAGCTTCAGAACATCAATGGATTAAGTTGGAGAAAGAATTGAAGTAAAAATCAACATAATTCAAAAATGGTCAAATCTGGATTTTTTTAGCCAGACCGGGTAGGCAAAAAAATGTTGAATTTCTGACAAAAATAAAAAAAACTATATATTCTTCAAAATGATCTCAAACAATCTCCTTGTAGCTTCAGAACATCAATGTATTAAGTTGGAGAAAGAATTGAAGTAAAAATCAACATAATTCAAAAATGGTCAAATCTGGATTTTTAAGCCAGTGTCTATCCTTCATAACACACACCTGAATATCCGCTTCCTTTCTCGACACTTTCATAACACGTACATCAATATCTTCCTGTCTCCACACATCAGAAGCAGTGTCTATCTTGTTTAGATGAGTTACGTTGTCAGGTCCCAGGAACTCCATGGCCAGTAGGTACATATCCTGTCGAGATATCGATATCGTTTAGAAGTTTATTCTGCATTTAAGGTACCGACCATTATGATAATTTGTAGAGACCGGGTAGGCAAAAAATGTTGAATTTCTGACAAAAATAAAAAAAACACTATATATTCTTCAAAATGATCTCAAACAATCTCCTGGTAGCTTCAGAACATCAATGGATTAAGTTGGAGGAAGAATTGAAGTAAAAATCAACATAATTCAAAAATGGTCAAATCTGGATTTTTTTAGCCAGACCGGGTAGGCAAAAAATGTTGAATTTCTGACAAAAATAAAAAAAACACTATATATTCTTCAAAATGATCTCAAACAATCTCCTGGTAGCTTCAGAACATCAATGGATTAAGTTGGAGAAAGAATTGAAGTAAAAATCAACATAATTCAAAAATGGTCAAATCTGGATTTTTTTAGCCAGACCGGGTAGGCAGAAATTGTTGAATTTCTGACAAAAATAAAAAAAACACTATATATTCTTCAAAATGATCTCAAACAATCTCCTGGTAGCTTCAGAACATCAATGGATTAAGTTGGAGAAAGAATTGAAGTAAAAATCAACATAATTCAAAAATGGTCAAATCTGGATTTTTTTAGCCAGACCGGGTAGGCAAAAAATGTTGAATTTCTGACAAAATAAAAAAAACACTATACATTCTTCAAAATGATCTCAAACAATCTCCTGGTAGCTTCAGAACATCAATGGATTAAGTTGGAGAAAGGATTGAAGTAAAAATCTACATAATTCAAAAATGGTCAAATCTGGATTTTTTTTAGCCAGACCGGGTAGGCAAAAAATGTTGAATTTCTGACAAAATAAAAAAACCACTATATATTCTTCAAAATGATCTCAAACAATCTCCTGGTAGCTTCAGAACATCAATGGATTAAGTTGGAGAAAGAATTGAAGTAAAAATCAACATAATTCAAAAATGGTCAAATCTGGATTTTTTTTAGCCAGACCGGGTAGGCAAAAAATGTTGAATTTCTGACAAAATAAAAAAACCACTATATATTCTTCAAAATGATCTCAAACAATCTCCTGGTAGCTTCAGAACATCAATGGATTAAGTTGGAGAAAGAATTGAAGTAAAAATCAACATAATTCAAAAATGGTCAAATCTGGATTTTTTAGTCAGTGTCTATCCTTCATAACACACACCTGAATATCCGCTTCCTTTCTCGACACCTTCATAACACGTACATCAATATCTTCCTGTCTCCACACATCAGAAGCAGTGTCTATCTTGTTTAGATGAGTTACGTTGTCAGGTCCCAGGAACTCCATGGCCAGTAGGTACATATCCTGTCGAGATATCGATATCGTTTAGAAGTTTATTCTGCATTTAAGGTACCGACCATTATGATAATTTGTAGAGACCGGGTAGGCAAAAAATGTTGAATTTCTGACAAAAATAACAAAAACACTATATATTCTTCAAAATGATCTCAAACAATCTCCTGGTAGCTTCAGAACATCAATGGATTAAGTTGGAGGAAGAATTGAAGTAAAAATCAACATAATTCAAAAATGGTCAAATCTGGATTTTTTTAGCCAGACCGGGTAGGCAAAAAATGTTGAATTTCTGACAAAAATAAAAAACACACTATATATTCTTCAAAATGATCTCAAACAATCTCCTGGTAGCTTCAGAACATCAATGGATTAAGTTGGAGAAAGAATTGAAGTAAAAATCAACATAATTCAAAAATGGTCAAATCTGGATTTTTTTAGCCAGACCGGGTAGGCAGAAATTGTTGAATTTCTGACAAAAATAAAAAAAACACTATATATTCTTCAAAATGATCTCAAACAATCTCCTGGTAGCTTCAGAACATCAATGGATTAAGTTGGAGAAAGAATTGAAGTAAAAATCAACATAATTCAAAAATGGTCAAATCTGGATTTTTTAGTCAGTGTCTATCCTTCATAACACACACCTGAATATCCGCTTCCTTTCTCGACACCTTCATAACACGTACATCAATATCTTCCTGTCTCCACACATCAGAAGCAGTGTCTATCTTGTTTAGATGAGTTACGTTGTCAGGTCCCAGGAACTCCATGGCCAGTAGGTACATATCCTGTCGAGATATCGATATCGTTTAGAAGTTTATTCTGCATTTAAGGTACCGACCATTATGATAATTTGTAGAGACCGGGTAGGCAAAAAATGTTGAATTTCTGACAAAAATAACAAAAACACTATATATTCTTCAAAATGATCTCAAACAATCTCCTGGTAGCTTCAGAACATCAATGGATTAAGTTGGAGAAAGAATTGAAGTAAAAATCAACATAATTCAAAAATGGTCAAATCTGGATTTTTTTAGCCAGACCGGGTAGGCAGAAATTGTTGAATTTCTGACAAAAATAAAAAAAACACTATATATTCTTCAAAATGATCTCAAACAATCTCCTGGTAGCTTCAGAACATCAATGGATTAAGTTGGAGAAAGAATTGAAGTAAAAATCAACATAATTCAAAAATGGTCAAATCTGGATTTTTTTAGCCAGACCGGGTAGGCAAAAAATGTTGAATTTCTGACAAAATAAAAAAAACACTATACATTCTTCAAAATGATCTCAAACAATCTCCTGGTAGCTTCAGAACATCAATGGATTAAGTTGGAGAAAGGATTGAAGTAAAAATCTACATAATTCAAAAATGGTCAAATCTGGATTTTTTTTAGCCAGACCGGGTAGGCAAAAAAATGTTGAATTTCTGACAAAAATAAAAAAAACACTATATATTCTTCAAAATGATCTCAAACAATCTCCTGGTAGCTTCAGAACATCAATGGATTAAGTTGGAGAAAGAATTGAAGTAAAAATCAACATAATTCAAAAATGGTCAAATCTGGATTTTTTTAGCCAGACCGGGTAGGCAAAAAATGTTGAATTTCTGACAAAATAAAAAAAACACTATACATTCTTCAAAATGATCTCAAACAATCTCCTGGTAGCTTCAGAACATCAATGGATTAAGTTGGAGAAAGGATTGAAGTAAAAATCTACATAATTCAAAAATGGTCAAATCTGGATTTTTTTTAGCCAGACCGGGTAGGCAAAAAAATGTTGAATTTCTGACAAAAATAAAAAAAACACTATATATTCTTCAAAATGATCTCAAACAATCTCCTGGTAGCTTCAGAACATCAATGGATTAAGTTGGAGAAAGAATTGAAGTAAAAATCAACATAATTCAAAAATGGTCAAATCTGGATTTTTTAGTCAGTGTCTATCCTTCATAACACACACCTGAATATCCGCTTCCTTTCTCGACACCTTCATAACACGTACATCAATATCTTCCTGTCTCCACACATCAGAAGCAGTGTCTATCTTGTTTAGATGAGTTACGTTGTCAGGTCCCAGGAACTCCATGGCCAGTAGGTACATATCCTGTCGAGATATCGATATCGTTTAGAAGTTTATTCTGCATTTAAGGTACCGACCATTATGATAATTTGTAGAGACCGGGTAGGCAAAAAATGTTGAATTTCTGACAAAAATAACAAAAACACTATATATTCTTCAAAATGATCTCAAACAATCTCCTGGTAGCTTCAGAACATCAATGGATTAAGTTGGAGGAAGAATTGAAGTAAAAATCAACATAATTCAAAAATGGTCAAATCTGGATTTTTTTAGCCAGACCGGGTAGGCAAAAAATGTTGAATTTCTGACAAAAATAAAAAAAACACTATATATTCTTCAAAATGATCTCAAACAATCTCCTGGTAGCTTCAGAACAT
Organism: Actinernus sp. WN-2022; assembly: GCA_030867875.1. Lineage (NCBI taxonomy): Eukaryota > Metazoa > Cnidaria > Anthozoa > Actiniaria > Actinernidae > Actinernus > Actinernus sp. WN-2022. The sequence continues at coordinate 116,709,020 of JAOWCC010001634.1, read as the reverse complement.
CAATGGATTAAGTTGGAGAAAGAATTGAAGTAAAAATCAACATAATTCAAAAATGGTCAAATCTGGATTTTTTTAGCCAGACCGGGTAGGCAGAAATTGTTGAATTTCTGACAAAAATAAAAAAAACACTATATATTCTTCAAAATGATCTCAAACAATCTCCTGGTAGCTTCAGAACATCAATGGATTAAGTTGGAGAAAGAATTGAAGTAAAAATCAACATAATTCAAAAATGGTCAAATCTGGATTTTTTTAGCCAGACCGGGTAGGCAAAAAATGTTGAATTTCTGACAAAATAAAAAAACCACTATATATTCTTCAAAATGATCTCAAACAATCTCCTGGTAGCTTCAGAACATCAATGGATTAAGTTGGAGAAAGAATTGAAGTAAAAATCAACATAATTCAAAAATGGTCAAATCTGGATTTTTTAGTCAGTGTCTATCCTTCATAACACACACCTGAATATCCGCTTCCTTTCTCGACACCTTCATAACACGTACATCAATATCTTCCTGTCTCCACACATCAGAAGCAGTGTCTATCTTGTTTAGATGAGTTACGTTGTCAGGTCCCAGGAACTCCATGGCCAGTAGGTACATATCCTGTCGAGATATCGATATCGTTTAGAAGTTTATTCTGCATTTAAGGTACCGACCATTATGATAATTTGTAGAGACCGGGTAGGCAAAAAATGTTGAATTTCTGACAAAAATAACAAAAACACTATATATTCTTCAAAATGATCTCAAACAATCTCCTGGTAGCTTCAGAACATCAATGGATTAAGTTGGAGGAAGAATTGAAGTAAAAATCAACATAATTCAAAAATGGTCAAATCTGGATTTTTTTAGCCAGACCGGGTAGGCAAAAAATGTTGAATTTCTGACAAAAATAAAAAAACACTATATATTCTTCAAAATGATCTCAAACAATCTCCTGGTAGCTTCAGAACATCAATGGATTAAGTTGGAGAAAGAATTGAAGTAAAAATCAACATAATTCAAAAATGGTCAAATCTGGATTTTTTTAGCCAGACCGGGTAGGCAAAAAATGTTGAATTTCTGACAAAATAAAAAAAACACTATACATTCTTCAAAATGATCTCAAACAATCTCCTGGTAGCTTCAGAACATCAATGGATTAAGTTGGAGAAAGGATTGAAGTAAAAATCTACATAATTCAAAAATGGTCAAATCTGGATTTTTTTTAGCCAGACCGGGTAGGCAAAAAAATGTTGAATTTCTGACAAAATAAAAAAAACACTATATATTCTTCAAAATGATCTCAAACAATCTCCTGGTAGCTTCAGAACATCAATGGATTAAGTTGGAGAAAGAATTGAAGTAAAAATCAACATAATTCAAAAATGGTCAAATCTGGATTTTTAAGCCAGTGTCTATCCTTCATAACACACACCTGAATATCCGCTTCCTTTCTCGACACTTTCATAACACGTACATCAATATCTTCCTGTCTCCACACATCAGAAGCAGTGTCTATCTTGTTTAGATGAGTTACGTTGTCAGGTCCCAGGAACTCCATGGCCAGTAGGTACATATCCTGTCGAGATATCGATATCGTTTAGAAGTTTATTCTGCATTTAAGGTGCCGACCATTATGATAATTTGTAGAGACCGGGTAGGCAAAAAATGTTGAATTTCTGACAAAAATAACAAAAACACTATATATTCTTCAAAATGATCTCAAACAATCTCCTGGTAGCTTCAGAACATCAATGGATTAAGTTGGAGGAAGAATTGAAGTAAAAATCAACATAATTCAAAAATGGTCAAATCTGGATTTTTTTAGCCAGACCGGGTAGGCAAAAAATGTTGAATTTCTGACAAAAATAAAAAAAACACTATATATTCTTCAAAATGATCTCAAACAATCTCCTGGTAGCTTCAGAACATCAATGGATTAAGTTGGAGAAAGAATTGAAGTAAAAATCAACATAATTCAAAAATGGTCAAATCTGGATTTTTTTAGCCAGACCGGGTAGGCAAAAAAATGTTGAATTTCTGACAAAAATAAAAAAAACTATATATTCTTCAAAATGATCTCAAACAATCTCCTTGTAGCTTCAGAACATCAATGTATTAAGTTGGAGAAAGAATTGAAGTAAAAATCAACATAATTCAAAAATGGTCAAATCTGGATTTTTAAGCCAGTGTCTATCCTTCATAACACACACCTGAATATCCGCTTCCTTTCTCGACACTTTCATAACACGTACATCAATATCTTCCTGTCTCCACACATCAGAAGCAGTGTCTATCTTGTTTAGATGAGTTACGTTGTCAGGTCCCAGGAACTCCATGGCCAGTAGGTACATATCCTGTCGAGATATCGATATCGTTTAGAAGTTTATTCTGCATTTAAGGTACCGACCATTATGATAATTTGTAGAGACCGGGTAGGCAAAAAATGTTGAATTTCTGACAAAAATAACAAAAACACTATATATTCTTCAAAATGATCTCAAACAATCTCCTGGTAGCTTCAGAACATCAATGGATTAAGTTGGAGAAAGAATTGAAGTAAAAATCAACATAATTCAAAAATGGTCAAATCTGGATTTTTTTAGCCAGACCGGGTAGGCAAAAAATGTTGAATTTCTGACAAAAATAAAAAAAACTATATATTCTTCAAAATGATCTCAAACAATCTCCTGGTAGCTTCAGAACATCAATGGATTAAGTTGGAGAAAGAATTGAAGTAAAAATCAACATAATTCAAAAATGGTCAAATCTGGATTTTTTTAGCCAGACCGGGTAGGCAGAAATTGTTGAATTTCTGACAAAAATAAAAAAAACACTATATATTCTTCAAAATGATCTCAAACAATCTCCTGGTAGCTTCAGAACATCAATGGATTAAGTTGGAGAAAGAATTGAAGTAAAAATCAACATAATTCAAAAATGGTCAAATCTGGATTTTTTTAGCCAGACCGGGTAGGCAAAAAATGTTGAATTTCTGACAAAATAAAAAAACCACTATATATTCTTCAAAATGATCTCAAACAATCTCCTGGTAGCTTCAGAACATCAATGGATTAAGTTGGAGAAAGAATTGAAGTAAAAATCAACATAATTCAAAAATGGTCAAATCTGGATTTTTTAGTCAGTGTCTATCCTTCATAACACACACCTGAATATCCGCTTCCTTTCTCGACACCTTCATAACACGTACATCAATATCTTCCTGTCTCCACACATCAGAAGCAGTGTCTATCTTGTTTAGATGAGTTACGTTGTCAGGTCCCAGGAACTCCATGGCCAGTAGGTACATATCCTGTCGAGATATCGATATCGTTTAGAAGTTTATTCTGCATTTAAGGTACCGACCATTATGATAATTTGTAGAGACCGGGTAGGCAAAAAATGTTGAATTTCTGACAAAAATAACAAAAACACTATATATTCTTCAAAATGATCTCAAACAATCTCCTGGTAGCTTCAGAACATCAATGGATTAAGTTGGAGGAAGAATTGAAGTAAAAATCAACATAATTCAAAAATGGTCAAATCTGGATTTTTTTAGCCAGACCGGGTAGGCAAAAAATGTTGAATTTCTGACAAAAATAAAAAAACACTATATATTCTTCAAAATGATCTCAAACAATCTCCTGGTAGCTTCAGAACATCAATGGATTAAGTTGGAGAAAGAATTGAAGTAAAAATCAACATAATTCAAAAATGGTCAAATCTGGATTTTTTTAGCCAGACCGGGTAGGCAAAAAATGTTGAATTTCTGACAAAATAAAAAAAACACTATACATTCTTCAAAATGATCTCAAACAATCTCCTGGTAGCTTCAGAACATCAATGGATTAAGTTGGAGAAAGGATTGAAGTAAAAATCTACATAATTCAAAAATGGTCAAATCTGGATTTTTTTTAGCCAGACCGGGTAGGCAAAAAAATGTTGAATTTCTGACAAAATAAAAAAAACACTATATATTCTTCAAAATGATCTCAAACAATCTCCTGGTAGCTTCAGAACATCAATGGATTAAGTTGGAGAAAGAATTGAAGTAAAAATCAACATAATTCAAAAATGGTCAAATCTGGATTTTTAAGCCAGTGTCTATCCTTCATAACACACACCTGAATATCCGCTTCCTTTCTCGACACTTTCATAACACGTACATCAATATCTTCCTGTCTCCACACATCAGAAGCAGTGTCTATCTTGTTTAGATGAGTTACGTTGTCAGGTCCCAGGAACTCCATGGCCAGTAGGTACATATCCTGTCGAGATATCGATATCGTTTAGAAGTTTATTCTGCATTTAAGGTGCCGACCATTATGATAATTTGTAGAGACCGGGTAGGCAAAAAATGTTGAATTTCTGACAAAAATAACAAAAACACTATATATTCTTCAAAATGATCTCAAACAATCTCCTGGTAGCTTCAGAACATCAATGGATTAAGTTGGAGGAAGAATTGAAGTAAAAATCAACATAATTCAAAAATGGTCAAATCTGGATTTTTTTAGCCAGACCGGGTAGGCAAAAAATGTTGAATTTCTGACAAAAATAAAAAAAACACTATATATTCTTCAAAATGATCTCAAACAATCTCCTGGTAGCTTCAGAACATCAATGGATTAAGTTGGAGAAAGAATTGAAGTAAAAATCAACATAATTCAAAAATGGTCAAATCTGGATTTTTTTAGCCAGACCGGGTAGGCAAAAAAATGTTGAATTTCTGACAAAAATAAAAAAAACTATATATTCTTCAAAATGATCTCAAACAATCTCCTTGTAGCTTCAGAACATCAATGTATTAAGTTGGAGAAAGAATTGAAGTAAAAATCAACATAATTCAAAAATGGTCAAATCTGGATTTTTAAGCCAGTGTCTATCCTTCATAACACACACCTGAATATCCGCTTCCTTTCTCGACACTTTCATAACACGTACATCAATATCTTCCTGTCTCCACACATCAGAAGCAGTGTCTATCTTGTTTAGATGAGTTACGTTGTCAGGTCCCAGGAACTCCATGGCCAGTAGGTACATATCCTGTCGAGATATCGATATCGTTTAGAAGTTTATTCTGCATTTAAGGTACCGACCATTATGATAATTTGTAGAGACCGGGTAGGCAAAAAATGTTGAATTTCTGACAAAAATAACAAAAACACTATATATTCTTCAAAATGATCTCAAACAATCTCCTGGTAGCTTCAGAACATCAATGGATTAAGTTGGAGAAAGAATTGAAGTAAAAATCAACATAATTCAAAAATGGTCAAATCTGGATTTTTTTAGCCAGACCGGGTAGGCAAAAAAATGTTGAATTTCTGACAAAAATAAAAAAAACTATATATTCTTCAAAATGATCTCAAACAATCTCCTTGTAGCTTCAGAACATCAATGTATTAAGTTGGAGAAAGAATTGAAGTAAAAATCAACATAATTCAAAAATGGTCAAATCTGGATTTTTAAGCCAGTGTCTATCCTTCATAACACACACCTGAATATCCGCTTCCTTTCTCGACACTTTCATAACACGTACATCAATATCTTCCTGTCTCCACACATCAGAAGCAGTGTCTATCTTGTTTAGATGAGTTACGTTGTCAGGTCCCAGGAACTCCATGGCCAGTAGGTACATATCCTGTCGAGATATCGATATCGTTTAGAAGTTTATTCTGCATTTAAGGTACCGACCATTATGATAATTTGTAGAGACCGGGTAGGCAAAAAATGTTGAATTTCTGACAAAAATAAAAAAACACTATATATTCTTCAAAATGATCTCAAACAATCTCCTGGTAGCTTCAGAACATCAATGGATTAAGTTGGAGGAAGAATTGAAGTAAAAATCAACATAATTCAAAAATGGTCAAATCTGGATTTTTTTAGCCAGACCGGGTAGGCAAAAAATGTTGAATTTCTGACAAAAATAAAAAAAACACTATATATTCTTCAAAATGATCTCAAACAATCTCCTGGTAGCTTCAGAACATCAATGGATTAAGTTGGAGAAAGAATTGAAGTAAAAATCAACATAATTCAAAAATGGTCAAATCTGGATTTTTAAGCCAGTGTCTATCCTTCATAACACACACCTGAATATCCGCTTCCTTTCTCGACACCTTCATAACACGTACATCAATATCTTCCTGTCTCCACACATCAGAAGCAGTGTCTATCTTGTTTAGATGAGTTACGTTGTCAGGTCCCAGGAACTCCATGGCCAGTAGGTACATATCCTGTCGAGATATCGATATCGTTTAGAAGTTTATTCTGCATTTAAGGTACCGACCATTATGATAATTTGTAGAGACCGGGTAGGCAAAAAATGTTGAATTTCTGACAAAAATAACAAAAACACTATATATTCTTCAAAATGATCTCAAACAATCTCCTGGTAGCTTCAGAACATCAATGGATTAAGTTGGAGGAAGAATTGAAGTAAAAATCAACATAATTCAAAAATGGTCAAATCTGGATTTTTTTAGCCAGACCGGGTAGGCAAAAAATGTTGAATTTCTGACAAAAATAAAAAACACACTATATATTCTTCAAAATGATCTCAAACAATCTCCTGGTAGCTTCAGAACATCAATGGATTAAGTTGGAGAAAGAATTGAAGTAAAAATCAACATAATTCAAAAATGGTCAAATCTGGATTTTTTTAGCCAGACCGGGTAGGCAGAAATTGTTGAATTTCTGACAAAAATAAAAAAAACACTATATATTCTTCAAAATGATCTCAAACAATCTCCTGGTAGCTTCAGAACATCAATGGATTAAGTTGGAGAAAGAATTGAAGTAAAAATCAACATAATTCAAAAATGGTCAAATCTGGATTTTTTTAGCCAGACCGGGTAGGCAAAAAATGTTGAATTTCTGACAAAAATAAAAAAAACACTACATATTCTTCAAAATGATCTCAAACAATCTCCTGGTAGCTTCAGAACATCAATGGATTAAGTTGGAGGAAGAATTGAAGTAAAAATCAACATAATTCAAAAATGGTCAAATCTGGATTTTTTTAGCCAGACCGGGTAGGCAAAAAATGTTGAATTTCTGACAAAAATAACAAAAACACTATATATTCTTCAAAATGATCTCAAACAATCTCCTGGTAGCTTCAGAACATCAATGGATTAAGTTGGAGGAAGAATTGAAGTAAAAATCAACATAATTCAAAAATGGTCAAATCTGGATTTTTTTAGCCAGACCGGGTAGGCAAAAAATGTTGAATTTCTGACAAAAATAACAAAAACACTATATATTCTTCAAAATGATCTCAAACAATCTCCTGGTAGCTTCAGAACATCAATGGATTAAGTTGGAGGAAGAATTGAAGTAAAAATCAACATAATTCAAAAATGGTCAAATCTGGATTTTTTTAGCCAGACCGGGTAGGCAAAAAATGTTGAATTTCTGACAAAAATAAAAAAAACACTATATATTCTTCAAAATGATCTCAAACAATCTCCTGGTAGCTTCAGAACATCAATGGATTAAGTTGGAGAAAGAATTGAAGTAAAAATCAACATAATTCAAAAATGGTCAAATCTGGATTTTTTTAGCCAGACCGGGTAGGCAGAAATTGTTGAATTTCTGACAAAAATAAAAAAAACACTATATATTCTTCAAAATGATCTCAAACAATCTCCTGGTAGCTTCAGAACATCAATGGATTAAGTTGGAGAAAGAATTGAAGTAAAAATCAACATAATTCAAAAATGGTCAAATCTGGATTTTTTTAGCCAGACCGGGTAGGCAAAAAATGTTGAATTTCTGACAAAAATAAAAAAAACACTATATATTCTTCAAAATGATCTCAAACAATCTCCTGGTAGCTTCAGAACATCAATGGATTAAGTTGGAGGAAGAATTGAAGTAAAAATCAACATAATTCAAAAATGGTCAAATCTGGATTTTTTAGTCAGTGTCTATCCTTCATAACACACACCTGAATATCCGCTTCCTTTCTCGACACCTTCATAACACGTACATCAATATCTTCCTGTCTCCACACATCAGAAGCAGTGTCTATCTTGTTTAGATGAGTTACGTTGTCAGGTCCCAGGAACTCCATGGCCAGTAGGTACATATCCTGTCGAGATATCGATATCGTTTAGAAGTTTATTCTGCATTTAAGGTACCGACCATTATGATAATTTGTAGAGACCGGGTAGGCAAAAAATGTTGAATTTCTGACAAAAATAAAAAAAACACTATATATTCTTCAAAATGATCTCAAACAATCTCCTGGTAGCTTCAGAACATCAATGGATTAAGTTGGAGGAAGAATTGAAGTAAAAATCAACATAATTCAAAAATGGTCAAATCTGGATTTTTTTAGCCAGACCGGGTAGGCAGAAATTGTTGAATTTCTGACAAAAATAAAAAAAACACTATATATTCTTCAAAATGATCTCAAACAATCTCCTGGTAGCTTCAGAACATCAATGGATTAAGTTGGAGAAAGAATTGAAGTAAAAATCAACATAATTCAAAAATGGTCAAATCTGGATTTTTTTAGCCAGACCGGGTAGGCAAAAAATGTTGAATTTCTGACAAAAATAAAAAAAACACTATATATTCTTCAAAATGATCTCAAACAATCTCCTGGTAGCTTCAGAACATCAATGGATTAAGTTGGAGGAAGAATTGAAGTAAAAATCAACATAATTCAAAAATGGTCAAATCTGGATTTTTTTAGCCAGACCGGGTAGGCAAAAAAATGTTGAATTTCTGACAAAAATAAAAAAAACTATATATTCTTCAAAATGATCTCAAACAATCTCCTTGTAGCTTCAGAACATCAATGTATTAAGTTGGAGAAAGAATTGAAGTAAAAATCAACATAATTCAAAAATGGTCAAATCTGGATTTTTAAGCCAGTGTCTATCCTTCATAACACACACCTGAATATCCGCTTCCTTTCTCGACACTTTCATAACACGTACATCAATATCTTCCTGTCTCCACACATCAGAAGCAGTGTCTATCTTGTTTAGATGAGTTACGTTGTCAGGTCCCAGGAACTCCATGGCCAGTAGGTACATATCCTGTCGAGATATCGATATCGTTTAGAAGTTTATTCTGCATTTAAGGTACCGACCATTATGATAATTTGTAGAGACCGGGTAGGCAAAAAATGTTGAATTTCTGACAAAAATAAAAAAAACACTATATATTCTTCAAAATGATCTCAAACAATCTCCTGGTAGCTTCAGAACATCAATGGATTAAGTTGGAGGAAGAATTGAAGTAAAAATCAACATAATTCAAAAATGGTCAAATCTGGATTTTTTTAGCCAGACCGGGTAGGCAAAAAATGTTGAATTTCTGACAAAAATAAAAAAAACACTATATATTCTTCAAAATGATCTCAAACAATCTCCTGGTAGCTTCAGAACATCAATGGATTAAGTTGGAGAAAGAATTGAAGTAAAAATCAACATAATTCAAAAATGGTCAAATCTGGATTTTTTTAGCCAGACCGGGTAGGCAGAAATTGTTGAATTTCTGACAAAAATAAAAAAAACACTATATATTCTTCAAAATGATCTCAAACAATCTCCTGGTAGCTTCAGAACATCAATGGATTAAGTTGGAGAAAGAATTGAAGTAAAAATCAACATAATTCAAAAATGGTCAAATCTGGATTTTTTTAGCCAGACCGGGTAGGCAAAAAATGTTGAATTTCTGACAAAAATAAAAAAAACACTATATATTCTTCAAAATGATCTCAAACAATCTCCTGGTAGCTTCAGAACATCAATGGATTAAGTTGGAGGAAGAATTGAAGTAAAAATCAACATAATTCAAAAATGGTCAAATCTGGATTTTTTTAGCCAGACCGGGTAGGCAAAAAAATGTTGAATTTCTGACAAAAATAAAAAAAACTATATATTCTTCAAAATGATCTCAAACAATCTCCTTGTAGCTTCAGAACATCAATGTATTAAGTTGGAGAAAGAATTGAAGTAAAAATCAACATAATTCAAAAATGGTCAAATCTGGATTTTTAAGCCAGTGTCTATCCTTCATAACACACACCTGAATATCCGCTTCCTTTCTCGACACTTTCATAACACGTACATCAATATCTTCCTGTCTCCACACATCAGAAGCAGTGTCTATCTTGTTTAGATGAGTTACGTTGTCAGGTCCCAGGAACTCCATGGCCAGTAGGTACATATCCTGTCGAGATATCGATATCGTTTAGAAGTTTATTCTGCATTTAAGGTACCGACCATTATGATAATTTGTAGAGACCGGGTAGGCAAAAAATGTTGAATTTCTGACAAAAATAAAAAAAACACTATATATTCTTCAAAATGATCTCAAACAATCTCCTGGTAGCTTCAGAACATCAATGGATTAAGTTGGAGGAAGAATTGAAGTAAAAATCAACATAATTCAAAAATGGTCAAATCTGGATTTTTTTAGCCAGACCGGGTAGGCAAAAAATGTTGAATTTCTGACAAAAATAAAAAAAACACTATATATTCTTCAAAATGATCTCAAACAATCTCCTGGTAGCTTCAGAACATCAATGGATTAAGTTGGAGAAAGAATTGAAGTAAAAATCAACATAATTCAAAAATGGTCAAATCTGGATTTTTTTAGCCAGACCGGGTAGGCAGAAATTGTTGAATTTCTGACAAAAATAAAAAAAACACTATATATTCTTCAAAATGATCTCAAACAATCTCCTGGTAGCTTCAGAACATCAATGGATTAAGTTGGAGAAAGAATTGAAGTAAAAATCAACATAATTCAAAAATGGTCAAATCTGGATTTTTTTAGCCAGACCGGGTAGGCAAAAAATGTTGAATTTCTGACAAAATAAAAAAAACACTATACATTCTTCAAAATGATCTCAAACAATCTCCTGGTAGCTTCAGAACATCAATGGATTAAGTTGGAGAAAGGATTGAAGTAAAAATCAACATAATTCAAAAATGGTCAAATCTGGATTTTTTTAGCCAGACCGGGTAGGCAAAAAATGTTGAATTTCTGACAAAAATAAAAAAAACACTATATATTCTTCAAAATGATCTCAAACAATCTCCTGGTAGCTTCAGAACATCAATGGATTAAGTTGGAGGAAGAATTGAAGTAAAAATCAACATAATTCAAAAATGGTCAAATCTGGATTTTTTTAGCCAGACCGGGTAGGCAAAAAAATGTTGAATTTCTGACAAAAATAAAAAAAACTATATATTCTTCAAAATGATCTCAAACAATCTCCTTGTAGCTTCAGAACATCAATGTATTAAGTTGGAGAAAGAATTGAAGTAAAAATCAACATAATTCAAAAATGGTCAAATCTGGATTTTTAAGCCAGTGTCTATCCTTCATAACACACACCTGAATATCCGCTTCCTTTCTCGACACTTTCATAACACGTACATCAATATCTTCCTGTCTCCACACATCAGAAGCAGTGTCTATCTTGTTTAGATGAGTTACGTTGTCAGGTCCCAGGAACTCCATGGCCAGTAGGTACATATCCTGTCGAGATATCGATATCGTTTAGAAGTTTATTCTGCATTTAAGGTACCGACCATTATGATAATTTGTAGAGACCGGGTAGGCAAAAAATGTTGAATTTCTGACAAAAATAAAAAAAACACTATATATTCTTCAAAATGATCTCAAACAATCTCCTGGTAGCTTCAGAACATCAATGGATTAAGTTGGAGGAAGAATTGAAGTAAAAATCAACATAATTCAAAAATGGTCAAATCTGGATTTTTTTAGCCAGACCGGGTAGGCAAAAAATGTTGAATTTCTGACAAAAATAAAAAAAACACTATATATTCTTCAAAATGATCTCAAACAATCTCCTGGTAGCTTCAGAACATCAATGGATTAAGTTGGAGAAAGAATTGAAGTAAAAATCAACATAATTCAAAAATGGTCAAATCTGGATTTTTTTAGCCAGACCGGGTAGGCAGAAATTGTTGAATTTCTGACAAAAATAAAAAAAACACTATATATTCTTCAAAATGATCTCAAACAATCTCCTGGTAGCTTCAGAACATCAATGGATTAAGTTGGAGAAAGAATTGAAGTAAAAATCAACATAATTCAAAAATGGTCAAATCTGGATTTTTTTAGCCAGACCGGGTAGGCAAAAAATGTTGAATTTCTGACAAAATAAAAAAAACACTATACATTCTTCAAAATGATCTCAAACAATCTCCTGGTAGCTTCAGAACATCAATGGATTAAGTTGGAGAAAGGATTGAAGTAAAAATCTACATAATTCAAAAATGGTCAAATCTGGATTTTTTTTAGCCAGACCGGGTAGGCAAAAAATGTTGAATTTCTGACAAAATAAAAAAACCACTATATATTCTTCAAAATGATCTCAAACAATCTCCTGGTAGCTTCAGAACATCAATGGATTAAGTTGGAGAAAGAATTGAAGTAAAAATCAACATAATTCAAAAATGGTCAAATCTGGATTTTTTTTAGCCAGACCGGGTAGGCAAAAAATGTTGAATTTCTGACAAAATAAAAAAACCACTATATATTCTTCAAAATGATCTCAAACAATCTCCTGGTAGCTTCAGAACATCAATGGATTAAGTTGGAGAAAGAATTGAAGTAAAAATCAACATAATTCAAAAATGGTCAAATCTGGATTTTTTAGTCAGTGTCTATCCTTCATAACACACACCTGAATATCCGCTTCCTTTCTCGACACCTTCATAACACGTACATCAATATCTTCCTGTCTCCACACATCAGAAGCAGTGTCTATCTTGTTTAGATGAGTTACGTTGTCAGGTCCCAGGAACTCCATGGCCAGTAGGTACATATCCTGTCGAGATATCGATATCGTTTAGAAGTTTATTCTGCATTTAAGGTACCGACCATTATGATAATTTGTAGAGACCGGGTAGGCAAAAAATGTTGAATTTCTGACAAAAATAACAAAAACACTATATATTCTTCAAAATGATCTCAAACAATCTCCTGGTAGCTTCAGAACATCAATGGATTAAGTTGGAGGAAGAATTGAAGTAAAAATCAACATAATTCAAAAATGGTCAAATCTGGATTTTTTTAGCCAGACCGGGTAGGCAAAAAATGTTGAATTTCTGACAAAAATAAAAAACACACTATATATTCTTCAAAATGATCTCAAACAATCTCCTGGTAGCTTCAGAACATCAATGGATTAAGTTGGAGAAAGAATTGAAGTAAAAATCAACATAATTCAAAAATGGTCAAATCTGGATTTTTTTAGCCAGACCGGGTAGGCAGAAATTGTTGAATTTCTGACAAAAATAAAAAAAACACTATATATTCTTCAAAATGATCTCAAACAATCTCCTGGTAGCTTCAGAACATCAATGGATTAAGTTGGAGAAAGAATTGAAGTAAAAATCAACATAATTCAAAAATGGTCAAATCTGGATTTTTTAGTCAGTGTCTATCCTTCATAACACACACCTGAATATCCGCTTCCTTTCTCGACACCTTCATAACACGTACATCAATATCTTCCTGTCTCCACACATCAGAAGCAGTGTCTATCTTGTTTAGATGAGTTACGTTGTCAGGTCCCAGGAACTCCATGGCCAGTAGGTACATATCCTGTCGAGATATCGATATCGTTTAGAAGTTTATTCTGCATTTAAGGTACCGACCATTATGATAATTTGTAGAGACCGGGTAGGCAAAAAATGTTGAATTTCTGACAAAAATAACAAAAACACTATATATTCTTCAAAATGATCTCAAACAATCTCCTGGTAGCTTCAGAACATCAATGGATTAAGTTGGAGAAAGAATTGAAGTAAAAATCAACATAATTCAAAAATGGTCAAATCTGGATTTTTTTAGCCAGACCGGGTAGGCAGAAATTGTTGAATTTCTGACAAAAATAAAAAAAACACTATATATTCTTCAAAATGATCTCAAACAATCTCCTGGTAGCTTCAGAACATCAATGGATTAAGTTGGAGAAAGAATTGAAGTAAAAATCAACATAATTCAAAAATGGTCAAATCTGGATTTTTTTAGCCAGACCGGGTAGGCAAAAAATGTTGAATTTCTGACAAAATAAAAAAAACACTATACATTCTTCAAAATGATCTCAAACAATCTCCTGGTAGCTTCAGAACATCAATGGATTAAGTTGGAGAAAGGATTGAAGTAAAAATCTACATAATTCAAAAATGGTCAAATCTGGATTTTTTTTAGCCAGACCGGGTAGGCAAAAAAATGTTGAATTTCTGACAAAAATAAAAAAAACACTATATATTCTTCAAAATGATCTCAAACAATCTCCTGGTAGCTTCAGAACATCAATGGATTAAGTTGGAGAAAGAATTGAAGTAAAAATCAACATAATTCAAAAATGGTCAAATCTGGATTTTTTAGTCAGTGTCTATCCTTCATAACACACACCTGAATATCCGCTTCCTTTCTCGACACCTTCATAACACGTACATCAATATCTTCCTGTCTCCACACATCAGAAGCAGTGTCTATCTTGTTTAGATGAGTTACGTTGTCAGGTCCCAGGAACTCCATGGCCAGTAGGTACATATCCTGTCGAGATATCGATATCGTTTAGAAGTTTATTCTGCATTTAAGGTACCGACCATTATGATAATTTGTAGAGACCGGGTAGGCAAAAAATGTTGAATTTCTGACAAAAATAACAAAAACACTATATATTCTTCAAAATGATCTCAAACAATCTCCTGGTAGCTTCAGAACATCAATGGATTAAGTTGGAGGAAGAATTGAAGTAAAAATCAACATAATTCAAAAATGGTCAAATCTGGATTTTTTTAGCCAGACCGGGTAGGCAAAAAATGTTGAATTTCTGACAAAAATAAAAAAAACACTATATATTCTTCAAAATGATCTCAAACAATCTCCTGGTAGCTTCAGAACATCAATGGATTAAGTTGGAGAAAGAATTGAAGTAAAAATCAACATAATTCAAAAATGGTCAAATCTGGATTTTTTTAGCCAGACCGGGTAGGCAGAAATTGTTGAATTTCTGACAAAAATAAAAAAAACACTATATATTCTTCAAAATGATCTCAAACAATCTCCTGGTAGCTTCAGAACATCAATGGATTAAGTTGGAGAAAGAATTGAAGTAAAAATCAACATAATTCAAAAATGGTCAAATCTGGATTTTTTTAGCCAGACCGGGTAGGCAAAAAATGTTGAATTTCTGACAAAATAAAAAAACCACTATATATTCTTCAAAATGATCTCAAACAATCTCCTGGTAGCTTCAGAACATCAATGGATTAAGTTGGAGAAAGAATTGAAGTAAAAATCAACATAATTCAAAAATGGTCAAATCTGGATTTTTTAGTCAGTGTCTATCCTTCATAACACACACCTGAATATCCGCTTCCTTTCTCGACACCTTCATAACACGTACATCAATATCTTCCTGTCTCCACACATCAGAAGCAGTGTCTATCTTGTTTAGATGAGTTACGTTGTCAGGTCCCAGGAACTCCATGGCCAGTAGGTACATATCCTGTCGAGATATCGATATCGTTTAGAAGTTTATTCTGCATTTAAGGTACCGACCATTATGATAATTTGTAGAGACCGGGTAGGCAAAAAATGTTGAATTTCTGACAAAAATAACAAAAACACTATATATTCTTCAAAATGATCTCAAACAATCTCCTGGTAGCTTCAGAACATCAATGGATTAAGTTGGAGGAAGAATTGAAGTAAAAATCAACATAATTCAAAAATGGTCAAATCTGGATTTTTTTAGCCAGACCGGGTAGGCAAAAAATGTTGAATTTCTGACAAAAATAAAAAAACACTATATATTCTTCAAAATGATCTCAAACAATCTCCTGGTAGCTTCAGAACATCAATGGATTAAGTTGGAGAAAGAATTGAAGTAAAAATCAACATAATTCAAAAATGGTCAAATCTGGATTTTTAAGCCAGTGTCTATCCTTCATAACACACACCTGAATATCCGCTTCCTTTCTCGACACTTTCATAACACGTACATCAATATCTTCCTGTCTCCACACATCAGAAGCAGTGTCTATCTTGTTTAGATGAGTTACGTTGTCAGGTCCCAGGAACTCCATGGCCAGTAGGTACATATCCTGTCGAGATATCGATATCGTTTAGAAGTTTATTCTGCATTTAAGGTGCCGACCATTATGATAATTTGTAGAGACCGGGTAGGCAAAAAATGTTGAATTTCTGACAAAAATAACAAAAACACTATATATTCTTCAAAATGATCTCAAACAATCTCCTGGTAGCTTCAGAACATCAATGGATTAAGTTGGAGGAAGAATTGAAGTAAAAATCAACATAATTCAAAAATGGTCAAATCTGGATTTTTTTAGCCAGACCGGGTAGGCAAAAAATGTTGAATTTCTGACAAAAATAAAAAAAACACTATATATTCTTCAAAATGATCTCAAACAATCTCCTGGTAGCTTCAGAACATCAATGGATTAAGTTGGAGAAAGAATTGAAGTAAAAATCAACATAATTCAAAAATGGTCAAATCTGGATTTTTTTAGCCAGACCGGGTAGGCAAAAAAATGTTGAATTTCTGACAAAAATAAAAAAAACTATATATTCTTCAAAATGATCTCAAACAATCTCCTTGTAGCTTCAGAACATCAATGTATTAAGTTGGAGAAAGAATTGAAGTAAAAATCAACATAATTCAAAAATGGTCAAATCTGGATTTTTAAGCCAGTGTCTATCCTTCATAACACACACCTGAATATCCGCTTCCTTTCTCGACACTTTCATAACACGTACATCAATATCTTCCTGTCTCCACACATCAGAAGCAGTGTCTATCTTGTTTAGATGAGTTACGTTGTCAGGTCCCAGGAACTCCATGGCCAGTAGGTACATATCCTGTCGAGATATCGATATCGTTTAGAAGTTTATTCTGCATTTAAGGTACCGACCATTATGATAATTTGTAGAGACCGGGTAGGCAAAAAATGTTGAATTTCTGACAAAAATAACAAAAACACTATATATTCTTCAAAATGATCTCAAACAATCTCCTGGTAGCTTCAGAACATCAATGGATTAAGTTGGAGAAAGAATTGAAGTAAAAATCAACATAATTCAAAAATGGTCAAATCTGGATTTTTTTAGCCAGACCGGGTAGGCAAAAAAATGTTGAATTTCTGACAAAAATAAAAAAAACTATATATTCTTCAAAATGATCTCAAACAATCTCCTTGTAGCTTCAGAACATCAATGTATTAAGTTGGAGAAAGAATTGAAGTAAAAATCAACATAATTCAAAAATGGTCAAATCTGGATTTTTAAGCCAGTGTCTATCCTTCATAACACACACCTGAATATCCGCTTCCTTTCTCGACACTTTCATAACACGTACATCAATATCTTCCTGTCTCCACACATCAGAAGCAGTGTCTATCTTGTTTAGATGAGTTACGTTGTCAGGTCCCAGGAACTCCATGGCCAGTAGGTACATATCCTGTCGAGATATCGATATCGTTTAGAAGTTTATTCTGCATTTAAGGTACCGACCATTATGATAATTTGTAGAGACCGGGTAGGCAAAAAATGTTGAATTTCTGACAAAAATAAAAAAACACTATATATTCTTCAAAATGATCTCAAACAATCTCCTGGTAGCTTCAGAACATCAATGGATTAAGTTGGAGGAAGAATTGAAGTAAAAATCAACATAATTCAAAAATGGTCAAATCTGGATTTTTTTAGCCAGACCGGGTAGGCAAAAAATGTTGAATTTCTGACAAAAATAAAAAAAACACTATATATTCTTCAAAATGATCTCAAACAATCTCCTGGTAGCTTCAGAACATCAATGGATTAAGTTGGAGAAAGAATTGAAGTAAAAATCAACATAATTCAAAAATGGTCAAATCTGGATTTTTAAGCCAGTGTCTATCCTTCATAACACACACCTGAATATCCGCTTCCTTTCTCGACACCTTCATAACACGTACATCAATATCTTCCTGTCTCCACACATCAGAAGCAGTGTCTATCTTGTTTAGATGAGTTACGTTGTCAGGTCCCAGGAACTCCATGGCCAGTAGGTACATATCCTGTCGAGATATCGATATCGTTTAGAAGTTTATTCTGCATTTAAGGTGCCGACCATTATGATAATTTGTAGAGACCGGGTAGGCAAAAAATGTTGAATTTCTGACAAAAATAACAAAAACACTATATATTCTTCAAAATGATCTCAAACAATCTCCTGGTAGCTTCAGAACATCAATGGATTAAGTTGGAGGAAGAATTGAAGTAAAAATCAACATAATTCAAAAATGGTCAAATCTGGATTTTTTTAGCCAGACCGGGTAGGCAAAAAATGTTGAATTTCTGACAAAAATAAAAAAAACACTATATATTCTTCAAAATGATCTCAAACAATCTCCTGGTAGCTTCAGAACATCAATGGATTAAGTTGGAGAAAGAATTGAAGTAAAAATCAACATAATTCAAAAATGGTCAAATCTGGATTTTTTTAGCCAGACCGGGTAGGCAAAAAAATGTTGAATTTCTGACAAAAATAAAAAAAACTATATATTCTTCAAAATGATCTCAAACAATCTCCTTGTAGCTTCAGAACATCAATGTATTAAGTTGGAGAAAGAATTGAAGTAAAAATCAACATAATTCAAAAATGGTCAAATCTGGATTTTTAAGCCAGTGTCTATCCTTCATAACACACACCTGAATATCCGCTTCCTTTCTCGACACTTTCATAACACGTACATCAATATCTTCCTGTCTCCACACATCAGAAGCAGTGTCTATCTTGTTTAGATGAGTTACGTTGTCAGGTCCCAGGAACTCCATGGCCAGTAGGTACATATCCTGTCGAGATATCGATATCGTTTAGAAGTTTATTCTGCATTTAAGGTACCGACCATTATGATAATTTGTAGAGACCGGGTAGGCAAAAAATGTTGAATTTCTGACAAAAATAACAAAAACACTATATATTCTTCAAAATGATCTCAAACAATCTCCTGGTAGCTTCAGAACATCAATGGATTAAGTTGGAGGAAGAATTGAAGTAAAAATCAACATAATTCAAAAATGGTCAAATCTGGATTTTTTTAGCCAGACCGGGTAGGCAAAAAATGTTGAATTTCTGACAAAAATAAAAAAAACACTATATATTCTTCAAAATGATCTCAAACAATCTCCTGGTAGCTTCAGAACATCAATGGATTAAGTTGGAGAAAGAATTGAAGTAAAAATCAACATAATTCAAAAATGGTCAAATCTGGATTTTTTTAGCCAGACCGGGTAGGCAAAAAAATGTTGAATTTCTGACAAAAATAAAAAAAACTATATATTCTTCAAAATGATCTCAAACAATCTCCTTGTAGCTTCAGAACATCAATGTATTAAGTTGGAGAAAGAATTGAAGTAAAAATCAACATAATTCAAAAATGGTCAAATCTGGATTTTTAAGCCAGTGTCTATCCTTCATAACACACACCTGAATATCCGCTTCCTTTCTCGACACTTTCATAACACGTACATCAATATCTTCCTGTCTCCACACATCAGAAGCAGTGTCTATCTTGTTTAGATGAGTTACGTTGTCAGGTCCCAGGAACTCCATGGCCAGTAGGTACATATCCTGTCGAGATATCGATATCGTTTAGAAGTTTATTCTGCATTTAAGGTGCCGACCATTATGATAATTTGTAGAGACCGGGTAGGCAAAAAATGTTGAATTTCTGACAAAAATAACAAAAACACTATATATTCTTCAAAATGATCTCAAACAATCTCCTGGTAGCTTCAGAACATCAATGGATTAAGTTGGAGGAAGAATTGAAGTAAAAATCAACATAATTCAAAAATGGTCAAATCTGGATTTTTTTAGCCAGACCGGGTAGGCAAAAAATGTTGAATTTCTGACAAAAATAACAAAAACACTATATATTCTTCAAAATGATCTCAAACAATCTCCTGGTAGCTTCAGAACATCAATGGATTAAGTTGGAGAAAGAATTGAAGTAAAAATCAACATAATTCAAAAATGGTCAAATCTGGATTTTTTTAGCCAGACCGGGTAGGCAAAAAAATGTTGAATTTCTGACAAAAATAAAAAAAACTATATATTCTTCAAAATGATCTCAAACAATCTCCTTGTAGCTTCAGAACATCAATGTATTAAGTTGGAGAAAGAATTGAAGTAAAAATCAACATAATTCAAAAATGGTCAAATCTGGATTTTTAAGCCAGTGTCTATCCTTCATAACACACACCTGAATATCCGCTTCCTTTCTCGACACTTTCATAACACGTACATCAATATCTTCCTGTCTCCACACATCAGAAGCAGTGTCTATCTTGTTTAGATGAGTTACGTTGTCAGGTCCCAGGAACTCCATGGCCAGTAGGTACATATCCTGTCGAGATATCGATATCGTTTAGAAGTTTATTCTGCATTTAAGGTACCGACCATTATGATAATTTGTAGAGACCGGGTAGGCAAAAAATGTTGAATTTCTGACAAAAATAACAAAAACACTATATATTCTTCAAAATGATCTCAAACAATCTCCTGGTAGCTTCAGAACATCAATGGATTAAGTTGGAGAAAGAATTGAAGTAAAAATCAACATAATTCAAAAATGGTCAAATCTGGATTTTTTTAGCCAGACCGGGTAGGCAAAAAAATGTTGAATTTCTGACAAAAATAAAAAAAACTATATATTCTTCAAAATGATCTCAAACAATCTCCTTGTAGCTTCAGAACATCAATGTATTAAGTTGGAGAAAGAATTGAAGTAAAAATCAACATAATTCAAAAATGGTCAAATCTGGATTTTTAAGCCAGTGTCTATCCTTCATAACACACACCTGAATATCCGCTTCCTTTCTCGACACTTTCATAACACGTACATCAATATCTTCCTGTCTCCACACATCAGAAGCAGTGTCTATCTTGTTTAGATGAGTTACGTTGTCAGGTCCCAGGAACTCCATGGCCAGTAGGTACATATCCTGTCGAGATATCGATATCGTTTAGAAGTTTATTCTGCATTTAAGGTACCGACCATTATGATAATTTGTAGAGACCGGGTAGGCAAAAAATGTTGAATTTCTGACAAAAATAAAAAAACACTATATATTCTTCAAAATGATCTCAAACAATCTCCTGGTAGCTTCAGAACATCAATGGATTAAGTTGGAGGAAGAATTGAAGTAAAAATCAACATAATTCAAAAATGGTCAAATCTGGATTTTTTTAGCCAGACCGGGTAGGCAAAAAATGTTGAATTTCTGACAAAAATAAAAAAAACACTATATATTCTTCAAAATGATCTCAAACAATCTCCTGGTAGCTTCAGAACATCAATGGATTAAGTTGGAGAAAGAATTGAAGTAAAAATCAACATAATTCAAAAATGGTCAAATCTGGATTTTTAAGCCAGTGTCTATCCTTCATAACACACACCTGAATATCCGCTTCCTTTCTCGACACCTTCATAACACGTACATCAATATCTTCCTGTCTCCACACATCAGAAGCAGTGTCTATCTTGTTTAGATGAGTTACGTTGTCAGGTCCCAGGAACTCCATGGCCAGTAGGTACATATCCTGTCGAGATATCGATATCGTTTAGAAGTTTATTCTGCATTTAAGGTACCGACCATTATGATAATTTGTAGAGACCGGGTAGGCAAAAAATGTTGAATTTCTGACAAAAATAACAAAAACACTATATATTCTTCAAAATGATCTCAAACAATCTCCTGGTAGCTTCAGAACATCAATGGATTAAGTTGGAGGAAGAATTGAAGTAAAAATCAACATAATTCAAAAATGGTCAAATCTGGATTTTTTTAGCCAGACCGGGTAGGCAAAAAATGTTGAATTTCTGACAAAAATAAAAAACACACTATATATTCTTCAAAATGATCTCAAACAATCTCCTGGTAGCTTCAGAACATCAATGGATTAAGTTGGAGAAAGAATTGAAGTAAAAATCAACATAATTCAAAAATGGTCAAATCTGGATTTTTTTAGCCAGACCGGGTAGGCAGAAATTGTTGAATTTCTGACAAAAATAAAAAAAACACTATATATTCTTCAAAATGATCTCAAACAATCTCCTGGTAGCTTCAGAACATCAATGGATTAAGTTGGAGAAAGAATTGAAGTAAAAA
Source organism: Actinernus sp. WN-2022 (assembly GCA_030867875.1). Lineage (NCBI taxonomy): Eukaryota > Metazoa > Cnidaria > Anthozoa > Actiniaria > Actinernidae > Actinernus > Actinernus sp. WN-2022. The sequence continues at coordinate 116,686,833 of JAOWCC010001634.1, read as the reverse complement.
TCAACATAATTCAAAAATGGTCAAATCTGGATTTTTTTAGCCAGACCGGGTAGGCAAAAAATGTTGAATTTCTGACAAAAATAAAAAAAACACTACATATTCTTCAAAATGATCTCAAACAATCTCCTGGTAGCTTCAGAACATCAATGGATTAAGTTGGAGGAAGAATTGAAGTAAAAATCAACATAATTCAAAAATGGTCAAATCTGGATTTTTTTAGCCAGACCGGGTAGGCAAAAAATGTTGAATTTCTGACAAAAATAAAAAAAACACTACATATTCTTCAAAATGATCTCAAACAATCTCCTGGTAGCTTCAGAACATCAATGGATTAAGTTGGAGAAAGAATTGAAGTAAAAATCAACATAATTCAAAAATGGTCAAATCTGGATTTTTTTAGCCAGACCGGGTAGGCAAAAAATGTTGAATTTCTGACAAAATAAAAAAAACACTATACATTCTTCAAAATGATCTCAAACAATCTCCTGGTAGCTTCAGAACATCAATGGATTAAGTTGGAGAAAGGATTGAAGTAAAAATCTACATAATTCAAAAATGGTCAAATCTGGATTTTTTTTAGCCAGACCGGGTAGGCAAAAAAATGTTGAATTTCTGACAAAAATAAAAAAAACACTATATATTCTTCAAAATGATCTCAAACAATCTCCTGGTAGCTTCAGAACATCAATGGATTAAGTTGGAGAAAGAATTGAAGTAAAAATCAACATAATTCAAAAATGGTCAAATCTGGATTTTTTAGTCAGTGTCTATCCTTCATAACACACACCTGAATATCCGCTTCCTTTCTCGACACCTTCATAACACGTACATCAATATCTTCCTGTCTCCACACATCAGAAGCAGTGTCTATCTTGTTTAGATGAGTTACGTTGTCAGGTCCCAGGAACTCCATGGCCAGTAGGTACATATCCTGTCGAGATATCGATATCGTTTAGAAGTTTATTCTGCATTTAAGGTACCGACCATTATGATAATTTGTAGAGACCGGGTAGGCAAAAAATGTTGAATTTCTGACAAAAATAACAAAAACACTATATATTCTTCAAAATGATCTCAAACAATCTCCTGGTAGCTTCAGAACATCAATGGATTAAGTTGGAGGAAGAATTGAAGTAAAAATCAACATAATTCAAAAATGGTCAAATCTGGATTTTTTTAGCCAGACCGGGTAGGCAAAAAATGTTGAATTTCTGACAAAAATAACAAAAACACTATATATTCTTCAAAATGATCTCAAACAATCTCCTGGTAGCTTCAGAACATCAATGGATTAAGTTGGAGGAAGAATTGAAGTAAAAATCAACATAATTCAAAAATGGTCAAATCTGGATTTTTTTAGCCAGACCGGGTAGGCAAAAAATGTTGAATTTCTGACAAAAATAAAAAAAACACTATATATTCTTCAAAATGATCTCAAACAATCTCCTGGTAGCTTCAGAACATCAATGGATTAAGTTGGAGAAAGAATTGAAGTAAAAATCAACATAATTCAAAAATGGTCAAATCTGGATTTTTTTAGCCAGACCGGGTAGGCAGAAATTGTTGAATTTCTGACAAAAATAAAAAAAACACTATATATTCTTCAAAATGATCTCAAACAATCTCCTGGTAGCTTCAGAACATCAATGGATTAAGTTGGAGAAAGAATTGAAGTAAAAATCAACATAATTCAAAAATGGTCAAATCTGGATTTTTTTAGCCAGACCGGGTAGGCAAAAAATGTTGAATTTCTGACAAAAATAAAAAAAACACTATATATTCTTCAAAATGATCTCAAACAATCTCCTGGTAGCTTCAGAACATCAATGGATTAAGTTGGAGGAAGAATTGAAGTAAAAATCAACATAATTCAAAAATGGTCAAATCTGGATTTTTTAGTCAGTGTCTATCCTTCATAACACACACCTGAATATCCGCTTCCTTTCTCGACACCTTCATAACACGTACATCAATATCTTCCTGTCTCCACACATCAGAAGCAGTGTCTATCTTGTTTAGATGAGTTACGTTGTCAGGTCCCAGGAACTCCATGGCCAGTAGGTACATATCCTGTCGAGATATCGATATCGTTTAGAAGTTTATTCTGCATTTAAGGTACCGACCATTATGATAATTTGTAGAGACCGGGTAGGCAAAAAATGTTGAATTTCTGACAAAAATAAAAAAAACACTATATATTCTTCAAAATGATCTCAAACAATCTCCTGGTAGCTTCAGAACATCAATGGATTAAGTTGGAGGAAGAATTGAAGTAAAAATCAACATAATTCAAAAATGGTCAAATCTGGATTTTTTTAGCCAGACCGGGTAGGCAGAAATTGTTGAATTTCTGACAAAAATAAAAAAAACACTATATATTCTTCAAAATGATCTCAAACAATCTCCTGGTAGCTTCAGAACATCAATGGATTAAGTTGGAGAAAGAATTGAAGTAAAAATCAACATAATTCAAAAATGGTCAAATCTGGATTTTTTTAGCCAGACCGGGTAGGCAAAAAATGTTGAATTTCTGACAAAAATAAAAAAAACACTATATATTCTTCAAAATGATCTCAAACAATCTCCTGGTAGCTTCAGAACATCAATGGATTAAGTTGGAGGAAGAATTGAAGTAAAAATCAACATAATTCAAAAATGGTCAAATCTGGATTTTTTTAGCCAGACCGGGTAGGCAAAAAAATGTTGAATTTCTGACAAAAATAAAAAAAACTATATATTCTTCAAAATGATCTCAAACAATCTCCTTGTAGCTTCAGAACATCAATGTATTAAGTTGGAGAAAGAATTGAAGTAAAAATCAACATAATTCAAAAATGGTCAAATCTGGATTTTTAAGCCAGTGTCTATCCTTCATAACACACACCTGAATATCCGCTTCCTTTCTCGACACTTTCATAACACGTACATCAATATCTTCCTGTCTCCACACATCAGAAGCAGTGTCTATCTTGTTTAGATGAGTTACGTTGTCAGGTCCCAGGAACTCCATGGCCAGTAGGTACATATCCTGTCGAGATATCGATATCGTTTAGAAGTTTATTCTGCATTTAAGGTACCGACCATTATGATAATTTGTAGAGACCGGGTAGGCAAAAAATGTTGAATTTCTGACAAAAATAAAAAAAACACTATATATTCTTCAAAATGATCTCAAACAATCTCCTGGTAGCTTCAGAACATCAATGGATTAAGTTGGAGGAAGAATTGAAGTAAAAATCAACATAATTCAAAAATGGTCAAATCTGGATTTTTTTAGCCAGACCGGGTAGGCAAAAAATGTTGAATTTCTGACAAAAATAAAAAAAACACTATATATTCTTCAAAATGATCTCAAACAATCTCCTGGTAGCTTCAGAACATCAATGGATTAAGTTGGAGAAAGAATTGAAGTAAAAATCAACATAATTCAAAAATGGTCAAATCTGGATTTTTTTAGCCAGACCGGGTAGGCAGAAATTGTTGAATTTCTGACAAAAATAAAAAAAACACTATATATTCTTCAAAATGATCTCAAACAATCTCCTGGTAGCTTCAGAACATCAATGGATTAAGTTGGAGAAAGAATTGAAGTAAAAATCAACATAATTCAAAAATGGTCAAATCTGGATTTTTTTAGCCAGACCGGGTAGGCAAAAAATGTTGAATTTCTGACAAAAATAAAAAAAACACTATATATTCTTCAAAATGATCTCAAACAATCTCCTGGTAGCTTCAGAACATCAATGGATTAAGTTGGAGGAAGAATTGAAGTAAAAATCAACATAATTCAAAAATGGTCAAATCTGGATTTTTTTAGCCAGACCGGGTAGGCAAAAAAATGTTGAATTTCTGACAAAAATAAAAAAAACTATATATTCTTCAAAATGATCTCAAACAATCTCCTTGTAGCTTCAGAACATCAATGTATTAAGTTGGAGAAAGAATTGAAGTAAAAATCAACATAATTCAAAAATGGTCAAATCTGGATTTTTAAGCCAGTGTCTATCCTTCATAACACACACCTGAATATCCGCTTCCTTTCTCGACACTTTCATAACACGTACATCAATATCTTCCTGTCTCCACACATCAGAAGCAGTGTCTATCTTGTTTAGATGAGTTACGTTGTCAGGTCCCAGGAACTCCATGGCCAGTAGGTACATATCCTGTCGAGATATCGATATCGTTTAGAAGTTTATTCTGCATTTAAGGTACCGACCATTATGATAATTTGTAGAGACCGGGTAGGCAAAAAATGTTGAATTTCTGACAAAAATAAAAAAAACACTATATATTCTTCAAAATGATCTCAAACAATCTCCTGGTAGCTTCAGAACATCAATGGATTAAGTTGGAGGAAGAATTGAAGTAAAAATCAACATAATTCAAAAATGGTCAAATCTGGATTTTTTTAGCCAGACCGGGTAGGCAAAAAATGTTGAATTTCTGACAAAAATAAAAAAAACACTATATATTCTTCAAAATGATCTCAAACAATCTCCTGGTAGCTTCAGAACATCAATGGATTAAGTTGGAGAAAGAATTGAAGTAAAAATCAACATAATTCAAAAATGGTCAAATCTGGATTTTTTTAGCCAGACCGGGTAGGCAGAAATTGTTGAATTTCTGACAAAAATAAAAAAAACACTATATATTCTTCAAAATGATCTCAAACAATCTCCTGGTAGCTTCAGAACATCAATGGATTAAGTTGGAGAAAGAATTGAAGTAAAAATCAACATAATTCAAAAATGGTCAAATCTGGATTTTTTTAGCCAGACCGGGTAGGCAAAAAATGTTGAATTTCTGACAAAAATAAAAAAAACACTATATATTCTTCAAAATGATCTCAAACAATCTCCTGGTAGCTTCAGAACATCAATGGATTAAGTTGGAGGAAGAATTGAAGTAAAAATCAACATAATTCAAAAATGGTCAAATCTGGATTTTTTTAGCCAGACCGGGTAGGCAAAAAAATGTTGAATTTCTGACAAAAATAAAAAAAACTATATATTCTTCAAAATGATCTCAAACAATCTCCTTGTAGCTTCAGAACATCAATGTATTAAGTTGGAGAAAGAATTGAAGTAAAAATCAACATAATTCAAAAATGGTCAAATCTGGATTTTTAAGCCAGTGTCTATCCTTCATAACACACACCTGAATATCCGCTTCCTTTCTCGACACTTTCATAACACGTACATCAATATCTTCCTGTCTCCACACATCAGAAGCAGTGTCTATCTTGTTTAGATGAGTTACGTTGTCAGGTCCCAGGAACTCCATGGCCAGTAGGTACATATCCTGTCGAGATATCGATATCGTTTAGAAGTTTATTCTGCATTTAAGGTACCGACCATTATGATAATTTGTAGAGACCGGGTAGGCAAAAAATGTTGAATTTCTGACAAAAATAAAAAAAACACTATATATTCTTCAAAATGATCTCAAACAATCTCCTGGTAGCTTCAGAACATCAATGGATTAAGTTGGAGGAAGAATTGAAGTAAAAATCAACATAATTCAAAAATGGTCAAATCTGGATTTTTTTAGCCAGACCGGGTAGGCAAAAAATGTTGAATTTCTGACAAAAATAAAAAAAACACTATATATTCTTCAAAATGATCTCAAACAATCTCCTGGTAGCTTCAGAACATCAATGGATTAAGTTGGAGGAAGAATTGAAGTAAAAATCAACATAATTCAAAAATGGTCAAATCTGGATTTTTTTAGCCAGACCGGGTAGGCAAAAAATGTTGAATTTCTGACAAAAATAAAAAAAACACTATATATTCTTCAAAATGATCTCAAACAATCTCCTGGTAGCTTCAGAACATCAATGGATTAAGTTGGAGAAAGAATTGAAGTAAAAATCAACATAATTCAAAAATGGTCAAATCTGGATTTTTTTAGCCAGACCGGGTAGGCAGAAATTGTTGAATTTCTGACAAAAATAAAAAAAACACTATATATTCTTCAAAATGATCTCAAACAATCTCCTGGTAGCTTCAGAACATCAATGGATTAAGTTGGAGAAAGAATTGAAGTAAAAATCAACATAATTCAAAAATGGTCAAATCTGGATTTTTTTAGCCAGACCGGGTAGGCAAAAAATGTTGAATTTCTGACAAAAATAAAAAAAACACTATATATTCTTCAAAATGATCTCAAACAATCTCCTGGTAGCTTCAGAACATCAATGGATTAAGTTGGAGGAAGAATTGAAGTAAAAATCAACATAATTCAAAAATGGTCAAATCTGGATTTTTTTAGCCAGACCGGGTAGGCAAAAAAATGTTGAATTTCTGACAAAAATAAAAAAAACTATATATTCTTCAAAATGATCTCAAACAATCTCCTTGTAGCTTCAGAACATCAATGTATTAAGTTGGAGAAAGAATTGAAGTAAAAATCAACATAATTCAAAAATGGTCAAATCTGGATTTTTAAGCCAGTGTCTATCCTTCATAACACACACCTGAATATCCGCTTCCTTTCTCGACACTTTCATAACACGTACATCAATATCTTCCTGTCTCCACACATCAGAAGCAGTGTCTATCTTGTTTAGATGAGTTACGTTGTCAGGTCCCAGGAACTCCATGGCCAGTAGGTACATATCCTGTCGAGATATCGATATCGTTTAGAAGTTTATTCTGCATTTAAGGTACCGACCATTATGATAATTTGTAGAGACCGGGTAGGCAAAAAATGTTGAATTTCTGACAAAAATAAAAAAAACACTATATATTCTTCAAAATGATCTCAAACAATCTCCTGGTAGCTTCAGAACATCAATGGATTAAGTTGGAGGAAGAATTGAAGTAAAAATCAACATAATTCAAAAATGGTCAAATCTGGATTTTTTTAGCCAGACCGGGTAGGCAAAAAATGTTGAATTTCTGACAAAAATAAAAAAAACACTATATATTCTTCAAAATGATCTCAAACAATCTCCTGGTAGCTTCAGAACATCAATGGATTAAGTTGGAGAAAGAATTGAAGTAAAAATCAACATAATTCAAAAATGGTCAAATCTGGATTTTTTTAGCCAGACCGGGTAGGCAGAAATTGTTGAATTTCTGACAAAAATAAAAAAAACACTATATATTCTTCAAAATGATCTCAAACAATCTCCTGGTAGCTTCAGAACATCAATGGATTAAGTTGGAGAAAGAATTGAAGTAAAAATCAACATAATTCAAAAATGGTCAAATCTGGATTTTTTTAGCCAGACCGGGTAGGCAAAAAATGTTGAATTTCTGACAAAATAAAAAAAACACTATACATTCTTCAAAATGATCTCAAACAATCTCCTGGTAGCTTCAGAACATCAATGGATTAAGTTGGAGAAAGGATTGAAGTAAAAATCTACATAATTCAAAAATGGTCAAATCTGGATTTTTTTTAGCCAGACCGGGTAGGCAAAAAAATGTTGAATTTCTGACAAAAATAAAAAAAACACTATATATTCTTCAAAATGATCTCAAACAATCTCCTGGTAGCTTCAGAACATCAATGGATTAAGTTGGAGAAAGAATTGAAGTAAAAATCAACATAATTCAAAAATGGTCAAATCTGGATTTTTTAGTCAGTGTCTATCCTTCATAACACACACCTGAATATCCGCTTCCTTTCTCGACACCTTCATAACACGTACATCAATATCTTCCTGTCTCCACACATCAGAAGCAGTGTCTATCTTGTTTAGATGAGTTACGTTGTCAGGTCCCAGGAACTCCATGGCCAGTAGGTACATATCCTGTCGAGATATCGATATCGTTTAGAAGTTTATTCTGCATTTAAGGTACCGACCATTATGATAATTTGTAGAGACCGGGTAGGCAAAAAATGTTGAATTTCTGACAAAAATAACAAAAACACTATATATTCTTCAAAATGATCTCAAACAATCTCCTGGTAGCTTCAGAACATCAATGGATTAAGTTGGAGAAAGAATTGAAGTAAAAATCAACATAATTCAAAAATGGTCAAATCTGGATTTTTTTAGCCAGACCGGGTAGGCAAAAAAATGTTGAATTTCTGACAAAAATAAAAAAAACTATATATTCTTCAAAATGATCTCAAACAATCTCCTTGTAGCTTCAGAACATCAATGTATTAAGTTGGAGAAAGAATTGAAGTAAAAATCAACATAATTCAAAAATGGTCAAATCTGGATTTTTAAGCCAGTGTCTATCCTTCATAACACACACCTGAATATCCGCTTCCTTTCTCGACACTTTCATAACACGTACATCAATATCTTCCTGTCTCCACACATCAGAAGCAGTGTCTATCTTGTTTAGATGAGTTACGTTGTCAGGTCCCAGGAACTCCATGGCCAGTAGGTACATATCCTGTCGAGATATCGATATCGTTTAGAAGTTTATTCTGCATTTAAGGTACCGACCATTATGATAATTTGTAGAGACCGGGTAGGCAAAAAATGTTGAATTTCTGACAAAAATAAAAAAAACACTATATATTCTTCAAAATGATCTCAAACAATCTCCTGGTAGCTTCAGAACATCAATGGATTAAGTTGGAGGAAGAATTGAAGTAAAAATCAACATAATTCAAAAATGGTCAAATCTGGATTTTTTTAGCCAGACCGGGTAGGCAAAAAATGTTGAATTTCTGACAAAAATAAAAAAAACACTATATATTCTTCAAAATGATCTCAAACAATCTCCTGGTAGCTTCAGAACATCAATGGATTAAGTTGGAGAAAGAATTGAAGTAAAAATCAACATAATTCAAAAATGGTCAAATCTGGATTTTTTTAGCCAGACCGGGTAGGCAGAAATTGTTGAATTTCTGACAAAAATAAAAAAAACACTATATATTCTTCAAAATGATCTCAAACAATCTCCTGGTAGCTTCAGAACATCAATGGATTAAGTTGGAGAAAGAATTGAAGTAAAAATCAACATAATTCAAAAATGGTCAAATCTGGATTTTTTTAGCCAGACCGGGTAGGCAAAAAATGTTGAATTTCTGACAAAATAAAAAAAACACTATACATTCTTCAAAATGATCTCAAACAATCTCCTGGTAGCTTCAGAACATCAATGGATTAAGTTGGAGAAAGGATTGAAGTAAAAATCTACATAATTCAAAAATGGTCAAATCTGGATTTTTTTTAGCCAGACCGGGTAGGCAAAAAATGTTGAATTTCTGACAAAATAAAAAAACCACTATATATTCTTCAAAATGATCTCAAACAATCTCCTGGTAGCTTCAGAACATCAATGGATTAAGTTGGAGAAAGAATTGAAGTAAAAATCAACATAATTCAAAAATGGTCAAATCTGGATTTTTTTTAGCCAGACCGGGTAGGCAAAAAATGTTGAATTTCTGACAAAATAAAAAAACCACTATATATTCTTCAAAATGATCTCAAACAATCTCCTGGTAGCTTCAGAACATCAATGGATTAAGTTGGAGAAAGAATTGAAGTAAAAATCAACATAATTCAAAAATGGTCAAATCTGGATTTTTTAGTCAGTGTCTATCCTTCATAACACACACCTGAATATCCGCTTCCTTTCTCGACACCTTCATAACACGTACATCAATATCTTCCTGTCTCCACACATCAGAAGCAGTGTCTATCTTGTTTAGATGAGTTACGTTGTCAGGTCCCAGGAACTCCATGGCCAGTAGGTACATATCCTGTCGAGATATCGATATCGTTTAGAAGTTTATTCTGCATTTAAGGTACCGACCATTATGATAATTTGTAGAGACCGGGTAGGCAAAAAATGTTGAATTTCTGACAAAAATAACAAAAACACTATATATTCTTCAAAATGATCTCAAACAATCTCCTGGTAGCTTCAGAACATCAATGGATTAAGTTGGAGGAAGAATTGAAGTAAAAATCAACATAATTCAAAAATGGTCAAATCTGGATTTTTTTAGCCAGACCGGGTAGGCAAAAAATGTTGAATTTCTGACAAAAATAAAAAACACACTATATATTCTTCAAAATGATCTCAAACAATCTCCTGGTAGCTTCAGAACATCAATGGATTAAGTTGGAGAAAGAATTGAAGTAAAAATCAACATAATTCAAAAATGGTCAAATCTGGATTTTTTTAGCCAGACCGGGTAGGCAGAAATTGTTGAATTTCTGACAAAAATAAAAAAAACACTATATATTCTTCAAAATGATCTCAAACAATCTCCTGGTAGCTTCAGAACATCAATGGATTAAGTTGGAGAAAGAATTGAAGTAAAAATCAACATAATTCAAAAATGGTCAAATCTGGATTTTTTAGTCAGTGTCTATCCTTCATAACACACACCTGAATATCCGCTTCCTTTCTCGACACCTTCATAACACGTACATCAATATCTTCCTGTCTCCACACATCAGAAGCAGTGTCTATCTTGTTTAGATGAGTTACGTTGTCAGGTCCCAGGAACTCCATGGCCAGTAGGTACATATCCTGTCGAGATATCGATATCGTTTAGAAGTTTATTCTGCATTTAAGGTACCGACCATTATGATAATTTGTAGAGACCGGGTAGGCAAAAAATGTTGAATTTCTGACAAAAATAACAAAAACACTATATATTCTTCAAAATGATCTCAAACAATCTCCTGGTAGCTTCAGAACATCAATGGATTAAGTTGGAGAAAGAATTGAAGTAAAAATCAACATAATTCAAAAATGGTCAAATCTGGATTTTTTTAGCCAGACCGGGTAGGCAGAAATTGTTGAATTTCTGACAAAAATAAAAAAAACACTATATATTCTTCAAAATGATCTCAAACAATCTCCTGGTAGCTTCAGAACATCAATGGATTAAGTTGGAGAAAGAATTGAAGTAAAAATCAACATAATTCAAAAATGGTCAAATCTGGATTTTTTTAGCCAGACCGGGTAGGCAAAAAATGTTGAATTTCTGACAAAATAAAAAAAACACTATACATTCTTCAAAATGATCTCAAACAATCTCCTGGTAGCTTCAGAACATCAATGGATTAAGTTGGAGAAAGGATTGAAGTAAAAATCTACATAATTCAAAAATGGTCAAATCTGGATTTTTTTTAGCCAGACCGGGTAGGCAAAAAAATGTTGAATTTCTGACAAAAATAAAAAAAACACTATATATTCTTCAAAATGATCTCAAACAATCTCCTGGTAGCTTCAGAACATCAATGGATTAAGTTGGAGAAAGAATTGAAGTAAAAATCAACATAATTCAAAAATGGTCAAATCTGGATTTTTTAGTCAGTGTCTATCCTTCATAACACACACCTGAATATCCGCTTCCTTTCTCGACACCTTCATAACACGTACATCAATATCTTCCTGTCTCCACACATCAGAAGCAGTGTCTATCTTGTTTAGATGAGTTACGTTGTCAGGTCCCAGGAACTCCATGGCCAGTAGGTACATATCCTGTCGAGATATCGATATCGTTTAGAAGTTTATTCTGCATTTAAGGTACCGACCATTATGATAATTTGTAGAGACCGGGTAGGCAAAAAATGTTGAATTTCTGACAAAAATAACAAAAACACTATATATTCTTCAAAATGATCTCAAACAATCTCCTGGTAGCTTCAGAACATCAATGGATTAAGTTGGAGGAAGAATTGAAGTAAAAATCAACATAATTCAAAAATGGTCAAATCTGGATTTTTTTAGCCAGACCGGGTAGGCAAAAAATGTTGAATTTCTGACAAAAATAAAAAAAACACTATATATTCTTCAAAATGATCTCAAACAATCTCCTGGTAGCTTCAGAACATCAATGGATTAAGTTGGAGAAAGAATTGAAGTAAAAATCAACATAATTCAAAAATGGTCAAATCTGGATTTTTTTAGCCAGACCGGGTAGGCAGAAATTGTTGAATTTCTGACAAAAATAAAAAAAACACTATATATTCTTCAAAATGATCTCAAACAATCTCCTGGTAGCTTCAGAACATCAATGGATTAAGTTGGAGAAAGAATTGAAGTAAAAATCAACATAATTCAAAAATGGTCAAATCTGGATTTTTTTAGCCAGACCGGGTAGGCAAAAAATGTTGAATTTCTGACAAAATAAAAAAACCACTATATATTCTTCAAAATGATCTCAAACAATCTCCTGGTAGCTTCAGAACATCAATGGATTAAGTTGGAGAAAGAATTGAAGTAAAAATCAACATAATTCAAAAATGGTCAAATCTGGATTTTTTAGTCAGTGTCTATCCTTCATAACACACACCTGAATATCCGCTTCCTTTCTCGACACCTTCATAACACGTACATCAATATCTTCCTGTCTCCACACATCAGAAGCAGTGTCTATCTTGTTTAGATGAGTTACGTTGTCAGGTCCCAGGAACTCCATGGCCAGTAGGTACATATCCTGTCGAGATATCGATATCGTTTAGAAGTTTATTCTGCATTTAAGGTACCGACCATTATGATAATTTGTAGAGACCGGGTAGGCAAAAAATGTTGAATTTCTGACAAAAATAACAAAAACACTATATATTCTTCAAAATGATCTCAAACAATCTCCTGGTAGCTTCAGAACATCAATGGATTAAGTTGGAGGAAGAATTGAAGTAAAAATCAACATAATTCAAAAATGGTCAAATCTGGATTTTTTTAGCCAGACCGGGTAGGCAAAAAATGTTGAATTTCTGACAAAAATAAAAAAACACTATATATTCTTCAAAATGATCTCAAACAATCTCCTGGTAGCTTCAGAACATCAATGGATTAAGTTGGAGAAAGAATTGAAGTAAAAATCAACATAATTCAAAAATGGTCAAATCTGGATTTTTTTAGCCAGACCGGGTAGGCAAAAAATGTTGAATTTCTGACAAAATAAAAAAAACACTATACATTCTTCAAAATGATCTCAAACAATCTCCTGGTAGCTTCAGAACATCAATGGATTAAGTTGGAGAAAGGATTGAAGTAAAAATCTACATAATTCAAAAATGGTCAAATCTGGATTTTTTTTAGCCAGACCGGGTAGGCAAAAAAATGTTGAATTTCTGACAAAATAAAAAAAACACTATATATTCTTCAAAATGATCTCAAACAATCTCCTGGTAGCTTCAGAACATCAATGGATTAAGTTGGAGAAAGAATTGAAGTAAAAATCAACATAATTCAAAAATGGTCAAATCTGGATTTTTAAGCCAGTGTCTATCCTTCATAACACACACCTGAATATCCGCTTCCTTTCTCGACACTTTCATAACACGTACATCAATATCTTCCTGTCTCCACACATCAGAAGCAGTGTCTATCTTGTTTAGATGAGTTACGTTGTCAGGTCCCAGGAACTCCATGGCCAGTAGGTACATATCCTGTCGAGATATCGATATCGTTTAGAAGTTTATTCTGCATTTAAGGTGCCGACCATTATGATAATTTGTAGAGACCGGGTAGGCAAAAAATGTTGAATTTCTGACAAAAATAACAAAAACACTATATATTCTTCAAAATGATCTCAAACAATCTCCTGGTAGCTTCAGAACATCAATGGATTAAGTTGGAGGAAGAATTGAAGTAAAAATCAACATAATTCAAAAATGGTCAAATCTGGATTTTTTTAGCCAGACCGGGTAGGCAAAAAATGTTGAATTTCTGACAAAAATAAAAAAAACACTATATATTCTTCAAAATGATCTCAAACAATCTCCTGGTAGCTTCAGAACATCAATGGATTAAGTTGGAGAAAGAATTGAAGTAAAAATCAACATAATTCAAAAATGGTCAAATCTGGATTTTTTTAGCCAGACCGGGTAGGCAAAAAAATGTTGAATTTCTGACAAAAATAAAAAAAACTATATATTCTTCAAAATGATCTCAAACAATCTCCTTGTAGCTTCAGAACATCAATGTATTAAGTTGGAGAAAGAATTGAAGTAAAAATCAACATAATTCAAAAATGGTCAAATCTGGATTTTTAAGCCAGTGTCTATCCTTCATAACACACACCTGAATATCCGCTTCCTTTCTCGACACTTTCATAACACGTACATCAATATCTTCCTGTCTCCACACATCAGAAGCAGTGTCTATCTTGTTTAGATGAGTTACGTTGTCAGGTCCCAGGAACTCCATGGCCAGTAGGTACATATCCTGTCGAGATATCGATATCGTTTAGAAGTTTATTCTGCATTTAAGGTACCGACCATTATGATAATTTGTAGAGACCGGGTAGGCAAAAAATGTTGAATTTCTGACAAAAATAACAAAAACACTATATATTCTTCAAAATGATCTCAAACAATCTCCTGGTAGCTTCAGAACATCAATGGATTAAGTTGGAGAAAGAATTGAAGTAAAAATCAACATAATTCAAAAATGGTCAAATCTGGATTTTTTTAGCCAGACCGGGTAGGCAAAAAAATGTTGAATTTCTGACAAAAATAAAAAAAACTATATATTCTTCAAAATGATCTCAAACAATCTCCTTGTAGCTTCAGAACATCAATGTATTAAGTTGGAGAAAGAATTGAAGTAAAAATCAACATAATTCAAAAATGGTCAAATCTGGATTTTTAAGCCAGTGTCTATCCTTCATAACACACACCTGAATATCCGCTTCCTTTCTCGACACTTTCATAACACGTACATCAATATCTTCCTGTCTCCACACATCAGAAGCAGTGTCTATCTTGTTTAGATGAGTTACGTTGTCAGGTCCCAGGAACTCCATGGCCAGTAGGTACATATCCTGTCGAGATATCGATATCGTTTAGAAGTTTATTCTGCATTTAAGGTACCGACCATTATGATAATTTGTAGAGACCGGGTAGGCAAAAAATGTTGAATTTCTGACAAAAATAAAAAAACACTATATATTCTTCAAAATGATCTCAAACAATCTCCTGGTAGCTTCAGAACATCAATGGATTAAGTTGGAGGAAGAATTGAAGTAAAAATCAACATAATTCAAAAATGGTCAAATCTGGATTTTTTTAGCCAGACCGGGTAGGCAAAAAATGTTGAATTTCTGACAAAAATAAAAAAAACACTATATATTCTTCAAAATGATCTCAAACAATCTCCTGGTAGCTTCAGAACATCAATGGATTAAGTTGGAGAAAGAATTGAAGTAAAAATCAACATAATTCAAAAATGGTCAAATCTGGATTTTTAAGCCAGTGTCTATCCTTCATAACACACACCTGAATATCCGCTTCCTTTCTCGACACCTTCATAACACGTACATCAATATCTTCCTGTCTCCACACATCAGAAGCAGTGTCTATCTTGTTTAGATGAGTTACGTTGTCAGGTCCCAGGAACTCCATGGCCAGTAGGTACATATCCTGTCGAGATATCGATATCGTTTAGAAGTTTATTCTGCATTTAAGGTACCGACCATTATGATAATTTGTAGAGACCGGGTAGGCAAAAAATGTTGAATTTCTGACAAAAATAACAAAAACACTATATATTCTTCAAAATGATCTCAAACAATCTCCTGGTAGCTTCAGAACATCAATGGATTAAGTTGGAGGAAGAATTGAAGTAAAAATCAACATAATTCAAAAATGGTCAAATCTGGATTTTTTTAGCCAGACCGGGTAGGCAAAAAATGTTGAATTTCTGACAAAAATAACAAAAACACTATATATTCTTCAAAATGATCTCAAACAATCTCCTGGTAGCTTCAGAACATCAATGGATTAAGTTGGAGAAAGAATTGAAGTAAAAATCAACATAATTCAAAAATGGTCAAATCTGGATTTTTTTAGCCAGACCGGGTAGGCAAAAAATGTTGAATTTCTGACAAAATAAAAAAAACACTATACATTCTTCAAAATGATCTCAAACAATCTCCTGGTAGCTTCAGAACATCAATGGATTAAGTTGGAGAAAGGATTGAAGTAAAAATCTACATAATTCAAAAATGGTCAAATCTGGATTTTTTTTAGCCAGACCGGGTAGGCAAAAAAATGTTGAATTTCTGACAAAAATAACAAAAACACTATATATTCTTCAAAATGATCTCAAACAATCTCCTGGTAGCTTCAGAACATCAATGGATTAAGTTGGAGGAAGAATTGAAGTAAAAATCAACATAATTCAAAAATGGTCAAATCTGGATTTTTTTAGCCAGACCGGGTAGGCAAAAAATGTTGAATTTCTGACAAAATAAAAAAAACACTATACATTCTTCAAAATGATCTCAAACAATCTCCTGGTAGCTTCAGAACATCAATGGATTAAGTTGGAGAAAGGATTGAAGTAAAAATCTACATAATTCAAAAATGGTCAAATCTGGATTTTTTTTAGCCAGACCGGGTAGGCAAAAAATGTTGAATTTCTGACAAAATAAAAAAACCACTATATATTCTTCAAAATGATCTCAAACAATCTCCTGGTAGCTTCAGAACATCAATGGATTAAGTTGGAGAAAGAATTGAAGTAAAAATCAACATAATTCAAAAATGGTCAAATCTGGATTTTTTTTAGCCAGACCGGGTAGGCAAAAAATGTTGAATTTCTGACAAAATAAAAAAACCACTATATATTCTTCAAAATGATCTCAAACAATCTCCTGGTAGCTTCAGAACATCAATGGATTAAGTTGGAGAAAGAATTGAAGTAAAAATCAACATAATTCAAAAATGGTCAAATCTGGATTTTTTAGTCAGTGTCTATCCTTCATAACACACACCTGAATATCCGCTTCCTTTCTCGACACCTTCATAACACGTACATCAATATCTTCCTGTCTCCACACATCAGAAGCAGTGTCTATCTTGTTTAGATGAGTTACGTTGTCAGGTCCCAGGAACTCCATGGCCAGTAGGTACATATCCTGTCGAGATATCGATATCGTTTAGAAGTTTATTCTGCATTTAAGGTACCGACCATTATGATAATTTGTAGAGACCGGGTAGGCAAAAAATGTTGAATTTCTGACAAAAATAACAAAAACACTATATATTCTTCAAAATGATCTCAAACAATCTCCTGGTAGCTTCAGAACATCAATGGATTAAGTTGGAGGAAGAATTGAAGTAAAAATCAACATAATTCAAAAATGGTCAAATCTGGATTTTTTTAGCCAGACCGGGTAGGCAGAAATTGTTGAATTTCTGACAAAAATAAAAAAAACACTATATATTCTTCAAAATGATCTCAAACAATCTCCTGGTAGCTTCAGAACATCAATGGATTAAGTTGGAGAAAGAATTGAAGTAAAAATCAACATAATTCAAAAATGGTCAAATCTGGATTTTTTTAGCCAGACCGGGTAGGCAAAAAATGTTGAATTTCTGACAAAATAAAAAAAACACTATATATTCTTCAAAATGATCTCAAACAATCTCCTGGTAGCTTCAGAACATCAATGGATTAAGTTGGAGAAAGAATTGAAGTAAAAATCAACATAATTCAAAAATGGTCAAATCTGGATTTTTTAGTCAGTGTCTATCCTTCATAACACACACCTGAATATCCGCTTCCTTTCTCGACACCTTCATAACACGTACATCAATATCTTCCTGTCTCCACACATCAGAAGCAGTGTCTATCTTGTTTAGATGAGTTACGTTGTCAGGTCCCAGGAACTCCATGGCCAGTAGGTACATATCCTGTCGAGATATCGATATCGTTTAGAAGTTTATTCTGCATTTAAGGTACCGACCATTATGATAATTTGTAGAGACCGGGTAGGCAAAAAATGTTGAATTTCTGACAAAAATAACAAAAACACTATATATTCTTCAAAATGATCTCAAACAATCTCCTGGTAGCTTCAGAACATCAATGGATTAAGTTGGAGGAAGAATTGAAGTAAAAATCAACATAATTCAAAAATGGTCAAATCTGGATTTTTTTAGCCAGACCGGGTAGGCAAAAAATGTTGAATTTCTGACAAAAATAAAAAAACACTATATATTCTTCAAAATGATCTCAAACAATCTCCTGGTAGCTTCAGAACATCAATGGATTAAGTTGGAGAAAGAATTGAAGTAAAAATCAACATAATTCAAAAATGGTCAAATCTGGATTTTTTTAGCCAGACCGGGTAGGCAAAAAATGTTGAATTTCTGACAAAATAAAAAAAACACTATACATTCTTCAAAATGATCTCAAACAATCTCCTGGTAGCTTCAGAACATCAATGGATTAAGTTGGAGAAAGGATTGAAGTAAAAATCTACATAATTCAAAAATGGTCAAATCTGGATTTTTTTTAGCCAGACCGGGTAGGCAAAAAAATGTTGAATTTCTGACAAAATAAAAAAAACACTATATATTCTTCAAAATGATCTCAAACAATCTCCTGGTAGCTTCAGAACATCAATGGATTAAGTTGGAGAAAGAATTGAAGTAAAAATCAACATAATTCAAAAATGGTCAAATCTGGATTTTTAAGCCAGTGTCTATCCTTCATAACACACACCTGAATATCCGCTTCCTTTCTCGACACTTTCATAACACGTACATCAATATCTTCCTGTCTCCACACATCAGAAGCAGTGTCTATCTTGTTTAGATGAGTTACGTTGTCAGGTCCCAGGAACTCCATGGCCAGTAGGTACATATCCTGTCGAGATATCGATATCGTTTAGAAGTTTATTCTGCATTTAAGGTGCCGACCATTATGATAATTTGTAGAGACCGGGTAGGCAAAAAATGTTGAATTTCTGACAAAAATAACAAAAACACTATATATTCTTCAAAATGATCTCAAACAATCTCCTGGTAGCTTCAGAACATCAATGGATTAAGTTGGAGGAAGAATTGAAGTAAAAATCAACATAATTCAAAAATGGTCAAATCTGGATTTTTTTAGCCAGACCGGGTAGGCAAAAAATGTTGAATTTCTGACAAAAATAAAAAAAACACTATATATTCTTCAAAATGATCTCAAACAATCTCCTGGTAGCTTCAGAACATCAATGGATTAAGTTGGAGAAAGAATTGAAGTAAAAATCAACATAATTCAAAAATGGTCAAATCTGGATTTTTTTAGCCAGACCGGGTAGGCAAAAAAATGTTGAATTTCTGACAAAAATAAAAAAAACTATATATTCTTCAAAATGATCTCAAACAATCTCCTTGTAGCTTCAGAACATCAATGTATTAAGTTGGAGAAAGAATTGAAGTAAAAATCAACATAATTCAAAAATGGTCAAATCTGGATTTTTAAGCCAGTGTCTATCCTTCATAACACACACCTGAATATCCGCTTCCTTTCTCGACACTTTCATAACACGTACATCAATATCTTCCTGTCTCCACACATCAGAAGCAGTGTCTATCTTGTTTAGATGAGTTACGTTGTCAGGTCCCAGGAACTCCATGGCCAGTAGGTACATATCCTGTCGAGATATCGATATCGTTTAGAAGTTTATTCTGCATTTAAGGTACCGACCATTATGATAATTTGTAGAGACCGGGTAGGCAAAAAATGTTGAATTTCTGACAAAAATAACAAAAACACTATATATTCTTCAAAATGATCTCAAACAATCTCCTGGTAGCTTCAGAACATCAATGGATTAAGTTGGAGAAAGAATTGAAGTAAAAATCAACATAATTCAAAAATGGTCAAATCTGGATTTTTTTAGCCAGACCGGGTAGGCAAAAAAATGTTGAATTTCTGACAAAAATAAAAAAAACTATATATTCTTCAAAATGATCTCAAACAATCTCCTTGTAGCTTCAGAACATCAATGTATTAAGTTGGAGAAAGAATTGAAGTAAAAATCAACATAATTCAAAAATGGTCAAATCTGGATTTTTAAGCCAGTGTCTATCCTTCATAACACACACCTGAATATCCGCTTCCTTTCTCGACACTTTCATAACACGTACATCAATATCTTCCTGTCTCCACACATCAGAAGCAGTGTCTATCTTGTTTAGATGAGTTACGTTGTCAGGTCCCAGGAACTCCATGGCCAGTAGGTACATATCCTGTCGAGATATCGATATCGTTTAGAAGTTTATTCTGCATTTAAGGTACCGACCATTATGATAATTTGTAGAGACCGGGTAGGCAAAAAATGTTGAATTTCTGACAAAAATAAAAAAACACTATATATTCTTCAAAATGATCTCAAACAATCTCCTGGTAGCTTCAGAACATCAATGGATTAAGTTGGAGGAAGAATTGAAGTAAAAATCAACATAATTCAAAAATGGTCAAATCTGGATTTTTTTAGCCAGACCGGGTAGGCAAAAAATGTTGAATTTCTGACAAAAATAAAAAAAACACTATATATTCTTCAAAATGATCTCAAACAATCTCCTGGTAGCTTCAGAACATCAATGGATTAAGTTGGAGAAAGAATTGAAGTAAAAATCAACATAATTCAAAAATGGTCAAATCTGGATTTTTAAGCCAGTGTCTATCCTTCATAACACACACCTGAATATCCGCTTCCTTTCTCGACACCTTCATAACACGTACATCAATATCTTCCTGTCTCCACACATCAGAAGCAGTGTCTATCTTGTTTAGATGAGTTACGTTGTCAGGTCCCAGGAACTCCATGGCCAGTAGGTACATATCCTGTCGAGATATCGATATCGTTTAGAAGTTTATTCTGCATTTAAGGTACCGACCATTATGATAATTTGTAGAGACCGGGTAGGCAAAAAATGTTGAATTTCTGACAAAAATAACAAAAACACTATATATTCTTCAAAATGATCTCAAACAATCTCCTGGTAGCTTCAGAACATCAATGGATTAAGTTGGAGGAAGAATTGAAGTAAAAATCAACATAATTCAAAAATGGTCAAATCTGGATTTTTTTAGCCAGACCGGGTAGGCAAAAAATGTTGAATTTCTGACAAAAATAACAAAAACACTATATATTCTTCAAAATGATCTCAAACAATCTCCTGGTAGCTTCAGAACATCAATGGATTAAGTTGGAGAAAGAATTGAAGTAAAAATCAACATAATTCAAAAATGGTCAAATCTGGATTTTTTTAGCCAGACCGGGTAGGCAAAAAATGTTGAATTTCTGACAAAATAAAAAAAACACTATACATTCTTCAAAATGATCTCAAACAATCTCCTGGTAGCTTCAGAACATCAATGGATTAAGTTGGAGAAAGGATTGAAGTAAAAATCTACATAATTCAAAAATGGTCAAATCTGGATTTTTTTTAGCCAGACCGGGTAGGCAAAAAAATGTTGAATTTCTGACAAAAATAACAAAAACACTATATATTCTTCAAAATGATCTCAAACAATCTCCTGGTAGCTTCAGAACATCAATGGATTAAGTTGGAGGAAGAATTGAAGTAAAAATCAACATAATTCAAAAATGGTCAAATCTGGATTTTTTTAGCCAGACCGGGTAGGCAAAAAATGTTGAATTTCTGACAAAATAAAAAAAACACTATACATTCTTCAAAATGATCTCAAACAATCTCCTGGTAGCTTCAGAACATCAATGGATTAAGTTGGAGAAAGGATTGAAGTAAAAATCTACATAATTCAAAAATGGTCAAATCTGGATTTTTTTTAGCCAGACCGGGTAGGCAAAAAATGTTGAATTTCTGACAAAATAAAAAAACCACTATATATTCTTCAAAATGATCTCAAACAATCTCCTGGTAGCTTCAGAACATCAATGGATTAAGTTGGAGAAAGAATTGAAGTAAAAATCAACATAATTCAAAAATGGTCAAATCTGGATTTTTTTTAGCCAGACCGGGTAGGCAAAAAATGTTGAATTTCTGACAAAATAAAAAAACCACTATATATTCTTCAAAATGATCTCAAACAATCTCCTGGTAGCTTCAGAACATCAATGGATTAAGTTGGAGAAAGAATTGAAGTAAAAATCAACATAATTCAAAAATGGTCAAATCTGGATTTTTTAGTCAGTGTCTATCCTTCATAACACACACCTGAATATCCGCTTCCTTTCTCGACACCTTCATAACACGTACATCAATATCTTCCTGTCTCCACACATCAGAAGCAGTGTCTATCTTGTTTAGATGAGTTACGTTGTCAGGTCCCAGGAACTCCATGGCCAGTAGGTACATATCCTGTCGAGATATCGATATCGTTTAGAAGTTTATTCTGCATTTAAGGTACCGACCATTATGATAATTTGTAGAGACCGGGTAGGCAAAAAATGTTGAATTTCTGACAAAAATAACAAAAACACTATATATTCTTCAAAATGATCTCAAACAATCTCCTGGTAGCTTCAGAACATCAATGGATTAAGTTGGAGGAAGAATTGAAGTAAAAATCAACATAATTCAAAAATGGTCAAATCTGGATTTTTTTAGCCAGACCGGGTAGGCAAAAAATGTTGAATTTCTGACAAAAATAAAAAACACACTATATATTCTTCAAAATGATCTCAAACAATCTCCTGGTAGCTTCAGAACATCAATGGATTAAGTTGGAGAAAGAATTGAAGTAAAAATCAACATAATTCAAAAATGGTCAAATCTGGATTTTTTTAGCCAGACCGGGTAGGCAGAAATTGTTGAATTTCTGACAAAAATAAAAAAAACACTATATATTCTTCAAAATGATCTCAAACAATCTCCTGGTAGCTTCAGAACATCAATGGATTAAGTTGGAGAAAGAATTGAAGTAAAAATCAACATAATTCAAAAATGGTCAAATCTGGATTTTTTAGTCAGTGTCTATCCTTCATAACACACACCTGAATATCCGCTTCCTTTCTCGACACCTTCATAACACGTACATCAATATCTTCCTGTCTCCACACATCAGAAGCAGTGTCTATCTTGTTTAGATGAGTTACGTTGTCAGGTCCCAGGAACTCCATGGCCAGTAGGTACATATCCTGTCGAGATATCGATATCGTTTAGAAGTTTATTCTGCATTTAAGGTACCGACCATTATGATAATTTGTAGAGACCGGGTAGGCAAAAAATGTTGAATTTCTGACAAAAATAACAAAAACACTATATATTCTTCAAAATGATCTCAAACAATCTCCTGGTAGCTTCAGAACATCAATGGATTAAGTTGGAGAAAGAATTGAAGTAAAAATCAACATAATTCAAAAATGGTCAAATCTGGATTTTTTTAGCCAGACCGGGTAGGCAGAAATTGTTGAATTTCTGACAAAAATAAAAAAAACACTATATATTCTTCAAAATGATCTCAAACAATCTCCTGGTAGCTTCAGAACATCAATGGATTAAGTTGGAGAAAGAATTGAAGTAAAAATCAACATAATTCAAAAATGGTCAAATCTGGATTTTTTTAGCCAGACCGGGTAGGCAAAAAATGTTGAATTTCTGACAAAATAAAAAAAACACTATACATTCTTCAAAATGATCTCAAACAATCTCCTGGTAGCTTCAGAACATCAATGGATTAAGTTGGAGAAAGGATTGAAGTAAAAATCTACATAATTCAAAAATGGTCAAATCTGGATTTTTTTTAGCCAGACCGGGTAGGCAAAAAAATGTTGAATTTCTGACAAAAATAAAAAAAACACTATATATTCTTCAAAATGATCTCAAACAATCTCCTGGTAGCTTCAGAACATCAATGGATTAAGTTGGAGAAAGAATTGAAGTAAAAATCAACATAATTCAAAAATGGTCAAATCTGGATTTTTTAGTCAGTGTCTATCCTTCATAACACACACCTGAATATCCGCTTCCTTTCTCGACACCTTCATAACACGTACATCAATATCTTCCTGTCTCCACACATCAGAAGCAGTGTCTATCTTGTTTAGATGAGTTACGTTGTCAGGTCCCAGGAACTCCATGGCCAGTAGGTACATATCCTGTCGAGATATCGATATCGTTTAGAAGTTTATTCTGCATTTAAGGTACCGACCATTATGATAATTTGTAGAGACCGGGTAGGCAAAAAATGTTGAATTTCTGACAAAAATAACAAAAACACTATATATTCTTCAAAATGATCTCAAACAATCTCCTGGTAGCTTCAGAACATCAATGGATTAAGTTGGAGGAAGAATTGAAGTAAAAATCAACATAATTCAAAAATGGTCAAATCTGGATTTTTATAGCCAGACCGGGTAGGCAAAAAATGTTGAATTTCTGACAAAAATAAAAAAACACTATATATTCTTCAAAATGATCTCAAACAATCTCCTGGTAGCTTCAGAACATCAATGGATTAAGTTGGAGAAAGAATTGAAGTAAAAATCAACATAATTCAAAAATGGTCAAATCTGGATTTTTTTAGCCAGACCGGGTAGGCAAAAAATGTTGAATTTCTGACAAAATAAAAAAAACACTATACATTCTTCAAAATGATCTCAAACAATCTCCTGGTAGCTTCAGAACATCAATGGATTAAGTTGGAGAAAGGATTGAAGTAAAAATCTACATAATTCAAAAATGGTCAAATCTGGATTTTTTTTAGCCAGACCGGGTAGGCAAAAAAATGTTGAATTTCTGACAAAATAAAAAAAACATTATATATTCTTCAAAATGATCTCAAACAATCTCCTGGTAGCTTCAGAACATCAATGGATTAAGTTGGAGAAAGAATTGAAGTAAAAATCAACATAATTCAAAAATGGTCAAATCTGGATTTTTAAGCCAGTGTCTATCCTTCATAACACACACCTGAATATCCGCTTCCTTTCTCGACACTTTCATAACACGTACATCAATATCTTCCTGTCTCCACACATCAGAAGCAGTGTCTATCTTGTTTAGATGAGTTACGTTGTCAGGTCCCAGGAACTCCATGGCCAGTAGGTACATATCCTGTCGAGATATCGATATCGTTTAGAAGTTTATTCTGCATTTAAGGTGCCGACCATTATGATAATTTGTAGAGACCGGGTAGGCAAAAAATGTTGAATTTCTGACAAAAATAACAAAAACACTATATATTCTTCAAAATGATCTCAAACAATCTCCTGGTAGCTTCAGAACATCAATGGATTAAGTTGGAGGAAGAATTGAAGTAAAAATCAACATAATTCAAAAATGGTCAAATCTGGATTTTTTTAGCCAGACCGGGTAGGCAAAAAATGTTGAATTTCTGACAAAAATAAAAAAAACACTATATATTCTTCAAAATGATCTCAAACAATCTCCTGGTAGCTTCAGAACATCAATGGATTAAGTTGGAGAAAGAATTGAAGTAAAAATCAACATAATTCAAAAATGGTCAAATCTGGATTTTTTTAGCCAGACCGGGTAGGCAAAAAAATGTTGAATTTCTGACAAAAATAAAAAAAACTATATATTCTTCAAAATGATCTCAAACAATCTCCTTGTAGCTTCAGAACATCAATGTATTAAGTTGGAGAAAGAATTGAAGTAAAAATCAACATAATTCAAAAATGGTCAAATCTGGATTTTTAAGCCAGTGTCTATCCTTCATAACACACACCTGAATATCCGCTTCCTTTCTCGACACTTTCATAACACGTACATCAATATCTTCCTGTCTCCACACATCAGAAGCAGTGTCTATCTTGTTTAGATGAGTTACGTTGTCAGGTCCCAGGAACTCCATGGCCAGTAGGTACATATCCTGTCGAGATATCGATATCGTTTAGAAGTTTATTCTGCATTTAAGGTACCGACCATTATGATAATTTGTAGAGACCGGGTAGGCAAAAAATGTTGAATTTCTGACAAAAATAACAAAAACACTATATATTCTTCAAAATGATCTCAAACAATCTCCTGGTAGCTTCAGAACATCAATGGATTAAGTTGGAGAAAGAATTGAAGTAAAAATCAACATAATTCAAAAATGGTCAAATCTGGATTTTTTTAGCCAGACCGGGTAGGCAAAAAAATGTTGAATTTCTGACAAAAATAAAAAAAACTATATATTCTTCAAAATGATCTCAAACAATCTCCTTGTAGCTTCAGAACATCAATGTATTAAGTTGGAGAAAGAATTGAAGTAAAAATCAACATAATTCAAAAATGGTCAAATCTGGATTTTTAAGCCAGTGTCTATCCTTCATAACACACACCTGAATATCCGCTTCCTTTCTCGACACTTTCATAACACGTACATCAATATCTTCCTGTCTCCACACATCAGAAGCAGTGTCTATCTTGTTTAGATGAGTTACGTTGTCAGGTCCCAGGAACTCCATGGCCAGTAGGTACATATCCTGTCGAGATATCGATATCGTTTAGAAGTTTATTCTGCATTTAAGGTACCGACCATTATGATAATTTGTAGAGACCGGGTAGGCAAAAAATGTTGAATTTCTGACAAAAATAAAAAAACACTATATATTCTTCAAAATGATCTCAAACAATCTCCTGGTAGCTTCAGAACATCAATGGATTAAGTTGGAGGAAGAATTGAAGTAAAAATCAACATAATTCAAAAATGGTCAAATCTGGATTTTTTTAGCCAGACCGGGTAGGCAAAAAATGTTGAATTTCTGACAAAAATAAAAAAAACACTATATATTCTTCAAAATGATCTCAAACAATCTCCTGGTAGCTTCAGAACATCAATGGATTAAGTTGGAGAAAGAATTGAAGTAAAAATCAACATAATTCAAAAATGGTCAAATCTGGATTTTTAAGCCAGTGTCTATCCTTCATAACACACACCTGAATATCCGCTTCCTTTCTCGACACCTTCATAACACGTACATCAATATCTTCCTGTCTCCACACATCAGAAGCAGTGTCTATCTTGTTTAGATGAGTTACGTTGTCAGGTCCCAGGAACTCCATGGCCAGTAGGTACATATCCTGTCGAGATATCGATATCGTTTAGAAGTTTATTCTGCATTTAAGGTACCGACCATTATGATAATTTGTAGAGACCGGGTAGGCAAAAAATGTTGAATTTCTGACAAAAATAACAAAAACACTATATATTCTTCAAAATGATCTCAAACAATCTCCTGGTAGCTTCAGAACATCAATGGATTAAGTTGGAGGAAGAATTGAAGTAAAAATCAACATAATTCAAAAATGGTCAAATCTGGATTTTTTTAGCCAGACCGGGTAGGCAAAAAATGTTGAATTTCTGACAAAAATAAAAAACACACTATATATTCTTCAAAATGATCTCAAACAATCTCCTGGTAGCTTCAGAACATCAATGGATTAAGTTGGAGAAAGAATTGAAGTAAAAATCAACATAATTCAAAAATGGTCAAATCTGGATTTTTTTAGCCAGACCGGGTAGGCAGAAATTGTTGAATTTCTGACAAAAATAAAAAAAACACTATATATTCTTCAAAATGATCTCAAACAATCTCCTGGTAGCTTCAGAACATCAATGGATTAAGTTGGAGAAAGAATTGAAGTAAAAATCAACATAATTCAAAAATGGTCAAATCTGGATTTTTTTAGCCAGACCGGGTAGGCAAAAAATGTTGAATTTCTGACAAAAATAAAAAAAACACTACATATTCTTCAAAATGATCTCAAACAATCTCCTGGTAGCTTCAGAACATCAATGGATTAAGTTGGAGGAAGAATTGAAGTAAAAATCAACATAATTCAAAAATGGTCAAATCTGGATTTTTTTAGCCAGACCGGGTAGGCAAAAAATGTTGAATTTCTGACAAAAATAAAAAAAACACTACATATTCTTCAAAATGATCTCAAACAATCTCCTGGTAGCTTCAGAACATCAATGGATTAAGTTGGAGAAAGAATTGAAGTAAAAATCAACATAATTCAAAAATGGTCAAATCTGGATTTTTTTAGCCAGACCGGGTAGGCAAAAAATGTTGAATTTCTGACAAAATAAAAAAAACACTATACATTCTTCAAAATGATCTCAAACAATCTCCTGGTAGCTTCAGAACATCAATGGATTAAGTTGGAGAAAGGATTGAAGTAAAAATCTACATAATTCAAAAATGGTCAAATCTGGATTTTTTTTAGCCAGACCGGGTAGGCAAAAAAATGTTGAATTTCTGACAAAAATAAAAAAAACACTATATATTCTTCAAAATGATCTCAAACAATCTCCTGGTAGCTTCAGAACATCAATGGATTAAGTTGGAGAAAGAATTGAAGTAAAAATCAACATAATTCAAAAATGGTCAAATCTGGATTTTTTAGTCAGTGTCTATCCTTCATAACACACACCTGAATATCCGCTTCCTTTCTCGACACCTTCATAACACGTACATCAATATCTTCCTGTCTCCACACATCAGAAGCAGTGTCTATCTTGTTTAGATGAGTTACGTTGTCAGGTCCCAGGAACTCCATGGCCAGTAGGTACATATCCTGTCGAGATATCGATATCGTTTAGAAGTTTATTCTGCATTTAAGGTACCGACCATTATGATAATTTGTAGAGACCGGGTAGGCAAAAAATGTTGAATTTCTGACAAAAATAACAAAAACACTATATATTCTTCAAAATGATCTCAAACAATCTCCTGGTAGCTTCAGAACATCAATGGATTAAGTTGGAGGAAGAATTGAAGTAAAAATCAACATAATTCAAAAATGGTCAAATCTGGATTTTTTTAGCCAGACCGGGTAGGCAAAAAATGTTGAATTTCTGACAAAAATAACAAAAACACTATATATTCTTCAAAATGATCTCAAACAATCTCCTGGTAGCTTCAGAACATCAATGGATTAAGTTGGAGGAAGAATTGAAGTAAAAATCAACATAATTCAAAAATGGTCAAATCTGGATTTTTTTAGCCAGACCGGGTAGGCAAAAAATGTTGAATTTCTGACAAAAATAAAAAAAACACTATATATTCTTCAAAATGATCTCAAACAATCTCCTGGTAGCTTCAGAACATCAATGGATTAAGTTGGAGAAAGAATTGAAGTAAAAATCAACATAATTCAAAAATGGTCAAATCTGGATTTTTTTAGCCAGACCGGGTAGGCAGAAATTGTTGAATTTCTGACAAAAATAAAAAAAACACTATATATTCTTCAAAATGATCTCAAACAATCTCCTGGTAGCTTCAGAACATCAATGGATTAAGTTGGAGAAAGAATTGAAGTAAAAATCAACATAATTCAAAAATGGTCAAATCTGGATTTTTTTAGCCAGACCGGGTAGGCAAAAAATGTTGAATTTCTGACAAAAATAAAAAAAACACTATATATTCTTCAAAATGATCTCAAACAATCTCCTGGTAGCTTCAGAACATCAATGGATTAAGTTGGAGGAAGAATTGAAGTAAAAATCAACATAATTCAAAAATGGTCAAATCTGGATTTTTTAGTCAGTGTCTATCCTTCATAACACACACCTGAATATCCGCTTCCTTTCTCGACACCTTCATAACACGTACATCAATATCTTCCTGTCTCCACACATCAGAAGCAGTGTCTATCTTGTTTAGATGAGTTACGTTGTCAGGTCCCAGGAACTCCATGGCCAGTAGGTACATATCCTGTCGAGATATCGATATCGTTTAGAAGTTTATTCTGCATTTAAGGTACCGACCATTATGATAATTTGTAGAGACCGGGTAGGCAAAAAATGTTGAATTTCTGACAAAAATAAAAAAAACACTATATATTCTTCAAAATGATCTCAAACAATCTCCTGGTAGCTTCAGAACATCAATGGATTAAGTTGGAGGAAGAATTGAAGTAAAAATCAACATAATTCAAAAATGGTCAAATCTGGATTTTTTTAGCCAGACCGGGTAGGCAGAAATTGTTGAATTTCTGACAAAAATAAAAAAAACACTATATATTCTTCAAAATGATCTCAAACAATCTCCTGGTAGCTTCAGAACATCAATGGATTAAGTTGGAGAAAGAATTGAAGTAAAAATCAACATAATTCAAAAATGGTCAAATCTGGATTTTTTTAGCCAGACCGGGTAGGCAAAAAATGTTGAATTTCTGACAAAAATAAAAAAAACACTATATATTCTTCAAAATGATCTCAAACAATCTCCTGGTAGCTTCAGAACATCAATGGATTAAGTTGGAGGAAGAATTGAAGTAAAAATCAACATAATTCAAAAATGGTCAAATCTGGATTTTTTTAGCCAGACCGGGTAGGCAAAAAAATGTTGAATTTCTGACAAAAATAAAAAAAACTATATATTCTTCAAAATGATCTCAAACAATCTCCTTGTAGCTTCAGAACATCAATGTATTAAGTTGGAGAAAGAATTGAAGTAAAAATCAACATAATTCAAAAATGGTCAAATCTGGATTTTTAAGCCAGTGTCTATCCTTCATAACACACACCTGAATATCCGCTTCCTTTCTCGACACTTTCATAACACGTACATCAATATCTTCCTGTCTCCACACATCAGAAGCAGTGTCTATCTTGTTTAGATGAGTTACGTTGTCAGGTCCCAGGAACTCCATGGCCAGTAGGTACATATCCTGTCGAGATATCGATATCGTTTAGAAGTTTATTCTGCATTTAAGGTACCGACCATTATGATAATTTGTAGAGACCGGGTAGGCAAAAAATGTTGAATTTCTGACAAAAATAAAAAAAACACTATATATTCTTCAAAATGATCTCAAACAATCTCCTGGTAGCTTCAGAACATCAATGGATTAAGTTGGAGGAAGAATTGAAGTAAAAATCAACATAATTCAAAAATGGTCAAATCTGGATTTTTTTAGCCAGACCGGGTAGGCAAAAAATGTTGAATTTCTGACAAAAATAAAAAAAACACTATATATTCTTCAAAATGATCTCAAACAATCTCCTGGTAGCTTCAGAACATCAATGGATTAAGTTGGAGAAAGAATTGAAGTAAAAATCAACATAATTCAAAAATGGTCAAATCTGGATTTTTTTAGCCAGACCGGGTAGGCAGAAATTGTTGAATTTCTGACAAAAATAAAAAAAACACTATATATTCTTCAAAATGATCTCAAACAATCTCCTGGTAGCTTCAGAACATCAATGGATTAAGTTGGAGAAAGAATTGAAGTAAAAATCAACATAATTCAAAAATGGTCAAATCTGGATTTTTTTAGCCAGACCGGGTAGGCAAAAAATGTTGAATTTCTGACAAAAATAAAAAAAACACTATATATTCTTCAAAATGATCTCAAACAATCTCCTGGTAGCTTCAGAACATCAATGGATTAAGTTGGAGGAAGAATTGAAGTAAAAATCAACATAATTCAAAAATGGTCAAATCTGGATTTTTTTAGCCAGACCGGGTAGGCAAAAAAATGTTGAATTTCTGACAAAAATAAAAAAAACTATATATTCTTCAAAATGATCTCAAACAATCTCCTTGTAGCTTCAGAACATCAATGTATTAAGTTGGAGAAAGAATTGAAGTAAAAATCAACATAATTCAAAAATGGTCAAATCTGGATTTTTAAGCCAGTGTCTATCCTTCATAACACACACCTGAATATCCGCTTCCTTTCTCGACACTTTCATAACACGTACATCAATATCTTCCTGTCTCCACACATCAGAAGCAGTGTCTATCTTGTTTAGATGAGTTACGTTGTCAGGTCCCAGGAACTCCATGGCCAGTAGGTACATATCCTGTCGAGATATCGATATCGTTTAGAAGTTTATTCTGCATTTAAGGTACCGACCATTATGATAATTTGTAGAGACCGGGTAGGCAAAAAATGTTGAATTTCTGACAAAAATAAAAAAAACACTATATATTCTTCAAAATGATCTCAAACAATCTCCTGGTAGCTTCAGAACATCAATGGATTAAGTTGGAGGAAGAATTGAAGTAAAAATCAACATAATTCAAAAATGGTCAAATCTGGATTTTTTTAGCCAGACCGGGTAGGCAAAAAATGTTGAATTTCTGACAAAAATAAAAAAAACACTATATATTCTTCAAAATGATCTCAAACAATCTCCTGGTAGCTTCAGAACATCAATGGATTAAGTTGGAGAAAGAATTGAAGTAAAAATCAACATAATTCAAAAATGGTCAAATCTGGATTTTTTTAGCCAGACCGGGTAGGCAGAAATTGTTGAATTTCTGACAAAAATAAAAAAAACACTATATATTCTTCAAAATGATCTCAAACAATCTCCTGGTAGCTTCAGAACATCAATGGATTAAGTTGGAGAAAGAATTGAAGTAAAAATCAACATAATTCAAAAATGGTCAAATCTGGATTTTTTTAGCCAGACCGGGTAGGCAAAAAATGTTGAATTTCTGACAAAATAAAAAAAACACTATACATTCTTCAAAATGATCTCAAACAATCTCCTGGTAGCTTCAGAACATCAATGGATTAAGTTGGAGAAAGGATTGAAGTAAAAATCTACATAATTCAAAAATGGTCAAATCTGGATTTTTTTTAGCCAGACCGGGTAGGCAAAAAAATGTTGAATTTCTGACAAAAATAAAAAAAACACTATATATTCTTCAAAATGATCTCAAACAATCTCCTGGTAGCTTCAGAACATCAATGGATTAAGTTGGAGAAAGAATTGAAGTAAAAATCAACATAATTCAAAAATGGTCAAATCTGGATTTTTTAGTCAGTGTCTATCCTTCATAACACACACCTGAATATCCGCTTCCTTTCTCGACACCTTCATAACACGTACATCAATATCTTCCTGTCTCCACACATCAGAAGCAGTGTCTATCTTGTTTAGATGAGTTACGTTGTCAGGTCCCAGGAACTCCATGGCCAGTAGGTACATATCCTGTCGAGATATCGATATCGTTTAGAAGTTTATTCTGCATTTAAGGTACCGACCATTATGATAATTTGTAGAGACCGGGTAGGCAAAAAATGTTGAATTTCTGACAAAAATAACAAAAACACTATATATTCTTCAAAATGATCTCAAACAATCTCCTGGTAGCTTCAGAACATCAATGGATTAAGTTGGAGAAAGAATTGAAGTAAAAATCAACATAATTCAAAAATGGTCAAATCTGGATTTTTTTAGCCAGACCGGGTAGGCAAAAAAATGTTGAATTTCTGACAAAAATAAAAAAAACTATATATTCTTCAAAATGATCTCAAACAATCTCCTTGTAGCTTCAGAACATCAATGTATTAAGTTGGAGAAAGAATTGAAGTAAAAATCAACATAATTCAAAAATGGTCAAATCTGGATTTTTAAGCCAGTGTCTATCCTTCATAACACACACCTGAATATCCGCTTCCTTTCTCGACACTTTCATAACACGTACATCAATATCTTCCTGTCTCCACACATCAGAAGCAGTGTCTATCTTGTTTAGATGAGTTACGTTGTCAGGTCCCAGGAACTCCATGGCCAGTAGGTACATATCCTGTCGAGATATCGATATCGTTTAGAAGTTTATTCTGCATTTAAGGTACCGACCATTATGATAATTTGTAGAGACCGGGTAGGCAAAAAATGTTGAATTTCTGACAAAAATAAAAAAAACAC
Source organism: Actinernus sp. WN-2022 (assembly GCA_030867875.1). Taxonomy (NCBI): domain Eukaryota; kingdom Metazoa; phylum Cnidaria; class Anthozoa; order Actiniaria; family Actinernidae; genus Actinernus; species Actinernus sp. WN-2022. The sequence goes on along the minus strand of JAOWCC010001634.1, from coordinate 116,653,552 downwards.
TATATATTCTTCAAAATGATCTCAAACAATCTCCTGGTAGCTTCAGAACATCAATGGATTAAGTTGGAGGAAGAATTGAAGTAAAAATCAACATAATTCAAAAATGGTCAAATCTGGATTTTTTTAGCCAGACCGGGTAGGCAAAAAATGTTGAATTTCTGACAAAAATAAAAAAAACACTATATATTCTTCAAAATGATCTCAAACAATCTCCTGGTAGCTTCAGAACATCAATGGATTAAGTTGGAGAAAGAATTGAAGTAAAAATCAACATAATTCAAAAATGGTCAAATCTGGATTTTTTTAGCCAGACCGGGTAGGCAGAAATTGTTGAATTTCTGACAAAAATAAAAAAAACACTATATATTCTTCAAAATGATCTCAAACAATCTCCTGGTAGCTTCAGAACATCAATGGATTAAGTTGGAGAAAGAATTGAAGTAAAAATCAACATAATTCAAAAATGGTCAAATCTGGATTTTTTTAGCCAGACCGGGTAGGCAAAAAATGTTGAATTTCTGACAAAATAAAAAAAACACTATACATTCTTCAAAATGATCTCAAACAATCTCCTGGTAGCTTCAGAACATCAATGGATTAAGTTGGAGAAAGGATTGAAGTAAAAATCTACATAATTCAAAAATGGTCAAATCTGGATTTTTTTTAGCCAGACCGGGTAGGCAAAAAATGTTGAATTTCTGACAAAATAAAAAAACCACTATATATTCTTCAAAATGATCTCAAACAATCTCCTGGTAGCTTCAGAACATCAATGGATTAAGTTGGAGAAAGAATTGAAGTAAAAATCAACATAATTCAAAAATGGTCAAATCTGGATTTTTTTTAGCCAGACCGGGTAGGCAAAAAATGTTGAATTTCTGACAAAATAAAAAAACCACTATATATTCTTCAAAATGATCTCAAACAATCTCCTGGTAGCTTCAGAACATCAATGGATTAAGTTGGAGAAAGAATTGAAGTAAAAATCAACATAATTCAAAAATGGTCAAATCTGGATTTTTTAGTCAGTGTCTATCCTTCATAACACACACCTGAATATCCGCTTCCTTTCTCGACACCTTCATAACACGTACATCAATATCTTCCTGTCTCCACACATCAGAAGCAGTGTCTATCTTGTTTAGATGAGTTACGTTGTCAGGTCCCAGGAACTCCATGGCCAGTAGGTACATATCCTGTCGAGATATCGATATCGTTTAGAAGTTTATTCTGCATTTAAGGTACCGACCATTATGATAATTTGTAGAGACCGGGTAGGCAAAAAATGTTGAATTTCTGACAAAAATAACAAAAACACTATATATTCTTCAAAATGATCTCAAACAATCTCCTGGTAGCTTCAGAACATCAATGGATTAAGTTGGAGGAAGAATTGAAGTAAAAATCAACATAATTCAAAAATGGTCAAATCTGGATTTTTTTAGCCAGACCGGGTAGGCAAAAAATGTTGAATTTCTGACAAAAATAAAAAACACACTATATATTCTTCAAAATGATCTCAAACAATCTCCTGGTAGCTTCAGAACATCAATGGATTAAGTTGGAGAAAGAATTGAAGTAAAAATCAACATAATTCAAAAATGGTCAAATCTGGATTTTTTTAGCCAGACCGGGTAGGCAGAAATTGTTGAATTTCTGACAAAAATAAAAAAAACACTATATATTCTTCAAAATGATCTCAAACAATCTCCTGGTAGCTTCAGAACATCAATGGATTAAGTTGGAGAAAGAATTGAAGTAAAAATCAACATAATTCAAAAATGGTCAAATCTGGATTTTTTAGTCAGTGTCTATCCTTCATAACACACACCTGAATATCCGCTTCCTTTCTCGACACCTTCATAACACGTACATCAATATCTTCCTGTCTCCACACATCAGAAGCAGTGTCTATCTTGTTTAGATGAGTTACGTTGTCAGGTCCCAGGAACTCCATGGCCAGTAGGTACATATCCTGTCGAGATATCGATATCGTTTAGAAGTTTATTCTGCATTTAAGGTACCGACCATTATGATAATTTGTAGAGACCGGGTAGGCAAAAAATGTTGAATTTCTGACAAAAATAACAAAAACACTATATATTCTTCAAAATGATCTCAAACAATCTCCTGGTAGCTTCAGAACATCAATGGATTAAGTTGGAGAAAGAATTGAAGTAAAAATCAACATAATTCAAAAATGGTCAAATCTGGATTTTTTTAGCCAGACCGGGTAGGCAGAAATTGTTGAATTTCTGACAAAAATAAAAAAAACACTATATATTCTTCAAAATGATCTCAAACAATCTCCTGGTAGCTTCAGAACATCAATGGATTAAGTTGGAGAAAGAATTGAAGTAAAAATCAACATAATTCAAAAATGGTCAAATCTGGATTTTTTTAGCCAGACCGGGTAGGCAAAAAATGTTGAATTTCTGACAAAATAAAAAAAACACTATACATTCTTCAAAATGATCTCAAACAATCTCCTGGTAGCTTCAGAACATCAATGGATTAAGTTGGAGAAAGGATTGAAGTAAAAATCTACATAATTCAAAAATGGTCAAATCTGGATTTTTTTTAGCCAGACCGGGTAGGCAAAAAAATGTTGAATTTCTGACAAAAATAAAAAAAACACTATATATTCTTCAAAATGATCTCAAACAATCTCCTGGTAGCTTCAGAACATCAATGGATTAAGTTGGAGAAAGAATTGAAGTAAAAATCAACATAATTCAAAAATGGTCAAATCTGGATTTTTTAGTCAGTGTCTATCCTTCATAACACACACCTGAATATCCGCTTCCTTTCTCGACACCTTCATAACACGTACATCAATATCTTCCTGTCTCCACACATCAGAAGCAGTGTCTATCTTGTTTAGATGAGTTACGTTGTCAGGTCCCAGGAACTCCATGGCCAGTAGGTACATATCCTGTCGAGATATCGATATCGTTTAGAAGTTTATTCTGCATTTAAGGTACCGACCATTATGATAATTTGTAGAGACCGGGTAGGCAAAAAATGTTGAATTTCTGACAAAAATAACAAAAACACTATATATTCTTCAAAATGATCTCAAACAATCTCCTGGTAGCTTCAGAACATCAATGGATTAAGTTGGAGGAAGAATTGAAGTAAAAATCAACATAATTCAAAAATGGTCAAATCTGGATTTTTTTAGCCAGACCGGGTAGGCAAAAAATGTTGAATTTCTGACAAAAATAAAAAAAACACTATATATTCTTCAAAATGATCTCAAACAATCTCCTGGTAGCTTCAGAACATCAATGGATTAAGTTGGAGAAAGAATTGAAGTAAAAATCAACATAATTCAAAAATGGTCAAATCTGGATTTTTTTAGCCAGACCGGGTAGGCAGAAATTGTTGAATTTCTGACAAAAATAAAAAAAACACTATATATTCTTCAAAATGATCTCAAACAATCTCCTGGTAGCTTCAGAACATCAATGGATTAAGTTGGAGAAAGAATTGAAGTAAAAATCAACATAATTCAAAAATGGTCAAATCTGGATTTTTTTAGCCAGACCGGGTAGGCAAAAAATGTTGAATTTCTGACAAAATAAAAAAACCACTATATATTCTTCAAAATGATCTCAAACAATCTCCTGGTAGCTTCAGAACATCAATGGATTAAGTTGGAGAAAGAATTGAAGTAAAAATCAACATAATTCAAAAATGGTCAAATCTGGATTTTTTAGTCAGTGTCTATCCTTCATAACACACACCTGAATATCCGCTTCCTTTCTCGACACCTTCATAACACGTACATCAATATCTTCCTGTCTCCACACATCAGAAGCAGTGTCTATCTTGTTTAGATGAGTTACGTTGTCAGGTCCCAGGAACTCCATGGCCAGTAGGTACATATCCTGTCGAGATATCGATATCGTTTAGAAGTTTATTCTGCATTTAAGGTACCGACCATTATGATAATTTGTAGAGACCGGGTAGGCAAAAAATGTTGAATTTCTGACAAAAATAACAAAAACACTATATATTCTTCAAAATGATCTCAAACAATCTCCTGGTAGCTTCAGAACATCAATGGATTAAGTTGGAGGAAGAATTGAAGTAAAAATCAACATAATTCAAAAATGGTCAAATCTGGATTTTTTTAGCCAGACCGGGTAGGCAAAAAATGTTGAATTTCTGACAAAAATAAAAAAACACTATATATTCTTCAAAATGATCTCAAACAATCTCCTGGTAGCTTCAGAACATCAATGGATTAAGTTGGAGAAAGAATTGAAGTAAAAATCAACATAATTCAAAAATGGTCAAATCTGGATTTTTTTAGCCAGACCGGGTAGGCAAAAAATGTTGAATTTCTGACAAAATAAAAAAAACACTATACATTCTTCAAAATGATCTCAAACAATCTCCTGGTAGCTTCAGAACATCAATGGATTAAGTTGGAGAAAGGATTGAAGTAAAAATCTACATAATTCAAAAATGGTCAAATCTGGATTTTTTTTAGCCAGACCGGGTAGGCAAAAAAATGTTGAATTTCTGACAAAATAAAAAAAACACTATATATTCTTCAAAATGATCTCAAACAATCTCCTGGTAGCTTCAGAACATCAATGGATTAAGTTGGAGAAAGAATTGAAGTAAAAATCAACATAATTCAAAAATGGTCAAATCTGGATTTTTAAGCCAGTGTCTATCCTTCATAACACACACCTGAATATCCGCTTCCTTTCTCGACACTTTCATAACACGTACATCAATATCTTCCTGTCTCCACACATCAGAAGCAGTGTCTATCTTGTTTAGATGAGTTACGTTGTCAGGTCCCAGGAACTCCATGGCCAGTAGGTACATATCCTGTCGAGATATCGATATCGTTTAGAAGTTTATTCTGCATTTAAGGTGCCGACCATTATGATAATTTGTAGAGACCGGGTAGGCAAAAAATGTTGAATTTCTGACAAAAATAACAAAAACACTATATATTCTTCAAAATGATCTCAAACAATCTCCTGGTAGCTTCAGAACATCAATGGATTAAGTTGGAGGAAGAATTGAAGTAAAAATCAACATAATTCAAAAATGGTCAAATCTGGATTTTTTTAGCCAGACCGGGTAGGCAAAAAATGTTGAATTTCTGACAAAAATAAAAAAAACACTATATATTCTTCAAAATGATCTCAAACAATCTCCTGGTAGCTTCAGAACATCAATGGATTAAGTTGGAGAAAGAATTGAAGTAAAAATCAACATAATTCAAAAATGGTCAAATCTGGATTTTTTTAGCCAGACCGGGTAGGCAAAAAAATGTTGAATTTCTGACAAAAATAAAAAAAACTATATATTCTTCAAAATGATCTCAAACAATCTCCTTGTAGCTTCAGAACATCAATGTATTAAGTTGGAGAAAGAATTGAAGTAAAAATCAACATAATTCAAAAATGGTCAAATCTGGATTTTTAAGCCAGTGTCTATCCTTCATAACACACACCTGAATATCCGCTTCCTTTCTCGACACTTTCATAACACGTACATCAATATCTTCCTGTCTCCACACATCAGAAGCAGTGTCTATCTTGTTTAGATGAGTTACGTTGTCAGGTCCCAGGAACTCCATGGCCAGTAGGTACATATCCTGTCGAGATATCGATATCGTTTAGAAGTTTATTCTGCATTTAAGGTACCGACCATTATGATAATTTGTAGAGACCGGGTAGGCAAAAAATGTTGAATTTCTGACAAAAATAACAAAAACACTATATATTCTTCAAAATGATCTCAAACAATCTCCTGGTAGCTTCAGAACATCAATGGATTAAGTTGGAGAAAGAATTGAAGTAAAAATCAACATAATTCAAAAATGGTCAAATCTGGATTTTTTTAGCCAGACCGGGTAGGCAAAAAAATGTTGAATTTCTGACAAAAATAAAAAAAACTATATATTCTTCAAAATGATCTCAAACAATCTCCTTGTAGCTTCAGAACATCAATGTATTAAGTTGGAGAAAGAATTGAAGTAAAAATCAACATAATTCAAAAATGGTCAAATCTGGATTTTTAAGCCAGTGTCTATCCTTCATAACACACACCTGAATATCCGCTTCCTTTCTCGACACTTTCATAACACGTACATCAATATCTTCCTGTCTCCACACATCAGAAGCAGTGTCTATCTTGTTTAGATGAGTTACGTTGTCAGGTCCCAGGAACTCCATGGCCAGTAGGTACATATCCTGTCGAGATATCGATATCGTTTAGAAGTTTATTCTGCATTTAAGGTACCGACCATTATGATAATTTGTAGAGACCGGGTAGGCAAAAAATGTTGAATTTCTGACAAAAATAAAAAAACACTATATATTCTTCAAAATGATCTCAAACAATCTCCTGGTAGCTTCAGAACATCAATGGATTAAGTTGGAGGAAGAATTGAAGTAAAAATCAACATAATTCAAAAATGGTCAAATCTGGATTTTTTTAGCCAGACCGGGTAGGCAAAAAATGTTGAATTTCTGACAAAAATAAAAAAAACACTATATATTCTTCAAAATGATCTCAAACAATCTCCTGGTAGCTTCAGAACATCAATGGATTAAGTTGGAGAAAGAATTGAAGTAAAAATCAACATAATTCAAAAATGGTCAAATCTGGATTTTTAAGCCAGTGTCTATCCTTCATAACACACACCTGAATATCCGCTTCCTTTCTCGACACCTTCATAACACGTACATCAATATCTTCCTGTCTCCACACATCAGAAGCAGTGTCTATCTTGTTTAGATGAGTTACGTTGTCAGGTCCCAGGAACTCCATGGCCAGTAGGTACATATCCTGTCGAGATATCGATATCGTTTAGAAGTTTATTCTGCATTTAAGGTACCGACCATTATGATAATTTGTAGAGACCGGGTAGGCAAAAAATGTTGAATTTCTGACAAAAATAACAAAAACACTATATATTCTTCAAAATGATCTCAAACAATCTCCTGGTAGCTTCAGAACATCAATGGATTAAGTTGGAGGAAGAATTGAAGTAAAAATCAACATAATTCAAAAATGGTCAAATCTGGATTTTTTTAGCCAGACCGGGTAGGCAAAAAATGTTGAATTTCTGACAAAAATAACAAAAACACTATATATTCTTCAAAATGATCTCAAACAATCTCCTGGTAGCTTCAGAACATCAATGGATTAAGTTGGAGAAAGAATTGAAGTAAAAATCAACATAATTCAAAAATGGTCAAATCTGGATTTTTTTAGCCAGACCGGGTAGGCAAAAAATGTTGAATTTCTGACAAAATAAAAAAAACACTATACATTCTTCAAAATGATCTCAAACAATCTCCTGGTAGCTTCAGAACATCAATGGATTAAGTTGGAGAAAGGATTGAAGTAAAAATCTACATAATTCAAAAATGGTCAAATCTGGATTTTTTTTAGCCAGACCGGGTAGGCAAAAAAATGTTGAATTTCTGACAAAAATAACAAAAACACTATATATTCTTCAAAATGATCTCAAACAATCTCCTGGTAGCTTCAGAACATCAATGGATTAAGTTGGAGGAAGAATTGAAGTAAAAATCAACATAATTCAAAAATGGTCAAATCTGGATTTTTTTAGCCAGACCGGGTAGGCAAAAAATGTTGAATTTCTGACAAAATAAAAAAAACACTATACATTCTTCAAAATGATCTCAAACAATCTCCTGGTAGCTTCAGAACATCAATGGATTAAGTTGGAGAAAGGATTGAAGTAAAAATCTACATAATTCAAAAATGGTCAAATCTGGATTTTTTTTAGCCAGACCGGGTAGGCAAAAAATGTTGAATTTCTGACAAAATAAAAAAACCACTATATATTCTTCAAAATGATCTCAAACAATCTCCTGGTAGCTTCAGAACATCAATGGATTAAGTTGGAGAAAGAATTGAAGTAAAAATCAACATAATTCAAAAATGGTCAAATCTGGATTTTTTTTAGCCAGACCGGGTAGGCAAAAAATGTTGAATTTCTGACAAAATAAAAAAACCACTATATATTCTTCAAAATGATCTCAAACAATCTCCTGGTAGCTTCAGAACATCAATGGATTAAGTTGGAGAAAGAATTGAAGTAAAAATCAACATAATTCAAAAATGGTCAAATCTGGATTTTTTAGTCAGTGTCTATCCTTCATAACACACACCTGAATATCCGCTTCCTTTCTCGACACCTTCATAACACGTACATCAATATCTTCCTGTCTCCACACATCAGAAGCAGTGTCTATCTTGTTTAGATGAGTTACGTTGTCAGGTCCCAGGAACTCCATGGCCAGTAGGTACATATCCTGTCGAGATATCGATATCGTTTAGAAGTTTATTCTGCATTTAAGGTACCGACCATTATGATAATTTGTAGAGACCGGGTAGGCAAAAAATGTTGAATTTCTGACAAAAATAACAAAAACACTATATATTCTTCAAAATGATCTCAAACAATCTCCTGGTAGCTTCAGAACATCAATGGATTAAGTTGGAGGAAGAATTGAAGTAAAAATCAACATAATTCAAAAATGGTCAAATCTGGATTTTTTTAGCCAGACCGGGTAGGCAGAAATTGTTGAATTTCTGACAAAAATAAAAAAAACACTATATATTCTTCAAAATGATCTCAAACAATCTCCTGGTAGCTTCAGAACATCAATGGATTAAGTTGGAGAAAGAATTGAAGTAAAAATCAACATAATTCAAAAATGGTCAAATCTGGATTTTTTTAGCCAGACCGGGTAGGCAAAAAATGTTGAATTTCTGACAAAATAAAAAAAACACTATATATTCTTCAAAATGATCTCAAACAATCTCCTGGTAGCTTCAGAACATCAATGGATTAAGTTGGAGAAAGAATTGAAGTAAAAATCAACATAATTCAAAAATGGTCAAATCTGGATTTTTTAGTCAGTGTCTATCCTTCATAACACACACCTGAATATCCGCTTCCTTTCTCGACACCTTCATAACACGTACATCAATATCTTCCTGTCTCCACACATCAGAAGCAGTGTCTATCTTGTTTAGATGAGTTACGTTGTCAGGTCCCAGGAACTCCATGGCCAGTAGGTACATATCCTGTCGAGATATCGATATCGTTTAGAAGTTTATTCTGCATTTAAGGTACCGACCATTATGATAATTTGTAGAGACCGGGTAGGCAAAAAATGTTGAATTTCTGACAAAAATAACAAAAACACTATATATTCTTCAAAATGATCTCAAACAATCTCCTGGTAGCTTCAGAACATCAATGGATTAAGTTGGAGGAAGAATTGAAGTAAAAATCAACATAATTCAAAAATGGTCAAATCTGGATTTTTTTAGCCAGACCGGGTAGGCAAAAAATGTTGAATTTCTGACAAAAATAAAAAAACACTATATATTCTTCAAAATGATCTCAAACAATCTCCTGGTAGCTTCAGAACATCAATGGATTAAGTTGGAGAAAGAATTGAAGTAAAAATCAACATAATTCAAAAATGGTCAAATCTGGATTTTTTTAGCCAGACCGGGTAGGCAAAAAATGTTGAATTTCTGACAAAATAAAAAAAACACTATACATTCTTCAAAATGATCTCAAACAATCTCCTGGTAGCTTCAGAACATCAATGGATTAAGTTGGAGAAAGGATTGAAGTAAAAATCTACATAATTCAAAAATGGTCAAATCTGGATTTTTTTTAGCCAGACCGGGTAGGCAAAAAAATGTTGAATTTCTGACAAAATAAAAAAAACACTATATATTCTTCAAAATGATCTCAAACAATCTCCTGGTAGCTTCAGAACATCAATGGATTAAGTTGGAGAAAGAATTGAAGTAAAAATCAACATAATTCAAAAATGGTCAAATCTGGATTTTTAAGCCAGTGTCTATCCTTCATAACACACACCTGAATATCCGCTTCCTTTCTCGACACTTTCATAACACGTACATCAATATCTTCCTGTCTCCACACATCAGAAGCAGTGTCTATCTTGTTTAGATGAGTTACGTTGTCAGGTCCCAGGAACTCCATGGCCAGTAGGTACATATCCTGTCGAGATATCGATATCGTTTAGAAGTTTATTCTGCATTTAAGGTGCCGACCATTATGATAATTTGTAGAGACCGGGTAGGCAAAAAATGTTGAATTTCTGACAAAAATAACAAAAACACTATATATTCTTCAAAATGATCTCAAACAATCTCCTGGTAGCTTCAGAACATCAATGGATTAAGTTGGAGGAAGAATTGAAGTAAAAATCAACATAATTCAAAAATGGTCAAATCTGGATTTTTTTAGCCAGACCGGGTAGGCAAAAAATGTTGAATTTCTGACAAAAATAAAAAAAACACTATATATTCTTCAAAATGATCTCAAACAATCTCCTGGTAGCTTCAGAACATCAATGGATTAAGTTGGAGAAAGAATTGAAGTAAAAATCAACATAATTCAAAAATGGTCAAATCTGGATTTTTTTAGCCAGACCGGGTAGGCAAAAAAATGTTGAATTTCTGACAAAAATAAAAAAAACTATATATTCTTCAAAATGATCTCAAACAATCTCCTTGTAGCTTCAGAACATCAATGTATTAAGTTGGAGAAAGAATTGAAGTAAAAATCAACATAATTCAAAAATGGTCAAATCTGGATTTTTAAGCCAGTGTCTATCCTTCATAACACACACCTGAATATCCGCTTCCTTTCTCGACACTTTCATAACACGTACATCAATATCTTCCTGTCTCCACACATCAGAAGCAGTGTCTATCTTGTTTAGATGAGTTACGTTGTCAGGTCCCAGGAACTCCATGGCCAGTAGGTACATATCCTGTCGAGATATCGATATCGTTTAGAAGTTTATTCTGCATTTAAGGTACCGACCATTATGATAATTTGTAGAGACCGGGTAGGCAAAAAATGTTGAATTTCTGACAAAAATAACAAAAACACTATATATTCTTCAAAATGATCTCAAACAATCTCCTGGTAGCTTCAGAACATCAATGGATTAAGTTGGAGAAAGAATTGAAGTAAAAATCAACATAATTCAAAAATGGTCAAATCTGGATTTTTTTAGCCAGACCGGGTAGGCAAAAAAATGTTGAATTTCTGACAAAAATAAAAAAAACTATATATTCTTCAAAATGATCTCAAACAATCTCCTTGTAGCTTCAGAACATCAATGTATTAAGTTGGAGAAAGAATTGAAGTAAAAATCAACATAATTCAAAAATGGTCAAATCTGGATTTTTAAGCCAGTGTCTATCCTTCATAACACACACCTGAATATCCGCTTCCTTTCTCGACACTTTCATAACACGTACATCAATATCTTCCTGTCTCCACACATCAGAAGCAGTGTCTATCTTGTTTAGATGAGTTACGTTGTCAGGTCCCAGGAACTCCATGGCCAGTAGGTACATATCCTGTCGAGATATCGATATCGTTTAGAAGTTTATTCTGCATTTAAGGTACCGACCATTATGATAATTTGTAGAGACCGGGTAGGCAAAAAATGTTGAATTTCTGACAAAAATAAAAAAACACTATATATTCTTCAAAATGATCTCAAACAATCTCCTGGTAGCTTCAGAACATCAATGGATTAAGTTGGAGGAAGAATTGAAGTAAAAATCAACATAATTCAAAAATGGTCAAATCTGGATTTTTTTAGCCAGACCGGGTAGGCAAAAAATGTTGAATTTCTGACAAAAATAAAAAAAACACTATATATTCTTCAAAATGATCTCAAACAATCTCCTGGTAGCTTCAGAACATCAATGGATTAAGTTGGAGAAAGAATTGAAGTAAAAATCAACATAATTCAAAAATGGTCAAATCTGGATTTTTAAGCCAGTGTCTATCCTTCATAACACACACCTGAATATCCGCTTCCTTTCTCGACACCTTCATAACACGTACATCAATATCTTCCTGTCTCCACACATCAGAAGCAGTGTCTATCTTGTTTAGATGAGTTACGTTGTCAGGTCCCAGGAACTCCATGGCCAGTAGGTACATATCCTGTCGAGATATCGATATCGTTTAGAAGTTTATTCTGCATTTAAGGTACCGACCATTATGATAATTTGTAGAGACCGGGTAGGCAAAAAATGTTGAATTTCTGACAAAAATAACAAAAACACTATATATTCTTCAAAATGATCTCAAACAATCTCCTGGTAGCTTCAGAACATCAATGGATTAAGTTGGAGGAAGAATTGAAGTAAAAATCAACATAATTCAAAAATGGTCAAATCTGGATTTTTTTAGCCAGACCGGGTAGGCAAAAAATGTTGAATTTCTGACAAAAATAACAAAAACACTATATATTCTTCAAAATGATCTCAAACAATCTCCTGGTAGCTTCAGAACATCAATGGATTAAGTTGGAGAAAGAATTGAAGTAAAAATCAACATAATTCAAAAATGGTCAAATCTGGATTTTTTTAGCCAGACCGGGTAGGCAAAAAATGTTGAATTTCTGACAAAATAAAAAAAACACTATACATTCTTCAAAATGATCTCAAACAATCTCCTGGTAGCTTCAGAACATCAATGGATTAAGTTGGAGAAAGGATTGAAGTAAAAATCTACATAATTCAAAAATGGTCAAATCTGGATTTTTTTTAGCCAGACCGGGTAGGCAAAAAAATGTTGAATTTCTGACAAAAATAACAAAAACACTATATATTCTTCAAAATGATCTCAAACAATCTCCTGGTAGCTTCAGAACATCAATGGATTAAGTTGGAGGAAGAATTGAAGTAAAAATCAACATAATTCAAAAATGGTCAAATCTGGATTTTTTTAGCCAGACCGGGTAGGCAAAAAATGTTGAATTTCTGACAAAATAAAAAAAACACTATACATTCTTCAAAATGATCTCAAACAATCTCCTGGTAGCTTCAGAACATCAATGGATTAAGTTGGAGAAAGGATTGAAGTAAAAATCTACATAATTCAAAAATGGTCAAATCTGGATTTTTTTTAGCCAGACCGGGTAGGCAAAAAATGTTGAATTTCTGACAAAATAAAAAAACCACTATATATTCTTCAAAATGATCTCAAACAATCTCCTGGTAGCTTCAGAACATCAATGGATTAAGTTGGAGAAAGAATTGAAGTAAAAATCAACATAATTCAAAAATGGTCAAATCTGGATTTTTTTTAGCCAGACCGGGTAGGCAAAAAATGTTGAATTTCTGACAAAATAAAAAAACCACTATATATTCTTCAAAATGATCTCAAACAATCTCCTGGTAGCTTCAGAACATCAATGGATTAAGTTGGAGAAAGAATTGAAGTAAAAATCAACATAATTCAAAAATGGTCAAATCTGGATTTTTTAGTCAGTGTCTATCCTTCATAACACACACCTGAATATCCGCTTCCTTTCTCGACACCTTCATAACACGTACATCAATATCTTCCTGTCTCCACACATCAGAAGCAGTGTCTATCTTGTTTAGATGAGTTACGTTGTCAGGTCCCAGGAACTCCATGGCCAGTAGGTACATATCCTGTCGAGATATCGATATCGTTTAGAAGTTTATTCTGCATTTAAGGTACCGACCATTATGATAATTTGTAGAGACCGGGTAGGCAAAAAATGTTGAATTTCTGACAAAAATAACAAAAACACTATATATTCTTCAAAATGATCTCAAACAATCTCCTGGTAGCTTCAGAACATCAATGGATTAAGTTGGAGGAAGAATTGAAGTAAAAATCAACATAATTCAAAAATGGTCAAATCTGGATTTTTTTAGCCAGACCGGGTAGGCAAAAAATGTTGAATTTCTGACAAAAATAAAAAACACACTATATATTCTTCAAAATGATCTCAAACAATCTCCTGGTAGCTTCAGAACATCAATGGATTAAGTTGGAGAAAGAATTGAAGTAAAAATCAACATAATTCAAAAATGGTCAAATCTGGATTTTTTTAGCCAGACCGGGTAGGCAGAAATTGTTGAATTTCTGACAAAAATAAAAAAAACACTATATATTCTTCAAAATGATCTCAAACAATCTCCTGGTAGCTTCAGAACATCAATGGATTAAGTTGGAGAAAGAATTGAAGTAAAAATCAACATAATTCAAAAATGGTCAAATCTGGATTTTTTAGTCAGTGTCTATCCTTCATAACACACACCTGAATATCCGCTTCCTTTCTCGACACCTTCATAACACGTACATCAATATCTTCCTGTCTCCACACATCAGAAGCAGTGTCTATCTTGTTTAGATGAGTTACGTTGTCAGGTCCCAGGAACTCCATGGCCAGTAGGTACATATCCTGTCGAGATATCGATATCGTTTAGAAGTTTATTCTGCATTTAAGGTACCGACCATTATGATAATTTGTAGAGACCGGGTAGGCAAAAAATGTTGAATTTCTGACAAAAATAACAAAAACACTATATATTCTTCAAAATGATCTCAAACAATCTCCTGGTAGCTTCAGAACATCAATGGATTAAGTTGGAGAAAGAATTGAAGTAAAAATCAACATAATTCAAAAATGGTCAAATCTGGATTTTTTTAGCCAGACCGGGTAGGCAGAAATTGTTGAATTTCTGACAAAAATAAAAAAAACACTATATATTCTTCAAAATGATCTCAAACAATCTCCTGGTAGCTTCAGAACATCAATGGATTAAGTTGGAGAAAGAATTGAAGTAAAAATCAACATAATTCAAAAATGGTCAAATCTGGATTTTTTTAGCCAGACCGGGTAGGCAAAAAATGTTGAATTTCTGACAAAATAAAAAAAACACTATACATTCTTCAAAATGATCTCAAACAATCTCCTGGTAGCTTCAGAACATCAATGGATTAAGTTGGAGAAAGGATTGAAGTAAAAATCTACATAATTCAAAAATGGTCAAATCTGGATTTTTTTTAGCCAGACCGGGTAGGCAAAAAAATGTTGAATTTCTGACAAAAATAAAAAAAACACTATATATTCTTCAAAATGATCTCAAACAATCTCCTGGTAGCTTCAGAACATCAATGGATTAAGTTGGAGAAAGAATTGAAGTAAAAATCAACATAATTCAAAAATGGTCAAATCTGGATTTTTTAGTCAGTGTCTATCCTTCATAACACACACCTGAATATCCGCTTCCTTTCTCGACACCTTCATAACACGTACATCAATATCTTCCTGTCTCCACACATCAGAAGCAGTGTCTATCTTGTTTAGATGAGTTACGTTGTCAGGTCCCAGGAACTCCATGGCCAGTAGGTACATATCCTGTCGAGATATCGATATCGTTTAGAAGTTTATTCTGCATTTAAGGTACCGACCATTATGATAATTTGTAGAGACCGGGTAGGCAAAAAATGTTGAATTTCTGACAAAAATAACAAAAACACTATATATTCTTCAAAATGATCTCAAACAATCTCCTGGTAGCTTCAGAACATCAATGGATTAAGTTGGAGGAAGAATTGAAGTAAAAATCAACATAATTCAAAAATGGTCAAATCTGGATTTTTATAGCCAGACCGGGTAGGCAAAAAATGTTGAATTTCTGACAAAAATAAAAAAACACTATATATTCTTCAAAATGATCTCAAACAATCTCCTGGTAGCTTCAGAACATCAATGGATTAAGTTGGAGAAAGAATTGAAGTAAAAATCAACATAATTCAAAAATGGTCAAATCTGGATTTTTTTAGCCAGACCGGGTAGGCAAAAAATGTTGAATTTCTGACAAAATAAAAAAAACACTATACATTCTTCAAAATGATCTCAAACAATCTCCTGGTAGCTTCAGAACATCAATGGATTAAGTTGGAGAAAGGATTGAAGTAAAAATCTACATAATTCAAAAATGGTCAAATCTGGATTTTTTTTAGCCAGACCGGGTAGGCAAAAAAATGTTGAATTTCTGACAAAATAAAAAAAACATTATATATTCTTCAAAATGATCTCAAACAATCTCCTGGTAGCTTCAGAACATCAATGGATTAAGTTGGAGAAAGAATTGAAGTAAAAATCAACATAATTCAAAAATGGTCAAATCTGGATTTTTAAGCCAGTGTCTATCCTTCATAACACACACCTGAATATCCGCTTCCTTTCTCGACACTTTCATAACACGTACATCAATATCTTCCTGTCTCCACACATCAGAAGCAGTGTCTATCTTGTTTAGATGAGTTACGTTGTCAGGTCCCAGGAACTCCATGGCCAGTAGGTACATATCCTGTCGAGATATCGATATCGTTTAGAAGTTTATTCTGCATTTAAGGTGCCGACCATTATGATAATTTGTAGAGACCGGGTAGGCAAAAAATGTTGAATTTCTGACAAAAATAACAAAAACACTATATATTCTTCAAAATGATCTCAAACAATCTCCTGGTAGCTTCAGAACATCAATGGATTAAGTTGGAGGAAGAATTGAAGTAAAAATCAACATAATTCAAAAATGGTCAAATCTGGATTTTTTTAGCCAGACCGGGTAGGCAAAAAATGTTGAATTTCTGACAAAAATAAAAAAAACACTATATATTCTTCAAAATGATCTCAAACAATCTCCTGGTAGCTTCAGAACATCAATGGATTAAGTTGGAGAAAGAATTGAAGTAAAAATCAACATAATTCAAAAATGGTCAAATCTGGATTTTTTTAGCCAGACCGGGTAGGCAAAAAAATGTTGAATTTCTGACAAAAATAAAAAAAACTATATATTCTTCAAAATGATCTCAAACAATCTCCTTGTAGCTTCAGAACATCAATGTATTAAGTTGGAGAAAGAATTGAAGTAAAAATCAACATAATTCAAAAATGGTCAAATCTGGATTTTTAAGCCAGTGTCTATCCTTCATAACACACACCTGAATATCCGCTTCCTTTCTCGACACTTTCATAACACGTACATCAATATCTTCCTGTCTCCACACATCAGAAGCAGTGTCTATCTTGTTTAGATGAGTTACGTTGTCAGGTCCCAGGAACTCCATGGCCAGTAGGTACATATCCTGTCGAGATATCGATATCGTTTAGAAGTTTATTCTGCATTTAAGGTACCGACCATTATGATAATTTGTAGAGACCGGGTAGGCAAAAAATGTTGAATTTCTGACAAAAATAACAAAAACACTATATATTCTTCAAAATGATCTCAAACAATCTCCTGGTAGCTTCAGAACATCAATGGATTAAGTTGGAGAAAGAATTGAAGTAAAAATCAACATAATTCAAAAATGGTCAAATCTGGATTTTTTTAGCCAGACCGGGTAGGCAAAAAAATGTTGAATTTCTGACAAAAATAAAAAAAACTATATATTCTTCAAAATGATCTCAAACAATCTCCTTGTAGCTTCAGAACATCAATGTATTAAGTTGGAGAAAGAATTGAAGTAAAAATCAACATAATTCAAAAATGGTCAAATCTGGATTTTTAAGCCAGTGTCTATCCTTCATAACACACACCTGAATATCCGCTTCCTTTCTCGACACTTTCATAACACGTACATCAATATCTTCCTGTCTCCACACATCAGAAGCAGTGTCTATCTTGTTTAGATGAGTTACGTTGTCAGGTCCCAGGAACTCCATGGCCAGTAGGTACATATCCTGTCGAGATATCGATATCGTTTAGAAGTTTATTCTGCATTTAAGGTACCGACCATTATGATAATTTGTAGAGACCGGGTAGGCAAAAAATGTTGAATTTCTGACAAAAATAAAAAAACACTATATATTCTTCAAAATGATCTCAAACAATCTCCTGGTAGCTTCAGAACATCAATGGATTAAGTTGGAGGAAGAATTGAAGTAAAAATCAACATAATTCAAAAATGGTCAAATCTGGATTTTTTTAGCCAGACCGGGTAGGCAAAAAATGTTGAATTTCTGACAAAAATAAAAAAAACACTATATATTCTTCAAAATGATCTCAAACAATCTCCTGGTAGCTTCAGAACATCAATGGATTAAGTTGGAGAAAGAATTGAAGTAAAAATCAACATAATTCAAAAATGGTCAAATCTGGATTTTTAAGCCAGTGTCTATCCTTCATAACACACACCTGAATATCCGCTTCCTTTCTCGACACCTTCATAACACGTACATCAATATCTTCCTGTCTCCACACATCAGAAGCAGTGTCTATCTTGTTTAGATGAGTTACGTTGTCAGGTCCCAGGAACTCCATGGCCAGTAGGTACATATCCTGTCGAGATATCGATATCGTTTAGAAGTTTATTCTGCATTTAAGGTACCGACCATTATGATAATTTGTAGAGACCGGGTAGGCAAAAAATGTTGAATTTCTGACAAAAATAACAAAAACACTATATATTCTTCAAAATGATCTCAAACAATCTCCTGGTAGCTTCAGAACATCAATGGATTAAGTTGGAGGAAGAATTGAAGTAAAAATCAACATAATTCAAAAATGGTCAAATCTGGATTTTTTTAGCCAGACCGGGTAGGCAAAAAATGTTGAATTTCTGACAAAAATAAAAAACACACTATATATTCTTCAAAATGATCTCAAACAATCTCCTGGTAGCTTCAGAACATCAATGGATTAAGTTGGAGAAAGAATTGAAGTAAAAATCAACATAATTCAAAAATGGTCAAATCTGGATTTTTTTAGCCAGACCGGGTAGGCAGAAATTGTTGAATTTCTGACAAAAATAAAAAAAACACTATATATTCTTCAAAATGATCTCAAACAATCTCCTGGTAGCTTCAGAACATCAATGGATTAAGTTGGAGAAAGAATTGAAGTAAAAATCAACATAATTCAAAAATGGTCAAATCTGGATTTTTTTAGCCAGACCGGGTAGGCAAAAAATGTTGAATTTCTGACAAAAATAAAAAAAACACTACATATTCTTCAAAATGATCTCAAACAATCTCCTGGTAGCTTCAGAACATCAATGGATTAAGTTGGAGGAAGAATTGAAGTAAAAATCAACATAATTCAAAAATGGTCAAATCTGGATT
Organism: Actinernus sp. WN-2022; assembly: GCA_030867875.1. NCBI lineage: Eukaryota > Metazoa > Cnidaria > Anthozoa > Actiniaria > Actinernidae > Actinernus > Actinernus sp. WN-2022. The sequence goes on along the minus strand of JAOWCC010001634.1, from coordinate 116,634,566 downwards.
TTTTTAGCCAGACCGGGTAGGCAAAAAATGTTGAATTTCTGACAAAAATAAAAAAAACACTACATATTCTTCAAAATGATCTCAAACAATCTCCTGGTAGCTTCAGAACATCAATGGATTAAGTTGGAGAAAGAATTGAAGTAAAAATCAACATAATTCAAAAATGGTCAAATCTGGATTTTTTTAGCCAGACCGGGTAGGCAAAAAATGTTGAATTTCTGACAAAATAAAAAAAACACTATACATTCTTCAAAATGATCTCAAACAATCTCCTGGTAGCTTCAGAACATCAATGGATTAAGTTGGAGAAAGGATTGAAGTAAAAATCTACATAATTCAAAAATGGTCAAATCTGGATTTTTTTTAGCCAGACCGGGTAGGCAAAAAAATGTTGAATTTCTGACAAAAATAAAAAAAACACTATATATTCTTCAAAATGATCTCAAACAATCTCCTGGTAGCTTCAGAACATCAATGGATTAAGTTGGAGAAAGAATTGAAGTAAAAATCAACATAATTCAAAAATGGTCAAATCTGGATTTTTTAGTCAGTGTCTATCCTTCATAACACACACCTGAATATCCGCTTCCTTTCTCGACACCTTCATAACACGTACATCAATATCTTCCTGTCTCCACACATCAGAAGCAGTGTCTATCTTGTTTAGATGAGTTACGTTGTCAGGTCCCAGGAACTCCATGGCCAGTAGGTACATATCCTGTCGAGATATCGATATCGTTTAGAAGTTTATTCTGCATTTAAGGTACCGACCATTATGATAATTTGTAGAGACCGGGTAGGCAAAAAATGTTGAATTTCTGACAAAAATAACAAAAACACTATATATTCTTCAAAATGATCTCAAACAATCTCCTGGTAGCTTCAGAACATCAATGGATTAAGTTGGAGGAAGAATTGAAGTAAAAATCAACATAATTCAAAAATGGTCAAATCTGGATTTTTTTAGCCAGACCGGGTAGGCAAAAAATGTTGAATTTCTGACAAAAATAACAAAAACACTATATATTCTTCAAAATGATCTCAAACAATCTCCTGGTAGCTTCAGAACATCAATGGATTAAGTTGGAGGAAGAATTGAAGTAAAAATCAACATAATTCAAAAATGGTCAAATCTGGATTTTTTTAGCCAGACCGGGTAGGCAAAAAATGTTGAATTTCTGACAAAAATAAAAAAAACACTATATATTCTTCAAAATGATCTCAAACAATCTCCTGGTAGCTTCAGAACATCAATGGATTAAGTTGGAGAAAGAATTGAAGTAAAAATCAACATAATTCAAAAATGGTCAAATCTGGATTTTTTTAGCCAGACCGGGTAGGCAGAAATTGTTGAATTTCTGACAAAAATAAAAAAAACACTATATATTCTTCAAAATGATCTCAAACAATCTCCTGGTAGCTTCAGAACATCAATGGATTAAGTTGGAGAAAGAATTGAAGTAAAAATCAACATAATTCAAAAATGGTCAAATCTGGATTTTTTTAGCCAGACCGGGTAGGCAAAAAATGTTGAATTTCTGACAAAAATAAAAAAAACACTATATATTCTTCAAAATGATCTCAAACAATCTCCTGGTAGCTTCAGAACATCAATGGATTAAGTTGGAGGAAGAATTGAAGTAAAAATCAACATAATTCAAAAATGGTCAAATCTGGATTTTTTAGTCAGTGTCTATCCTTCATAACACACACCTGAATATCCGCTTCCTTTCTCGACACCTTCATAACACGTACATCAATATCTTCCTGTCTCCACACATCAGAAGCAGTGTCTATCTTGTTTAGATGAGTTACGTTGTCAGGTCCCAGGAACTCCATGGCCAGTAGGTACATATCCTGTCGAGATATCGATATCGTTTAGAAGTTTATTCTGCATTTAAGGTACCGACCATTATGATAATTTGTAGAGACCGGGTAGGCAAAAAATGTTGAATTTCTGACAAAAATAAAAAAAACACTATATATTCTTCAAAATGATCTCAAACAATCTCCTGGTAGCTTCAGAACATCAATGGATTAAGTTGGAGGAAGAATTGAAGTAAAAATCAACATAATTCAAAAATGGTCAAATCTGGATTTTTTTAGCCAGACCGGGTAGGCAGAAATTGTTGAATTTCTGACAAAAATAAAAAAAACACTATATATTCTTCAAAATGATCTCAAACAATCTCCTGGTAGCTTCAGAACATCAATGGATTAAGTTGGAGAAAGAATTGAAGTAAAAATCAACATAATTCAAAAATGGTCAAATCTGGATTTTTTTAGCCAGACCGGGTAGGCAAAAAATGTTGAATTTCTGACAAAAATAAAAAAAACACTATATATTCTTCAAAATGATCTCAAACAATCTCCTGGTAGCTTCAGAACATCAATGGATTAAGTTGGAGGAAGAATTGAAGTAAAAATCAACATAATTCAAAAATGGTCAAATCTGGATTTTTTTAGCCAGACCGGGTAGGCAAAAAAATGTTGAATTTCTGACAAAAATAAAAAAAACTATATATTCTTCAAAATGATCTCAAACAATCTCCTTGTAGCTTCAGAACATCAATGTATTAAGTTGGAGAAAGAATTGAAGTAAAAATCAACATAATTCAAAAATGGTCAAATCTGGATTTTTAAGCCAGTGTCTATCCTTCATAACACACACCTGAATATCCGCTTCCTTTCTCGACACTTTCATAACACGTACATCAATATCTTCCTGTCTCCACACATCAGAAGCAGTGTCTATCTTGTTTAGATGAGTTACGTTGTCAGGTCCCAGGAACTCCATGGCCAGTAGGTACATATCCTGTCGAGATATCGATATCGTTTAGAAGTTTATTCTGCATTTAAGGTACCGACCATTATGATAATTTGTAGAGACCGGGTAGGCAAAAAATGTTGAATTTCTGACAAAAATAAAAAAAACACTATATATTCTTCAAAATGATCTCAAACAATCTCCTGGTAGCTTCAGAACATCAATGGATTAAGTTGGAGGAAGAATTGAAGTAAAAATCAACATAATTCAAAAATGGTCAAATCTGGATTTTTTTAGCCAGACCGGGTAGGCAAAAAATGTTGAATTTCTGACAAAAATAAAAAAAACACTATATATTCTTCAAAATGATCTCAAACAATCTCCTGGTAGCTTCAGAACATCAATGGATTAAGTTGGAGAAAGAATTGAAGTAAAAATCAACATAATTCAAAAATGGTCAAATCTGGATTTTTTTAGCCAGACCGGGTAGGCAGAAATTGTTGAATTTCTGACAAAAATAAAAAAAACACTATATATTCTTCAAAATGATCTCAAACAATCTCCTGGTAGCTTCAGAACATCAATGGATTAAGTTGGAGAAAGAATTGAAGTAAAAATCAACATAATTCAAAAATGGTCAAATCTGGATTTTTTTAGCCAGACCGGGTAGGCAAAAAATGTTGAATTTCTGACAAAAATAAAAAAAACACTATATATTCTTCAAAATGATCTCAAACAATCTCCTGGTAGCTTCAGAACATCAATGGATTAAGTTGGAGGAAGAATTGAAGTAAAAATCAACATAATTCAAAAATGGTCAAATCTGGATTTTTTTAGCCAGACCGGGTAGGCAAAAAAATGTTGAATTTCTGACAAAAATAAAAAAAACTATATATTCTTCAAAATGATCTCAAACAATCTCCTTGTAGCTTCAGAACATCAATGTATTAAGTTGGAGAAAGAATTGAAGTAAAAATCAACATAATTCAAAAATGGTCAAATCTGGATTTTTAAGCCAGTGTCTATCCTTCATAACACACACCTGAATATCCGCTTCCTTTCTCGACACTTTCATAACACGTACATCAATATCTTCCTGTCTCCACACATCAGAAGCAGTGTCTATCTTGTTTAGATGAGTTACGTTGTCAGGTCCCAGGAACTCCATGGCCAGTAGGTACATATCCTGTCGAGATATCGATATCGTTTAGAAGTTTATTCTGCATTTAAGGTACCGACCATTATGATAATTTGTAGAGACCGGGTAGGCAAAAAATGTTGAATTTCTGACAAAAATAAAAAAAACACTATATATTCTTCAAAATGATCTCAAACAATCTCCTGGTAGCTTCAGAACATCAATGGATTAAGTTGGAGGAAGAATTGAAGTAAAAATCAACATAATTCAAAAATGGTCAAATCTGGATTTTTTTAGCCAGACCGGGTAGGCAAAAAATGTTGAATTTCTGACAAAAATAAAAAAAACACTATATATTCTTCAAAATGATCTCAAACAATCTCCTGGTAGCTTCAGAACATCAATGGATTAAGTTGGAGAAAGAATTGAAGTAAAAATCAACATAATTCAAAAATGGTCAAATCTGGATTTTTTTAGCCAGACCGGGTAGGCAGAAATTGTTGAATTTCTGACAAAAATAAAAAAAACACTATATATTCTTCAAAATGATCTCAAACAATCTCCTGGTAGCTTCAGAACATCAATGGATTAAGTTGGAGAAAGAATTGAAGTAAAAATCAACATAATTCAAAAATGGTCAAATCTGGATTTTTTTAGCCAGACCGGGTAGGCAAAAAATGTTGAATTTCTGACAAAATAAAAAAAACACTATACATTCTTCAAAATGATCTCAAACAATCTCCTGGTAGCTTCAGAACATCAATGGATTAAGTTGGAGAAAGGATTGAAGTAAAAATCTACATAATTCAAAAATGGTCAAATCTGGATTTTTTTTAGCCAGACCGGGTAGGCAAAAAAATGTTGAATTTCTGACAAAAATAAAAAAAACACTATATATTCTTCAAAATGATCTCAAACAATCTCCTGGTAGCTTCAGAACATCAATGGATTAAGTTGGAGAAAGAATTGAAGTAAAAATCAACATAATTCAAAAATGGTCAAATCTGGATTTTTTAGTCAGTGTCTATCCTTCATAACACACACCTGAATATCCGCTTCCTTTCTCGACACCTTCATAACACGTACATCAATATCTTCCTGTCTCCACACATCAGAAGCAGTGTCTATCTTGTTTAGATGAGTTACGTTGTCAGGTCCCAGGAACTCCATGGCCAGTAGGTACATATCCTGTCGAGATATCGATATCGTTTAGAAGTTTATTCTGCATTTAAGGTACCGACCATTATGATAATTTGTAGAGACCGGGTAGGCAAAAAATGTTGAATTTCTGACAAAAATAACAAAAACACTATATATTCTTCAAAATGATCTCAAACAATCTCCTGGTAGCTTCAGAACATCAATGGATTAAGTTGGAGAAAGAATTGAAGTAAAAATCAACATAATTCAAAAATGGTCAAATCTGGATTTTTTTAGCCAGACCGGGTAGGCAAAAAAATGTTGAATTTCTGACAAAAATAAAAAAAACTATATATTCTTCAAAATGATCTCAAACAATCTCCTTGTAGCTTCAGAACATCAATGTATTAAGTTGGAGAAAGAATTGAAGTAAAAATCAACATAATTCAAAAATGGTCAAATCTGGATTTTTAAGCCAGTGTCTATCCTTCATAACACACACCTGAATATCCGCTTCCTTTCTCGACACTTTCATAACACGTACATCAATATCTTCCTGTCTCCACACATCAGAAGCAGTGTCTATCTTGTTTAGATGAGTTACGTTGTCAGGTCCCAGGAACTCCATGGCCAGTAGGTACATATCCTGTCGAGATATCGATATCGTTTAGAAGTTTATTCTGCATTTAAGGTACCGACCATTATGATAATTTGTAGAGACCGGGTAGGCAAAAAATGTTGAATTTCTGACAAAAATAAAAAAAACACTATATATTCTTCAAAATGATCTCAAACAATCTCCTGGTAGCTTCAGAACATCAATGGATTAAGTTGGAGGAAGAATTGAAGTAAAAATCAACATAATTCAAAAATGGTCAAATCTGGATTTTTTTAGCCAGACCGGGTAGGCAAAAAATGTTGAATTTCTGACAAAAATAAAAAAAACACTATATATTCTTCAAAATGATCTCAAACAATCTCCTGGTAGCTTCAGAACATCAATGGATTAAGTTGGAGAAAGAATTGAAGTAAAAATCAACATAATTCAAAAATGGTCAAATCTGGATTTTTTTAGCCAGACCGGGTAGGCAGAAATTGTTGAATTTCTGACAAAAATAAAAAAAACACTATATATTCTTCAAAATGATCTCAAACAATCTCCTGGTAGCTTCAGAACATCAATGGATTAAGTTGGAGAAAGAATTGAAGTAAAAATCAACATAATTCAAAAATGGTCAAATCTGGATTTTTTTAGCCAGACCGGGTAGGCAAAAAATGTTGAATTTCTGACAAAATAAAAAAAACACTATACATTCTTCAAAATGATCTCAAACAATCTCCTGGTAGCTTCAGAACATCAATGGATTAAGTTGGAGAAAGGATTGAAGTAAAAATCTACATAATTCAAAAATGGTCAAATCTGGATTTTTTTTAGCCAGACCGGGTAGGCAAAAAATGTTGAATTTCTGACAAAATAAAAAAACCACTATATATTCTTCAAAATGATCTCAAACAATCTCCTGGTAGCTTCAGAACATCAATGGATTAAGTTGGAGAAAGAATTGAAGTAAAAATCAACATAATTCAAAAATGGTCAAATCTGGATTTTTTTTAGCCAGACCGGGTAGGCAAAAAATGTTGAATTTCTGACAAAATAAAAAAACCACTATATATTCTTCAAAATGATCTCAAACAATCTCCTGGTAGCTTCAGAACATCAATGGATTAAGTTGGAGAAAGAATTGAAGTAAAAATCAACATAATTCAAAAATGGTCAAATCTGGATTTTTTAGTCAGTGTCTATCCTTCATAACACACACCTGAATATCCGCTTCCTTTCTCGACACCTTCATAACACGTACATCAATATCTTCCTGTCTCCACACATCAGAAGCAGTGTCTATCTTGTTTAGATGAGTTACGTTGTCAGGTCCCAGGAACTCCATGGCCAGTAGGTACATATCCTGTCGAGATATCGATATCGTTTAGAAGTTTATTCTGCATTTAAGGTACCGACCATTATGATAATTTGTAGAGACCGGGTAGGCAAAAAATGTTGAATTTCTGACAAAAATAACAAAAACACTATATATTCTTCAAAATGATCTCAAACAATCTCCTGGTAGCTTCAGAACATCAATGGATTAAGTTGGAGGAAGAATTGAAGTAAAAATCAACATAATTCAAAAATGGTCAAATCTGGATTTTTTTAGCCAGACCGGGTAGGCAAAAAATGTTGAATTTCTGACAAAAATAAAAAACACACTATATATTCTTCAAAATGATCTCAAACAATCTCCTGGTAGCTTCAGAACATCAATGGATTAAGTTGGAGAAAGAATTGAAGTAAAAATCAACATAATTCAAAAATGGTCAAATCTGGATTTTTTTAGCCAGACCGGGTAGGCAGAAATTGTTGAATTTCTGACAAAAATAAAAAAAACACTATATATTCTTCAAAATGATCTCAAACAATCTCCTGGTAGCTTCAGAACATCAATGGATTAAGTTGGAGAAAGAATTGAAGTAAAAATCAACATAATTCAAAAATGGTCAAATCTGGATTTTTTAGTCAGTGTCTATCCTTCATAACACACACCTGAATATCCGCTTCCTTTCTCGACACCTTCATAACACGTACATCAATATCTTCCTGTCTCCACACATCAGAAGCAGTGTCTATCTTGTTTAGATGAGTTACGTTGTCAGGTCCCAGGAACTCCATGGCCAGTAGGTACATATCCTGTCGAGATATCGATATCGTTTAGAAGTTTATTCTGCATTTAAGGTACCGACCATTATGATAATTTGTAGAGACCGGGTAGGCAAAAAATGTTGAATTTCTGACAAAAATAACAAAAACACTATATATTCTTCAAAATGATCTCAAACAATCTCCTGGTAGCTTCAGAACATCAATGGATTAAGTTGGAGAAAGAATTGAAGTAAAAATCAACATAATTCAAAAATGGTCAAATCTGGATTTTTTTAGCCAGACCGGGTAGGCAGAAATTGTTGAATTTCTGACAAAAATAAAAAAAACACTATATATTCTTCAAAATGATCTCAAACAATCTCCTGGTAGCTTCAGAACATCAATGGATTAAGTTGGAGAAAGAATTGAAGTAAAAATCAACATAATTCAAAAATGGTCAAATCTGGATTTTTTTAGCCAGACCGGGTAGGCAAAAAATGTTGAATTTCTGACAAAATAAAAAAAACACTATACATTCTTCAAAATGATCTCAAACAATCTCCTGGTAGCTTCAGAACATCAATGGATTAAGTTGGAGAAAGGATTGAAGTAAAAATCTACATAATTCAAAAATGGTCAAATCTGGATTTTTTTTAGCCAGACCGGGTAGGCAAAAAAATGTTGAATTTCTGACAAAAATAAAAAAAACACTATATATTCTTCAAAATGATCTCAAACAATCTCCTGGTAGCTTCAGAACATCAATGGATTAAGTTGGAGAAAGAATTGAAGTAAAAATCAACATAATTCAAAAATGGTCAAATCTGGATTTTTTAGTCAGTGTCTATCCTTCATAACACACACCTGAATATCCGCTTCCTTTCTCGACACCTTCATAACACGTACATCAATATCTTCCTGTCTCCACACATCAGAAGCAGTGTCTATCTTGTTTAGATGAGTTACGTTGTCAGGTCCCAGGAACTCCATGGCCAGTAGGTACATATCCTGTCGAGATATCGATATCGTTTAGAAGTTTATTCTGCATTTAAGGTACCGACCATTATGATAATTTGTAGAGACCGGGTAGGCAAAAAATGTTGAATTTCTGACAAAAATAACAAAAACACTATATATTCTTCAAAATGATCTCAAACAATCTCCTGGTAGCTTCAGAACATCAATGGATTAAGTTGGAGGAAGAATTGAAGTAAAAATCAACATAATTCAAAAATGGTCAAATCTGGATTTTTTTAGCCAGACCGGGTAGGCAAAAAATGTTGAATTTCTGACAAAAATAAAAAAAACACTATATATTCTTCAAAATGATCTCAAACAATCTCCTGGTAGCTTCAGAACATCAATGGATTAAGTTGGAGAAAGAATTGAAGTAAAAATCAACATAATTCAAAAATGGTCAAATCTGGATTTTTTTAGCCAGACCGGGTAGGCAGAAATTGTTGAATTTCTGACAAAAATAAAAAAAACACTATATATTCTTCAAAATGATCTCAAACAATCTCCTGGTAGCTTCAGAACATCAATGGATTAAGTTGGAGAAAGAATTGAAGTAAAAATCAACATAATTCAAAAATGGTCAAATCTGGATTTTTTTAGCCAGACCGGGTAGGCAAAAAATGTTGAATTTCTGACAAAATAAAAAAACCACTATATATTCTTCAAAATGATCTCAAACAATCTCCTGGTAGCTTCAGAACATCAATGGATTAAGTTGGAGAAAGAATTGAAGTAAAAATCAACATAATTCAAAAATGGTCAAATCTGGATTTTTTAGTCAGTGTCTATCCTTCATAACACACACCTGAATATCCGCTTCCTTTCTCGACACCTTCATAACACGTACATCAATATCTTCCTGTCTCCACACATCAGAAGCAGTGTCTATCTTGTTTAGATGAGTTACGTTGTCAGGTCCCAGGAACTCCATGGCCAGTAGGTACATATCCTGTCGAGATATCGATATCGTTTAGAAGTTTATTCTGCATTTAAGGTACCGACCATTATGATAATTTGTAGAGACCGGGTAGGCAAAAAATGTTGAATTTCTGACAAAAATAACAAAAACACTATATATTCTTCAAAATGATCTCAAACAATCTCCTGGTAGCTTCAGAACATCAATGGATTAAGTTGGAGGAAGAATTGAAGTAAAAATCAACATAATTCAAAAATGGTCAAATCTGGATTTTTTTAGCCAGACCGGGTAGGCAAAAAATGTTGAATTTCTGACAAAAATAAAAAAACACTATATATTCTTCAAAATGATCTCAAACAATCTCCTGGTAGCTTCAGAACATCAATGGATTAAGTTGGAGAAAGAATTGAAGTAAAAATCAACATAATTCAAAAATGGTCAAATCTGGATTTTTTTAGCCAGACCGGGTAGGCAAAAAATGTTGAATTTCTGACAAAATAAAAAAAACACTATACATTCTTCAAAATGATCTCAAACAATCTCCTGGTAGCTTCAGAACATCAATGGATTAAGTTGGAGAAAGAATTGAAGTAAAAATCAACATAATTCAAAAATGGTCAAATCTGGATTTTTTTAGCCAGACCGGGTAGGCAAAAAATGTTGAATTTCTGACAAAATAAAAAAAACACTATACATTCTTCAAAATGATCTCAAACAATCTCCTGGTAGCTTCAGAACATCAATGGATTAAGTTGGAGAAAGGATTGAAGTAAAAATCTACATAATTCAAAAATGGTCAAATCTGGATTTTTTTTAGCCAGACCGGGTAGGCAAAAAAATGTTGAATTTCTGACAAAATAAAAAAAACACTATATATTCTTCAAAATGATCTCAAACAATCTCCTGGTAGCTTCAGAACATCAATGGATTAAGTTGGAGAAAGAATTGAAGTAAAAATCAACATAATTCAAAAATGGTCAAATCTGGATTTTTAAGCCAGTGTCTATCCTTCATAACACACACCTGAATATCCGCTTCCTTTCTCGACACTTTCATAACACGTACATCAATATCTTCCTGTCTCCACACATCAGAAGCAGTGTCTATCTTGTTTAGATGAGTTACGTTGTCAGGTCCCAGGAACTCCATGGCCAGTAGGTACATATCCTGTCGAGATATCGATATCGTTTAGAAGTTTATTCTGCATTTAAGGTGCCGACCATTATGATAATTTGTAGAGACCGGGTAGGCAAAAAATGTTGAATTTCTGACAAAAATAACAAAAACACTATATATTCTTCAAAATGATCTCAAACAATCTCCTGGTAGCTTCAGAACATCAATGGATTAAGTTGGAGGAAGAATTGAAGTAAAAATCAACATAATTCAAAAATGGTCAAATCTGGATTTTTTTAGCCAGACCGGGTAGGCAAAAAATGTTGAATTTCTGACAAAAATAAAAAAAACACTATATATTCTTCAAAATGATCTCAAACAATCTCCTGGTAGCTTCAGAACATCAATGGATTAAGTTGGAGAAAGAATTGAAGTAAAAATCAACATAATTCAAAAATGGTCAAATCTGGATTTTTTTAGCCAGACCGGGTAGGCAAAAAAATGTTGAATTTCTGACAAAAATAAAAAAAACTATATATTCTTCAAAATGATCTCAAACAATCTCCTTGTAGCTTCAGAACATCAATGTATTAAGTTGGAGAAAGAATTGAAGTAAAAATCAACATAATTCAAAAATGGTCAAATCTGGATTTTTAAGCCAGTGTCTATCCTTCATAACACACACCTGAATATCCGCTTCCTTTCTCGACACTTTCATAACACGTACATCAATATCTTCCTGTCTCCACACATCAGAAGCAGTGTCTATCTTGTTTAGATGAGTTACGTTGTCAGGTCCCAGGAACTCCATGGCCAGTAGGTACATATCCTGTCGAGATATCGATATCGTTTAGAAGTTTATTCTGCATTTAAGGTACCGACCATTATGATAATTTGTAGAGACCGGGTAGGCAAAAAATGTTGAATTTCTGACAAAAATAACAAAAACACTATATATTCTTCAAAATGATCTCAAACAATCTCCTGGTAGCTTCAGAACATCAATGGATTAAGTTGGAGAAAGAATTGAAGTAAAAATCAACATAATTCAAAAATGGTCAAATCTGGATTTTTTTAGCCAGACCGGGTAGGCAAAAAAATGTTGAATTTCTGACAAAAATAAAAAAAACTATATATTCTTCAAAATGATCTCAAACAATCTCCTTGTAGCTTCAGAACATCAATGTATTAAGTTGGAGAAAGAATTGAAGTAAAAATCAACATAATTCAAAAATGGTCAAATCTGGATTTTTAAGCCAGTGTCTATCCTTCATAACACACACCTGAATATCCGCTTCCTTTCTCGACACTTTCATAACACGTACATCAATATCTTCCTGTCTCCACACATCAGAAGCAGTGTCTATCTTGTTTAGATGAGTTACGTTGTCAGGTCCCAGGAACTCCATGGCCAGTAGGTACATATCCTGTCGAGATATCGATATCGTTTAGAAGTTTATTCTGCATTTAAGGTACCGACCATTATGATAATTTGTAGAGACCGGGTAGGCAAAAAATGTTGAATTTCTGACAAAAATAAAAAAACACTATATATTCTTCAAAATGATCTCAAACAATCTCCTGGTAGCTTCAGAACATCAATGGATTAAGTTGGAGGAAGAATTGAAGTAAAAATCAACATAATTCAAAAATGGTCAAATCTGGATTTTTTTAGCCAGACCGGGTAGGCAAAAAATGTTGAATTTCTGACAAAAATAAAAAAAACACTATATATTCTTCAAAATGATCTCAAACAATCTCCTGGTAGCTTCAGAACATCAATGTATTAAGTTGGAGAAAGAATTGAAGTAAAAATCAACATAATTCAAAAATGGTCAAATCTGGATTTTTAAGCCAGTGTCTATCCTTCATAACACACACCTGAATATCCGCTTCCTTTCTCGACACTTTCATAACACGTACATCAATATCTTCCTGTCTCCACACATCAGAAGCAGTGTCTATCTTGTTTAGATGAGTTACGTTGTCAGGTCCCAGGAACTCCATGGCCAGTAGGTACATATCCTGTCGAGATATCGATATCGTTTAGAAGTTTATTCTGCATTTAAGGTACCGACCATTATGATAATTTGTAGAGACCGGGTAGGCAAAAAATGTTGAATTTCTGACAAAAATAAAAAAACACTATATATTCTTCAAAATGATCTCAAACAATCTCCTGGTAGCTTCAGAACATCAATGGATTAAGTTGGAGGAAGAATTGAAGTAAAAATCAACATAATTCAAAAATGGTCAAATCTGGATTTTTTTAGCCAGACCGGGTAGGCAAAAAATGTTGAATTTCTGACAAAAATAAAAAAAACACTATATATTCTTCAAAATGATCTCAAACAATCTCCTGGTAGCTTCAGAACATCAATGGATTAAGTTGGAGAAAGAATTGAAGTAAAAATCAACATAATTCAAAAATGGTCAAATCTGGATTTTTAAGCCAGTGTCTATCCTTCATAACACACACCTGAATATCCGCTTCCTTTCTCGACACCTTCATAACACGTACATCAATATCTTCCTGTCTCCACACATCAGAAGCAGTGTCTATCTTGTTTAGATGAGTTACGTTGTCAGGTCCCAGGAACTCCATGGCCAGTAGGTACATATCCTGTCGAGATATCGATATCGTTTAGAAGTTTATTCTGCATTTAAGGTACCGACCATTATGATAATTTGTAGAGACCGGGTAGGCAAAAAATGTTGAATTTCTGACAAAAATAACAAAAACACTATATATTCTTCAAAATGATCTCAAACAATCTCCTGGTAGCTTCAGAACATCAATGGATTAAGTTGGAGGAAGAATTGAAGTAAAAATCAACATAATTCAAAAATGGTCAAATCTGGATTTTTTTAGCCAGACCGGGTAGGCAAAAAATGTTGAATTTCTGACAAAAATAAAAAACACACTATATATTCTTCAAAATGATCTCAAACAATCTCCTGGTAGCTTCAGAACATCAATGGATTAAGTTGGAGAAAGAATTGAAGTAAAAATCAACATAATTCAAAAATGGTCAAATCTGGATTTTTTTAGCCAGACCGGGTAGGCAGAAATTGTTGAATTTCTGACAAAAATAAAAAAAACACTATATATTCTTCAAAATGATCTCAAACAATCTCCTGGTAGCTTCAGAACATCAATGGATTAAGTTGGAGAAAGAATTGAAGTAAAAATCAACATAATTCAAAAATGGTCAAATCTGGATTTTTTTAGCCAGACCGGGTAGGCAAAAAATGTTGAATTTCTGACAAAAATAAAAAAAACACTACATATTCTTCAAAATGATCTCAAACAATCTCCTGGTAGCTTCAGAACATCAATGGATTAAGTTGGAGGAAGAATTGAAGTAAAAATCAACATAATTCAAAAATGGTCAAATCTGGATTTTTTTAGCCAGACCGGGTAGGCAAAAAATGTTGAATTTCTGACAAAAATAACAAAAACACTATATATTCTTCAAAATGATCTCAAACAATCTCCTGGTAGCTTCAGAACATCAATGGATTAAGTTGGAGGAAGAATTGAAGTAAAAATCAACATAATTCAAAAATGGTCAAATCTGGATTTTTTTAGCCAGACCGGGTAGGCAAAAAATGTTGAATTTCTGACAAAAATAACAAAAACACTATATATTCTTCAAAATGATCTCAAACAATCTCCTGGTAGCTTCAGAACATCAATGGATTAAGTTGGAGGAAGAATTGAAGTAAAAATCAACATAATTCAAAAATGGTCAAATCTGGATTTTTTTAGCCAGACCGGGTAGGCAAAAAATGTTGAATTTCTGACAAAAATAAAAAAAACACTATATATTCTTCAAAATGATCTCAAACAATCTCCTGGTAGCTTCAGAACATCAATGGATTAAGTTGGAGAAAGAATTGAAGTAAAAATCAACATAATTCAAAAATGGTCAAATCTGGATTTTTTTAGCCAGACCGGGTAGGCAGAAATTGTTGAATTTCTGACAAAAATAAAAAAAACACTATATATTCTTCAAAATGATCTCAAACAATCTCCTGGTAGCTTCAGAACATCAATGGATTAAGTTGGAGAAAGAATTGAAGTAAAAATCAACATAATTCAAAAATGGTCAAATCTGGATTTTTTTAGCCAGACCGGGTAGGCAAAAAATGTTGAATTTCTGACAAAAATAAAAAAAACACTATATATTCTTCAAAATGATCTCAAACAATCTCCTGGTAGCTTCAGAACATCAATGGATTAAGTTGGAGGAAGAATTGAAGTAAAAATCAACATAATTCAAAAATGGTCAAATCTGGATTTTTTAGTCAGTGTCTATCCTTCATAACACACACCTGAATATCCGCTTCCTTTCTCGACACCTTCATAACACGTACATCAATATCTTCCTGTCTCCACACATCAGAAGCAGTGTCTATCTTGTTTAGATGAGTTACGTTGTCAGGTCCCAGGAACTCCATGGCCAGTAGGTACATATCCTGTCGAGATATCGATATCGTTTAGAAGTTTATTCTGCATTTAAGGTACCGACCATTATGATAATTTGTAGAGACCGGGTAGGCAAAAAATGTTGAATTTCTGACAAAAATAAAAAAAACACTATATATTCTTCAAAATGATCTCAAACAATCTCCTGGTAGCTTCAGAACATCAATGGATTAAGTTGGAGGAAGAATTGAAGTAAAAATCAACATAATTCAAAAATGGTCAAATCTGGATTTTTTTAGCCAGACCGGGTAGGCAGAAATTGTTGAATTTCTGACAAAAATAAAAAAAACACTATATATTCTTCAAAATGATCTCAAACAATCTCCTGGTAGCTTCAGAACATCAATGGATTAAGTTGGAGAAAGAATTGAAGTAAAAATCAACATAATTCAAAAATGGTCAAATCTGGATTTTTTTAGCCAGACCGGGTAGGCAAAAAATGTTGAATTTCTGACAAAAATAAAAAAAACACTATATATTCTTCAAAATGATCTCAAACAATCTCCTGGTAGCTTCAGAACATCAATGGATTAAGTTGGAGGAAGAATTGAAGTAAAAATCAACATAATTCAAAAATGGTCAAATCTGGATTTTTTTAGCCAGACCGGGTAGGCAAAAAAATGTTGAATTTCTGACAAAAATAAAAAAAACTATATATTCTTCAAAATGATCTCAAACAATCTCCTTGTAGCTTCAGAACATCAATGTATTAAGTTGGAGAAAGAATTGAAGTAAAAATCAACATAATTCAAAAATGGTCAAATCTGGATTTTTAAGCCAGTGTCTATCCTTCATAACACACACCTGAATATCCGCTTCCTTTCTCGACACTTTCATAACACGTACATCAATATCTTCCTGTCTCCACACATCAGAAGCAGTGTCTATCTTGTTTAGATGAGTTACGTTGTCAGGTCCCAGGAACTCCATGGCCAGTAGGTACATATCCTGTCGAGATATCGATATCGTTTAGAAGTTTATTCTGCATTTAAGGTACCGACCATTATGATAATTTGTAGAGACCGGGTAGGCAAAAAATGTTGAATTTCTGACAAAAATAAAAAAAACACTATATATTCTTCAAAATGATCTCAAACAATCTCCTGGTAGCTTCAGAACATCAATGGATTAAGTTGGAGGAAGAATTGAAGTAAAAATCAACATAATTCAAAAATGGTCAAATCTGGATTTTTTTAGCCAGACCGGGTAGGCAAAAAATGTTGAATTTCTGACAAAAATAAAAAAAACACTATATATTCTTCAAAATGATCTCAAACAATCTCCTGGTAGCTTCAGAACATCAATGGATTAAGTTGGAGAAAGAATTGAAGTAAAAATCAACATAATTCAAAAATGGTCAAATCTGGATTTTTTTAGCCAGACCGGGTAGGCAGAAATTGTTGAATTTCTGACAAAAATAAAAAAAACACTATATATTCTTCAAAATGATCTCAAACAATCTCCTGGTAGCTTCAGAACATCAATGGATTAAGTTGGAGAAAGAATTGAAGTAAAAATCAACATAATTCAAAAATGGTCAAATCTGGATTTTTTTAGCCAGACCGGGTAGGCAAAAAATGTTGAATTTCTGACAAAAATAAAAAAAACACTATATATTCTTCAAAATGATCTCAAACAATCTCCTGGTAGCTTCAGAACATCAATGGATTAAGTTGGAGGAAGAATTGAAGTAAAAATCAACATAATTCAAAAATGGTCAAATCTGGATTTTTTTAGCCAGACCGGGTAGGCAAAAAAATGTTGAATTTCTGACAAAAATAAAAAAAACTATATATTCTTCAAAATGATCTCAAACAATCTCCTTGTAGCTTCAGAACATCAATGTATTAAGTTGGAGAAAGAATTGAAGTAAAAATCAACATAATTCAAAAATGGTCAAATCTGGATTTTTAAGCCAGTGTCTATCCTTCATAACACACACCTGAATATCCGCTTCCTTTCTCGACACTTTCATAACACGTACATCAATATCTTCCTGTCTCCACACATCAGAAGCAGTGTCTATCTTGTTTAGATGAGTTACGTTGTCAGGTCCCAGGAACTCCATGGCCAGTAGGTACATATCCTGTCGAGATATCGATATCGTTTAGAAGTTTATTCTGCATTTAAGGTACCGACCATTATGATAATTTGTAGAGACCGGGTAGGCAAAAAATGTTGAATTTCTGACAAAAATAAAAAAAACACTATATATTCTTCAAAATGATCTCAAACAATCTCCTGGTAGCTTCAGAACATCAATGGATTAAGTTGGAGGAAGAATTGAAGTAAAAATCAACATAATTCAAAAATGGTCAAATCTGGATTTTTTTAGCCAGACCGGGTAGGCAAAAAATGTTGAATTTCTGACAAAAATAAAAAAAACACTATATATTCTTCAAAATGATCTCAAACAATCTCCTGGTAGCTTCAGAACATCAATGGATTAAGTTGGAGAAAGAATTGAAGTAAAAATCAACATAATTCAAAAATGGTCAAATCTGGATTTTTTTAGCCAGACCGGGTAGGCAGAAATTGTTGAATTTCTGACAAAAATAAAAAAAACACTATATATTCTTCAAAATGATCTCAAACAATCTCCTGGTAGCTTCAGAACATCAATGGATTAAGTTGGAGAAAGAATTGAAGTAAAAATCAACATAATTCAAAAATGGTCAAATCTGGATTTTTTTAGCCAGACCGGGTAGGCAAAAAATGTTGAATTTCTGACAAAATAAAAAAAACACTATACATTCTTCAAAATGATCTCAAACAATCTCCTGGTAGCTTCAGAACATCAATGGATTAAGTTGGAGAAAGGATTGAAGTAAAAATCAACATAATTCAAAAATGGTCAAATCTGGATTTTTTTAGCCAGACCGGGTAGGCAAAAAATGTTGAATTTCTGACAAAAATAAAAAAAACACTATATATTCTTCAAAATGATCTCAAACAATCTCCTGGTAGCTTCAGAACATCAATGGATTAAGTTGGAGGAAGAATTGAAGTAAAAATCAACATAATTCAAAAATGGTCAAATCTGGATTTTTTTAGCCAGACCGGGTAGGCAAAAAAATGTTGAATTTCTGACAAAAATAAAAAAAACTATATATTCTTCAAAATGATCTCAAACAATCTCCTTGTAGCTTCAGAACATCAATGTATTAAGTTGGAGAAAGAATTGAAGTAAAAATCAACATAATTCAAAAATGGTCAAATCTGGATTTTTAAGCCAGTGTCTATCCTTCATAACACACACCTGAATATCCGCTTCCTTTCTCGACACTTTCATAACACGTACATCAATATCTTCCTGTCTCCACACATCAGAAGCAGTGTCTATCTTGTTTAGATGAGTTACGTTGTCAGGTCCCAGGAACTCCATGGCCAGTAGGTACATATCCTGTCGAGATATCGATATCGTTTAGAAGTTTATTCTGCATTTAAGGTACCGACCATTATGATAATTTGTAGAGACCGGGTAGGCAAAAAATGTTGAATTTCTGACAAAAATAAAAAAAACACTATATATTCTTCAAAATGATCTCAAACAATCTCCTGGTAGCTTCAGAACATCAATGGATTAAGTTGGAGGAAGAATTGAAGTAAAAATCAACATAATTCAAAAATGGTCAAATCTGGATTTTTTTAGCCAGACCGGGTAGGCAAAAAATGTTGAATTTCTGACAAAAATAAAAAAAACACTATATATTCTTCAAAATGATCTCAAACAATCTCCTGGTAGCTTCAGAACATCAATGGATTAAGTTGGAGAAAGAATTGAAGTAAAAATCAACATAATTCAAAAATGGTCAAATCTGGATTTTTTTAGCCAGACCGGGTAGGCAGAAATTGTTGAATTTCTGACAAAAATAAAAAAAACACTATATATTCTTCAAAATGATCTCAAACAATCTCCTGGTAGCTTCAGAACATCAATGGATTAAGTTGGAGAAAGAATTGAAGTAAAAATCAACATAATTCAAAAATGGTCAAATCTGGATTTTTTTAGCCAGACCGGGTAGGCAAAAAATGTTGAATTTCTGACAAAATAAAAAAAACACTATACATTCTTCAAAATGATCTCAAACAATCTCCTGGTAGCTTCAGAACATCAATGGATTAAGTTGGAGAAAGGATTGAAGTAAAAATCTACATAATTCAAAAATGGTCAAATCTGGATTTTTTTTAGCCAGACCGGGTAGGCAAAAAATGTTGAATTTCTGACAAAATAAAAAAACCACTATATATTCTTCAAAATGATCTCAAACAATCTCCTGGTAGCTTCAGAACATCAATGGATTAAGTTGGAGAAAGAATTGAAGTAAAAATCAACATAATTCAAAAATGGTCAAATCTGGATTTTTTTTAGCCAGACCGGGTAGGCAAAAAATGTTGAATTTCTGACAAAATAAAAAAACCACTATATATTCTTCAAAATGATCTCAAACAATCTCCTGGTAGCTTCAGAACATCAATGGATTAAGTTGGAGAAAGAATTGAAGTAAAAATCAACATAATTCAAAAATGGTCAAATCTGGATTTTTTAGTCAGTGTCTATCCTTCATAACACACACCTGAATATCCGCTTCCTTTCTCGACACCTTCATAACACGTACATCAATATCTTCCTGTCTCCACACATCAGAAGCAGTGTCTATCTTGTTTAGATGAGTTACGTTGTCAGGTCCCAGGAACTCCATGGCCAGTAGGTACATATCCTGTCGAGATATCGATATCGTTTAGAAGTTTATTCTGCATTTAAGGTACCGACCATTATGATAATTTGTAGAGACCGGGTAGGCAAAAAATGTTGAATTTCTGACAAAAATAACAAAAACACTATATATTCTTCAAAATGATCTCAAACAATCTCCTGGTAGCTTCAGAACATCAATGGATTAAGTTGGAGGAAGAATTGAAGTAAAAATCAACATAATTCAAAAATGGTCAAATCTGGATTTTTTTAGCCAGACCGGGTAGGCAAAAAATGTTGAATTTCTGACAAAAATAAAAAACACACTATATATTCTTCAAAATGATCTCAAACAATCTCCTGGTAGCTTCAGAACATCAATGGATTAAGTTGGAGAAAGAATTGAAGTAAAAATCAACATAATTCAAAAATGGTCAAATCTGGATTTTTTTAGCCAGACCGGGTAGGCAGAAATTGTTGAATTTCTGACAAAAATAAAAAAAACACTATATATTCTTCAAAATGATCTCAAACAATCTCCTGGTAGCTTCAGAACATCAATGGATTAAGTTGGAGAAAGAATTGAAGTAAAAATCAACATAATTCAAAAATGGTCAAATCTGGATTTTTTAGTCAGTGTCTATCCTTCATAACACACACCTGAATATCCGCTTCCTTTCTCGACACCTTCATAACACGTACATCAATATCTTCCTGTCTCCACACATCAGAAGCAGTGTCTATCTTGTTTAGATGAGTTACGTTGTCAGGTCCCAGGAACTCCATGGCCAGTAGGTACATATCCTGTCGAGATATCGATATCGTTTAGAAGTTTATTCTGCATTTAAGGTACCGACCATTATGATAATTTGTAGAGACCGGGTAGGCAAAAAATGTTGAATTTCTGACAAAAATAACAAAAACACTATATATTCTTCAAAATGATCTCAAACAATCTCCTGGTAGCTTCAGAACATCAATGGATTAAGTTGGAGAAAGAATTGAAGTAAAAATCAACATAATTCAAAAATGGTCAAATCTGGATTTTTTTAGCCAGACCGGGTAGGCAGAAATTGTTGAATTTCTGACAAAAATAAAAAAAACACTATATATTCTTCAAAATGATCTCAAACAATCTCCTGGTAGCTTCAGAACATCAATGGATTAAGTTGGAGAAAGAATTGAAGTAAAAATCAACATAATTCAAAAATGGTCAAATCTGGATTTTTTTAGCCAGACCGGGTAGGCAAAAAATGTTGAATTTCTGACAAAATAAAAAAAACACTATACATTCTTCAAAATGATCTCAAACAATCTCCTGGTAGCTTCAGAACATCAATGGATTAAGTTGGAGAAAGGATTGAAGTAAAAATCTACATAATTCAAAAATGGTCAAATCTGGATTTTTTTTAGCCAGACCGGGTAGGCAAAAAAATGTTGAATTTCTGACAAAAATAAAAAAAACACTATATATTCTTCAAAATGATCTCAAACAATCTCCTGGTAGCTTCAGAACATCAATGGATTAAGTTGGAGAAAGAATTGAAGTAAAAATCAACATAATTCAAAAATGGTCAAATCTGGATTTTTTAGTCAGTGTCTATCCTTCATAACACACACCTGAATATCCGCTTCCTTTCTCGACACCTTCATAACACGTACATCAATATCTTCCTGTCTCCACACATCAGAAGCAGTGTCTATCTTGTTTAGATGAGTTACGTTGTCAGGTCCCAGGAACTCCATGGCCAGTAGGTACATATCCTGTCGAGATATCGATATCGTTTAGAAGTTTATTCTGCATTTAAGGTACCGACCATTATGATAATTTGTAGAGACCGGGTAGGCAAAAAATGTTGAATTTCTGACAAAAATAACAAAAACACTATATATTCTTCAAAATGATCTCAAACAATCTCCTGGTAGCTTCAGAACATCAATGGATTAAGTTGGAGGAAGAATTGAAGTAAAAATCAACATAATTCAAAAATGGTCAAATCTGGATTTTTTTAGCCAGACCGGGTAGGCAAAAAATGTTGAATTTCTGACAAAAATAAAAAAAACACTATATATTCTTCAAAATGATCTCAAACAATCTCCTGGTAGCTTCAGAACATCAATGGATTAAGTTGGAGAAAGAATTGAAGTAAAAATCAACATAATTCAAAAATGGTCAAATCTGGATTTTTAAGCCAGTGTCTATCCTTCATAACACACACCTGAATATCCGCTTCCTTTCTCGACACTTTCATAACACGTACATCAATATCTTCCTGTCTCCACACATCAGAAGCAGTGTCTATCTTGTTTAGATGAGTTACGTTGTCAGGTCCCAGGAACTCCATGGCCAGTAGGTACATATCCTGTCGAGATATCGATATCGTTTAGAAGTTTATTCTGCATTTAAGGTGCCGACCATTATGATAATTTGTAGAGACCGGGTAGGCAAAAAATGTTGAATTTCTGACAAAAATAACAAAAACACTATATATTCTTCAAAATGATCTCAAACAATCTCCTGGTAGCTTCAGAACATCAATGGATTAAGTTGGAGGAAGAATTGAAGTAAAAATCAACATAATTCAAAAATGGTCAAATCTGGATTTTTTAGTCAGTGTCTATCCTTCATAACACACACCTGAATATCCGCTTCCTTTCTCGACACCTTCATAACACGTACATCAATATCTTCCTGTCTCCACACATCAGAAGCAGTGTCTATCTTGTTTAGATGAGTTACGTTGTCAGGTCCCAGGAACTCCATGGCCAGTAGGTACATATCCTGTCGAGATATCGATATCGTTTAGAAGTTTATTCTGCATTTAAGGTACCGACCATTATGATAATTTGTAGAGACCGGGTAGGCAAAAAATGTTGAATTTCTGACAAAAATAAAAAAAACACTATATATTCTTCAAAATGATCTCAAACAATCTCCTGGTAGCTTCAGAACATCAATGGATTAAGTTGGAGGAAGAATTGAAGTAAAAATCAACATAATTCAAAAATGGTCAAATCTGGATTTTTTTAGCCAGACCGGGTAGGCAGAAATTGTTGAATTTCTGACAAAAATAAAAAAAACACTATATATTCTTCAAAATGATCTCAAACAATCTCCTGGTAGCTTCAGAACATCAATGGATTAAGTTGGAGAAAGAATTGAAGTAAAAATCAACATAATTCAAAAATGGTCAAATCTGGATTTTTTTAGCCAGACCGGGTAGGCAAAAAATGTTGAATTTCTGACAAAAATAAAAAAAACACTATATATTCTTCAAAATGATCTCAAACAATCTCCTGGTAGCTTCAGAACATCAATGGATTAAGTTGGAGGAAGAATTGAAGTAAAAATCAACATAATTCAAAAATGGTCAAATCTGGATTTTTTTAGCCAGACCGGGTAGGCAAAAAAATGTTGAATTTCTGACAAAAATAAAAAAAACTATATATTCTTCAAAATGATCTCAAACAATCTCCTTGTAGCTTCAGAACATCAATGTATTAAGTTGGAGAAAGAATTGAAGTAAAAATCAACATAATTCAAAAATGGTCAAATCTGGATTTTTAAGCCAGTGTCTATCCTTCATAACACACACCTGAATATCCGCTTCCTTTCTCGACACTTTCATAACACGTACATCAATATCTTCCTGTCTCCACACATCAGAAGCAGTGTCTATCTTGTTTAGATGAGTTACGTTGTCAGCCCAGGAACTCCATGGCCAGTAGGTACATATCCTGTCGAGATATCGATATCGTTTAGAAGTTTATTCTGCATTTAAGGTACCGACCATTATGATAATTTGTAGAGACCGGGTAGGCAAAAAATGTTGAATTTCTGACAAAAATAAAAAAAACACTATATATTCTTCAAAATGATCTCAAACAATCTCCTGGTAGCTTCAGAACATCAATGGATTAAGTTGGAGGAAGAATTGAAGTAAAAATCAACATAATTCAAAAATGGTCAAATCTGGATTTTTTTAGCCAGACCGGGTAGGCAAAAAATGTTGAATTTCTGACAAAAATAAAAAAAACACTATATATTCTTCAAAATGATCTCAAACAATCTCCTGGTAGCTTCAGAACATCAATGGATTAAGTTGGAGAAAGAATTGAAGTAAAAATCAACATAATTCAAAAATGGTCAAATCTGGATTTTTTTAGCCAGACCGGGTAGGCAGAAATTGTTGAATTTCTGACAAAAATAAAAAAAACACTATATATTCTTCAAAATGATCTCAAACAATCTCCTGGTAGCTTCAGAACATCAATGGATTAAGTTGGAGAAAGAATTGAAGTAAAAATCAACATAATTCAAAAATGGTCAAATCTGGATTTTTTTAGCCAGACCGGGTAGGCAAAAAATGTTGAATTTCTGACAAAAATAAAAAAAACACTATATATTCTTCAAAATGATCTCAAACAATCTCCTGGTAGCTTCAGAACATCAATGGATTAAGTTGGAGGAAGAATTGAAGTAAAAATCAACATAATTCAAAAATGGTCAAATCTGGATTTTTTTAGCCAGACCGGGTAGGCAAAAAAATGTTGAATTTCTGACAAAAATAAAAAAAACTATATATTCTTCAAAATGATCTCAAACAATCTCCTTGTAGCTTCAGAACATCAATGTATTAAGTTGGAGAAAGAATTGAAGTAAAAATCAACATAATTCAAAAATGGTCAAATCTGGATTTTTAAGCCAGTGTCTATCCTTCATAACACACACCTGAATATCCGCTTCCTTTCTCGACACTTTCATAACACGTACATCAATATCTTCCTGTCTCCACACATCAGAAGCAGTGTCTATCTTGTTTAGATGAGTTACGTTGTCAGGTCCCAGGAACTCCATGGCCAGTAGGTACATATCCTGTCGAGATATCGATATCGTTTAGAAGTTTATTCTGCATTTAAGGTACCGACCATTATGATAATTTGTAGAGACCGGGTAGGCAAAAAATGTTGAATTTCTGACAAAAATAAAAAAAACACTATATATTCTTCAAAATGATCTCAAACAATCTCCTGGTAGCTTCAGAACATCAATGGATTAAGTTGGAGGAAGAATTGAAGTAAAAATCAACATAATTCAAAAATGGTCAAATCTGGATTTTTTTAGCCAGACCGGGTAGGCAAAAAATGTTGAATTTCTGACAAAAATAAAAAAAACACTATATATTCTTCAAAATGATCTCAAACAATCTCCTGGTAGCTTCAGAACATCAATGGATTAAGTTGGAGAAAGAATTGAAGTAAAAATCAACATAATTCAAAAATGGTCAAATCTGGATTTTTTTAGCCAGACCGGGTAGGCAGAAATTGTTGAATTTCTGACAAAAATAAAAAAAACACTATATATTCTTCAAAATGATCTCAAACAATCTCCTGGTAGCTTCAGAACATCAATGGATTAAGTTGGAGAAAGAATTGAAGTAAAAATCAACATAATTCAAAAATGGTCAAATCTGGATTTTTTTAGCCAGACCGGGTAGGCAAAAAATGTTGAATTTCTGACAAAATAAAAAAAACACTATACATTCTTCAAAATGATCTCAAACAATCTCCTGGTAGCTTCAGAACATCAATGGATTAAGTTGGAGAAAGGATTGAAGTAAAAATCAACATAATTCAAAAATGGTCAAATCTGGATTTTTTTAGCCAGACCGGGTAGGCAAAAAATGTTGAATTTCTGACAAAAATAAAAAAAACACTATATATTCTTCAAAATGATCTCAAACAATCTCCTGGTAGCTTCAGAACATCAATGGATTAAGTTGGAGGAAGAATTGAAGTAAAAATCAACATAATTCAAAAATGGTCAAATCTGGATTTTTTTAGCCAGACCGGGTAGGCAAAAAAATGTTGAATTTCTGACAAAAATAAAAAAAACTATATATTCTTCAAAATGATCTCAAACAATCTCCTTGTAGCTTCAGAACATCAATGTATTAAGTTGGAGAAAGAATTGAAGTAAAAATCAACATAATTCAAAAATGGTCAAATCTGGATTTTTAAGCCAGTGTCTATCCTTCATAACACACACCTGAATATCCGCTTCCTTTCTCGACACTTTCATAACACGTACATCAATATCTTCCTGTCTCCACACATCAGAAGCAGTGTCTATCTTGTTTAGATGAGTTACGTTGTCAGGTCCCAGGAACTCCATGGCCAGTAGGTACATATCCTGTCGAGATATCGATATCGTTTAGAAGTTTATTCTGCATTTAAGGTACCGACCATTATGATAATTTGTAGAGACCGGGTAGGCAAAAAATGTTGAATTTCTGACAAAAATAAAAAAAACACTATATATTCTTCAAAATGATCTCAAACAATCTCCTGGTAGCTTCAGAACATCAATGGATTAAGTTGGAGGAAGAATTGAAGTAAAAATCAACATAATTCAAAAATGGTCAAATCTGGATTTTTTTAGCCAGACCGGGTAGGCAAAAAATGTTGAATTTCTGACAAAAATAAAAAAAACACTATATATTCTTCAAAATGATCTCAAACAATCTCCTGGTAGCTTCAGAACATCAATGGATTAAGTTGGAGAAAGAATTGAAGTAAAAATCAACATAATTCAAAAATGGTCAAATCTGGATTTTTTTAGCCAGACCGGGTAGGCAGAAATTGTTGAATTTCTGACAAAAATAAAAAAAACACTATATATTCTTCAAAATGATCTCAAACAATCTCCTGGTAGCTTCAGAACATCAATGGATTAAGTTGGAGAAAGAATTGAAGTAAAAATCAACATAATTCAAAAATGGTCAAATCTGGATTTTTTTAGCCAGACCGGGTAGGCAAAAAATGTTGAATTTCTGACAAAATAAAAAAAACACTATACATTCTTCAAAATGATCTCAAACAATCTCCTGGTAGCTTCAGAACATCAATGGATTAAGTTGGAGAAAGGATTGAAGTAAAAATCTACATAATTCAAAAATGGTCAAATCTGGATTTTTTTTAGCCAGACCGGGTAGGCAAAAAATGTTGAATTTCTGACAAAATAAAAAAACCACTATATATTCTTCAAAATGATCTCAAACAATCTCCTGGTAGCTTCAGAACATCAATGGATTAAGTTGGAGAAAGAATTGAAGTAAAAATCAACATAATTCAAAAATGGTCAAATCTGGATTTTTTTTAGCCAGACCGGGTAGGCAAAAAATGTTGAATTTCTGACAAAATAAAAAAACCACTATATATTCTTCAAAATGATCTCAAACAATCTCCTGGTAGCTTCAGAACATCAATGGATTAAGTTGGAGAAAGAATTGAAGTAAAAATCAACATAATTCAAAAATGGTCAAATCTGGATTTTTTAGTCAGTGTCTATCCTTCATAACACACACCTGAATATCCGCTTCCTTTCTCGACACCTTCATAACACGTACATCAATATCTTCCTGTCTCCACACATCAGAAGCAGTGTCTATCTTGTTTAGATGAGTTACGTTGTCAGGTCCCAGGAACTCCATGGCCAGTAGGTACATATCCTGTCGAGATATCGATATCGTTTAGAAGTTTATTCTGCATTTAAGGTACCGACCATTATGATAATTTGTAGAGACCGGGTAGGCAAAAAATGTTGAATTTCTGACAAAAATAACAAAAACACTATATATTCTTCAAAATGATCTCAAACAATCTCCTGGTAGCTTCAGAACATCAATGGATTAAGTTGGAGGAAGAATTGAAGTAAAAATCAACATAATTCAAAAATGGTCAAATCTGGATTTTTTTAGCCAGACCGGGTAGGCAAAAAATGTTGAATTTCTGACAAAAATAAAAAACACACTATATATTCTTCAAAATGATCTCAAACAATCTCCTGGTAGCTTCAGAACATCAATGGATTAAG
This sequence comes from Actinernus sp. WN-2022, assembly GCA_030867875.1. Taxonomy (NCBI): domain Eukaryota; kingdom Metazoa; phylum Cnidaria; class Anthozoa; order Actiniaria; family Actinernidae; genus Actinernus; species Actinernus sp. WN-2022. The sequence continues at coordinate 116,606,710 of JAOWCC010001634.1, read as the reverse complement.
TTGGAGAAAGAATTGAAGTAAAAATCAACATAATTCAAAAATGGTCAAATCTGGATTTTTTTAGCCAGACCGGGTAGGCAGAAATTGTTGAATTTCTGACAAAAATAAAAAAAACACTATATATTCTTCAAAATGATCTCAAACAATCTCCTGGTAGCTTCAGAACATCAATGGATTAAGTTGGAGAAAGAATTGAAGTAAAAATCAACATAATTCAAAAATGGTCAAATCTGGATTTTTTAGTCAGTGTCTATCCTTCATAACACACACCTGAATATCCGCTTCCTTTCTCGACACCTTCATAACACGTACATCAATATCTTCCTGTCTCCACACATCAGAAGCAGTGTCTATCTTGTTTAGATGAGTTACGTTGTCAGGTCCCAGGAACTCCATGGCCAGTAGGTACATATCCTGTCGAGATATCGATATCGTTTAGAAGTTTATTCTGCATTTAAGGTACCGACCATTATGATAATTTGTAGAGACCGGGTAGGCAAAAAATGTTGAATTTCTGACAAAAATAACAAAAACACTATATATTCTTCAAAATGATCTCAAACAATCTCCTGGTAGCTTCAGAACATCAATGGATTAAGTTGGAGAAAGAATTGAAGTAAAAATCAACATAATTCAAAAATGGTCAAATCTGGATTTTTTTAGCCAGACCGGGTAGGCAGAAATTGTTGAATTTCTGACAAAAATAAAAAAAACACTATATATTCTTCAAAATGATCTCAAACAATCTCCTGGTAGCTTCAGAACATCAATGGATTAAGTTGGAGAAAGAATTGAAGTAAAAATCAACATAATTCAAAAATGGTCAAATCTGGATTTTTTTAGCCAGACCGGGTAGGCAAAAAATGTTGAATTTCTGACAAAATAAAAAAAACACTATACATTCTTCAAAATGATCTCAAACAATCTCCTGGTAGCTTCAGAACATCAATGGATTAAGTTGGAGAAAGGATTGAAGTAAAAATCTACATAATTCAAAAATGGTCAAATCTGGATTTTTTTTAGCCAGACCGGGTAGGCAAAAAAATGTTGAATTTCTGACAAAAATAAAAAAAACACTATATATTCTTCAAAATGATCTCAAACAATCTCCTGGTAGCTTCAGAACATCAATGGATTAAGTTGGAGAAAGAATTGAAGTAAAAATCAACATAATTCAAAAATGGTCAAATCTGGATTTTTTAGTCAGTGTCTATCCTTCATAACACACACCTGAATATCCGCTTCCTTTCTCGACACCTTCATAACACGTACATCAATATCTTCCTGTCTCCACACATCAGAAGCAGTGTCTATCTTGTTTAGATGAGTTACGTTGTCAGGTCCCAGGAACTCCATGGCCAGTAGGTACATATCCTGTCGAGATATCGATATCGTTTAGAAGTTTATTCTGCATTTAAGGTACCGACCATTATGATAATTTGTAGAGACCGGGTAGGCAAAAAATGTTGAATTTCTGACAAAAATAACAAAAACACTATATATTCTTCAAAATGATCTCAAACAATCTCCTGGTAGCTTCAGAACATCAATGGATTAAGTTGGAGGAAGAATTGAAGTAAAAATCAACATAATTCAAAAATGGTCAAATCTGGATTTTTTTAGCCAGACCGGGTAGGCAAAAAATGTTGAATTTCTGACAAAAATAAAAAAAACACTATATATTCTTCAAAATGATCTCAAACAATCTCCTGGTAGCTTCAGAACATCAATGGATTAAGTTGGAGAAAGAATTGAAGTAAAAATCAACATAATTCAAAAATGGTCAAATCTGGATTTTTAAGCCAGTGTCTATCCTTCATAACACACACCTGAATATCCGCTTCCTTTCTCGACACTTTCATAACACGTACATCAATATCTTCCTGTCTCCACACATCAGAAGCAGTGTCTATCTTGTTTAGATGAGTTACGTTGTCAGGTCCCAGGAACTCCATGGCCAGTAGGTACATATCCTGTCGAGATATCGATATCGTTTAGAAGTTTATTCTGCATTTAAGGTGCCGACCATTATGATAATTTGTAGAGACCGGGTAGGCAAAAAATGTTGAATTTCTGACAAAAATAACAAAAACACTATATATTCTTCAAAATGATCTCAAACAATCTCCTGGTAGCTTCAGAACATCAATGGATTAAGTTGGAGGAAGAATTGAAGTAAAAATCAACATAATTCAAAAATGGTCAAATCTGGATTTTTTTAGCCAGACCGGGTAGGCAAAAAATGTTGAATTTCTGACAAAAATAAAAAAAACACTATATATTCTTCAAAATGATCTCAAACAATCTCCTGGTAGCTTCAGAACATCAATGGATTAAGTTGGAGAAAGAATTGAAGTAAAAATCAACATAATTCAAAAATGGTCAAATCTGGATTTTTTTAGCCAGACCGGGTAGGCAAAAAAATGTTGAATTTCTGACAAAAATAAAAAAAACTATATATTCTTCAAAATGATCTCAAACAATCTCCTTGTAGCTTCAGAACATCAATGTATTAAGTTGGAGAAAGAATTGAAGTAAAAATCAACATAATTCAAAAATGGTCAAATCTGGATTTTTAAGCCAGTGTCTATCCTTCATAACACACACCTGAATATCCGCTTCCTTTCTCGACACTTTCATAACACGTACATCAATATCTTCCTGTCTCCACACATCAGAAGCAGTGTCTATCTTGTTTAGATGAGTTACGTTGTCAGGTCCCAGGAACTCCATGGCCAGTAGGTACATATCCTGTCGAGATATCGATATCGTTTAGAAGTTTATTCTGCATTTAAGGTACCGACCATTATGATAATTTGTAGAGACCGGGTAGGCAAAAAATGTTGAATTTCTGACAAAAATAACAAAAACACTATATATTCTTCAAAATGATCTCAAACAATCTCCTGGTAGCTTCAGAACATCAATGGATTAAGTTGGAGAAAGAATTGAAGTAAAAATCAACATAATTCAAAAATGGTCAAATCTGGATTTTTTTAGCCAGACCGGGTAGGCAAAAAAATGTTGAATTTCTGACAAAAATAAAAAAAACTATATATTCTTCAAAATGATCTCAAACAATCTCCTTGTAGCTTCAGAACATCAATGTATTAAGTTGGAGAAAGAATTGAAGTAAAAATCAACATAATTCAAAAATGGTCAAATCTGGATTTTTAAGCCAGTGTCTATCCTTCATAACACACACCTGAATATCCGCTTCCTTTCTCGACACTTTCATAACACGTACATCAATATCTTCCTGTCTCCACACATCAGAAGCAGTGTCTATCTTGTTTAGATGAGTTACGTTGTCAGGTCCCAGGAACTCCATGGCCAGTAGGTACATATCCTGTCGAGATATCGATATCGTTTAGAAGTTTATTCTGCATTTAAGGTACCGACCATTATGATAATTTGTAGAGACCGGGTAGGCAAAAAATGTTGAATTTCTGACAAAAATAAAAAAACACTATATATTCTTCAAAATGATCTCAAACAATCTCCTGGTAGCTTCAGAACATCAATGGATTAAGTTGGAGGAAGAATTGAAGTAAAAATCAACATAATTCAAAAATGGTCAAATCTGGATTTTTTTAGCCAGACCGGGTAGGCAAAAAATGTTGAATTTCTGACAAAAATAAAAAAAACACTATATATTCTTCAAAATGATCTCAAACAATCTCCTGGTAGCTTCAGAACATCAATGGATTAAGTTGGAGAAAGAATTGAAGTAAAAATCAACATAATTCAAAAATGGTCAAATCTGGATTTTTAAGCCAGTGTCTATCCTTCATAACACACACCTGAATATCCGCTTCCTTTCTCGACACCTTCATAACACGTACATCAATATCTTCCTGTCTCCACACATCAGAAGCAGTGTCTATCTTGTTTAGATGAGTTACGTTGTCAGGTCCCAGGAACTCCATGGCCAGTAGGTACATATCCTGTCGAGATATCGATATCGTTTAGAAGTTTATTCTGCATTTAAGGTGCCGACCATTATGATAATTTGTAGAGACCGGGTAGGCAAAAAATGTTGAATTTCTGACAAAAATAACAAAAACACTATATATTCTTCAAAATGATCTCAAACAATCTCCTGGTAGCTTCAGAACATCAATGGATTAAGTTGGAGGAAGAATTGAAGTAAAAATCAACATAATTCAAAAATGGTCAAATCTGGATTTTTTTAGCCAGACCGGGTAGGCAAAAAATGTTGAATTTCTGACAAAAATAAAAAAAACACTATATATTCTTCAAAATGATCTCAAACAATCTCCTGGTAGCTTCAGAACATCAATGGATTAAGTTGGAGAAAGAATTGAAGTAAAAATCAACATAATTCAAAAATGGTCAAATCTGGATTTTTTTAGCCAGACCGGGTAGGCAAAAAAATGTTGAATTTCTGACAAAAATAAAAAAAACTATATATTCTTCAAAATGATCTCAAACAATCTCCTTGTAGCTTCAGAACATCAATGTATTAAGTTGGAGAAAGAATTGAAGTAAAAATCAACATAATTCAAAAATGGTCAAATCTGGATTTTTAAGCCAGTGTCTATCCTTCATAACACACACCTGAATATCCGCTTCCTTTCTCGACACTTTCATAACACGTACATCAATATCTTCCTGTCTCCACACATCAGAAGCAGTGTCTATCTTGTTTAGATGAGTTACGTTGTCAGGTCCCAGGAACTCCATGGCCAGTAGGTACATATCCTGTCGAGATATCGATATCGTTTAGAAGTTTATTCTGCATTTAAGGTACCGACCATTATGATAATTTGTAGAGACCGGGTAGGCAAAAAATGTTGAATTTCTGACAAAAATAACAAAAACACTATATATTCTTCAAAATGATCTCAAACAATCTCCTGGTAGCTTCAGAACATCAATGGATTAAGTTGGAGGAAGAATTGAAGTAAAAATCAACATAATTCAAAAATGGTCAAATCTGGATTTTTTTAGCCAGACCGGGTAGGCAAAAAATGTTGAATTTCTGACAAAAATAACAAAAACACTATATATTCTTCAAAATGATCTCAAACAATCTCCTGGTAGCTTCAGAACATCAATGGATTAAGTTGGAGAAAGAATTGAAGTAAAAATCAACATAATTCAAAAATGGTCAAATCTGGATTTTTTTAGCCAGACCGGGTAGGCAAAAAAATGTTGAATTTCTGACAAAAATAAAAAAAACTATATATTCTTCAAAATGATCTCAAACAATCTCCTTGTAGCTTCAGAACATCAATGTATTAAGTTGGAGAAAGAATTGAAGTAAAAATCAACATAATTCAAAAATGGTCAAATCTGGATTTTTAAGCCAGTGTCTATCCTTCATAACACACACCTGAATATCCGCTTCCTTTCTCGACACTTTCATAACACGTACATCAATATCTTCCTGTCTCCACACATCAGAAGCAGTGTCTATCTTGTTTAGATGAGTTACGTTGTCAGGTCCCAGGAACTCCATGGCCAGTAGGTACATATCCTGTCGAGATATCGATATCGTTTAGAAGTTTATTCTGCATTTAAGGTACCGACCATTATGATAATTTGTAGAGACCGGGTAGGCAAAAAATGTTGAATTTCTGACAAAAATAACAAAAACACTATATATTCTTCAAAATGATCTCAAACAATCTCCTGGTAGCTTCAGAACATCAATGGATTAAGTTGGAGAAAGAATTGAAGTAAAAATCAACATAATTCAAAAATGGTCAAATCTGGATTTTTTTAGCCAGACCGGGTAGGCAAAAAAATGTTGAATTTCTGACAAAAATAAAAAAAACTATATATTCTTCAAAATGATCTCAAACAATCTCCTTGTAGCTTCAGAACATCAATGTATTAAGTTGGAGAAAGAATTGAAGTAAAAATCAACATAATTCAAAAATGGTCAAATCTGGATTTTTAAGCCAGTGTCTATCCTTCATAACACACACCTGAATATCCGCTTCCTTTCTCGACACTTTCATAACACGTACATCAATATCTTCCTGTCTCCACACATCAGAAGCAGTGTCTATCTTGTTTAGATGAGTTACGTTGTCAGGTCCCAGGAACTCCATGGCCAGTAGGTACATATCCTGTCGAGATATCGATATCGTTTAGAAGTTTATTCTGCATTTAAGGTACCGACCATTATGATAATTTGTAGAGACCGGGTAGGCAAAAAATGTTGAATTTCTGACAAAAATAAAAAAACACTATATATTCTTCAAAATGATCTCAAACAATCTCCTGGTAGCTTCAGAACATCAATGGATTAAGTTGGAGGAAGAATTGAAGTAAAAATCAACATAATTCAAAAATGGTCAAATCTGGATTTTTTTAGCCAGACCGGGTAGGCAAAAAATGTTGAATTTCTGACAAAATAAAAAAACCACTATATATTCTTCAAAATGATCTCAAACAATCTCCTGGTAGCTTCAGAACATCAATGGATTAAGTTGGAGAAAGAATTGAAGTAAAAATCAACATAATTCAAAAATGGTCAAATCTGGATTTTTTTTAGCCAGACCGGGTAGGCAAAAAATGTTGAATTTCTGACAAAATAAAAAAACCACTATATATTCTTCAAAATGATCTCAAACAATCTCCTGGTAGCTTCAGAACATCAATGGATTAAGTTGGAGAAAGAATTGAAGTAAAAATCAACATAATTCAAAAATGGTCAAATCTGGATTTTTTAGTCAGTGTCTATCCTTCATAACACACACCTGAATATCCGCTTCCTTTCTCGACACCTTCATAACACGTACATCAATATCTTCCTGTCTCCACACATCAGAAGCAGTGTCTATCTTGTTTAGATGAGTTACGTTGTCAGGTCCCAGGAACTCCATGGCCAGTAGGTACATATCCTGTCGAGATATCGATATCGTTTAGAAGTTTATTCTGCATTTAAGGTACCGACCATTATGATAATTTGTAGAGACCGGGTAGGCAAAAAATGTTGAATTTCTGACAAAAATAACAAAAACACTATATATTCTTCAAAATGATCTCAAACAATCTCCTGGTAGCTTCAGAACATCAATGGATTAAGTTGGAGGAAGAATTGAAGTAAAAATCAACATAATTCAAAAATGGTCAAATCTGGATTTTTTTAGCCAGACCGGGTAGGCAGAAATTGTTGAATTTCTGACAAAAATAAAAAAAACACTATATATTCTTCAAAATGATCTCAAACAATCTCCTGGTAGCTTCAGAACATCAATGGATTAAGTTGGAGAAAGAATTGAAGTAAAAATCAACATAATTCAAAAATGGTCAAATCTGGATTTTTTTAGCCAGACCGGGTAGGCAAAAAATGTTGAATTTCTGACAAAATAAAAAAAACACTATATATTCTTCAAAATGATCTCAAACAATCTCCTGGTAGCTTCAGAACATCAATGGATTAAGTTGGAGAAAGAATTGAAGTAAAAATCAACATAATTCAAAAATGGTCAAATCTGGATTTTTTAGTCAGTGTCTATCCTTCATAACACACACCTGAATATCCGCTTCCTTTCTCGACACCTTCATAACACGTACATCAATATCTTCCTGTCTCCACACATCAGAAGCAGTGTCTATCTTGTTTAGATGAGTTACGTTGTCAGGTCCCAGGAACTCCATGGCCAGTAGGTACATATCCTGTCGAGATATCGATATCGTTTAGAAGTTTATTCTGCATTTAAGGTACCGACCATTATGATAATTTGTAGAGACCGGGTAGGCAAAAAATGTTGAATTTCTGACAAAAATAACAAAAACACTATATATTCTTCAAAATGATCTCAAACAATCTCCTGGTAGCTTCAGAACATCAATGGATTAAGTTGGAGGAAGAATTGAAGTAAAAATCAACATAATTCAAAAATGGTCAAATCTGGATTTTTTTAGCCAGACCGGGTAGGCAAAAAATGTTGAATTTCTGACAAAAATAAAAAAACACTATATATTCTTCAAAATGATCTCAAACAATCTCCTGGTAGCTTCAGAACATCAATGGATTAAGTTGGAGAAAGAATTGAAGTAAAAATCAACATAATTCAAAAATGGTCAAATCTGGATTTTTTTAGCCAGACCGGGTAGGCAAAAAATGTTGAATTTCTGACAAAATAAAAAAAACACTATACATTCTTCAAAATGATCTCAAACAATCTCCTGGTAGCTTCAGAACATCAATGGATTAAGTTGGAGAAAGGATTGAAGTAAAAATCTACATAATTCAAAAATGGTCAAATCTGGATTTTTTTTAGCCAGACCGGGTAGGCAAAAAAATGTTGAATTTCTGACAAAATAAAAAAAACACTATATATTCTTCAAAATGATCTCAAACAATCTCCTGGTAGCTTCAGAACATCAATGGATTAAGTTGGAGAAAGAATTGAAGTAAAAATCAACATAATTCAAAAATGGTCAAATCTGGATTTTTAAGCCAGTGTCTATCCTTCATAACACACACCTGAATATCCGCTTCCTTTCTCGACACTTTCATAACACGTACATCAATATCTTCCTGTCTCCACACATCAGAAGCAGTGTCTATCTTGTTTAGATGAGTTACGTTGTCAGGTCCCAGGAACTCCATGGCCAGTAGGTACATATCCTGTCGAGATATCGATATCGTTTAGAAGTTTATTCTGCATTTAAGGTACCGACCATTATGATAATTTGTAGAGACCGGGTAGGCAAAAAATGTTGAATTTCTGACAAAAATAACAAAAACACTATATATTCTTCAAAATGATCTCAAACAATCTCCTGGTAGCTTCAGAACATCAATGGATTAAGTTGGAGGAAGAATTGAAGTAAAAATCAACATAATTCAAAAATGGTCAAATCTGGATTTTTTTAGCCAGACCGGGTAGGCAAAAAATGTTGAATTTCTGACAAAAATAAAAAAAACACTATATATTCTTCAAAATGATCTCAAACAATCTCCTGGTAGCTTCAGAACATCAATGGATTAAGTTGGAGAAAGAATTGAAGTAAAAATCAACATAATTCAAAAATGGTCAAATCTGGATTTTTTTAGCCAGACCGGGTAGGCAAAAAAATGTTGAATTTCTGACAAAAATAAAAAAAAACTATATATTCTTCAAAATGATCTCAAACAATCTCCTTGTAGCTTCAGAACATCAATGTATTAAGTTGGAGAAAGAATTGAAGTAAAAATCAACATAATTCAAAAATGGTCAAATCTGGATTTTTAAGCCAGTGTCTATCCTTCATAACACACACCTGAATATCCGCTTCCTTTCTCGACACTTTCATAACACGTACATCAATATCTTCCTGTCTCCACACATCAGAAGCAGTGTCTATCTTGTTTAGATGAGTTACGTTGTCAGGTCCCAGGAACTCCATGGCCAGTAGGTACATATCCTGTCGAGATATCGATATCGTTTAGAAGTTTATTCTGCATTTAAGGTACCGACCATTATGATAATTTGTAGAGACCGGGTAGGCAAAAAATGTTGAATTTCTGACAAAAATAACAAAAACACTATATATTCTTCAAAATGATCTCAAACAATCTCCTGGTAGCTTCAGAACATCAATGGATTAAGTTGGAGAAAGAATTGAAGTAAAAATCAACATAATTCAAAAATGGTCAAATCTGGATTTTTTTAGCCAGACCGGGTAGGCAAAAAAATGTTGAATTTCTGACAAAAATAAAAAAAACTATATATTCTTCAAAATGATCTCAAACAATCTCCTTGTAGCTTCAGAACATCAATGTATTAAGTTGGAGAAAGAATTGAAGTAAAAATCAACATAATTCAAAAATGGTCAAATCTGGATTTTTAAGCCAGTGTCTATCCTTCATAACACACACCTGAATATCCGCTTCCTTTCTCGACACTTTCATAACACGTACATCAATATCTTCCTGTCTCCACACATCAGAAGCAGTGTCTATCTTGTTTAGATGAGTTACGTTGTCAGGTCCCAGGAACTCCATGGCCAGTAGGTACATATCCTGTCGAGATATCGATATCGTTTAGAAGTTTATTCTGCATTTAAGGTACCGACCATTATGATAATTTGTAGAGACCGGGTAGGCAAAAAATGTTGAATTTCTGACAAAAATAAAAAAACACTATATATTCTTCAAAATGATCTCAAACAATCTCCTGGTAGCTTCAGAACATCAATGGATTAAGTTGGAGGAAGAATTGAAGTAAAAATCAACATAATTCAAAAATGGTCAAATCTGGATTTTTTTAGCCAGACCGGGTAGGCAAAAAATGTTGAATTTCTGACAAAAATAAAAAAAACACTATATATTCTTCAAAATGATCTCAAACAATCTCCTGGTAGCTTCAGAACATCAATGGATTAAGTTGGAGAAAGAATTGAAGTAAAAATCAACATAATTCAAAAATGGTCAAATCTGGATTTTTAAGCCAGTGTCTATCCTTCATAACACACACCTGAATATCCGCTTCCTTTCTCGACACCTTCATAACACGTACATCAATATCTTCCTGTCTCCACACATCAGAAGCAGTGTCTATCTTGTTTAGATGAGTTACGTTGTCAGGTCCCAGGAACTCCATGGCCAGTAGGTACATATCCTGTCGAGATATCGATATCGTTTAGAAGTTTATTCTGCATTTAAGGTACCGACCATTATGATAATTTGTAGAGACCGGGTAGGCAAAAAATGTTGAATTTCTGACAAAAATAACAAAAACACTATATATTCTTCAAAATGATCTCAAACAATCTCCTGGTAGCTTCAGAACATCAATGGATTAAGTTGGAGGAAGAATTGAAGTAAAAATCAACATAATTCAAAAATGGTCAAATCTGGATTTTTTTAGCCAGACCGGGTAGGCAAAAAATGTTGAATTTCTGACAAAAATAACAAAAACACTATATATTCTTCAAAATGATCTCAAACAATCTCCTGGTAGCTTCAGAACATCAATGGATTAAGTTGGAGAAAGAATTGAAGTAAAAATCAACATAATTCAAAAATGGTCAAATCTGGATTTTTTTAGCCAGACCGGGTAGGCAAAAAATGTTGAATTTCTGACAAAATAAAAAAAACACTATACATTCTTCAAAATGATCTCAAACAATCTCCTGGTAGCTTCAGAACATCAATGGATTAAGTTGGAGAAAGGATTGAAGTAAAAATCTACATAATTCAAAAATGGTCAAATCTGGATTTTTTTTAGCCAGACCGGGTAGGCAAAAAAATGTTGAATTTCTGACAAAAATAACAAAAACACTATATATTCTTCAAAATGATCTCAAACAATCTCCTGGTAGCTTCAGAACATCAATGGATTAAGTTGGAGGAAGAATTGAAGTAAAAATCAACATAATTCAAAAATGGTCAAATCTGGATTTTTTTAGCCAGACCGGGTAGGCAAAAAATGTTGAATTTCTGACAAAATAAAAAAAACACTATACATTCTTCAAAATGATCTCAAACAATCTCCTGGTAGCTTCAGAACATCAATGGATTAAGTTGGAGAAAGGATTGAAGTAAAAATCTACATAATTCAAAAATGGTCAAATCTGGATTTTTTTTAGCCAGACCGGGTAGGCAAAAAATGTTGAATTTCTGACAAAATAAAAAAACACTATATATTCTTCAAAATGATCTCAAACAATCTCCTGGTAGCTTCAGAACATCAATGGATTAAGTTGGAGAAAGAATTGAAGTAAAAATCAACATAATTCAAAAATGGTCAAATCTGGATTTTTTTTAGCCAGACCGGGTAGGCAAAAAATGTTGAATTTCTGACAAAATAAAAAAACCACTATATATTCTTCAAAATGATCTCAAACAATCTCCTGGTAGCTTCAGAACATCAATGGATTAAGTTGGAGAAAGAATTGAAGTAAAAATCAACATAATTCAAAAATGGTCAAATCTGGATTTTTTAGTCAGTGTCTATCCTTCATAACACACACCTGAATATCCGCTTCCTTTCTCGACACCTTCATAACACGTACATCAATATCTTCCTGTCTCCACACATCAGAAGCAGTGTCTATCTTGTTTAGATGAGTTACGTTGTCAGGTCCCAGGAACTCCATGGCCAGTAGGTACATATCCTGTCGAGATATCGATATCGTTTAGAAGTTTATTCTGCATTTAAGGTACCGACCATTATGATAATTTGTAGAGACCGGGTAGGCAAAAAATGTTGAATTTCTGACAAAAATAACAAAAACACTATATATTCTTCAAAATGATCTCAAACAATCTCCTGGTAGCTTCAGAACATCAATGGATTAAGTTGGAGGAAGAATTGAAGTAAAAATCAACATAATTCAAAAATGGTCAAATCTGGATTTTTTTAGCCAGACCGGGTAGGCAAAAAATGTTGAATTTCTGACAAAAATAAAAAACACACTATATATTCTTCAAAATGATCTCAAACAATCTCCTGGTAGCTTCAGAACATCAATGGATTAAGTTGGAGAAAGAATTGAAGTAAAAATCAACATAATTCAAAAATGGTCAAATCTGGATTTTTTTAGCCAGACCGGGTAGGCAGAAATTGTTGAATTTCTGACAAAAATAAAAAAAACACTATATATTCTTCAAAATGATCTCAAACAATCTCCTGGTAGCTTCAGAACATCAATGGATTAAGTTGGAGAAAGAATTGAAGTAAAAATCAACATAATTCAAAAATGGTCAAATCTGGATTTTTTAGTCAGTGTCTATCCTTCATAACACACACCTGAATATCCGCTTCCTTTCTCGACACCTTCATAACACGTACATCAATATCTTCCTGGTCTCCACACATCAGAAGCAGTGTCTATCTTGTTTAGATGAGTTACGTTGTCAGGTCCCAGGAACTCCATGGCCAGTAGGTACATATCCTGTCGAGATATCGATATCGTTTAGAAGTTTATTCTGCATTTAAGGTACCGACCATTATGATAATTTGTAGAGACCGGGTAGGCAAAAAATGTTGAATTTCTGACAAAAATAACAAAAACACTATATATTCTTCAAAATGATCTCAAACAATCTCCTGGTAGCTTCAGAACATCAATGGATTAAGTTGGAGAAAGAATTGAAGTAAAAATCAACATAATTCAAAAATGGTCAAATCTGGATTTTTTTAGCCAGACCGGGTAGGCAGAAATTGTTGAATTTCTGACAAAAATAAAAAAAACACTATATATTCTTCAAAATGATCTCAAACAATCTCCTGGTAGCTTCAGAACATCAATGGATTAAGTTGGAGAAAGAATTGAAGTAAAAATCAACATAATTCAAAAATGGTCAAATCTGGATTTTTTTAGCCAGACCGGGTAGGCAAAAAATGTTGAATTTCTGACAAAATAAAAAAAACACTATACATTCTTCAAAATGATCTCAAACAATCTCCTGGTAGCTTCAGAACATCAATGGATTAAGTTGGAGAAAGGATTGAAGTAAAAATCTACATAATTCAAAAATGGTCAAATCTGGATTTTTTTTAGCCAGACCGGGTAGGCAAAAAAATGTTGAATTTCTGACAAAAATAAAAAAAACACTATATATTCTTCAAAATGATCTCAAACAATCTCCTGGTAGCTTCAGAACATCAATGGATTAAGTTGGAGAAAGAATTGAAGTAAAAATCAACATAATTCAAAAATGGTCAAATCTGGATTTTTTAGTCAGTGTCTATCCTTCATAACACACACCTGAATATCCGCTTCCTTTCTCGACACCTTCATAACACGTACATCAATATCTTCCTGTCTCCACACATCAGAAGCAGTGTCTATCTTGTTTAGATGAGTTACGTTGTCAGGTCCCAGGAACTCCATGGCCAGTAGGTACATATCCTGTCGAGATATCGATATCGTTTAGAAGTTTATTCTGCATTTAAGGTACCGACCATTATGATAATTTGTAGAGACCGGGTAGGCAAAAAATGTTGAATTTCTGACAAAAATAACAAAAACACTATATATTCTTCAAAATGATCTCAAACAATCTCCTGGTAGCTTCAGAACATCAATGGATTAAGTTGGAGGAAGAATTGAAGTAAAAATCAACATAATTCAAAAATGGTCAAATCTGGATTTTTTTAGCCAGACCGGGTAGGCAAAAAATGTTGAATTTCTGACAAAAATAAAAAAAACACTATATATTCTTCAAAATGATCTCAAACAATCTCCTGGTAGCTTCAGAACATCAATGGATTAAGTTGGAGAAAGAATTGAAGTAAAAATCAACATAATTCAAAAATGGTCAAATCTGGATTTTTTTAGCCAGACCGGGTAGGCAGAAATTGTTGAATTTCTGACAAAAATAAAAAAAACACTATATATTCTTCAAAATGATCTCAAACAATCTCCTGGTAGCTTCAGAACATCAATGGATTAAGTTGGAGAAAGAATTGAAGTAAAAATCAACATAATTCAAAAATGGTCAAATCTGGATTTTTTAGTCAGTGTCTATCCTTCATAACACACACCTGAATATCCGCTTCCTTTCTCGACACCTTCATAACACGTACATCAATATCTTCCTGTCTCCACACATCAGAAGCAGTGTCTATCTTGTTTAGATGAGTTACGTTGTCAGGTCCCAGGAACTCCATGGCCAGTAGGTACATATCCTGTCGAGATATCGATATCGTTTAGAAGTTTATTCTGCATTTAAGGTACCGACCATTATGATAATTTGTAGAGACCGGGTAGGCAAAAAATGTTGAATTTCTGACAAAAATAACAAAAACACTATATATTCTTCAAAATGATCTCAAACAATCTCCTGGTAGCTTCAGAACATCAATGGATTAAGTTGGAGGAAGAATTGAAGTAAAAATCAACATAATTCAAAAATGGTCAAATCTGGATTTTTTTAGCCAGACCGGGTAGGCAAAAAATGTTGAATTTCTGACAAAAATAAAAAAACACTATATATTCTTCAAAATGATCTCAAACAATCTCCTGGTAGCTTCAGAACATCAATGGATTAAGTTGGAGAAAGAATTGAAGTAAAAATCAACATAATTCAAAAATGGTCAAATCTGGATTTTTTTAGCCAGACCGGGTAGGCAAAAAATGTTGAATTTCTGACAAAATAAAAAAAACACTATACATTCTTCAAAATGATCTCAAACAATCTCCTGGTAGCTTCAGAACATCAATGGATTAAGTTGGAGAAAGGATTGAAGTAAAAATCTACATAATTCAAAAATGGTCAAATCTGGATTTTTTTTAGCCAGACCGGGTAGGCAAAAAAATGTTGAATTTCTGACAAAATAAAAAAAACATTATATATTCTTCAAAATGATCTCAAACAATCTCCTGGTAGCTTCAGAACATCAATGGATTAAGTTGGAGAAAGAATTGAAGTAAAAATCAACATAATTCAAAAATGGTCAAATCTGGATTTTTAAGCCAGTGTCTATCCTTCATAACACACACCTGAATATCCGCTTCCTTTCTCGACACTTTCATAACACGTACATCAATATCTTCCTGTCTCCACACATCAGAAGCAGTGTCTATCTTGTTTAGATGAGTTACGTTGTCAGGTCCCAGGAACTCCATGGCCAGTAGGTACATATCCTGTCGAGATATCGATATCGTTTAGAAGTTTATTCTGCATTTAAGGTGCCGACCATTATGATAATTTGTAGAGACCGGGTAGGCAAAAAATGTTGAATTTCTGACAAAAATAACAAAAACACTATATATTCTTCAAAATGATC